>JAUIMM010000572.1:6222500-6822500 GCA_031769625.1 Taudactylus pleione
GCTGTGCTGTTAACTAGCGCTCAGTCGTGGCTAAAAAGCCGCCGGACCGTAAGTGGATATTCATTAGATCCGCTTCCGCATGTCACAAGGACACGCAAGCCAAATAATGGTATCTAGGCAACAACCTGTAAACACAGGGTATGCAGGCGGCCAGCTCGCGAGATATGTCCAAGTGCAAAATTGAAAATATGGGCAATTAGAAGTCTGAACTAGTTCTATTAGGGCACCAATATGAATATGGTAGACGTTATAGGAACCTGATAGGACTAAAAACAGGGTATCTATCAACAAGAAAAATTTGATACACTTCACTTAACATTCATGCTAAGTGTTTCATTTAAACAGTACACTCGTTTACAGCATATAATTGCAAATGCCAATAATAAAATGCATATTAACACCCCGTAAGGCTAGATGTACCAGAGAACTACCTATCATGTATAAAAATAAAGATCATTATTTAGAGAGATCAACAAAATACCCACTAATCTCTCAAATCCAGTATTGTAAGCACTGTCTCTATAGTCCTATAGATAAAATATAATTACTCCTATACCAACTCACAAAAATACACTCCACGGGTTATGTTCATTTAAACCTCTTGGTGTGACTGTATCTAGTTTATGAATCCAAAAGCTCTCACGTCTTTTTAGACTTAGGAGTCTATCACAACCTGCTTTTGGAGGAATCCAATCAATTAATTTACATCTTAGGGCCGCCGCTTGATGCGATTTTTCAAAAAACTGTCTGGCTACCGGTTTATCACTTTTTCCATTCTGTAGGGCTGCCCTAATAGAGGCTCGACGAGGAAGGCGGATATGAATGTAGTTTTCAATCTCTCCAGTAGTAGTCTTGATGAATTACAGTTACAAGTACTGGCCAAGGGCCTCTCATTTGTACCAACTTATAGATATAGTGAATTTAAGAGTTCCATTGATCTTTATAAATTTGGTAGAACACTTAGATTGAAGGAATTTTTCTCTAACAAAGGCAATATAACTGATGCTAAGAAATTTAAAAGACCATCTTCTTTTGATCCACCCTCTAGTAATGCTAGTCTCAAAACATTTTATAGGCTTGTCAATCAAGACATCAAATCCATTGCTGCACCTAGGACATTCAACAACTTGAGTGCCTTGGAGGATAAGGCACTGCAGTCTCTGGTGAAAAACCCTAATTTAGTTATTAGACCTGCCGACAAGGGAGGAGCAGTGGTTGTGCAGGATTGGGTGGACTATGATGCAGAAATCATGTCACAGCTGGCTGATAGTAATACCTATGTTAATGTAGCTTTGAGACCTGTAGAGGTGATTAAAAATCAAGTTGATGTTGTACTTAATAATGGCAAGATTCAGGGATGGATTGATGAAGACGAATTAAAATTTCTGACGGTTGACAACCCGCAATGCCCAATTATGTATACACTCCCGAAAATACATAAAACAACGGTCAAACCACCTGGCAGACAGATTATTTCTGCACAAGGGTCAGTTCTACAACCATTAGCTATCTTCATCGATAAGGAATTACAACCATTAGTACATCGACAGAAAACTTACCTGAGAGATACCGGACATCTGCTACAATTGTTGAGTGGTATACAAGATCTTAATGATGATGTTTTTTTAGCCACCTTAGACGTTAAGTCACTGTATACTGTCATCCCCAACCATGAAGGTCTGGAAGCTTTGAGAACAGCTCTAATGACTAGGGAATCCAAGTGTATTCCTACCGAGTTTTTGATTGACCTTGCGACACTGGTACTTTCTAAAAACCATTTCCAATATAAAGATAAGTTTTATCTTCAAGTATCAGGGACGGCTATGGGATCAAATTTGGCACCTTCATATGCCAATCTGTACATGGCTGGATATGAAAAAGAACATATCATCTCGAAGTATGGTAATAATATTAAGTTCTACAGCCGGTTCATAGATGACATCTTTTTGATATGGCAAGGTACGAAGGAGGAATTTAAACAGATGGTCATTAATTTGAATACATTTGACAGTCCAATACGTTTTACGTATGAGATTGACAGCAGATCTATTCATTTTCTAGATGTCTCTATTTCCTTATCTGAAGGCAAATTAGCCACTTAATTATTTAGGAAGCCAACTGACAGGAATCTGGCTTTGTCACCAATGAGCCACCATCCAGTAGCATTAAAAGAAAACCTGCCGGTATCACAATATCTGAGGGTCATGCGGATTAATTCTACATCCGAAATGAGGGAGATCCAATTGAAGGATATGACAACAAGATTTTTAGAAAGGGGCTATCAGCAATCCACTTTGCTTAGATGCATTCAAAAGGCGAAACTAATTTTTTTGACCCCTCCAGATGAAGATAGTAGAAAGAAGGACCAACATTTGATTTACACTATCACGTATGATGGCAAAGCTAAATATATCCAGAAATCGATAAAAAAACATTGGCCGATTATACAAAGTGATAAAACATTACCTTTTCAACATATGGCAGCCCCTATGATGGCTTATCGAAGAGGTCCCAATCTGAAACAGATGTTAATGAGGCCAACCTTATATCCAAATCAGAAGAGTGAAATTACAGATTTATTTCTATCTAGACCAGGTAGTTACTCATGTGGAAGCTGCATAACTTGCACCTCCATGATAGTGGGTCCTTCTTTCCCTCACCCTCATTCGGGTAGCAAGATTGCCATTAAGTATAGGCTACATTGTGGATTAGATCATCTAATTTATATCCTTATCTGTCCTTGTGGCCTGTATTATGTGGGTCTCACGACACGTCATTTTAGGGATAGGATGGCAAACCATCGAGCCTCTATTAGGGCAGCCCTACAGAATGGAAAAAGTGATAAACCGGTAGCCAGACATTTTTTTGAAAAATCGCATCAAGCGGCGGCCCTAAGAAGTAAGTTAATTGATTGGATTCCTACAAAAGCAGGTTGTGATGGACTCCTAAGTCTAAAAAGATGGGAGAGCTTTTGGATTCATAAACTAGATACAGTCACACCAAGAGGTTTAAATGAACATAACCCGTGGAGTGTATTTTTGTGAGTTGGTATACAGATCTGCCCAACTATTTTGTTGCTCTTGGCGTGAGTCGCGCCATGGACTTGTGGTGTGGTGTGCAGGTCTCTGAGTCGCGCCATGGACTTGTGGAATACCGTGGTATTCTTCAACGAAGGATATGCTACGGCATGTAATTCAGTGCTTAACCGCTGGGTGGCGAGTGCTCCACTTTTGTAATTGCATGTAATACAGTGCTTAACCGCTGGGTGGCGAGTGCTCCACTGTTGTAATTTGTACTGAATGCCTTGTACTGAATGCCATACTGTTAAACTTACAGTAAATTGGATGGATATCACATTCACAGCATTTGCATGTACGCACAACCCATACTGTATTTTTATTGTCACATAATATACATATATATAGTACTGTACCGTACAGTGAGATCTTATAACAGGATGCAAATCACTGCACATTCTGTATTGTACATACGGTACGGTGCAGTAACTGAATAGTAGAGAAGTTGCCCGAGTTGTTGTGACGATATAACTGATACTGTAGATTAATGAGATGCACGCACAGCTTTCACTGAGATGGGATGAATTACAGTATGACAATTTTTTTTTTTTTAAATTAAAAACAGCAGCGGGAGGAGTGCACAAGGATGAGGCCGCTCTGTGCGGTTCACTGTAGCTGTCGTGTGGGCTAGTGGTTAGGTGATCACTTTGGTAGAATTATGGTCCCGGTTTCGATCCCTGGAAAAGAATATACCGTACCGTATATTTTTTTTTATTGTCACTGTCTGCTCTGGACACTATAGTGAAACTACTTTAGTAGTGTTGTACTGTACTGTAATACTGTAGTGTTGTTTAAAAGGCTGCTTAAAAGTAAGACATTACAAACTGATTGTGTGTTTAAATAGTGCAAAACTTTCGTCAATGTCTGCGCTATGGTGGCTGCTTCGAGGGGTTGCAATGGGATTTCATGCGCATGCCCAGTGGAGGGTTTACAATGGGATCTGTAGTGCCAAGAGAGGGCTCTGTATCACAAACTGTGCGCCCAAAATGCAAACATGCGACAACGTAGATGCGGTCTCAGCCTTACGCACTATGGCTACGTCCCTTGGACTGTGTCTGAGAGTGGTTTCCAACTGTGAGAGAGCGCTCTGTGTTCAAAGCTGACTGTGCGTTTGAAGCGCAAAATAGCATTGCATCGCAAACTTATGACATTGGTGATGCTGCTCCAACCTTGCACACTAAGTACGGTAGTAGAGGGATCTGTATGAGAGAGAACTCTCTGTATTACACGGTTGGCGCTATGGTAGCTGTCAGCCATCTGCGATGGATTAGAAATGGAGGGGGGTACAATGGGATCTGTGGCGCCAAGCCATACGCCATGTAGCACTATGCCATCACTGAGCATGCGCAGTTGGCTGTATTACTGCAGTCGGTACAGTACTGTATGCTGTTGAATTTCCATCTCTGGCGGGCGATGGGATTTCTGGCGCATGCCCAGTGGGGCCGAGAGTCATACACAGTGCGCATCAGGTCCCTTCCCTCAAAGCAAGCAAGAGCCTCACCTTACCATAATAAAGGAAGCTTTTTTAATCCATTTACTGTAAGGAGTCAGCTCTGCCCTAGTGTCCTGAAAAATGCTACAAATTGTGACCATTGCTAAGGACACCATCCCCCGTCTGCTAGGACAACTAGTGTGCCGCTATGAATGTGCCTGTACTGAATATTAAAAACTGATGGTGCCGTTGAATTTAGCACCACAGAATAGTGATTTCATAACTGCAGAAACTGCTAGTGAATCTACTGTCTAGAATGAGAGACAGGGCTCTGTATCACAAACTGTGCGCCCAAAACGCAAACATGCGACAACGTAGATGCGGTCTCAGCCTTACGCACTATGGCTACGTCCCTTGGACTGTGTGGGCAAAATGTTGTATTACACGTAATGAAATCACACGCATGCTCTATGTAGTTTATGTGTAGTGACATCTGGTGGGCAAAATGTTGTATTACACGTAATGACTTTTTTCATTACTAAACTTTCTTTGTGGCGCGACTCATGGCGTGGTGTGTGGCGCACCATGCGTGGCGTGAGAGATAACGCTGTGATGCCACATTATAGCTGGGCAAATCAGTAGGAGTAATTATATTTTATCTATAGGACTATAGAGTCAGTGCTTACAATACTGGATTGAGAGATTAGTGGGTATTTTGTTGATCTCTCTAAATAATGATCTTTATTTTTATACATGATAGGTAGTTCTCTGGTACATCTAGCCTTAAGGGTTCTTAATATGCCTTTTATTATTGGCATTTGCAATTATATGCTGTAAACGAGTGTACTGTTTAAATGAAACACTTAGCATGAATGTTAAGTGAAGTGTATCAAATTTTTCTTGTTGATAGATACCCTGTTTTTAGTCCTATCAGGTTCCTATAACGTCTACCATATTCATATTGGTGCCCTAATAGAACTAGTTCAGACTTCTAATTGCCCATATTTTCAATTTTGCGCTTGGACATATCTCGTGAGCTGGCCGCCTGCATACCCTGTGCTTACAGGTTGTTGCCTAGATACCATTATTTGGCTTGCGTGTCCTTGTGACACGCGGAAGTGGATCTAATGAATATTCACTTGCGGTCCGGCGGCTTTTTAGCCGCGACTGAGCGCTAGTTAACAGCACAGCGGGGGTCGATTGGAGCCCTGACACGCCAGGACCGCGCCGATACTTTGTTTCCATTGCTGACGTATGACTGCAGGTAAGCCTGTGTTTATATACGTGGCTATCAGTCCCGCTTAACACTACATTGTTGTCACATTCGTGGTTATTATATTTGCAGATTATGATGTCCCTTTATGGTTTTTTTAAGTCCGGTCATACCCCGTGAGAATCTATAGAGGTAATTTAATACATCTTGGTATCACTACTAGTATTGGCCTGCATGAGTGGCGGTCTTAATAGCTATTGTATTAACTCTTTGTGGTTGTGAGTTATAGTGATATATTTTATGTATTCAACCTTTAGATTATCCTTAATATCTATATGTCTTGGCTTCAACAGAGCACGGGTATGCAGTCTCTTCATAGGTCTTTAAATGGTGTCAGGCTGCATGTTTAGAGTGCACATATGAATTGGTATATTCATATATTTTGTTCACATTTAGGTGATCAATTGCATGGTTGATTATACTGGGCGTATTGTATGTTTCTTTCATGTTTCGCAGATATTGTTACTTCGGTTTCCAGTGTCTGTCTTTTATGATCTTTTATGATCTTGTTGAATTGAGGTCTTGAGAAAGGTACTAGAGTGTACCGAAACGTCGACCATGATCACAAGATTTTCTTCATTTCACTGTGATGTCCCAAAATGAATAAACTTTAAAAGCTTTTTAAAAAAAGAATCGGTGAGTGCATCCTCCCATAAAGGAAATTCAGCTTTATATATATATATATATATATATATATATATATATGCCCTCTCTCTGTTTTTTACATATATATATATGTGTGTGTATATATATTTTCTATATCCAAAGTAAATCAGAGTGCACGTTGATTTATTTTGGATATTACGGCATTTTCCTTGGTGGACTAAGCCTGAGTGTTCTGGCACCCCAGCAGCTGCATGTTTATGTAGTGAGTGTTACTCTGCTCCGGGGATATATATATATATCTGTTTGCACTTCCACATTCATTAGGTTTACCTATTATTCCACGGATGGGTAGCCATCTGGGTTTACTAGAAGCTGTAGGCTATATCCATTCCTATTATATGGTGGCACTATAAACTAGAGTCATGTTCTGCAGCTTACACAGTGACAGTCAGAATTCTCTGGGCATTGCTTCCAGTGTGGACCCTATACATGTCCTGGGGCCTTCTTGTATGTACACACATGTATATAAAGATAGGTACTTACACCCTCCGAGGTTTATAGTCCGGTTCCCTTCAGTCTATATCTACGGCGCCCGTTAGGGGGACCTATTGTCATTACAACTACAGTGGTGCACTTGTATTAATATTTCCTAATAATTTGGAAAAACCTGTTTTTTGTTTAACCCTAACTGGGGTTATCACTACTGATATATCCCTTCTTTACTTGGGATAACCAACGCAGTCTCTGTCTAGGTACAGGTACCCTTCTCAGTATCTATTCCGGTACTCAATATTTTTGTCGCATATCTCAATAAAATGAGTCTCAAAGGGCCCTTAGGTACAATTCATACCATGAGGCCTTGGGCCGCCTGCAGTTATAGGCAGGGTCAGGCCTGGGTTGTATTAGCTTGGTGGGCATAATACGCACTTCACTATTATAGGTAGGATACTTACACTAGTAGACCGTTTTGGGGTATATGTATAATCTAACACAGCTATACTGATACACATTCCTAATGGAACAGGCTCAATTTAGAGTCCTATTCTACGACCTTATCTCCACTAACATTTTACTAGTTTCCACAGTAATTTCTACTGCACTTCTCCAGACTGAAGTCCGTGCTGTGGAGCATTGGTAGCCCACTGAAGCTACTCTCTATACCTAACGTGGCGGGTTGCTGTGTGATGAAAAAGGTCTGACATTCTACTTAGCGTCCAGAGGGCGTCTGGTCGCTCACAGGTAAGAGCTTACCTCAGTAATGCCTAGGAAGATGCTTCTATTTCATGCAACCTGACATACATAACGTTAATCTCCCTTACTGTCATAGCAGCCATTTGCTCTTTTAATCAGTTGGCTCTACACTTTAGAGTTTCCCTGGTGTGTGGGTGCATAGTTTGAACATTGAGATTAGCGACACTATTCTATTAGAATCTGTTGGGGTTATGGACCAAAGTGCATCTCTGGGCTAGTGCACATCTTTGCATAAGTGTGACAGTCACTATGTTCCACGCAGGGGGCCTGGTTGGGTTCAGTTTCTATTGATATTTTTATCACACTGATAGGTACCTGATGGGTACTTTCATGGTTGTCCTGCTCCCTGGCCTTGCTGTGTGGGATGCTTCCCTCTATTGGTAGCTCTCCCTGGGTGGCGGTTACATTTGTGCTCCTTTACTGCTAAGTTCCTGGTTGTTTTCACACTATGTTCGGGCCGGCAGTTAGTACTGACTACGCACTTCCATCAGGTTGGAAGTTGTCTGTTTTTATCCCTGTTTTCAGTATGGGTTCTACTGCTGTCTGACCCTCTGAAAGGAATTGTAGTCTCCATCCTCTCGTATTCGCTCTGCCTCATGCCCCGTGGGATCTTCACTCCTTGGAGACTTCTATGGTCTAACCTTTCCGCTTGTTAACAACTTATTGTAGTTGGACCTCAAGGATCGTTCAGGGCGACTGTTCGGTATTGTCTTTGGCCTCCCTGCATACTCTTTGTTGGGAGTCTGTGGACAGGATCAGCTTTGTATCTGTTGATTGGTATTGTCCTACTTCTATCTATACAATTATGACCAGCGGTGCTGGGATTCTGCTGTCTGCAGCTGTTGCAGATTCCTGTGCAGACTCTAGTATGGTTCACGAGTTTTTTTGTTGGGGCTCTCTGCTATCAACTGTATGGTTTGGTCTATTTTCAGCTGCTTCTCAACTGTGGTTGTTTTCTCGCCAGCCATTCTGTTCCTTTTGGCTTCTGCTGTGCATACATTTTGGAAGTTTTTTTTTTCCTGTGTCTGTTTTCTGAGGAATAGTATTTGTCTACTGTGCTCTACGACACTTGATCCTCTGCTTCTGCTGGGCCTATTGTTCTTGGCGGTCCCTGTTTCGGTTTGGCCGAGGGGTCAGCAAGTTCTCCGCGCTTCCCACCCAGGAGGTTGGCTTTGGGACGTCCCCACTGTCTTGAACTCCAGTGTCCCCTAGTGGATGAAGGAGAAAACAGAATTTTGGTACTTACCGATAAATCCCTTTCTCCGATTCCACAGGGGACACTGGACGCCCGCCCATCGCTGCGTACCTGCCATTTTGTTGGGTTCATTATATGGTTGTGTGACTGCATGGTTCCCTGTTATGGGTTCCACTGTTCATCTTCAGTCGGTCTTGTTCTGTTCTGTGGCCTTCTCCTTCTCCTCGTTTTTTTCTGTTGTCCCCCGTCTCCTCTCGGGCTCAGTTCTTAAACTGGGGCTGATGGGGCATAGAGGGGGAGGAGCCAGTCACACTTTTAAATTATTTAAAGTGCCAGGCTCTGCTCTGCCACCGTCTATACCCCACTGTCTTGAACTCCAGTGTCCCCTGTGGAATCGGAGAAAGGGATTTATCGGTAAGTACCAAAATCCTGTTTTCTTTCTGTTTCAGAGGCCAAATGGTCTTCATTGGCCTATCCTCTATCTCAAATCTATGAACCAATTCCTAAAGGTGCCTAGGTTCAGGAGGGAACTCCTACGCTCCATCATCCGAGCTATGGAACCTGGGGACTTTATGGTATTGCTGGATATTCAGGATGCGTACCTACAGGTACTTATAGAGCCCTCTCATCAGCGTTATCTCAGCTTTGCTGTGCCACAGCAACTCTTCCAATTTTTAGGCCCTGCCCTTTGGACTGTCCACAGCCCCACCGGGGTTTGCCAGATTCATGACTTTTATGACAGCCCACCTGTTCAGGTTATCTGACTGCTCCTGTATCTGAACGGCCTCCTGCTCTTAGCAGGATCACCAAGGTATTTCAAAGCCATTTCCAGTTAACCATTGCTTTCCTTCACAAGCACGAATGGTTAATCAACTGGGGAAAAAAGTCCTCCCTGAATCCCTCACAGGGTTTGATTCATCTGGGAGCCCTGCTGGATTCTCAGAATCAAAGAATCCTTCTAACATCAGACAAGCTCTCCACTCTTCAACTACTAGTGCGCGGATGTCTCCACAGTCGACTCAGTAATGCAGGTTCTGAAATCCAGGGTGTCTACCTTCGGAAGGGTGGAATATGCTCAGTTCCATTCCAGGCCTTTGCAAAAAAAAAAAAAACTGATCCTCTCCAGGTGGAACTGGTTTCTCCATCAGATTAATGTTCAGACGATGATGCTCTCTCCGGAGGTGCGTCTGTCTCTATCTGGGTGGCCATGGCCATCTTATCTAACCAAGGGTTGCCACTTTTTGGATCCCGGACTGGGTAAACCTCACAACGGATCCCAGTCTCTGGGGCACAGTGACTGGTCCACACTCCTTTCGGAGCAGTTGGATATCTGTCAATTCAACCCTGCCAATCAACTTATTGGAACTTCAAGCTGTCTTAGGGCCCTCACTCTGGCCTAACACATACTTCACGGTAATCCTGTAAAGGTTCAGTCCGATGATGTCACAACAATGACTTACATCTAGGAGACAGTCGAAGTTGGGCAGCAATGACAGGGATGTCACACATTCTGACATAGACCATGGGTCTCCTCTCGGCCATCTCGGCAGTGTTCATTCCGGGAGTTCTCCATTGGGGAGCGGACTTCCTCAGCCGTCACGACATGCATCCCGGAGACTGGTATTTTCTCCAAGTGAGGTTTCACCTCCTAGTGAGCAGAGAGGGGCCTCCCAGAGGTGGTCCTCATGGCCTCCTGACTCACACACTGCCGGTGTTAGGGTCCAGTACTGAAGATACCGAAGCAACCTTCGGTGACACATCAGTGAAGTGGACCTTCCAATTTGCGTACCTGATTCTTCCGGTCTCCCTTCTTCCTCGAGTTCTTTGGAAGTTCAATCGAGATAGAGATACTGTCTGGTGGCTGGTGACTCCAGATTAACCCAGACGTCTGGTACTTAGATTTTCGGAGTCTCTCCATCGACACTCTGTTCCTGCTGCATCAATATCCGGACCTGTTGTCTCAGGGCCCTTGTGTTCCCTGGACCTGGATCGTTTGTCTTTGACTGCATCTCTACTGTGGTCCTAAGGATTCTATGGCTGTCATCATCACGATGTTTACAGCGCGTAAGCCAGCTTTTGCTGGGATCTGCCACAGAATGTGGCATACATAATTCTTATGGTATCATACCTGTAGCTACGATCCTCAGGTTTTTAGGATTTCCAGAAGTTCTGGCATTCCTTCCAGCTGGTTTGGGTCTAGCCCTATGCCTGGCCTCCCTGATAGTGCGGGTCTCTGCACTATCAGTATGGTTAGGATGTGGAATTGCTCCACTCCCGGGTATCCAGTCCCTCCTTCAGGGTGTTTTCTGGATTCTGCCTCCCTTTATCCCCCCTAGGGGCTCCTTGGGATTTGGTAATGGTTCTTCGTGCCCTCCTGGGACCTCCATTTGAACCACTATCTTAGATAGCCCTTACGTGGTCTATAGCTTAGACTCTCTTTCTTATGGCGTTTGCATCTGCCAGGACAGTGTTAGAATTAGGAGCGTTCTCATGTGGCTCCCTCTTCTGGATATTTCACCAAGACAGGGTTGTGAGTTGCACTCGCCCTGTGTTTCTTCCTAAAGTGGTTTTTAAGTTCCATATTATTCAGGAACTTATGGTACCGACATTTCAGTCACCTGTCTTCTCGGCTGGTGTGGCCTCATTGACTGTGGTCCGGCCTCTCAGGATTTATGTGGTCCGTTCCAGTTCCTTCCGGAAGTTGGACTCCTTATATGTGCTCTATGGATTTCACAGGAAGGGATGCCCGGCCAATAAACAAATTTTGGCTAGATGGCTTCGTATAACTGTCTCATGGGCCTCAACATAGGAAGGCCTTTCTGTTTCGGTTTGTGTAGATGCTTATTCTCCTTGGGCTGTGGGCCCCTTGTGGCAGCTCGCTGTGGCGCCTTGGCTGTTCAGCCTCACAAAGTGGCCACGTGGTCTTCTGTCCAGACCTTTCTAAGGTTCTATGCATTGTATTCCTTTGCCTCTCAGGATGCTTCCTTTTGGCGACGGATTCTCCTCTCAGCACAGGAGCATCCCCACCCTTACAAGGACTGCTTTGGGATATCCCCAAGGTCAACCCTGTGGACCCCCTATGAACCCTGAAGAAGAAAATGAGAGATATGGTAAGAACTTACCCTTGTTATCTCTCTTTCTTCGAAGTCCATAGGGTTCACAGGGCACCCACCCTGTCTCCTTCTCTGTGAGTATGGTGTATTCCAGTCTTCTCTCTCTTTCTTTCCTCTGGCTTGGGGGCGGGGTTATAGGGAGAGTGGACCCAGTGCATCCTGGAAGCTGAAAGCTTTAACTGCGTGGTGCCCGGATTTGGTTCCCAACCTATACCCCTAAGGTCAACCCTGTGTACCCTATGGACTTCAAAGAAAGAGAGATAACAAGGGTAAGTTCTTACCATATCTCTCATTATTGTAGCTGCATACAAAGTTCCTTATAGTGTACTAGGTTTTTCTATCACAATGGAATTGATTATGAAGTAGCAGATTAAGCGTAATGATTTGTGGTGCGAATATATCTTGCTTGTCTTCGCTTGTGTTCCTTTGTTGTTCCTCACTCCCTGCTCACCACATGCATGCTGCCTTCATTATGGCCCCTCTTCCTCATTACACATGGACTTCTCCATACTCATGTCACCACAAAAGCTAGTGATTATGCCTGCTTCTTAAGTAAGTAGACATTTGTGTTAATATGGAAAACAGTAATGCAAAATCTTTAAAAAATGCTCTGCGGACTTCCAGTGGGCGGAGCATCGTGTATGGCCGCTTTTTACTGAGGCTCCCTCATCCATATTAGAATCCTATTCAATCTGTACTCAAAACCTGTACTCATGTGGAATATTCTTATATATTCTAATAGCTGAGAGTTTCAGGTTGACCAGGGGCTTCTGAAGTGTGGCGCTCATGACCGCCTTAGTTTTGGCGCGAATTCCAGGCTCAAATCTTTATACCCCAAAGAGCCTGAGCTGAAGACTACTTTACCCTCCCTGCCTTATTTCCCCCACCTTCAATATCTCTGCTATCTGCTGCCTGACTTGGCTGCCGAGATTGGGGCTGAGAGTGACTGCGCGGTTGCTGTGGTCCCACCTGAGGCGAAGAGTGTGCAGCAGGATCGGGCATGGTTGGAGACTTGCAAGGGTGTCGCTGAGTGACTTACCTCAACCTTGCTCTCCCTGGAACGTCTGAGCTGTTCCTCTGCTGGCTACCCGGCCGCCACCTATTGGGATGATCTTGTCCATCTGTTGGAGACACACGTGGCAGCTGCTCCGTGGGGACTGCCTGCTGTTCCTCGCTACGTGCTGTGTCCTGCTCAGCTTTTCCTACCCTGTGAGTTGACAGCCTTCATCTGCCATTTACTGTAGTTGGAAGGACTCTGCTTTCGGCTGCCTGGGACTTTGCCTGGACGGTGTGAGGATCTGAAGCCGACAGTCGTTGAATCTGAACTCACATTCCTTTCTGCCTGGCTGCCTCCTTTGATCTCCGTGCTGCTGCCTCTGCCCCTGCGATGCCTGGTGTTACTACTGTTTTGGGTGCTGAAGTCTGCAATCCCCTCTAGCAGATATTGTATAACCTTTAACCTACACTGCTTTAAGCAGAGCCTTACATAAGATAGCTGTTTACTATCCAGGCTATACTGCATTTTATTGTTTTTTATCCAAGTGCTGATTATCCGGTACGCCACGATTTTGTTTTGGTACTTTCTGTTTGTTCATTGTCAGTATCCATTTGTCTGTACTGTACATATATTTAGCTATGGATCCTTTGGCTGCCTTTCCCATTGCAGATACACCACAGCTGCCCCATTTAGTATCTCAGCTTTACAGCAAGCTGGTTTGTATCTGGGTCTCTCTCCAAACAGTACTATTACGCCTTAACTCTATTTCACCACCTGTCCCTGATATTCAACAGAATCCAAATGATAGCAATAGTGTACCACCGTTCTTACCGACTACTGTTCAATCTCACTCTCAGGGCCTGATTCAGACCCGCTCGCGAGCGCTGAGCGCTCGCAAGCGGGTCGATGTTGCCCAAGTGCGCACGACGGAGGCGGCCCCGTCGTGCGCATGCGCGAGACCCGAATAACGACGGCCAAGCCGTCGTTATGGGTCTCGCACCCAAGGGGGCGTGCTGTCAATGGTGATTGACAGCACGCCCCCTTTGGTGGGCATGCCGGGGGCGTGGCTGCCCAGACGGAGGCGTTCCCATGGGAACGCCTACTGTCTGGGGCCGGCCCCACTGACATTACTAGTGATGTCAGCGAGACCTTACCGCAAGAGTCTCGTCGCAAGCCCGATGGTCGCGATGGTCTTGACCATCGCGACCATCATTTTGGCCGCTCGCTATAGCTGTGGGTGGTCACCCACAGCTATGCGAGCGGCCAGTAGGCCGCTCCAAAAGGTAGGGGCGACGGCCCTGATTCAGAGCGAGCGCTCTGTCAGAGCGTCCGGCTCTGAATCAGGCCCTCAGGTCCCTATTTTCCCACCCACTGATTTGGTTGACCTGAGTAGTCATGGTAACCGTTCCACCCTTACACTCTGCAACGTACCTGAGGGACTCAGAAAATTTGAACTGTCCAATTTGTTTACCAATAACTTACCTCTTTTTTACGTTCCCCCATTTGATTATGTTCCTATGCTTACTGATGGCTGGAATTACCTGGGGATCCCTAAATGGCAGTCAGGAATTCACCTAAACCGCCCCTTTTTCTTCCCAAGAAGAGGTGAGGGATGATGTTGAATATTTTCGGTTTGTCCATATATCTTCTGTTGCCTTATGGTTACTTAGGACAACTAATTTGACACCACACGGATCACATTAAAACCACGATTTACGTTGCACTCTTCAAACTTTTTACTGTGACTAACCCATTTTTGTTGCCACATACAATACGTCTCATAACCTATAACAGTCATTGTAAATATCTCTAATACCATTGTCTATTGGCTCATTCTATTAAAAACTGTGTATGTTCTTTCTGATACCCGTACTTCATTTCCCATGCCATGTTTGCTATTGCTATTTTTTATTTTATTTTTTTACTTGCCGTTTTGTATGCTTATCTACACTAGGATGTTTGTTTCACTCTACCCAGGCTTCTCGTTCACAGCTGACAATCTATACTTCTTTACCATTCCTTATATGTAATGTCTGACCTGTTTTATACATATGTTATACAACCTATAACATCATTGAGACCATTTTTGTTTGGCTCTGTTCTCCTTATTTTTTCCCCTCTCCCCATGACTCTCATTATTGCTCATTACAGTGTTTGCAAATATGCGCTATAGCGTGTATTTTACCCACATATGAGGACCCGGGACCCACTTTTTCAAAATGGAAGGGTCCCCTTGGATGCGCTCCTCTGCCGGTCAATCCCAGGGCTTCTGGTTAGATGAATGACGTCTCCATGGCTTAACTGCTGGCAAGACTAACAAGGGGTGGAGCCAGCAGCAGCTCATACGTGGGGACTGGTGATAACTGCCGCGGAGTGAAGACTGTGACCCGGCTCCCAGTTTAAAGACAGCACCTGGTATAAAGATTGCGCCGCGGACCAGGCGAGACACTGGCTACACTCCCTGGGACATGTAAGTACATAGCGGTTAGCGCCGCGATAGCAGGGGAGGCTGGGGTGCGGTAGCGGGCTTGTCAGTGTGATGGGGTTTTGTCATATTGCGCGGAGATCAGGCTCACAAGGTGGAACATAAGCCAGCAGCAGGCCGGACAGAATAATGCTGTAAATGATGACGGAGAGTACTGCAATGCGCCTGGCCCCAGCAGTCCCCGGCTTTGTACCTCTAATCCCTACCTCCTCTCCACATCTAATACCCTGTACCCAGCCCCTTCTCCTGTTCCTGCTTAATTCTGCGGTCCCTAGTTCCACTCCACCTTCTGTCTGTGGCTCCCCTCAACATCCAATACTGGCACCCAGCACCTTCTCCTGTCTCTGCCTACTCCTCATGTCCTCAGCTCCCCTCAACATCTAATGCTTGCACCCAGCACCTTCTCCTGTCTCTACCTACTCCTCATGTCCCCAGCTCCCCTCAACATCTAATACTGGCACCCAGCCCCTTCTCCTGTCTCTTCCTACTCCTCCTGTCCCCAGCTCCCCTCAACATCTAATGCTGGCACCCAGCACCTTCTCCTGTCCCCGCCTACTCCTCATGTCCCCAGCTCCCCTACACCTATACTCTGATTCACCAATTCTTCATGTTCCCAGATCCCCACCTCTTCCTTCTGTTCCTTGCTCCCCAACTCCTACTCCTGTTCCTGCTCCACACCTCCTACACCTGTTCCAGGCTTTGCGCCTCCTACTTCTGTCCCAGCTCCCCTCCACCTATAATCTGACTCCCCAATTCTTCCTGTTCCCAGCTCCCCACCTCCTACTCCTGTCTCCGGCTCCCCACCTCCTACTTCTGTCCCCGGCACCCCACCATCTCCTCCTACTCCCATCCTCGGCTCCCCACCTCCTATTCCGGTCCCCGGCTCCTCACCTCTTCCTCCTGTCCCCGTCTCCCCACCTCCTCCACGCGTCCCCGGCTCCCCACCTCCACCTCGTGTCCCCAGCTCCCCGCCTCCACCTCGCTTCCCTGGCTCCCCACCTCCTCCTCCTGTCCCCGTCTCCCCACCTCCTCCTCACGTCCCCGGCTCCCCACCTCCACCTAGCATCCCCGGATCCCCGCCTCCACCTCGCGTCCCTGGCTCCCCACCTCCTCCTCCCGTCCCCGGCTCCGCCCCTCCTCCTCCCATCCCCGGCTCCCCACGTCCTACTCCCGTCCTCGGCTCCCCACCTCCTACTTCCGTCCCCGGCACCCCACCATCTCCTCCTACTCCTGTCCTCGGCTCCCCACCTCCTACTTCCGTCCCCGGCACCCCACCATCTCCTCCTACTCCCGTCCTCGGCTCCCCACCTCCTACTCACGTCCTCGGCTCCCCACCTCCTACTCCCGTCCTAGGCTACCCACCTCCTACTCCCGTCCCCGGCTCCCGACCTCCTACTCCCGTCCCCGGCTCCCCAACTCGTGCTTTCCTTCACAAGCACGAATGGTTAATCAACTGGGGAAAAAAGTCCTCCCTGAATCCCTCACAGGGTTTGATTCATCTGGGAGCCCTGCTGGATTCTCAGAATCAAAGAATCCTTCTAACATCAGACAAGCTCTCCACTCTTCAACTACTAGTGCGCGGATGTCTCCACAGTCGACTCAGTAATGCAGGTTCTGAAATCCAGGGTGTCTACCTTCGGAAGGGTGGAATATGCTCAGTTCCATTCCAGGCCTTTGCAAAAAAAAAAAAAACTGATCCTCTCCAGGTGGAACTGGTTTCTCCATCAGATTAATGTTCAGACGATGATGCTCTCTCCGGAGGTGCGTCTGTCTCTATCTGGGTGGCCATGGCCATCTTATCTAACCAAGGGTTGCCACTTTTTGGATCCCGGACTGGGTAAACCTCACAACGGATCCCAGTCTCTGGGGCACAGTGACTGGTCCACACTCCTTTCGGAGCAGTTGGATATCTGTCAATTCAACCCTGCCAATCAACTTATTGGAACTTCAAGCTGTCTTAGGGCCCTCACTCTGGCCTAACACATACTTCACGGTAATCCTGTAAAGGTTCAGTCCGATGATGTCACAACAATGACTTACATCTAGGAGACAG
This sequence comes from Taudactylus pleione, assembly GCA_031769625.1. Taxonomy (NCBI): domain Eukaryota; kingdom Metazoa; phylum Chordata; class Amphibia; order Anura; family Myobatrachidae; genus Taudactylus; species Taudactylus pleione. The sequence goes on from JAUIMM010000572.1 coordinate 6,239,983, forward strand.
TCGAAGTTGGGCAGCAATGACAGGGATGTCACACATTCTGACATAGACCATGGGTCTCCTCTCGGCCATCTCGGCAGTGTTCATTCCGGGAGTTCTCCATTGGGGAGCGGACTTCCTCAGCCGTCACGACATGCATCCCGGAGACTGGTATTTTCTCCAAGTGAGGTTTCACCTCCTAGTGAGCAGAGAGGGGCCTCCCAGAGGTGGTCCTCATGGCCTCCTGACTCACACACTGCCGGTGTTAGGGTCCAGTACTGAAGATACCGAAGCAACCTTCGGTGACACATCAGTGAAGTGGACCTTCCAATTTGCGTACCTGATTCTTCCGGTCTCCCTTCTTCCTCGAGTTCTTTGGAAGTTCAATCGAGATAGAGATACTGTCTGGTGGCTGGTGACTCCAGATTAACCCAGACGTCTGGTACTTAGATTTTCGGAGTCTCTCCATCGACACTCTGTTCCTGCTGCATCAATATCCGGACCTGTTGTCTCAGGGCCCTTGTGTTCCCTGGACCTGGATCGTTTGTCTTTGACTGCATCTCTACTGTGGTCCTAAGGATTCTATGGCTGTCATCATCACGATGTTTACAGCGCGTAAGCCAGCTTTTGCTGGGATCTGCCACAGAATGTGGCATACATAATTCTTATGGTATCATACCTGTAGCTACGATCCTCAGGTTTTTAGGATTTCCAGAAGTTCTGGCATTCCTTCCAGCTGGTTTGGGTCTAGCCCTATGCCTGGCCTCCCTGATAGTGCGGGTCTCTGCACTATCAGTATGGTTAGGATGTGGAATTGCTCCACTCCCGGGTATCCAGTCCCTCCTTCAGGGTGTTTTCTGGATTCTGCCTCCCTTTATCCCCCCTAGGGGCTCCTTGGGATTTGGTAATGGTTCTTCGTGCCCTCCTGGGACCTCCATTTGAACCACTATCTTAGATAGCCCTTACGTGGTCTATAGCTTAGACTCTCTTTCTTATGGCGTTTGCATCTGCCAGGACAGTGTTAGAATTAGGAGCGTTCTCATGTGGCTCCCTCTTCTGGATATTTCACCAAGACAGGGTTGTGAGTTGCACTCGCCCTGTGTTTCTTCCTAAAGTGGTTTTTAAGTTCCATATTATTCAGGAACTTATGGTACCGACATTTCAGTCACCTGTCTTCTCGGCTGGTGTGGCCTCATTGACTGTGGTCCGGCCTCTCAGGATTTATGTGGTCCGTTCCAGTTCCTTCCGGAAGTTGGACTCCTTATATGTGCTCTATGGATTTCACAGGAAGGGATGCCCGGCCAATAAACAAATTTTGGCTAGATGGCTTCGTATAACTGTCTCATGGGCCTCAACATAGGAAGGCCTTTCTGTTTCGGTTTGTGTAGATGCTTATTCTCCTTGGGCTGTGGGCCCCTTGTGGCAGCTCGCTGTGGCGCCTTGGCTGTTCAGCCTCACAAAGTGGCCACGTGGTCTTCTGTCCAGACCTTTCTAAGGTTCTATGCATTGTATTCCTTTGCCTCTCAGGATGCTTCCTTTTGGCGACGGATTCTCCTCTCAGCACAGGAGCATCCCCACCCTTACAAGGACTGCTTTGGGATATCCCCAAGGTCAACCCTGTGGACCCCCTATGAACCCTGAAGAAGAAAATGAGAGATATGGTAAGAACTTACCCTTGTTATCTCTCTTTCTTCGAAGTCCATAGGGTTCACAGGGCACCCACCCTGTCTCCTTCTCTGTGAGTATGGTGTATTCCAGTCTTCTCTCTCTTTCTTTCCTCTGGCTTGGGGGCGGGGTTATAGGGAGAGTGGACCCAGTGCATCCTGGAAGCTGAAAGCTTTAACTGCGTGGTGCCCGGATTTGGTTCCCAACCTATACCCCTAAGGTCAACCCTGTGTACCCTATGGACTTCAAAGAAAGAGAGATAACAAGGGTAAGTTCTTACCATATCTCTCATTATTGTAGCTGCATACAAAGTTCCTTATAGTGTACTAGGTTTTTCTATCACAATGGAATTGATTATGAAGTAGCAGATTAAGCGTAATGATTTGTGGTGCGAATATATCTTGCTTGTCTTCGCTTGTGTTCCTTTGTTGTTCCTCACTCCCTGCTCACCACATGCATGCTGCCTTCATTATGGCCCCTCTTCCTCATTACACATGGACTTCTCCATACTCATGTCACCACAAAAGCTAGTGATTATGCCTGCTTCTTAAGTAAGTAGACATTTGTGTTAATATGGAAAACAGTAATGCAAAATCTTTAAAAAATGCTCTGCGGACTTCCAGTGGGCGGAGCATCGTGTATGGCCGCTTTTTACTGAGGCTCCCTCATCCATATTAGAATCCTATTCAATCTGTACTCAAAACCTGTACTCATGTGGAATATTCTTATATATTCTAATAGCTGAGAGTTTCAGGTTGACCAGGGGCTTCTGAAGTGTGGCGCTCATGACCGCCTTAGTTTTGGCGCGAATTCCAGGCTCAAATCTTTATACCCCAAAGAGCCTGAGCTGAAGACTACTTTACCCTCCCTGCCTTATTTCCCCCACCTTCAATATCTCTGCTATCTGCTGCCTGACTTGGCTGCCGAGATTGGGGCTGAGAGTGACTGCGCGGTTGCTGTGGTCCCACCTGAGGCGAAGAGTGTGCAGCAGGATCGGGCATGGTTGGAGACTTGCAAGGGTGTCGCTGAGTGACTTACCTCAACCTTGCTCTCCCTGGAACGTCTGAGCTGTTCCTCTGCTGGCTACCCGGCCGCCACCTATTGGGATGATCTTGTCCATCTGTTGGAGACACACGTGGCAGCTGCTCCGTGGGGACTGCCTGCTGTTCCTCGCTACGTGCTGTGTCCTGCTCAGCTTTTCCTACCCTGTGAGTTGACAGCCTTCATCTGCCATTTACTGTAGTTGGAAGGACTCTGCTTTCGGCTGCCTGGGACTTTGCCTGGACGGTGTGAGGATCTGAAGCCGACAGTCGTTGAATCTGAACTCACATTCCTTTCTGCCTGGCTGCCTCCTTTGATCTCCGTGCTGCTGCCTCTGCCCCTGCGATGCCTGGTGTTACTACTGTTTTGGGTGCTGAAGTCTGCAATCCCCTCTAGCAGATATTGTATAACCTTTAACCTACACTGCTTTAAGCAGAGCCTTACATAAGATAGCTGTTTACTATCCAGGCTATACTGCATTTTATTGTTTTTTATCCAAGTGCTGATTATCCGGTACGCCACGATTTTGTTTTGGTACTTTCTGTTTGTTCATTGTCAGTATCCATTTGTCTGTACTGTACATATATTTAGCTATGGATCCTTTGGCTGCCTTTCCCATTGCAGATACACCACAGCTGCCCCATTTAGTATCTCAGCTTTACAGCAAGCTGGTTTGTATCTGGGTCTCTCTCCAAACAGTACTATTACGCCTTAACTCTATTTCACCACCTGTCCCTGATATTCAACAGAATCCAAATGATAGCAATAGTGTACCACCGTTCTTACCGACTACTGTTCAATCTCACTCTCAGGGCCTGATTCAGACCCGCTCGCGAGCGCTGAGCGCTCGCAAGCGGGTCGATGTTGCCCAAGTGCGCACGACGGAGGCGGCCCCGTCGTGCGCATGCGCGAGACCCGAATAACGACGGCCAAGCCGTCGTTATGGGTCTCGCACCCAAGGGGGCGTGCTGTCAATGGTGATTGACAGCACGCCCCCTTTGGTGGGCATGCCGGGGGCGTGGCTGCCCAGACGGAGGCGTTCCCATGGGAACGCCTACTGTCTGGGGCCGGCCCCACTGACATTACTAGTGATGTCAGCGAGACCTTACCGCAAGAGTCTCGTCGCAAGCCCGATGGTCGCGATGGTCTTGACCATCGCGACCATCATTTTGGCCGCTCGCTATAGCTGTGGGTGGTCACCCACAGCTATGCGAGCGGCCAGTAGGCCGCTCCAAAAGGTAGGGGCGACGGCCCTGATTCAGAGCGAGCGCTCTGTCAGAGCGTCCGGCTCTGAATCAGGCCCTCAGGTCCCTATTTTCCCACCCACTGATTTGGTTGACCTGAGTAGTCATGGTAACCGTTCCACCCTTACACTCTGCAACGTACCTGAGGGACTCAGAAAATTTGAACTGTCCAATTTGTTTACCAATAACTTACCTCTTTTTTACGTTCCCCCATTTGATTATGTTCCTATGCTTACTGATGGCTGGAATTACCTGGGGATCCCTAAATGGCAGTCAGGAATTCACCTAAACCGCCCCTTTTTCTTCCCAAGAAGAGGTGAGGGATGATGTTGAATATTTTCGGTTTGTCCATATATCTTCTGTTGCCTTATGGTTACTTAGGACAACTAATTTGACACCACACGGATCACATTAAAACCACGATTTACGTTGCACTCTTCAAACTTTTTACTGTGACTAACCCATTTTTGTTGCCACATACAATACGTCTCATAACCTATAACAGTCATTGTAAATATCTCTAATACCATTGTCTATTGGCTCATTCTATTAAAAACTGTGTATGTTCTTTCTGATACCCGTACTTCATTTCCCATGCCATGTTTGCTATTGCTATTTTTTATTTTATTTTTTTACTTGCCGTTTTGTATGCTTATCTACACTAGGATGTTTGTTTCACTCTACCCAGGCTTCTCGTTCACAGCTGACAATCTATACTTCTTTACCATTCCTTATATGTAATGTCTGACCTGTTTTATACATATGTTATACAACCTATAACATCATTGAGACCATTTTTGTTTGGCTCTGTTCTCCTTATTTTTTCCCCTCTCCCCATGACTCTCATTATTGCTCATTACAGTGTTTGCAAATATGCGCTATAGCGTGTATTTTACCCACATATGAGGACCCGGGACCCACTTTTTCAAAATGGAAGGGTCCCCTTGGATGCGCTCCTCTGCCGGTCAATCCCAGGGCTTCTGGTTAGATGAATGACGTCTCCATGGCTTAACTGCTGGCAAGACTAACAAGGGGTGGAGCCAGCAGCAGCTCATACGTGGGGACTGGTGATAACTGCCGCGGAGTGAAGACTGTGACCCGGCTCCCAGTTTAAAGACAGCACCTGGTATAAAGATTGCGCCGCGGACCAGGCGAGACACTGGCTACACTCCCTGGGACATGTAAGTACATAGCGGTTAGCGCCGCGATAGCAGGGGAGGCTGGGGTGCGGTAGCGGGCTTGTCAGTGTGATGGGGTTTTGTCATATTGCGCGGAGATCAGGCTCACAAGGTGGAACATAAGCCAGCAGCAGGCCGGACAGAATAATGCTGTAAATGATGACGGAGAGTACTGCAATGCGCCTGGCCCCAGCAGTCCCCGGCTTTGTACCTCTAATCCCTACCTCCTCTCCACATCTAATACCCTGTACCCAGCCCCTTCTCCTGTTCCTGCTTAATTCTGCGGTCCCTAGTTCCACTCCACCTTCTGTCTGTGGCTCCCCTCAACATCCAATACTGGCACCCAGCACCTTCTCCTGTCTCTGCCTACTCCTCATGTCCTCAGCTCCCCTCAACATCTAATGCTTGCACCCAGCACCTTCTCCTGTCTCTACCTACTCCTCATGTCCCCAGCTCCCCTCAACATCTAATACTGGCACCCAGCCCCTTCTCCTGTCTCTTCCTACTCCTCCTGTCCCCAGCTCCCCTCAACATCTAATGCTGGCACCCAGCACCTTCTCCTGTCCCCGCCTACTCCTCATGTCCCCAGCTCCCCTACACCTATACTCTGATTCACCAATTCTTCATGTTCCCAGATCCCCACCTCTTCCTTCTGTTCCTTGCTCCCCAACTCCTACTCCTGTTCCTGCTCCACACCTCCTACACCTGTTCCAGGCTTTGCGCCTCCTACTTCTGTCCCAGCTCCCCTCCACCTATAATCTGACTCCCCAATTCTTCCTGTTCCCAGCTCCCCACCTCCTACTCCTGTCTCCGGCTCCCCACCTCCTACTTCTGTCCCCGGCACCCCACCATCTCCTCCTACTCCCATCCTCGGCTCCCCACCTCCTATTCCGGTCCCCGGCTCCTCACCTCTTCCTCCTGTCCCCGTCTCCCCACCTCCTCCACGCGTCCCCGGCTCCCCACCTCCACCTCGTGTCCCCAGCTCCCCGCCTCCACCTCGCTTCCCTGGCTCCCCACCTCCTCCTCCTGTCCCCGTCTCCCCACCTCCTCCTCATGTCCCCGGCTCCCCACCTCCACCTAGCATCCCCGGATCCCCGCCTCCACCTCGCGTCCCTGGCTCCCCACCTCCTCCTCCCGTCCCCGGCTCCGCCCCTCCTCCTCCCATCCCCGGCTCCCCACGTCCTACTCCCGTCCTCGGCTCCCCACCTCCTACTTCCGTCCCCGGCACCCCACCATCTCCTCCTACTCCTGTCCTCGGCTCCCCACCTCCTACTTCCGTCCCCGGCACCCCACCATCTCCTCCTACTCCCGTCCTCGGCTCCCCACCTCCTACTCACGTCCTCGGCTCCCCACCTCCTACTCCCGTCCTAGGCTACCCACCTCCTACTCCCGTCCCCGGCTCCCGACCTCCTACTCCCGTCCCCGGCTCCCCAACTCCTACTCCCGTTCCCGGCTCCCTAGCCCGAATCCTGCTGTCCCCAGCTCCCCACCTCCTACTCCTGTCCCCGGCTCCCCACCTCCTACTCCTGTCCCCAGCTCCCCACCTCCTACTCCTGTCCCCGGCTCCCCACCTCCTACTCCTGTCCCTTGCTCCCCACCTGCTACTTCTGTCCCTGGCTCTGCCTCCCACACGTCAAGAAGACGAGGAGCCATAAGCACCTACAGGATGAGAGCGGCCCTCCCCATCCAGTTCACACAGAATAAAAGGACAGAAGAATGCACAGCTAGAAGCAGATAATTCTTGAGCATTTTTTTCGAAGGTAAGAGAAGAACATTTTTTTGGTATATTCTTAAAATGTATTTATTGGGTCATGGTTTTTCATAAAATTATGCAGAAACTACAGTTTCTGCATAATTTTATGTATCACCACTAAGTAAAAACAGTCTAAAACAGAAGATTTCACAGAAATCTCCTGCAGAAGACTAACTAGCGCAGCAGGCTGCAGACTGCAGTCCCCATTATTGTCAATGGGTACTTAAGTCTGACATCTATGTACAAGACTGATGCCTTTGGGGGTATCAGATGAGCATTCTATGGTTATGTGGGAAAGTATGGTGGCATGTGGGGAGGTCTTGGGGGTATGTGGGGAGCTCTGAAGCATAAATTACAATGGGACCCAGAAATGGTCAGGTAGGACCCCATTTTTTTAAAGTGGCGGGTCCCTGGGATCCACATATTTTGTCGCTGTGCGCAATCACTGTATTATACCATCTAGTTTTGGATATATTGAAACATTTAGAAAGTTTCTTGTTACGCTACTGTATTATACCTATTTTACATGTATATCTGGATTTACATCTTTATCTCAACTTACTAATAATGTAGACTACTGTTTTTCTTATGTATATGGCTACCCCCTTGTTCTCTGCCTATGATTCATCATACCATATGTCTGTTTCTATGGTTATATACCTTTCTTTGGTCCATTGTTATTGATAGCTGCTGACTCAGATTTTATTTTGTATATTTTTAAGAACTTTCAATAAAAACATTTTGAAAAAAAAAAAAATGCGCTGCGATCATGCATAATAGTAGTGGTCGCAATTGGAATTATTTATAATAAACAATAATAGATATGCTGTCTAGGGAACAAACATTATTTTTAAAGCTGTTTCTTCTATAAAGTTGTAGTCAAGTGTATTGTGTTTGATTGCATTTCAACTATACACACATGCACCATAGCATGCATCCACAACTGGAATATAAATAAAATTCAGGTAACTATACATTGACACAAAGCTCTAAAATACATATGACCTTGGAGAGACCGTTACTGAGCACTCCTTATTACATCCTATATCTGCTTACACTTGTGTAATCTGTGACAAACCATATTGTTATTATTATAAGCTAAGGCAGGGGAAAAGGAGGAAAAATTATCTTCTGCTCCAATTCCAGTTTTGAGGGATACATATCTGCCTTTTGACCAGATAGTTTTATATTTGTATACAGGGCTATTTTTCTAGAAAAATAGGTTTAGGAATTGGGGTTTTGAGCTATAGAAAAACATATATATATATATATATATATATATATAGTATATAGAGAAGAAGGCACTCAAAAGGGCATTTAAAATAAAACTTATCTTATGGCAAATACATTTTGGTTCAATTGGTTCAGGACATTACGTCATAGTTAATTAGAGGTTTAGGAACTGAGGGTCTGATTCAGAGCCGCTCGCTAGAAGCGATCGCTCGCACGATGTGTATGCAAATTGCGTAGACAGTGCTACCGCACAGTAATGCATTAGCAGGCCCAAAATTTCTTATAGAACGATCACATAGTGTATGCAGACACCCACCAGCCTGTTTTAAGATGCCCACTTGTGCACGTCATGTCCAGGAATTGTAAGCAACTATCGGTACATTGGATGCTATCGTAGCGCTTGAGGTTGACTATACCCTTCCGTAAGCACTGCGAGCACTTAAGTGTAAAAACAAGCAACATGTACTATGATGCTGTCTTTTAATTATGCACACCTCTAAAACGCCATTGAGATGCTCAGGCACGCCTGCGTTTGCACCTCCACTCCCCCATTTTTAATGGCCAGCCCCTGTTACCACCTACAAATGGCTTCTCCTGTCATTCACTCTGCTGGGCTGTCTATGCGCAGCGAGCGAGTGCATTGTGAACTTTCGCTAAGGTATGCACATGCGCACTGCAAACTATCAATAACAGCGAGAGTATGCATCTTAGCAAGCGGGTCTGAATCAGACCCTGAGTTCCTGCTTGTTCCTACTGAAAAATAGCACTATTGGTATATATGCTCCTTTCTGCTGTCATTGAAAGTATATGGACCTAGCTGTTCAGACAAGACTTCTTATGCAGCCAGCTTCTTATTCACTTTTTATTCACTTCTTATTTGTGCTCCAGCTTTTTTATTCACTTCTTATTTGTGCTCCAGCTTCTTATTCACTTCTTATTCATGCTCCAGCTTTTTATTCACTTCTTATTTGTGCTCCAGCCTCTTATACATTTCTTATTCATGCTCCATCTTCTTATTCATTTCTTATTCATGCTCCAGCCTCTAATTCACTTTTTATTGGTGTTCCAGCTTCTTATTCATTTCTTATTCATGCTCCAGCTTCTTATTCACTTTTTATTGGTGTTCCAGCTTCTTATTCAGAAAATATTATATTAACATAATGAAATCAAGCTGGATCACTAAGTTAACATAATGTATAAACAAACAGTGTATCCCTTATACAAATTTCAATGTATTTTGACATGAAATAGGGTGGTAAAGTGGTCACAGGCACCATATTTTATCATTTTGTATAAGTAGCTGTAGTCTTGCATGGGTTAAATGCCTTAGGCCAAAAATTTGATACTTGGAATCAACAGAGGGTGGCCACTTACATATCACCCAATTGTAATTTGCCTGGCCCAACAGCGTACAATGTCTTACAGGCAGTGTAACCACAGATTGGCCATCATATTACACAGCAATAGTGGGGATTTCCTTAGTATGATCTATTTTTCCTCTATGGTAGCAGGCACTAATACCCTGTGCTCTTTAACTATGTAATATTGTTACCTTTCTGTTAGAACCTAATAAAAATCAGAATACCAAAGAAAAACAGTTACCTGCGCTCTTATTGGATGCTAGCCGTTGCATCCACAATGAAATCGCTTCTGCCAACATTGTTTTTATTTGAGGTTTTCCAGTTGTATTGCTTTGCATAGGGTCCCTGTCGCGGGAGTGGCCCACGTGACCAGCAGCGCCTTCACCCACCACTCACACCAATGACACATGTGCCCTGTTCATTGACTGGTATGTAGCCTATCCTATTCAAGTGGCTGCAGGCCCAAAGCACCTCTCCCCCGCCCCCCCCACTTGCATTGATGTCAATAAATTTTGTTTTCTATTGCAGGGTCCATAGGGTATCCACAGGATACCTTGGGTATAGTTGATGACGTCAGGCATCGGGCACCACAGAGTTAAGTTTCTTCATTCTTCCAGGATGCACTGGGGTACCTCCCCTATAAATCCCCCCCCCCCCGAGCCTCAGGCACCTCAGTTTTTCGTTGGTGCCCGGCACAGAGTCGGATGCACCTCTACAGAGGGGGGTCCGTCAAGGCCCCTGAAGTACTGACGTCCATGCTGTCACTCCTACACCCGCCGGTACCAGAACACCGATAGCGATCCGGGGATGCTGGTTGGTAACGGGTCACAGCTAGCGGTGACCCCGGTTACCATGGACTGTGGCCGGATCTATGGGGATGCAGGTAAGCGGTGGGGTTCCGCGGTGGGTACCCGCTGGTAACACAGTCCTGAGTACCCAGGCAGGGGGCTCCCTGGGGACTGGTCGCAGGTGGAGCCAGGTACTGATCCTGCGCTTCCACTTACCCCCTGGGACAGCGGGCCGCGGCGGTGAGAAACCGCTCCGGAGTCCTGGGGGTTAAATGCAGGTCAGGGAGCACGCCTTCCCTGCATAGCAGCCAGCGCCTCCCCCGCTGCACGTGGCCTCTCCACAGCTGTCTGAGCCAGTGCAGCTGCTCCTCGGTGGCCAATTTATCTAACACATGGCAAACGTTGCTGGATGCAGTGAGCAGTGGCAAGCGGTCCGGGTCCCCCCTGCATACCTCACCTCCGGTGGCACAGGTCTGTGTATGCAGCGCTGTTCCCTACCAGGCTCTGTGTCCTGTGTAGTTGATCACAGCGCTAATAGTGCAGGGTTATTCTGCATTGTATGTGACTTGATGCTAGTACTGCTGTCTGTACTTTCACTTTCTACTGTCAACCATTTTACCTATCCCTGTCTTCTCTGCTAAAAGCCCTTGCGGTGCGGTGTTGCAGGGGGTTATTACCTCACTGTACAGATTGTTTGTTTGATGAGGTGTGTCACATACATCGCTGTTCACTACCCCAGAATGTCTGATAGTGAGCACGATTTTCCTCTGAGGCCAAAGTGTACCATATGTCAGGTACAATTGGCAGAGGGTGATGGAAATGCAGAGGGGCTATGTAAGGCATGCTTTTTAATGTCACGCCCGATTTCTGTCACTGCATCTGTGCAGGAGCCACCATGGGCCTGTTTTGCTAAGGCACTTACTACAGCTGGCGATGCCCACTGCATTACCGTAGATGGGCTTCTCACAGCACTCAATGGTGTCATCTCCCATACAGGGGTTCCCCAGGCAATTGGTGGTACCCCAAAGTCTCCCGCTCTCACCCCCTCAGGTCACACCTGAACCTGCGTGGGTCAGCTCTCTGTCCAATACGGTGCAACACCTGTCGGACGTTTTACAGGGGAATCTTCATTGTGGCCGCATAAGCGACCTTTGCCCTCTCAGACCACACAATATGATCAAGATGATGTGACCACTGATGATGGTGAGATGTTAGACTTTTCTGACCAGGAGACTTTCCGTACAAGAGAGACGGAGTCTAAGTTTGATGTATACATACCGGGCCTTATACATGCAGTTAGTACGGCCCTAGTTATTGATGAGGACGATCCTCCCATGACTAAATCAAAATATGCCTTTAAGGATATTAAGGGTGATGCCACTGTTTTTACCCTATCTGGTCAGCTAGTGGACCATTTAGAGGAGGCGTGGAAAAATCCGGGTAAGCGTTACCAGCCTCAAAGACATTTGGCTGTTGCATACCCCTTTGCAGACAATTATTTCTCAATATGGGAAACCCCTCAGGTGGATTCTCATATCACACACCTTGTGAAGAGTGCTACACTGCCCATGTCCTACACTGCCCATGTCCTCCTTAAAGGATGCCACAGATCGTAAGGTGGAAATATGCCTGAAGTCCATTTATTCCTTTGCTGAGGGGGCATCCAGGCCGGCTATGGCTGGGTGCTGGCTGGCTAGAGCCATGGAGCGCTGGGCTGATAGCTTGGAGGCGTCTCTGCACACTGACTCGTCACCTGAACCGGTGGAGTTAGTGGGTAACTTAAGAGATTCTGCCACTTATATTAATGAGGCCGCCTTAGATATCGGTCTCCTTGCTTCCAGGATCTCCTCGGCAGCAGTGCCAGCTCGCCACACCTTATGGTTGCGGTCTTGGAAGGCGGATGCAGATTCAAAACTGGGTTTGGAATGCTCGCCTTTTAATGGACAAGTCCTATTTGGACCTAATCTGGACAAAATTGTGGCCACTCTGGCAGCAGCGAAGTCTGCGTATCTGCCATCGGCTATGGTCCCATCAGGGTCGGGTTCTTCGGCCTTATAGAACCCAGGGTAAGTCCAAGGTACAGTCCTTTCCGAGACAGGCAGAAGTCAAGAGGACTGCAAAGTCAAAGAAACAGGCTTGGAGTACCAGACATCCTGCTCCCAAGTCTGACGACAAGCCTTCGGCCTGACAGAACGGGTCTCTCTTTGCGGGACCCCAAAGTGGGAGGCCGACTTCTTCAATTCGCCCAATGCTGGTGTCTTAACACTTCAGACACTTGGGTAAGAGAAGTAGTTTCTCAGGGGTACGCCCTCTCCTTCCGGCGGAGGCCTCCCAGCCAGTTTTTCACCATGGGTCTTCAGTCCAATCAGGACAAGGCCCTGGAGTTCCGGAAGGTATTGCATACTATGCTCCAGGCTGGGGTCATAGTGCCGGTTCCTTTCTCTCTGAGGGGATTGGGGTATTACTCCAATCTTTTTCTGGTACAGAAACCCAATGGGTCCTCCCGGCCAATACTCAATCTCAAATCCCTCAACAAATTTTAGAGGGTTCCTCGATTCAGGATGGAGACCCTGCGTTGCATCATTTTAGCAATGGAGCCTTGAGTCTCTCACCCCAAAAGAAGGTTTTGAATCTTGTTTCCCAGGAAGGGGCCTCAAGTTGCACACCCCAGGAGGGGGTCTCAAGTCTCGCACCCCAGGAGGGGGACTCAAGTCTCGCACCCCAGGAGGGAGTCTCAAGTCTTGCACCCCAGGAGGGGGTCTCAAGTCTTGCACCCCAGGAGGGGGTCTCAAGTCTCGCACTCCAGCAGGGGGTCTCAAGTCTTGCACCCCAGGAGGGGGTCTCAAGTCTTGCACTCCAGGGGGGGTCTCAAGTCTTGCACTCCAGCAGGGGGTCTCAAGTCTCGTACCTCAAGAGGGGGTTTCAAGTCTTGCACTCCAGCAGGGGGTCTCAAGTCTCTCACCCCAGGAGGGGGTTACAAGTATCGTGCCCCAGGAGAGGGCCATCATTTCAAGTGTTACGCCCCAAGAAAGGGTCTCAAGTTTCATACCTCAAGAGGAGGTTTTGAGTCACTCACCCCAGGAGGAAGTCTCTGTTCTCGCATCCCAAAAGGGGGTTTCATGTTCCATACCCCGAAAGGAAAAGGCGAGTCTTCTTCCCCAGAAGGGGGTTTTAGGTCCCATACTCCAACAGGGAGTGTCAAGTTCTGTACTCAAGGAAGGGGCCTTAAGTCTCTCACCCCAGGAGGATGTTACAAGTTTTGTGCCCCAGGAGGGGGCATTGATTTCAAGTCTTTTACCCCAGGAAGAGGTTACAAGTGTTGTACCCTTGGAGAAGACTTTTGTTTCAAGTTTCACACCCCAGGAGGGGGCCTTCGCTTCGAGTTTCACGCCCCAGGAGGGGGCTTTCGTTTCGAGTTTCACGCCTCAAGGAGAGGCCTTTGTTTCAAGTCTCACACCCCAAGAGAGGGTCTTTATTTCAAGTTTTATTCCTCAGAAAGGGATTTCAAGTATCCTACCCAAATAGGGGATTTCAAGTGTCTTACCCCAGGATGGGGTTCCCAGTGTTATACCCTGGGAGGGGATTTCAAGTGTTACGTCCCAAGAGAAAATCCTTGTATCAAGTTCTTTACCCCAGGAGGGGGTTTCAAGCCTCTTACCCCGAGAGAGGGTTCCTAGTGTCTTTCCCCAGGATGGGACTTCAAGTGTCTCACCTCAGGATGGGGTTTCCAGTGTTATTCCCCAAAAGGGACTTCCAAGTGTTTTACCCCAAAAGGGGGTTTCAAGTATTATACTCCAATATAGGATTCCTAGTGCCATTCCCCATGGGGGGATTTCGAGTATTACATTTCCAAAGGAGAGTGCAAGTGTCTTACCCTAGGAGGGGGTCTCAAGTCTTGTACCCCAAGAACAAGGGTTTACAAGTGTTACTCCCCAAGATGGGGGTTCTAGTGTCATACCTCAGCAGGAGGCTACCAGTGTTACTCCTCAGGAGGGAGTCCCAAGTCTAACATCCCAAGAAGGAGTTTCAAAATCCGTATCCCAGGGAAAGATCTCAAATTTCTTGCACCAAGAATGGATCTCCGGTTCTTTACTCAAGGAAGAGTCTTCTTGTGTTGTGTCAAACGTTTTAGTGCCCCATCAGTTAAGAGGTTCACAAAATGACGCTACCACTATATCTATAGGTATCCCTCATGATCCATATGATGTTTCTATGCCCATTCTTTTTGATGGTGATATAACGCAGTATTATGCCTTGGTGGATCATTTCATCGCTATTATGAAATCCTCGCCATGGTCTGAAATCAAGCCTACTAATGTAGTTAAATTTATCATTTCATCTTTCTGAGGTAAAGCTTGGGACTGGGTTGAGCCTATTTATGATTCAAAGGATCCGATGCTGTCAGATTTAGTAGCCTTTACTGCGGCAGTCATTAAAGAATTTGGTCCAACTTATCCTTACAGTTCTCTCGAGGATATTCATCTCAACAAAGTCTCGTTCTGGGGTACCACCCTCTGCTATTAAGCTCAGATGCATTTCTTTGAGTCCTTCTCAAAAAGATCCAGTACAAAAACAACCTGTCCAGAAGGATAAGACTCAAGGAGGCATAAGGATGATGAATTATAACACAGATTCTGACGATGATCCTGAGTACGGTAGTTCCCATGAAAGACACTTTGCAACTTAAGTCTTCTTCTTCAAGTGGTTCGAAAAAGTCTCGGAAAAAGAAGAAGAATCGATGACTTCCTGGTGACCAACCTTTCTTGGACCAAGTTGACTATTTCTTCCAATTATTAGTCTCAGAATCCATCTGGTATTGGGAACCTTGTTCTTCTAAATTTTCCAGTTCTTATTTTATCTTCAATCAAGATTTTCGAGTTTCCTGTGTTTTTCAAATATATTTTTTGTGTCTTTCTGAGGGGTTCCAGTTGAGCCTTTATGGGTGTTCGGTACCTACCCTAAAAGGGGGGGTACTGTCAGGGTTCAGCCTAGGATCGGCCTCTCTCACCTCCTTGCCAGCTTCCCCTGACTTCCTTGTGGTCAGACGTCTGGTGCACTGATGGATGTGGGGCTGAGTATTCTTAGGTGTTTTTTGCGAGCTTCCATGGTCGGCTGTGTGTGCTGGGGATCGGAGTTCCCATCATGGGCGCTGCCATGACAGTTCCTCTCATGTGACAGTACTCCTAACCTATGGTAGCATGATTTCAGTCTGCTGATTATGTGCTCCAGTAATCTGCTACCCCTGGGTATAAATCTGCCTCCAGAACTCCTGGAAGTTGCTGTTCAACTTCTCTGTTCCAGTGATACCAGCGTTGCTCTGTGCTAATCTTTCAGAGAGTTACTTCAGCCTGTTCACAGTTCTCCAGTTTCCAGTATTAGCTTCCAAGCTATTCTTAGTCTGAGAGTAGTTCTCTCCCAGTATCCAGACTGTTTTGTTTTCTATGTCTGTGTGTCTTTGTATATGTGCTGCTAGTATTGCAGATTCCTTGTGTCACAGAGGTCTCAGATTACCTGCTGGTATTAATTAGCCCACAGCTGGACCTCCCAGCACATATCTGTGTCAATCTGCCCTGTATCTTGTCAGTGCAAATCTGCACTTGCATTTAGCACTCTCCTAGTGTATGCCTGACTTCTCTTTGTGTCTTGTCTCTGGTAATCAGCTCCAATCATTTCCAGCATTTCCATATATTCCCTGAGTCCACTCTGCTCTTGTCTGTGCAATCTCCAGTATATGTCTGTGTTCTTTGCTCAGTGTCTTGTCTCTGGTAATCAGCTCCAATCATTTCTAGCATTCCCATATATTCCCTGAGTCCACTCTGTGCTTGCCTTTGCAATCCCCAGTATATGTCTGTGTTTTTCTGCATACTTAACTGTTTCCAGTCCATGCCTGTGTTATAGCATTTAGTTCCATTTCCAGAGTTCATTCATTCCATTCACCTCCAGTGCCATTGCATTCATTATAGTTTCCGGTCTTCTGCCATTCCCAGGTACCTGTCCAGAGGGCTGCGACCTGCTCACTTGGTGCAGCTGAAAACCAAATCCCAATTGGAGGGGTCACTGGAGAAAACCACCAAGTGAGTTAGACTCCGCGCCTCTGAGCAGGTCTAGCCAAACCTGGGTTTGGCCGCAACTAGGAGACCTAGTCTAGTCACTCCCCTAGTCACCCGAACCCCTCGGCTCACTGTCCTCCACAGAGGAATTCTTGCACTGGTTCGTGACAACGACCTCCTGCTGTTGGCTGTATCAGCCAGCCATGAGTCTGCAACACCGAGACCGTCAGAGATACTTCAGCGCCATCTGCAACTGACGGTCTCGGTGTTGCAGACTCATGGCTGGCTGATAGATTGGAAGAAATCCTCCCTGGTTCCATCACAGAGGATGATCCATCTCGGAGCTCTGTTGGACTTGCAACATCAGAGGATCTTTGTGACAGAGGACAAGATCTCTGCGTTACAGGCAAAGATTCACATTTGCCTGCAGAGTCGCCAGGTGTCTATTCACTCGGCGATGAGGTTACTGGGACCATGGTGTCAATGGGCGACATGGTGGAGTTCACCCAGTTCCACTCCAGGCCTCTGCAGAGGTTAATTCTCTCCAAGTGGAATGGGTTGCCCCAACGGATACATTCACAAACACTGGTGCTGTCACCGGAGGTACGTCGGTCTCTGGCCTGGTGACTACAGACTGCTCACCTGAATCAGGGGCGCCCCTTTTGGATTGCGGACTGTATCCTTCTGACGACGGACGCAAGTCTCCGAGGCTGGGGAGCAGTGACGGGTCCTCACTTTTTCCAGGGAAGGTGGACGCCAGCAGAGGCTGTTCTTCCAATAAACATATTGGAACCTCAGGCAGTGTTCAAGGCTCTCCAGCAAGCAAGACAGGTCCTGCACGGAAAACCGGTGTAGGCACAGTCAGACAACGCCACCGTGGTGGCTTACATAAACCGCCAAGGAGGGACCCGCAGTCAGGCGGCTCTGACAGAGGTGTCCAGCATTCTGGCTTGAGCGGAAGGAAATCTCATTGCCATATTGGCAGTGTTCATACCAGGAGACCTCAACTGGGAAGCAGACTTTCTCAGCCATCAAGACGTGCATGCAGGAGAGTGGTCTCTTCACCAGGAGGTGTTTCAGCTACTGGTGAACAGGTGGGGCCTTCCAGAGATAGATCTCATGGCCTCCCGACACAACAACAAATTGCCGGTGTTCGGGTCAAGGACAAGAGATCCATAGGCTTGTCTAGTGGATGCTCTGTCGGTCAAGTGGACCTTCCAGTATGCATACCTCTTCCCTCTCTTTTCCCTTCTTCCTCGAGTGCTACGAAAATTCAAGCAAGAAGGAGGCATGCTCCTGCTGATAGCTCCAGCGTGGCCCAGACGGCACTGGTACTCAGACCTTCGGAGTCTCTCAGTGGACACTCCGATGCTGTTGCCTCAATGTACAGACCTGTTATCTCAGGGTCCTTGCCTTTATCCGGACCTGGATCGGCTGTCTATTGAGACTGCCCTCTTGAGGTCCAGGGGTTTTTACGGCTCTGTAGCGCAAACTATGCTAAGAGCTCGGAAACCTTCATCTGCAAGAATTTACCATCGTGTGTGGCATACTTTCTTTCAAGGGTGTCGCCCTAGAGGCTATGCTCCTCGGGTGTTTCGGCTATCCAGAGTATTGGCTTTCCTACAGGTAGGCTTAGATCATGGTCTTCGCCTTGCCTCTCTGAAGGTGCAGGTGTCTGCCCCGTCAGTCTGGTTTCATCTTAGGATTGCTACACTCCCTGATGTCTGCACCTTTATGGAAGGTGTACTGTGTATTCAGCCTCCCTTTGTTCCACCTGTGGCACCTTGAACCACTGGGCTCAGTGGATTTGAAATGGCTTACGCTTAAGACAGTTTTCCTTCTAGCCATTGCCTCGGCCAGAAGGGTTTCGGAATTGGGAGCTCTGTCATGCCTACCTCCATTTCTTATTTTTCATAGAAACAGGGCTGTGCTTCGCACCCATCCTGGATTTCTTCCGAAGGTGGTAACTAGTTTCCATATCAACAAGGAAATTATTGTACTGGCCTTTAATTCATCGGACCTTTTGGTTGGTGGGGCCACCTTGGATGTGGTGCGGGCCTTAAGACTCTATGTTGACCGCACCGCTTCTTTTCGGTAGTCGGACTCATTGTTTGTCCTTTATGGCTTCCAGAAGAAGGGTTGGCCTGCCACTAAGCAAACGTTGGCACGATGGATTCGCCTGCATATTTCTGAAGCTTATGCTCATGAAGATCCTTCCCGTTCCATCTTCGGTCAGGGCTCATTCCACTAGGTCTGTGGCTCCTTCGTGGGCAGCACGACGTGGCGCCTCAGCGGTTCAGCTTTGCAAGGCAGCCACGTCATCATCTGTCCATATGTTTGTACGGTATTATGCTTTTGATACCTACGCCTCTCAGGATGCTTCCTTCGGGCGGCGGATTCTCCTTACAGCACAGGAGCGTCCCCACCCTTAGAGGATACAGCTTTGGGACATCCCCAAGGTATCCTGTGGATACCCTATGGACCCTGCAGTAGAAAATAAAAGATATGGTAAGAAATTACGTTTGTTATCTCTATTTCTACGAAGTCCATAGGGTTCCACAGGACTCCCACCCTGTCGCACCTGTACTGCAGATGGGCTTTGCTCTGGTCACCGGTTTTTCCATCTCCTTCTGGTGAGAATGTGATTCCTTGTGTGTTCCAGACTTTATTCTCTCTCTTTCTCCTCCTCCGGCCTATGGCTTGTAACGTAACTGAGGTGCCTGAGGCTCGGGGCGGGGTATAGGAGAGGGACCCCAGTGCCTCCTGGGAGGATGAAGAAACTTAACTCTGTGGTGCCCGATGCCTGACGTCATCACCTATACCCAAGGTATCCTGTGGAACCCTATGGACTTCGTAGAAATAGAGATAACAAAGGTAAGTTCTTACCATATGTCTTATTATTGTTCAGCTTTAACTTAACTGATCGAATTCAAGCAAAGTGCAGGTTATTTCTAGGAGTTTTCACCTCAATTTTTGTGAAATCCCTTTCAGCAGTTTTTGTGCCAACTTGTATCAAACAGTCACAACATTCTTATTATATTAGTATACATTAGTTATATCACACTGTGGTCACGTCTCCAGGAACAGTGGATCACTGAGCAGAAGAGAAACAGTATGATTATTTTCTAGTTAGTTTAACGGACCCTGTACTTCAGATTCGTCCGACTCTCTAGCTGGCCCCATACCATCTCTGCTGTCATCTTTCCCACGTCACGGCTCTGTCCTGACCCCACACTCACATACTTACCCCGCGGCAGGTCCTCCTCTTCTGAGGTTTCCCCTTCTCCCCAACAGTGTGGGAGCTGTTGGGGCTCACACATTGATGAAACAGCCTTACACAGTTATGTAGATAGGACATCATGCTTATTGTAGCTGCTACTTACAATGAGGGACAGTGAGGTTCCCAAAAGCTGTCAAATTGTGCCAGCGACATAGCTAAAGTCAGCACCAATATCTTATTTTGGATAATCCCCAAATTACTTGCTGATCCCAAAAAGATCTACTACACATACACAACATGTACATGCACATAGCCTGTCTTCAGTCATTTCTCCTTTGAATTGTTGGCTTTTCAGCATGATAGGGGCCCATCACTTCTTTCTGCATATTTGCCTGCACTGTGTGCCTCATATAGGAAATGCCAGCTTTATCCCTTTCTTTGTGCCATAACCCAGTCAGTATTGGTCCGAGTCCTCTCCTGAGGAGTAGTGACAAATGATCGGGTCCCCATAGCTAGAGGTACTGATCTTAGTTATTAATTCTAAGAAGGCCAAAATAATTATTTATATACTATTTATACACTACTATTTCTTTCATTTATTAGAGGGCCAAAACTTGTAGTACACACTTTTGGCATAGTACCACTTGTAGTGCCAATAGTGTGCACTACAAGTGATGCTATGCAATGCCGTCCATGTGCCCACTGTTAATTCGTGTTCTACTTGGTTGTAGCATCCAATAACAATAGTACATAGCTCATTGCTAAATAGGTAGAAGTACTATTGCAGACAAAAACACTTACTGTTACCAGACATAGGTCTTTTCTTTCTTTAGTTAATAGAGCTCCATGTAACAGCTGTTAGCAAAAAGCTACTGATGCTTGTTATATATTGAAGGATGGGGATGGTGGCAGGGGTAGTTCAGATTTTAATAATTGTTGGAAAACCCCTTAAATGTACTCACATTTCTGAGGGGCTATTCATCAAGCTCATCGGTCCCATGCAGGGGCATAACTAGACCTAGGGGGGCCCCATAGAAAAATTTTCACAGGCCCCTCAAGGTTTGCCCCCCTGCATCATCCTCACTGGGGTGACGCTGCACTGGCACACTCTCCCAGTTGGCTCCATCTCTCTCTCCTCACTGACTGACGGAGCAGGCTACAGGTAAGTTGATGAGAGGGGGGAGTGAGGAGGGTGTGGGGAGGAGTGCGGGGCCTGGCACAATAGGTGCAGGGGGAGCGCTGGGTCGGTCTGGGCTCCATAGCAGCCGCACTCCCTGCACCAATGGTAGTTACGTCTATGGTCCCATGAAAAATACAGAAACAGCAGTTTCTGCATTGTTAAAGACACAAAAATCACAGCACACAATGTATGGAGATATTTCAGTAGTGCAAATTAACAGGCTCTGAATACCAAAAGTTTTCGGAACATGTCTGCTTGTCTGTTACCCAGCTTACCTCTATGGAGCACCCCTGCTGGAGAAGGATGATTTGGGGGTCTGTAGATGAGCCCAATGCCAATTGCAATTAGTTTGCAGTACATATGTGTGACTGGATGGACTGAACGTGTTGGGTATAATGTTTTTCTCATTGTTGGTATGTGGTGCCCCATAGTAAATACCACCAACAATGTTCCTTATTGTTGCAACATACAGTGATAAGGAACATTGATTCTCTGATTGCAGTGCATTTATATAAATAGGCCCCTAAGTGAGAGCAACCATGATATGTACAGTCTGAGGAAATAACAGATGTGATTAAGGAAAACAGCTTTCTTTCTGTTATGTACCTAAGGCAGAGGTTCCCAAACGTGATCCTTAAGGCTCCCCAACAGTTCAGGTTTTAGGGATAGCTGTGGTTGAGCACAGGTGGCTTAATTATTACCTCAGTCAATTTGATTTAACCACCTGTGCTCAACCATGGATATCTCTAAAACATGAACTGTTGGGGAGCCTTGGGGACTGTGTTTGGGAACCTCTGACCTAAGGGTTGCAAACAATTTACATAGACTAGCTTTATATGTGTAGCCTATAGTCTAGTACTACGGCAAAACTTTCTCACAGCTATGTTAAAACTGCAATGAGCAAGGAGAGGAAACTATGCAGTAATTTCCAGACAGCTGTTCTATGAATTCTTCCAAGTAGTGTTCCGCTCATACTTTATATCCATTATTCTATATACCATTTTAGCTATGTGTCTCATTATTTCATGGTCCAAAAACAATATAAAACAGTGGGGTAATCATTTCCTCTTGATTTAGCTTTTGATATATGTGAATTTGAATATTCAGTTTTATACTTCCTCTTGGATTGTGTAAGCAAGAAGAGTAGCACAGATTATAATACATAACACTTCTATCTGTATATAAAGTATGTTGACATTTATAACTGATTTATGTTTCCTTAGATTATGTTTATTTCATTTGCTTCTAGATACGACACAGTAAACTCCTATGGCTGCCTGGGACATTATGAGGTAAATGTACTAGTAATTGCAGTACTGATTATTATGTATCTAACTCGCGGAGTTATTTTATAGTACCTCAGTGTTGTGAGAGTTTTGCATCTTTTCTCTGTGAAGGCTTAATTAGGCTAATGACCAATTGTGAACATAAAACGTGCAATGCATTTTGTAACTTTGTAGTCATTGGTGCTCAGAAGCCTAATGCCTTACATCCACTAATAGGTAGCGGAACAACAGTACGATTACGACATTACAACATTGTACTGTCATTCCCCATCCCCTGCAGTGCCTACACTGACCGATTAGTCGTTCAGTGTAGGCGCCCTCCGTCATCCCAGAACATGGTCAATCTGTCGTTATCGGCAGATTGACCGGCATGTTCGGCCGATGATTGATGTGGGAAAAGACCAGCGGGAGCGCGCATCACTGGTTGTTCCCGACATTATTGTGCACGATTAATGAACGACTGAACGATAATGATGTCGTTATTGTTCAGTCGTCCATTAATATCTGCTAGTGGATGTGCGTCTTTAGTAAGTAGTATGACTTATATATATTAAATCATTCTCCCTTACATGTTCTTGTAAACCAGGGCTTGACAACTTTTTTGCAAATCTAGGAGCCAGATTAAAAAGTTAGGAGCTAGCAATAAAAAACTATAAAAACTATAGAACACCACCCATGCCCCTTCAATGGTCCTCAGGCTTCCCCACATTCCATCAGACCATGATACGTGCCCAACTCCTGTATCCAATTCATAGTATACCAATTTAGTCTACCCCACCTCAGTGTATCCAATACAGTCTTACACACTGCAGTGCCCCCAATACATAGAATCCCCTACCGCAGTGCTCCCAATAAATAGTCTGCAACACCACAGTGCCCACGATACATAGTATGCCCCAATGTGGCAATGTTTATTATTTAAATTAATGTGTACAGGGAGGCAAGGCTGCTGTCCCTACTGCCTGGGATGGGATCTGTGACACCAGCAGAATGATAGGTGGGCAAGTACCTGACTAACTTGTAGCTGGGCAACTGCAGGAACACCAGGGAGGAGATTGTGTGGAGCTAATCCTGGTGAAGCAGTCTGACAAGGTCTATCAAGGAGCCCTGGCCCACTCTGCCCCCGCTGTTGCTGGCAAGTGTACATTCGTGCTCTACAGGAAGAAGCCATGCAGTATGTACAGCCCGGAGAGCCAAACCAGCCTACGTTGTCCAGCAAGTGAGGAAGGGCAAACAACAGCATGTCACATTGACAGTGACACAGCGGCCCTTCTCCCAGGGGTTGCTTCTGTGTGTCTTTAGCCAGGGGTGGTTAAGAGGATACTGCGGTGCGTGCTGCAGCGTCCATAGTGTTAATGTCCACAGTCCTGAGGTCTATTCCCACTGCTAGCAGAATTCACCTTGTGCCGCACAAAATAAAACATTAATGTACCGCAGGCCCTTTTATCTTTCTCACCGGCGTGCTGTGTGATCTCACTGCTGTCATGGCTCCCCAGTTGTTAGGTGTGTTACTTAGCGGCGGTTCAATACTCTTGTCAACGCTGCAGCACGTCCTCCAGGACCTGCGTACACTTTGAAACAAAGCGCCTCCAATCACAAAATGGGGGAGGGTCCTAATTTGCATGACTACCGCTGGAAGCAATAATCATGCAGTGTAATCATAGAGTGTGCGGATTCGTGTCTAAATAAAACCTCACTGTCGTCACTGCCTGGCCGGGGGCTCTGCAAATCCCCTCGCCAAGTGTAAAATCTTAGTCGCCATGGCAACCGGGATTTGTTGAGCCCTGTTGTAAACAATTTAAATTTGTCATTACTATAAGTTAACCAAAGTTCATATGACTAATACCATTAAGGCAAAATTTTCTCCAGAATGTAATATAGCATTCCTATTTATTTGAAGTTCTCCTATTGATGAAATAAAAGAAATCATTCACTGTGTCACATGCAAATGTTTGTGTACCCTTTTTGTCAGTAGTATATAAGCCCAGATCTGTGGTGAGGTACAAATTCCATGTACGAATCTGAAGTCAGTTGTCAGATTCAAAGACTGTTTTATTTACATGTTATACAGACAGTGGCAGGTACAGTACATCATGAGGAGACAGTGATCCAACAGGCTGTGGAATGTAAGAGTATAGGGCAGTATATATATTATATACAATTAGGTTGACAGCATGTTGTCCTACAGTATGTTCATGTCAGACTATGGGGTATATTTACTAAAGTGTGAGTTTTTAGAAGTGCAGATGTTGCCAATAGCAACCAATCAAATTCTAGCTATTATCTTCTAGAAGGTGCTAGATAAATGTTAAGTAGATTGGTTGCTATGGGGCAACATCTACACTTCTAAAAATCCGCACTTTAGTAAATATACCCATATGAATGAGTGCCCAACTGGGTCATATGAGGAGGATGAATTACTTCCTGAGTGGAAGGGCTGGGGCTAAACCCTAAATACAGAGTAAACCTATTCTTCCTTTGTGGTAGTTTGCAATTCTGCACAGTGCACAACCTATTTCATGAAGTGCAATGCAAGAAGCCTTGATTTGGCACCAATGTACACTCTCAGGGTCTGATTCAGCGGGCTGAACGCAGATTCCCAATGTTTGGGAATCTGCACAGGCGCAGGACCCATTCTGCGAGTGTGCAGATTGGGTCCTGCTAAGTCGCTTGCAGACTGGCAGTGATTGACAGTCTGCTACCGTTTGTGGGCAAGGAGGGGACGGTGATGCCCTCCGTGGCATGTTGCCGCTGTTGCGGGAGAGGTAAGAGACCAGCATCTCTGTTGGCTTATGGAGATTTCCTGGCCTCTTCGTCTAAATATTGGTGGCCGGCTGCAGGCCTCCTGCTGCATTACCATATCTGCAAGGATCGCTATTGCAAAGCTGCCTGCCTGCGTGCATACATCATATATCTATAGCCTGCATGCAGCTTTGCAATTACGATCCTTGCAGAATCAGGCCCTCATTCCTTAGGGTACATTGCTGCAAACTAGAAGTGAAAACTTTCAAGAGATGCACCAAAATACAACCTACTACCACTTCTTTCCATTAAGTGAAACTTTTCTATTGCTCACCTATCTTACTGCTCAGTTTAAGATCATTTATAAATTATTTTATTCTTGAGAGTGAGGGGGCATCTGCCCTGTCTTTATTATTTGTGGCATTTGTGTATGAACTGTAAACTAAAGGTGCCCACACACATAGCGATTTTTCATCCAATTTGGCCGATTTCGATGAATCGTGACGACGAATCTGGTAATAAAAGTACAAATCGTGAGTTTATACTCACGAGCACGAATCCGATGCGCGTCCCCGCTCGTCATACCTCGCATCCTCTGATCTGCCGTGCTGTAGGGCAGATTAGCCAACCTGGAACACGATGGGAGCCGATCGTGAGGTTTTTTTCCCTCACGACGAATCGTACGATTCATCGCACAACGCGGAATTTGATTGACAGCTTCCTGTGCACGCCCCATCGCCATCTTGTGCAGCATCGTGTATGGAGGAAGATGGACGCACATTCAGGAGCCTGCACACTGAAGTATTGTTTTGTCTGAAGTTTGGTGAGTATTAAATGCAACCACACTGACCTCCAATATATGCTCCCCCACTGCCCACCAATGTGTGCCCCCAGGTAATAAATGCATGACCCAGTCACCGCGCGCAGTAATGAGGCGGGCGGTGGCTGGGTCATGCATTAAGCTCTCACAACCAACCAATGTGTTCCCCCCAGGTAATAAATGCATGACCCAGCGACCGCCCGGTGTAATGAGGCAGGCAGTGGCAGGGTCATGCATTAAGCTCCCACTACCCACCAATGTGTGCCCCCAGGGAATAAATGCATGACCCAGCCACCGCCCGCTGTAATGAGGCAGGCGGTGGCTGGGTCATGCATTAAGCTCCCACTACCCACCAATGTGTGCCCCCAGGGAATAAATGGATGACCCAGCCACCGCCCGCTGTAATGAGGCAGGCAGTGGGTGGGTCATGCATTAAGCTCCCACTACCCACCAATGTGTGCCCCCTACCTAACCACTAACTGGCCATCAATGTCATGGGGCCACCTATTAATTAGAAAACCAACCAATTTTTTGTAAAATTAATAGACAAAAATATTTAATCAAGATAAAAAAATACATTCCAGGAAGATTATTCATATTGAAATAACATAAAATCTTAACAATAAACATGTTTAAAAATCAATTCAATACAGATAAAATAAAAATACATTTTAAGTAATATAACAAAAAAATATAAAATAAACAAGTATTTAACAAAATAATCACCATACTTTACATTTAAAAACACACATCATTTAAAGCTGGGGTCTTCTACCTTTCGGCCTCCAGCTGTTGTGGAACTACAGATCCCAGGATGCCCTGCCACCCACCCTTGGGAAATATCAGCATGTTAAAACTGTGGCAGGGCATCCTGGGATCTGTAGTTCCACAACAGCTAGAGGCCGAAAGGTAGAAGACCCATGCTGTCAAACAAAGAAAAACATTACATTACCAAGAAATGAACACATGACATTCCTGTAAAAGAAAGCACGATTACAATACCATAATAAACCTTTAAAAACCTGTAAAAAAGAAAATATTAAAACATTAAAAATGTTAACCATAACAACATTAAATTTAACAAAACTATGGGCCTGATTCAGAGCCGGACGCTCTGACAGAGCGCTCGCTCTGAATCAGGGCCGTCCCTCTGAATTTTAGAGCGGCCTCCTGGCCGCTCGTATAGCTGTGGGTGACCACCCACAGCTATAGCGAGCGGCTAAAATGATGGTCGCGATGGTCAAGACCATCGCGACCATCGGGCTTGCGACGAGACCCTTGTGGTAGGGTCTCGTCTGCCGCAAGTCCTGGAGTGCTTTTGGCTCTATCAGAGCCAAAAGCACTCCCACTGACATCACTTGTGATGTCAGTGGGGCCGGCCCCAGACGGTAGGCGTTCCCATGGGAACGCCTCCGTCTGGCCAGCCACGCCCCCGGCACGCCCACCAAAGGGGGCGTGCTGTCACTCACCATCGACAGCACGCCCCCTTTGTAGCGAGACCCATAGCGACAGCTTGCCCATTGCTATGCGGGTCTCGCGCATGCGCACGACAGCCGGCTCCCTCGTGCGCATGCGCACTGGGCCAATATCGACCCGCTTGTGAGCGCTCAGCGCTCGCGAGTTGGTCTGAATCAGGCCCAATATACACAAATATTTAAATGTCCTTTTTTTCCTCTTCATAGATATGTCCATGGATAGTGAACGTGAATTTGTTACAGGAATTGAAATCCTGCACTGGAAAGAGTGTCTGTGGAAGATCAGTTCTCGGAAGTATCACAACAAGTTGCACAAGTTGGCCGCACTAGAGGTGCTCTTGGAGTATACGAAAAAGTACATTACTGATGCAGACCTGAAAACTGTACGGCAAAAGATTCAAAATCTCAGGACAGTGTACATAAAAGAAAAAAAGAAGGTGGATGACTCCAAAAAATCAGGAGCGGGCACAGATGATATATATATGCCTGCGCTCTGGTACTACCATATGATGTCATTCATCAGTGATAAGAGCCTCAAAGGGAATCTATCGTCTTGATAGCTGAGCGTGAGTGAGAAGAGGAGGTTGCAGAAGTGCCTGGACCGTCTGCAGAAGTCTTGGTAAGTAGTGACACAGTTTAAACCGAAATCCTTAATGTTTTTGTTGTTAAATCCCAAATGTCTAATTTAGTCAGTAGTTCACAGACAGTCCTCCTGCCATGGCACAGCACCTGGTCCGTTAAAATAGGCCATGTACTCCTCCCTCACTTCTTTGGCACGTGCGGTGGATGTTGTTGTAATTGTTGGTGAAGACACAGATGTCCAATGTCCTCCAGGGGTCCTACATCTTCTGGTCTAGCTGGGACTGGTCCTTGTTGGGTAGATTTTCTTCGCAGAAAGTTTAGCAGCACATAGCACGCCATCACGACCCAGTCTGTCTTCTCCACACCTAGATTGATGGCGGTGATGAAAATGCAGAACCGGTTGCTCATTATTCGAAACGCATTTTCCACAATGTGCTGTGCCCAGGATAGACGGTAGTTGTAGATCCTCTTCTCTCTGGTCAGGCCCCTCTGTGCAAATGGCTTCATCACATGTTCATGTCATGCAAAAGCCTTGTCTGCAACGAAAACGTAATTTAGGCCGTGCTTTGTCTGGTCCATTGAGGGCAAGTTGAGGGTTTTGTTGGCGAGTCTCTGGTAGAAAGCTGTCTTTTTGAAGGACCCACCATCCGAAGCACAGCCATTCTTGCTGACATCCACAAACAGAAATTCGTAGTTGGCATTCACTACTGCCATGAGAACGATGCTGAAGAATCCTTTGTAGTTGTAGTTTTATGATCCGGTGTTGGCAGGTGGGTTGATGCGGATGTGTTTCCCATCGATGGCTCCTTCGCAGTTAGGGAAATTCCAACGTTGTTCAAAATCTTCCGCGATGCTGGTCCACTCCTCCATGGTGTTAGGAAACTGTAAAAAAGGGGATAAAACATGACTATAATATTTTTTTAATTTTTTTCCTATATAGACTCCCACCCAAGACCCTGATTTAGGATCCACACTGGACCTCAGTCTGCTCGGTGGTGACAGTGAGGCGGAGAATACAACACAAGTGGAAACTCCACTTCCACCTGGACCCTCATCTTCTTCACAACAACCGCAAAAAAGAAAAAAAAACGGGAGAAAGGAGAACCTTACTGAACGTGAGGACAATTATTTCCAAAATGCAGAACGGCTGCTGCAGAAACCCCCTGATGCAATAGATGATTTCACAGCTCATGTGAACAGCACATTGAGAAATATGGATACAGATATCCAAAGAAATTTTCTCAGGTTAAACTACGACCTTTTGAGTCGCTGTATGAGCAAAAATATCCACAATTCTACGTACATAGCAGACCCAATGCTATTTTTCCCTGCCCCAAATAGGTATGTCCATCCCCCTCCTGCCCAGTTAGATATTACGCCCCCCACCAAGCGCCAGCGCAACCTTGTTTAATGCTCTGCTGGATGCAGCGGATGAATCGCCCCGTTATACAGAGATGTAATTTTTTTCTTGCTTTTAATATCACCAAATTGAATGAATTCCAATCCGTGCTTGCTGCATGGGATAGGGTGGTGATGACGCCATTTGGACAAGGTCACTACACACATGGCACAAGTACACATTGCTGGAAGCTGAGGCCACAATGTATACTTGTGCCATGTGTGTATTGGCCTGTTCAAACCGGCGTCTGACCCACCCTATCACATACAGCCGGCTACCTAGTGGGATTCATAAAATTTGGTGAGATTTAATTTTTTTTTTTTCCTTGCTTCTAATATCACCAAATTTTATGAATTCCAATAGGTGCTTGCTGCATGGGATAGGGTGGTGATGACGCCATTTGGACAATGTCACTACGCACATGGCACAAGTACACATAATGTTCTTTTGTAAAATTATTAAAAATGTATATTGCACACAGTTTAGTGCACACTTTCAGTTGCCTACAGGTCAGTGCACATTGTACTTAATCCAGGCTATTTTTTGTGAAAAAAAAAAATAATAATTTTTCTTTAAACAAGAAACCAATGTGTGGTGTGTTTTCTACTTCAGGGTCCATAGGGGGTCCAAAAGGTTGACCTTGGGGTATAGCTGGATCTGGAATCACGGGCACCATGCAGTTAAAGCTTTTGCTGCTCCCAGGATGCACTTGGGTCCATCGTCCTCTATACCCCGCCCCAGAGCCAAAGGCACCTCAGTTTTAGTTGGTGCCCGGCCGGAGTCGGGTCACAGTGGGGCTGCAGGAGCAGCCCCTAAGCTTATTTTTAAAGAAGAAAAGCTTTTTAATTTTTTATTTTTTTCTCTGTTTAGGGCGGCAGCATTAGACTGTCCTTTAGGACATCCACGCTGCCGCTCCTTCTCCCCGCTGGCGCCGCAATGCCAGTACAGATCTGGGGATCGCGGTGGGACCCCAGAGTCTGTACTAGCCGGGCTCTGGGGACTCCCATGACTGCTGCCGGAAGCGACAGGGATCAGGTACTTTCAATGCAGTCAGATGCCTCCGGTCTCTGGGGACAGACCGGAGGCGCTAGCAGCGGCGGCGGGCTTCCCCTCTATGAGGCATACCCCGCGTGACCGCTATACCACCAGGGTGACAGGCTGGCTGCGGGAACCGGCAAACCTGGGGTTAATTGCTAGCCAGGGGAGGCAGCCTTCCCTGTCTAGAGGCTCCTCACCTCAGCTCAGCGCGCCTTTCTACTCAGGACTGGCGTCACTGAGCTGCTCTTATCTTGCGGCCACTCTTTCTCTGAGGTCTCCGGCAGCCATCTTCTTTTGGCAGTGCATCGCAGATCTCCCAGGCGGTTCAAGTGGTCCGGTCCCCCTGTGTACCTCTCCCCTGATAAAGGACAGTGTACACAGCGCTATAGCCCTCCCAGACACTGAATCTGGAAGGTTGATTGTAGCGAACAGTGCAGTGAGTATTATCTTCTCTGCATGATATGTGACTTTTGCTTGTGCTGCTGTCTGTGACTTATTTCTACTTACTGTCAGCTTATACCTATCCCTTTCCTTCTCCTACGGCCCGGCAGGTGTGTGGGGGAAGGGCGATTTTCTGTGGGCCTCACTTATATAAAACAAGTATTTGTGTGTTCTACACAGTACCATATTGTGGGCTGTTTGTGTTGCATACTTGGGAGTGCGCAGGTGTTATATGCCTCACCTCTTCTTGGTGATACATACTTTTTGCAAATTGATTGTGTCATGTCTGATGAGGAGACTGAGCCCTCCGTAGCTCCTGTATTGTTTTCCTGCCGACGCTGTTCTTCAGGGGTAGATAGGGAGCATTTACCACAGGATGGTCTGTGCTGGCGGTTCCAGCTGGTGCCTGGCCCCTCTAAACCCCCTACATTGCAGGATCCTCCTTGGGCGATATTTTCGCAGGTGCTGGCGTCGATCGCTGACCGTTTAGCGGTCCCGACAGCAGTCCCTACTAGGGCATTGCCCCAGCCTACCATCCCCCATTCCCCAGGTATTCCGCATTTATTGCAGTCTCCCCCTGGGTCTCAGACTCTGGGTCCTTATTCAGGGGTTGCCTGTGTACGTACAGTCTCCCTCGGTGTCACAGCAGTCCATGGTGCCTTATAAGGCAGTTCCGCCCTGGGTGGATGTACTCTCCAGCTCTGTTCAGAGTCTGGCGGCCTCGTCTTCGGCTTTTCAGTCGATGTTGCAAAGTGACATGCCCTCCAAGGCGTCCAAGCGCCCCGTTCAGCTTCACTGGCTGCGCAATTAACGGACACGGATGTGTCTTCAGATGACGGAGAAGTACATGAGGACTCTGACTCGGATGTCATGGCCCACGAAGCGGAGACTAAGTCTTCCATTAATGTGCCGGCATTGGTTAGGGCTTTGCGGGCCACCCTTCACATAGAAGAGGATGCGCTGGCTCCTAGGTCGAGGTATCCTAATTTTAAAAAGGCAAAGGTTACTTCGAATGTCTTTCACCTGTCCGACCAATTGACGGATCATATGGTGGGCGCCTGGCAGTCGCCCAATAAGAGATTCCAACCACAGAAGCGACCAAGACCACCTCTAAGCCCAATAAGCAGGCCTGGAGGGCCAGGCGCCCTTCTTCCAAGCATGAAGATAAACCTTCTGCCTGATGGGACGGGCCTCCCTCTGGGGGACCCCAGAGTGGGAGGCCGACTTCTTCAATTTGCCCAGTGCTGGCACAATACCACCACAGATGCCTGCGTTGGAGAAGTGGTCTCCCAAGGGTGTCTTTTCGGCACAGACCGCCCCACCAGTTTTTCTGCACGAGTCCTTCTCAGGACAATACCAAGGCTTTGCAGATTCAGGAAGCTGTAGAGTCCTTGCTGAAAGCTGGGGTCATTGTCCCCATTCCTCAACCACAACGAGGGACGGGGTACTACTCTACTCTGTTTCTGGTGCAGAAACCCAATGGTTCTCATCGCCCTATCCTCAATTTGAAGTCTCTGAACAAATTCCTCAGAGTTCCCAAATTCAGTATGGAAACTTTACGTTCCATAATTCTGGCGATGGAACCTGGGGATTACATGGTATCCCTGGATATCCAGGACGCCTACCTCCATGTTCTGATAGCACCTTCACACCAGCGGTATCTGGGGTTTGCTATCCTGCAGCACCACTATCATGGCCGCACATCTTCGAAGCCAGAATGTACGGCTGCTGCCATATCTAGATGACCTCCTTTTGCTGGCGAGCTCTCCGGAGGTACTGCTTCAACATCTCCACCTGATGATCGCTTGTCTGCAAGCGCACGGGTGGTTGATAAATTGGAGAAAATCCTCCCTGATTCCATCACAGCGGATGGTTCATTTGGGAGCCCTACTAGTTTCTCGTCAGCAAAGGATCTTCCTGACTCCGGAAAAGGTCTCCTCCCTACAGCTGCGGATACACAGTTGTATGAGCTGTTGCCGCCTGTCGGTCCATTCGGCAATGAGAGTTCTGGGGTTCATGGTGTAGGCATTCGACATGGTGGAATTTGCCCAGTTCCATTCACGGCCCCTGCAGGGGCTGATTCTGTCAGAATGGAACGGGTTACCTCACCGGATCCACTCAGATGCTGGTGTTGTCCCCGAAGGTTCGGCAGTCTTTGGCTTGGTGGCTTCAGACAGCTCATCAGGTTGAGGGGCGCCAATTTTGGATCCTGGACTGGGTCCTGCTCACAACAGATGCCAGTCTCCGGGGTTGGGGGGCAGTGACAGGCTCGTTGTCAATTCAGGGACGTTGGACTGCGGAAGAAGCTCTTCTCCCCATCAACATCCTGGAACTGTGGGTGGTGTACAGGGCCCTGCAGTCATCCGGCACCGCTCTTCAAGGAAGGGCGGTTCAAGTTCATTCCGACAACACCACCACGGTGGTGTACATCAACCACCAGGATGAATTTGCAGTCGGGCTGCTATGTCGGAGGCGTCTCGCATCCTTGCTTGGGCGGAGTGCCACATTCCAGCAATCTCGGCGGTCTTCATCCCCGGAGTCCTCAATTGGGAGGCGGACTTCCTCAGCCATCATGACGTGCATCCCGGGGAATGGTCGCTTCACCCAGAGGTGTTTCAGCTACTCGTGGACAGATGGGGACTGCCGAAGCTGGACTTGATGGCCTCCCGTCACAATCACAAGTTGCCCGTTTATAGGTCAAGGACAAGAGATGCAGGCGCATATCTGGTAGACACGCTGTCGGTGAAATAGCCGTTTCACCTGGCGTATCTTTTTCCTCCGATATCCCTGCAACCTCTGGTCCTGCGGAAATTCAAGCAGGACGGTGGCACGCTCGTGCTGGTGGCTCCAGCATGGCCCAGACGTCCTTGGTACTCTGATCTGAGGAGCCTCTCCATCGACGCTCCGTACCTTCTTCCTCAGCATCAGGACCTATTGTCTCAAGGGCCCTGCCTCTACCCGGATGTGGGTCGGCTGTCTTTAATGGCGTGGCTCTTGAGACACCCGTCTTAAGGTCTCGGGGCTTCTCGGGTTCAGTTATTAGTACCATGCTCAGGGCACACAAGCCTGCTTCCGCACGGATTTACCACAGGGTGTGGCGCACTTACTTTCAGTGATGTGAGTCCAGAAACTATGATCCTCAGGTGTTCCGAGTCTCTAGGATCTTGGAATTTCTTCAATCAGGTTTGGACCTAGACTTATGCCTTGCCTCCCTGAAGGTGCATGTGTCCGCGCTGTCCGTGTGGTTCCAAAGAAGGATCGCTACACTGCCAGATGTTCACACTTTTTTCCAAGGTGTTCTCCAAATCCAGCTTACCTTTGTGCCTTCTGTGGCTCCTTGGGACTTGGCGGTGGTTCTGCGGGTCCTGCAGGGTCCTCCATTTGAGCCTCTTGAGTTGGTGGAACTCAAGTGGTTAACGTTTAAGACCGTTTTCTCCTGGCAATTGCTTCTGCCAGGAGGGTGTCAGAATTGGGGCGCTTTCCTGTCGTCCCCCTTTTCTGATTTTTCATCAGGACAGAGCGGTGCTTCGCACTCGTCCTGAGTTTTTGCCGAAAGTGGTTTCAAAGTTCCACATCAATCAGGAACTTGTTGTGCCAACTTTTCAGTCACCTAATCTTTCAGCTGGTGAGGCTTCCTTGGATGTAGGTCGTGCTCTCAGTATTTATGTGGACCGGACTGCTTCCGTTAGGAAGTCTGATTCCTTGTTTGTCCTCTTTGGTTTTCACAGGAGGGGTTGGCCTGCCAACAAACAAACGTTAGCCCGTTGGCTTTGTTCTGTTATTTGTGAGGCTTATGCACAGGAGGGTTTACCTGTGCCAGCCTCTGTTAAGGCTCATTCCACTCGTTCTGTGGGTCCCTCTTGGGCTGCTAGACGTGGTGCCTCTGCTGTTCAGCTATGTAAGGCGGCCACCTGGTCTTCTATTCAGCCTTTTTTGAGGTTCTATGCGTTTGACACCTTTGCCTCTCAAGATGCATCCTTCAGGCGCCGGGTTCTCCTTTCTGCACAGGAGCATCCCCACCCTTAGTTGAACTGCTTTGGGACATCCCCAAGGTCAACCCTGTGGACCCCCTATGGACCCTGAAGTAGAAAACGAGATATGGTAAGAACTTACCTTTGTTATCTCTGTTTCTACGAAGTCCATAGGGTCCACAGGGCACCCGCCCTGACACACCTGGCTTCATATGGGCTGTGTGGCTGGTCACCGGTTTTCCGTCTCCCTTTTCTGTGAGTATAGTTTCTTCTGTGTTCCAGTCTTCCTTCTCTCTGTTTAGTCTCCTCCTCCGCCCGTGGCTGCTTACCAACTGAGGTGCCTGTGGCTCGGGGGCGGGGTATAGAGGAGGATGGACCCAAGTGCATCCTGGGAGCAGCTAAAGCTTTAACTGTGTGGTGCCCGTGGATCCAGATCCAGCTATACCCCAAGGTCAACCCTGTGGACCCTATGGACTTCGTAGAAATAGGGATAACAAAGGTAAGTTCTTACCATATCTCTTGTTTTTTTTTTAAAGCTGCTGGTGGTCAAAACGCTATACATACAGTAGTCGTTTCCAGATTGCTGACCACATATTTACAGTTAGTGACTTATTTCCATAGTCAGACCGGTAACTCGGAGTTAATTTAATACTTGAGATACACAATTTGAAATGGTGTGGTAATAAAAGGAAGTAGAAAATCAAGCAAGTCATCTGTTAATACTGTACTGGATTGTTTTGGTCTGTTACACAGAGAAACTGTACACGTCATACTTCTGACCAATGCATTACAGGGGCCTGGACACGGTGCTTTACGGATTGTAAAAGAAATGAGCAAAATGCATAGTTAAAAACATGTCCATAAATGTATGTGACGTACACCTGCCAAAAACCTGACTCATGCTACTGATAATGATGATCACACGTCTTGCAATAGTTGCAACTTTAGATATTCACGCCATTTTGGATTTTCTAATGAACACATTTTATTACTGATTTTGGCACTATTATGGATAACTCTGCATTAGCATCTTTGCCTGTAATATATGTCAAATGAAATGATACATGTATAAAATGATTTTATTTCTTGTTGCACTTATACAAAAAGTAAGGTCATTTACCTGCAGAGACTTTAGATTCATGCAAATGTGCCTAATTGCCTAGTACATTCCTAAGTGTACACAAATCCCACATTTTTAAGCTGCCACTGCAAAGCCAAACATTCTGTGCTTACATTTACAGGCGCTCACATCTGACTGGATATTCCCATGGCATACAATACAAACATCATTTCTAAGTCCATCTTTTTACCACTTTAGAATCAGTGGGATATTTTTACAACTGATGGGTTTGGCCCTTTATTTATTTATTAATAGTTACTTATATAGTGCCAGCTTATGCTGTTGCGCTTTTCAATTGCCTTTTCAGAGGGGCTAGACTTTAGAATGCAATAATACACCGGTTCACCATCAATGTTTCTAACTTTACAAGCATAGAAACCCTAGATTTACTAAGTGATGATTTTAGAAATCGTCTCAAAACACAGGTGGGTGGGTTTTTAGAAAGCTATTGAATAAGAACACCATCACACCCTTCATTCCCCAGTTTATTACTTACACATCCAGGTTCTCCTTCCTCCATGTAGTCGAAGGCGTGGCCATGCTTTTACCAATCATCGTGGCCCTAATAATTTGTATGCGAGTGTCTGTAATTGACCTCTCATTCATGTTGGGTTCCAGGAGGGATCAGTCACTATGGGGGTGGAGGATGCTCCCAGAGCTATTCAATTGATTGTTAGGGCGACTAAATGATTTCTTCTCGCACCCTCCTGAGGGTGCAAGTAGAAATCCGACTAAAGTGGTGGCTGTAAGGCTGTTTTCCGGCTTGGCGTGGAGCTAACAGCCTCGCAGCTGGCACTTTAGTTGGAGAATGTCGGTACTCGCGACTAAATACGCAGGTTAAGTAATGAGAAACGGAATCCTCCGACTTAACTTGTAAGTGTCGGACTAAATGGTGTGCTGTATTGAATAGGTCCGTGGCCAACTTCCCTGCGCTGTTCAACTCCTGCTTAATTGAATCGCCCCTTTGTTTGTTGGTATGCCTGTGGATTCTACATGGACCGAAGAGTACCTGTTACATGGCTGTGTAAGTAAGAGTGAAGGGTGTATGCTTTAATAAACTATTACAACATTCAGTATGTGTCTTGTCATTTAATATTTTTTAAACTTGGACTACAGGTGCTAATGAGTCCATAGGTGTTTGTCCGTAGGGAGTGGGGACCCCCTTTTATTTTGGGGTTCCCAATTTGCCAGGGATTCCTGCCCTGGGCTTACAAGTCTAGGGCTGCTTAGCATCATGTAGGGAGGCCCTATTTCTCCCTGCTATAGTGCCACCAACCATTTTGCCTGTTAGTCAAGAATTGGGAAGAAACCATGCCATTCCTCCCCCCTGCGATTCTTCCAGTACCATCTTAGGAGGGCTGGTTTTCAACTGGTGGAACCCCATGCCTTTTTTTTTGTAATTTGCAATTTTTCTAAAAAAAAATTAAAACAAGACTGCACACATCCTAGGGATGGCAACTTGAAAATGACAGACAAAACTGCTCTATTTTGAAGCTCAAAACCGCTAGTGATGCCCATCAGTTTTGAATTGACTCCAGATCCTCTGCTTAGTAAATTTACTCCACTACCTTCATACTTGTTTAATTTTAAAGTACTATTGCATTATAGTCTTACTTTGATCATGAGTGAGTGGACATTTCACGTCTTTTCTACATGTGTCACTTGTGTATTTAGTCATTTACATTACATTGAGGCAATGTACTGAGAAATACACTTTACTTGTTATGTACACATGCTGACCCATTAAACATATAGGATGACTCCTGGGTATCTGCAAATTTCAAGTGCTCTAACAATACAATATTGCCTCCAAAATAAATTAGAAGAGGTAGGGAATATCTTGTGCAGTTTGGCAGAAACAAAGCCCCATTTTATGTAGATTTTAGAAGGGTTATCCCACAGTAAATTGTTTATAGAGGATTTGGAAATCTTGTCTAATAAGATACCAATCCTTTAGTGTGAAGGGTAGGTTCAAATCCTTGTCTCAGGCAAGTTCAAATTATTCAGGGGGAACAGCAGGGAATTGAACAGAATGGTAGAGAATGGATATGGCCCCTCCACAGCTTACAGAAAAAAAAAAATTAAAGGGATTGAGTTATCTTAGTTTAGAAGACCTCATATGAGCATGTATGAACCTTTAGATTCCAGAAATGAGAAGTGGAGGGTTGAAGAGAGATGGTACAGTATTTATCACAAAATCAGAGCAGGTGCTTGGAGCAAAATTGACAGCCATATGCCAATGGAGAGTAATGTCAAGGTCTTGAAAAACTATCACTGAATCCCATGGGGAAAAGGGGAAGGATGGGTGGTGATGTCATATTGCCTAACTAGTTTGTCCCATAAGTCAAGCATGAACTGAACTGTAGTAAAGGAGTAGGCTAAGGCTAGTTTGTGGACACTAAGGAGACCATCAGAGACAAAGGAGATCACAATAGCCACCCACTTCTTGAGACCCAAAGGGATATGCCAGGAGAGTAAATGGGGAGAGAGACCCAAGCCATCCACTATGAAAGGTTTTGCAAGACATCCACGGTTTATCCTGAGTTTCCATTCCAAATAAATTTACCATAGAGCTTTTATAAGTAGAAAAGAAATGACCCAGGTACCAAATCAAGTCAGGTTTGAAAATGGTAACACATTAATCTTAACTGCATTGATGTGACCAAACCAGGAAATTAAAAGGGTGGCCCCAGGTGGTAAGCTCCTGTTTAATAGAGGCCAGACGGGCAGAGTAGTTAGCTTTAAAGAGTTAATCATAGTGTTTTGGAATTTGGACCCTGAGATAATGAATAGACAATAGCCTCCACTGGCAATTAAAATTAAGCTAAAGGGTTTTAGAATCATTCCTGGGGATCTGGAGAGCCAGCGCTTCAAATTTAACTCTGTTAATTGTATAGGCAAAGACCATAAATTATCCAGAATTTTAAACAATTGAGAGAAGAAAATATCAAGGTCATAAGAACATCAATATACTTCAACTCTAAGGGCTCTATTTATTAACATTATTTTTACTAAAATAAAGTGAAAAGGGGTGTTTTCACACCCTTTTCACATTATTTTAGTTTCACCTAAAGTTACTACAGGACAATTGGAGTAGAATTCGTAAAATTCTACTCCAAGCCCTAATTATCACTTATTTTTAGTAAGCAGATCACATTTCCCATAATTGTAATGGGAAATGTGATCTGGCCAAAGATACTAAAAATAAATTGTGAAAAAATACCGGGAAAAGCCCTGTGATAATAACTCCACCTGGAGGTGGCGTTATCCAGAGTCTCCCCCGGTTTCCGGACTCCTGCTCCGCTCTAATATGCAGAGCCCAGAGCCGGCCCCAGTGATCAGCTGTGTGGTCTAAACAGACCACACGCTGATACATTGTAAAAAAAAAAGAACTTACCAGGTACTGGTGATCGGGGCTCCGAGTTATGTCCTCCCTCCGGTCAGCTGGTCTCCCAGGCTGCACTGGGACCCGGTCGTCACCTGACCGGGTCCCAGTGCAGTATGGGATGTCAGCTGACCGGAGCCACGGAGGATATCAACGGAGCACCGATCACTGCAGGTAAGTGTAATTAAGGGAGTGGGGGTCCGCGGTCATGGGGGGCGAGGCTTAGCGACGGTCAGGCGGCGCATGCATCAGCACTTGTCACGGTATTTTATGTGAAAGTACCATGATAAGTGTGCGGAGGGGATTCGCAGGGACAGAGCTCTATCGCAAGCTCTGTTCCTGCAAGGGATTTGTAGTAAATCCCTGTGATACTGCCTGAATTTGCAATGCGAATTCAGTCGGTAATATCACACTACAATTTGCATTACAAATGTGGATTGTAGTAAATAGAGCCCTAAGTAGTGTAAGCTCAAGATCATAGACATAAATTTAAAGAGAATACTAAAACTATATGTAGAAAACAGCAATCAAAATCCTCAGTATAGGACTGGCACTTTGCACTGAAGAGTATGCTCACCAGTTTTCCCAATAGTAAATGTTTTGCTGGACAATTCTTTGATATAGCACAGGATGTTTTTAAAATAGAGAATTAATGATAAATAACAGGTTTTCTGAATGCACATATAAATGCTTTGTAAAAAAAATACTGAACGGTTCTTTCCAATAGACCACGTATATTTCCACAGTAGAGAATTAATTGCAAATAACAGGGTTTCTGAATGCACAGCTAAAGGCCTTGTGGAGAAACACTGACAATTATTTTTTAATAGCACAAATATTTCCATTGTACAGAATTGATGGCAAGTAACAGGTTTTCTGTATGCACATACATTGCCTTGTAGAGAAATACTTAACAGTTTATTCAAAAAGCAAGGTTTTTTTCTTAGTAAGGAATTGCTAACAGGTAATGGATTTCCTGAATAGCACAAGTACTTTGCAGAGCAGCAAACTACAGAGTACTCCAGATTAGATGCGCTATAATGAAATACTAAAACAGTCCTTTTCAATATGCACAAATATTTTGCACTGTAGCAAGATACTTAGCAGATCTTTAGAAGAATCCAGGTTAGCTTCACAATAGAGAAATATTAGAAGGTATCAGGTTATCCAAATGACACAGGCAGATGAACTCCACTGAGCAGGAATTCAAGTATGAGTCAGGACAAAGTTGGGGAGATTCCACACAGTATTATTTACAATAAAAGCCCTCAAGGTTTTTGTCCTCAGCTGTGGGGGAGAAGTGCATCTAGACCCTGATTTATATAAAGTCATGGAAATAACTGCACTAAAATCTCTGACGACCAAAGAAAGCTTTGTGGAGTGTGTGGTTAAGGCAATATAGGATTTGAAAAAGGATGCCTGTACAGTATTGGGAGCATAAATGTTGGCCAGTGTAACCTCATGACAACCAATTCTACCCACCAGAATGATATAACGACCTCCAGGATCCAGCTTCGAATCAGAAAGCTCAAAAGGGACAGAGTTGTGGAGGATAGCAACACCATTTTTTTTAGCTTGACCTGAAGCATAGTATACTGTACAAAGCGGAAATGTTTAGAGACCAGAGAGGGATGCTTACCATGCTTGAAATAGGTTTCCTGTAAAAATACCACATCACCTGACAGTGAAAGTAATGATATAACTAAAAATTTGCGCTTTTGAAGAACATTAAACCTCTTGGTGTTGAGAGAGAGGAATTTAAGAGGCATGACAATAACTAAACAGCAAGTGGTCACTAAGAGAATGTCACAACTCATGGAAGGAGAGTGGATGCTGGCAGTACTTCAGAATTAGCCGAGACCCAGTAAAGAGGTGCAGAGTTTAACGTGCCATTGATTTTTACCAGGATCCACGCAAGGAGGTTTGGGCATAGCTACACCCGACACACAGGTTGAGGCCCTCTGGGTTCCCAAGTACTGGTGCTGGTATACACAAGGAATACAAATGCTGGAGCTAGGTGAGCCTATACTCTGGCATTGAATTGTGCTCAGAGCCAACCTTATATAGGAGGAATTTTCAAATTTGGTGCCTTAGTGATGTCACAATAAGTGTGCCTGGCCCTTTAAATTATAGCACAGTGCGCGCCTACCTGTGGGAGCTGCTCCCACAGTTAGAGCAGCAGCAACCATCAGGGACTCCTGCCTGCTAACATGCCACTGGCCATCTAGAATCACCGCAGTAGGCGCTGACTTCCACCCACCACAGGATCACCGCCCCGCAAGGAGGCAGTGCTGTTGTACCCGGTAAGAGGGATTGGGAACAGGGCGTGCTATGATGGGGAGTTGTGAACCCTGGTGTAAGAAAACAAGGAAAATAGGTGTAGGTATCTAATTACCAGTATATAGTGAACATGAAGGGTCAGTTAAGGATGAA
The DNA here is from genome assembly GCA_031769625.1 of Taudactylus pleione. Lineage (NCBI taxonomy): Eukaryota > Metazoa > Chordata > Amphibia > Anura > Myobatrachidae > Taudactylus > Taudactylus pleione. The sequence continues at coordinate 6,281,364 of JAUIMM010000572.1, forward strand.
AAAAAAGGGTATGTAGACAAATATTTACCTTAAAATCCTAGGGGATGTCTAATTGTCATAAACCTATGTGTGTGTGTTTGTTGGGCAGGTGGTATAGGCTGGAACACAATTGGTTTCCTTCCACCCAGTATGATAGAAATAGAAAAAAACAAACAAGAGGTTGGTTGTGAAGGTATGGATAACCTTTTGCAGGTCAGAGGAGAAGGAAGTTATTTAAACTGCTGTTGGCAATGATGACTGCTTTGGTGGAATTGGTCATAGGTGGTTCTCCGTCCATCTCAGAATGAAGTGTAGGCAGGGGAGAAGGGGCAGATCTTGTCTGGTTAAATGAGTGATATCACCAGAAGATGTTTTACAGCCTTCCATGGTTGCTTGATGCATACTGGTGCCGGCAGCAGAGTCCAAGACTCATTTCTTCACAGAAAACTGGGCAGAAAGCCACTAGCAGGAAAAGTCATAGACATAATTCAATTAAATGGCAGCAAGTAGGCAGGTGACTAATGCAGCTGGGTCTCAACAGGGAGCCCTGTGAGGGCTAGGGCAAAGGGCAGTCTGAAGTCCCAGGTAGGTGACAGTATTCCAAAGGTACAGTAGTTGGGAGAGAAACAGCTTAGAGTGTTTTGGGGCCACAAAAAAATAGCAGAGCATCCAATAGGGTATAAAGAGGACTCTGAAAAGCAAAAATATATTAACTGCTACAGAAAAAAATACATGTTAGGGCCATTGCCCAAGTGAGGAGTCCAGGCTCTAGGAGAGGAGGAACAATACAAGGGGAAAAGATGCAGGAGCTGTGGAGCAGAAACTGTCTTACCTGTCAATTAAGCTGTTGCAGAGGACAGTGAGCCGGAACCACCGTGAGTGCCCAATGCAGTGGAGAAACTTAACCAAAGTAGAAAAGAGGAGTAGAGGCTCAGGTGGACACCAGCAGACCTCCACAGATGTCATCTGAAAACATGAGAGGCAAGCAAAAGGCACCTGATGCCTCTGCCAGGGAGGCGACACAGGACCACCCGGCAGGCTCAGTGTGAAGATCCGGCTGGCTGGTATCTCCTACACATACAGAAAAAGGATAACTAGTTGGAGCCCAGTGGGGATTGAGTAAAAGACCAAAAATAGGTGAAAAAGCAGGAGTTGCCAGATTCTGCTTCCACAAAAGGCAGCTAGACCACACCCCCTTCAGTGTTTTTAGTACTGAGACATTCAGAGCTTAATGAAGATTTGTGGGGGCCTTAGGGAAACCAATTTGTGGGTGGCACTACTAATAAATTACATTATGCCCAATAATATAGGGAGACAGACAGGAAGAAAAGAAAACACAAATATCACTTGACTTGTAGTTGTCAATTAGGCTTAGTTTCAGAAAATAAAAGCTTATAAACTTGTTGTATGAGTTGTCCCTATTCATGGAGGGTCTGTGTCCTAATATAGGCACCACACAGAGCCTGTTGCAGAGTAAGGGTGGACTGAGCATGATAAGGGCATGGAGAGCGATGGGTGTATGTGTGAGTTCTCTATGGGGCTGGGTCAATGCAGAGTAGATGGGATAAAGACTTTCCTTAGGTGCCAACTGTTGAAAGCTGGGTACTGGGGGCTTGTGGATTCCCTGTAATGGGCAGTGCAAGGAACAGTAGCAAGAGGAGGTGGCTCCCAGCAGCTTTTCTGCCAACCACACTGCCACTACAGAATGCGGTCAGGATAAAGGCGGGCGCTATCCCACCCGCCGATATCTGGACATGGGTGTAAAGAATGTGTTGAAATCCCGACACATATCATTAGCCTTACTACTAAGTCCCGACACCCGGGGCTGCCGCTGTCGGTATTTGATCCGGCGCCTAAACAGCAGCCGGCATTACATACCGATTCCGCCATTACAATGACCCTGAAGAGAGAAGGAACTGGCATTATCCATTTATTCCAACACTGGACATACCCTTTGCTCCCTATGTTTGCATTCTTAAAAAGTTTTTTCATTGCCTTCTACTTTTCTTTCTTTTTACTACTTCTCTTCGTTCTTGGTGAACTAATATGCTCATTTGGCCTCAACTGTCACATCTATGCAGGTGACACATACCTCTCCTACTTGACCTTCTGTGTTATCCTGGGTCACCAACTGCCTCTCCGCTATCTACATCTAGATATCCTACTGCTACTTAAAGCTCAACATATCCAATACAGAGATGTACATATTACCCCTCCTCGTGGCACTATGCTTTCTCTAGCCTCCTTCATGAATGAAAAATAACAATTTCCCATATTTCCAAAGCTTTGGTATCCTCGACTTTACCCTCAATTTTACTCCACAGTCACTTATGCTGTCTTGCCGCCTTCTTCTTTGAAAAAGAATCTCCCACTTGAAATGACTAAAGTCCTTATTCATTCTCATTATTTCCTGCTTTGACTACTATAACCTTATAGTATCCAGCTTTCTCTTCCCCATCTTTTGCTTCAGAAGTAAGTCTTTAAGGTCCTATGAATGATCTCTTGCTACTCCACATCCATGCACCACTCTGCAAGTCCTTACATTGTCTCATTTACTCCAGAATACAGTTCAAGCTTCTCAATCTCACCTTCATACATTGCTGACCTCATAACAAGATACACTCCCTCTCCTGCTCTGACTTAGGGTGGGTACACACTAGGATGATATCTGCACAATTTGTCATTTCCAGGCAAATTGGAATGACAAATCGTGCAGTGTGTATGCAAAATTGCACAATCCTGCCAGTCATACTGTACACAATATCTTTTGATTGGCTGTGCTGCATGCCCAATCAGAAGATATCTTGTATGAGGTGCTGCAGTTTAATGAAGAACGGAACAATGCCATTTCATGTTATCACTATGTTCTGGGAATGAGGTTTGGAATACATGTTTTGGAGCAAGGCTTGGAATACATTGTATCTTGCACAATATGCTTGGAGCGCATGTTTTGAGTATGCATGCACATTTTTATATTGTTATCTGAGAAAGTTTAGGAGCACACATTTTGAGTATGCATGTGCAATATTAAATGTATGGAACTTGATTGACAACCATGATGTACAGTATAAAAGGGAAGTTGCTGGACATAGGTGCATCTACTGAAGATACAAGTGGTGAAATGCACTAAGCAGCTGTTTTTGTTGGGTGAATCTAGTGTATTAGTGTTACCAGATTAATGGAACCCAGATTTAGGGCTCAGTCCAAATAAGTGCGAAGGGTGTGAGCAAAATTCAGCGAATACAGGCTGCTGTAAAGTGCGGCCATTGCCGCGATGACTCGCGCCGGCGGGATCATCGCGGCTAATATGATTGACCCTTTAATGCAGGGATGGGAAACTTCAGGCCCGGGGGCCGTATAAGGCACGCAAAATCATTTGGTCTGGCCCTTGGAGCTTTTTTCTGCTAGCCCCATTGGTTAGCAGGGTGCCTAGAATGGCACCCTGCAGCCAATATCTATGCAGCAGTGCCGCCTGGAGCATCCTTAGGATGCTTCAGACAGTCACAACCCTGCCCTTATAGCTCCCAGAGCATCCTCAGGATGCTCCGGGCATTGCTATAATCCACAGCAATTGTGACCCCGCCCCGTATAACATCATATGGAGGGGTGTGGCTTGCACTGGGCCAGCGAATAATGTTATATATATCAAAATTGCCCTCAGCAGATAAAAGGTTCCCCACCCCTGCTTTAGAGCCTAATTCATGTTTGCATGCAAATGCATTTGCAATTGCGATTCTTTTAAGCTGCGGAACTGCAAACCTTAGTAGGTGAAACTGCCGCCCAGAAAAGAAGATAGATGCCCACCAGAACCATCTCCAACACTTTTGCATCTGCGTATACATATGCGGACTATACGCAAGAACAAGGAACAGCTTGGATCGCAGTTGCTAATATGATAAAAGTATATGTATCCAATCCTGAGCACTACCCTTTTTCCAATATCTCCATATTGTGACAATATAACTCAGTATCCACTTGCGAAAGGTAACAAGTGCAGATTTATTAACATTCGAAGCACTATGATAAAATTGCTCAAAGCACTACGATAAAATTATTCGGTAATCCATAACTTCAGCATTTGAAAAGCAGCAAATGGTGTTATACTGATGTCAATATATAAAGCGTAATGATTAGCTGAATATCCTTATATAAAACAATAGATGGCTGCTTTACCATATCCCAGAAGTAAGTGTGCAAGGTAAAACGGTATGAAGATTAATACGGAATCCTCCTCCACCTTCCTGACACATTCCTCTGTCCTGGTAGCAGTTGTCTAGCGGGAATTGGCATGGAATCCCTGCTGCCGCATGGCCAGCAGTTCGATTCCTGGCAGTGGCAGCCCGACAGATCAACAGAGCCCGACAGCGCTGGAAATCCCGATCGTCCCTAAGGTAAGTATAAACTAACCCTCCTTAGGGGTGCCTAACCCTAACCTCCCCCCAAGTGCCTAACCCTAATCCCCCCTCTGAGTGCCTAACCCCCCCCTTCCCCACTGCCTAAACCTAAGTCCCCCGGGGGGGGTGCCTAACCCTAACCTCCCCCCGGGGGTGCCTAACCCCCCTTCCCTGCTGCCTAACCCTAAATCCCCCCAGGTGCCCTAACCCTCCCCCCAGCGGCTGTCCGCTTTCAGCCGCCCGGCATCCCTTCGATCAGGGTGCCGGTCTCCCGGCATCAGGTAAATGACAGGTGTCTAGATATAGACACCGGTCATTTATCCCACACTGGGATAAAGCAGCCGGGAAGACGGCTATCGGTATTAAGGCAGCCGGTTTCCCAACTGCATACCATCTAGCGCCTCCTCTCCTGCCAACGCGTTTCGGGACCACCTGTCCCTTTATCAAGGCTAATTTGCATGAAATCATCCGTTTGTTGCATGCCATGTATGAGCATGTATTGCAGAGTGCGTGCGTGAACCAACCACTGCGATTGGCACTGTGATCGCAGAGGCCATGCAGACCCATCATAGAGTGACTGACAGGAAGCAACGTTTGTGTGGTGATGGGGGGTGGTCGGGCGAACACAGGCGTGCCAGTGCCCACCCAACGGCATTACAGGGCCGTGCTTAAATTAGCCACTGTGATGTCATACTCGGCATGAGGACTCATAGCGTGCGCTGAAGTTAGCAATTTCTGAGGTAAGGTCAGGGCTTGTACAAGTGTGCGTGAGGTTGCAATGGTACTCGATTGAACCAATGCAAATGCGCAGCTAAAAGGGCCATGGGAAACAAAACGTGATGAGAATGATAGCAGATGCTAGCCATCACAGTGATTGTATGCAGAAGTTAACAATAAGCAAGTTATGTAACAAAGGTATGAAAGCAAAGGCACTCTTGTATTGCATACTTTGTAATAATGTTTTATGTGTACATTTTTGGTAATTCTTAAGCACGTCAGTAGTAATATATATATTTTTTAAACGTTTTTTTTTATTTTACTTTAGATATATACTGTACCTTCATTGTCTTTGTCAAAGTATGATGAGTGCAATCTATACTTTTTATTTGGTTATAATGTAGTCTGTTATAATGTAGTGCGCCAGACATGTATATATCAAAACCTTGATAAAACTACTTGTGAATTTGTCTATATTAAATGTCATGCATATATAATAGTACCAACACATTTTTTTTTTTCATGGTTAAAATATCAATAACAGTCATACATATGCGTCCAAGTTCATTTTTGGCTGATCGCGCCACAAACGTGCTTGCGCATCGCGCTATTTGTCACAACACGCTATGGCGTGGCCCCGATCGTGGGAGTGCATCTCCATTCAATCCTTTGGAGACACAAATGCGCATCTCCGATCCCAGGAGTGCATCTCCCATTCATTCCTATGGAGATGCAAATGGCGCGATTCGCTGCACTACAGTTCGCACAGTATTCGCTGCGCTGACAGGATGTACAGTAGCTGGGCATATCTGTATCTAAGTATGTTTTGCAATTTTTTTTTATATCTTTGTACTTAAACTATAAACCAAACATAATTTTACAACAAATTATAGCTTTAAAAATAAATTATATTAAAACAATTTAAGTAAATCAAATTTGGGCATTTTCATAATCAAGAATTTCTGGAAGGATTTGGAAGTGGAACACACTTGTAGATGTGTGATGGTGCTGATTCTGCTACTGTTGCTGCGCCAAATGCCCCTACTCCACTTCCATCTAAAAAATACCTCCTAATGTCTGACAGAACTTCAACAGACCTAACATGTGATGGCAGTACCAGTACCAGGTATTAGTAGAAGGGAGGTGCCTCAAAGAGGCAATAATGTCCAGATCTCATAGTAGGCTAAAGTTCAAAAAGATCATGGAATGATCTGGATTTAAATTAGCAAAAAAGTTAATTCTGTGCAATGACACTTCGCAGCAGATTCAGGGCTTGTACCCTGCCCATAGCTGGTTCCTTGCTGGGCAGGGCACTGGGCCACCTTGTTGGAGCTTGCACTTGGGCCATGAAGTGTTTTATCTTCCTAGAATCTTTGTGAATTTTCTCTTAGAACGGAGGTTCGCTCCTGCATGCTGGGCTGGATTGAGTCGCTCAACGACTCAATGGCTGCAGTCTGTCTTTCTAGTGGTGCCCTAAGTCCATCAATGACTTCAACAATGGTGGCAGTGTTGGATGGGGGTGACACTGATGATGGAGGTTGTATCACCCCCCCATCCGACTGCAGCCTATGAGGGTATTTGTTTCCTAAAAAGATAGAAAAAAACATGTTTACAAGTTACAAATAGATAGTGCTGTAGTATCACCAGAGATGGCGCTGGTGAGCAGCAGATTCTGTGTGGGGCAGGAGAGAACTGCCCACATAGAGGAGCTAATGATTCTGGGAAGATGTGTAAGTGCTGCCTTGTGGAGAGAGCTCAGGTGTGGGCTGATGAGAAGGCAGACCAGTCAGGCTGCCGTTGGAGACAGTCTTAAGCTGCATACACACAAAGATTTTCTGTCCAACCATTAAACTAGTTGATTGGTTGGAATGAAAATCTGGTAACGTAGCATAAATGATGATCAGCAGTTTGCTCCTAAATGCCAGAAAACAGATGAAAATGGTCGTCAGACAAGTTTGTTAAATGTTTGATCTAAACAGTTTGTTCAAACAACAGTTTTTGTCCATTTTCCAGCGTTTGGGAGCAAATTACTGATTGTCATTTGCTTTCATACCTTACCAGATTTTCATTCCAACCAACTAGTTGGATGGTTGGACAGAAAATCTTTACGTGTGTATGCAGCTTAAGTGGGACTGTGACAGCCAGAGAGCCCAGTGAAGCTAAGCCAAGCCATTGGGGGCCAGGAGGCCTGAGTCCGGACTTGTAGGATGCAAGGGGGCCCACAAACCTCTCAGACTGTGTGATATTAAAGCAGCTAAACTGCAGGCTGGGGAAGCCAGAGCCTTTACCTGGAGGATACAGGGAATGCCACCAAGACTGACTTTTATATAGCTGTGGCAGCCAAGCTAGGCTGGAGCCGGAGATAGACCTGCAGAGAAGCTGGCATAGACTTTATTGGCAGACTAGCTGCACCCTTATAGACAGGGGTCAAGAAGTGAGTTAGCCTGGGGCGTGGCTTGTCGTCCATTTGGAGGAGACATGCATATCTGCAGCTCCTGATTTAGTGGTCTTAATCTCTACCTTTACCAGCCGGAGTTCAGTCTCAACACTCCTGGTGTGCTTCTTTATAGTGTCCAGCACCGGTGGGTACCCCTGGGGTAGCGCTACGGAGCTGGGGAAGGTCTCCTACCTTCTTGCAGGCTGTGGCCTACTCCCCTTCCCAGAAGCCAGGAGATAAAGTTTTTCCGCCTGCTCGCGGACCCGCCGGAGGCGCTTCCCGCCTCAATCAACCTCTGCTGGAATCCCCCCGCTGACGCGACCACACAATCAGTGGAGGGACTTACCCGCACTCCCGCTGGCCGGCTTTCTGTGGATGATGAGCGAGGACCTGCGCTTGCGAGAGGAGAGCACCCGCCATCTTGGATCCCTGGGAGGTGAGGACTGAAGTATTGCCTTTCGGAGGTACATACCCAGGACTTATCCAGATTCCAGCTGTGGGGTTTAGACACCCGGAGGCTGCGGACCCCTGCTGTTAGGTGTGGCGTGCTGTCTTAGGCCTTTCTACCAGCTGAGGTGCGGTGAGTGAGCCGGGAGATGCAGCGAAGGGTGGCCAGCGCTACCTACTACAGTCCTGCTGCCGCTTATTAGCTGAAAGCTCCCTGATCTTCTTATATCTTCAGCGATCCCTGAGCTGCTTCTCTTACCTATAAATTGCTGAGTTTAGGTTGAATACAGACTATTTTTTGTGGATTAACAATTTCTCTGCAGTGACCCTATCCATTCTGTGCAGAACTTTCAAATTCTATATGCCTCACTGTATAGAAATTAAGAAGTTGGTGACAATTATATCACATACATTCTCCAAAAGGCTTAGTAGGGATCAATCCCTATATTTATCTATATTACTAAATAAAAGTCTCCCATAATTATTCTACACTGATTCTATACTCATTAATCAATACCAGCTCCTCAGGCTCCCTCTTGTGGTGAAACTTTGGAAACTCATCATAAAGAGTTCTCAATATCCCCTGGAGACTGTCATACCTCACTCCAAGTGTCTTTCTTGTTATACCCAGCACAAGTTTTGCTTTTTTCCGAAGTTAGGAGACCACGCCCGGTCCTGCTCTCAACCATGATGTGATGGTAATGTCAAAGCTGGATAAATGGCTGAGACAAGATCAGTTTAAAACTGAAGCGTGTGCAACGCCATCTTGCGAATGGCAGCTAGACTCCATTTTAGAAACAAGAATCTGCAAGACACCATTTTGCGACCAGCGTCACTTTAAGTTACAACTCATGAGCTAAGAACAGATGGCAATGTTTTTGATAATCTAAATAGAATAGACAATGCACCAGAAACTGTGAGTGTTTTACATAGAAATTGGGAATCCCTGTTGGCAATTGTAATATAATCCAGGCATTGATCTACACAATTGGATTTGTCTGAATCCAAACAGGTTTTAGTTTCATACCCAGACAGGATGGTTTAGTTTCACAGCTGGAAGTCACATTTTGCATTGCAGTCTGTATGTATGTATATATATATATATATATATATATAAATATGTTGTCCATCATAGATGGAATCTCATGCATAAACACCGCACATTACGCACAATTGAGCTGCTAACATGACGCCCAGAAGGGAATGCACAATTATTAGCATCATGCGATTGCATCTTTCACCATTTTACATACACACATTATGCTTAAGACCCCGAATGAAAATACCGTTTAGTAGCTAAATGCGTACGCATCTGTCCCCAGTTAACTAGCATCTTCATATCAAACCCTGTACACTCTGTCTAATCTAGATTATTGGCTAAGACAAGATCAGTTAAAAATTGAATCGCAGCGACACCATCTTGCGACTGCAAGATGCCATTTTGCGAGATGGCCGCCTAAGCGCCATTTTAGAAAAACTCACATGTGGCGATAATACTATTAGCAAGTTACGGCGATTCACCAGAAGCCTATTTCATGACTTTACGTATTATAAAGGATATATTTCTGAAATGACTACAGTATGCCGAAATTGATTGCATTAGCTGAATAAAGCAAATGACTACGTGACAACTAGCTTGTGTAGATAAGCTTCCTGGACAGTGTCTGCCCTCACTACAGGTGGTCTGGCTCAAATACACACCTACATTAGCAGGCTTCCTGCAATGACATGATTTCAAAGACTAGAGTGTCAGCTTAGCTCTGTCTCTTGTAGCTGGGCTATTTTGCATTTCACACAAGAGACTGGGAGAATAAAGAGTTTTTCTTTTGAAGCATGGGACAGGTGGGGGGGGACTGCTGGCAGAGTGGGCACGTGGAACTATCTGGCTCAGCATGTCACACTGTTAAGATATTCACTTAGTGAGAGTTAAGTGCACCCTTCCTCATACACACATTAATACGTCTTTATATCAAACCCCGAATACTCACACATTACATATTCACACATAAGGTTTAATAAGCTTTAAAGTGTATGATTTAAGTTGGTTCAGTTAGTTTAAATGCTGAAAAATAAAAATATTTGATAACTAAGGTATTATACATGCTAAACAAGTCGTGTTTGGTTTTGTACTGATTCTCCAGTTATGGATCGCAGAGCCTACAAGCAACAAAATGTATATTTCATGAACAACTGTTAGGATGTTGCAGGGGGTGGGATGGGAAAGATCCCCAGCTGTTAGAGGCAGGGAGAGTCTATTGGAACCAGCCTGTTAAATGCCCTGTAACAGATGCTTCTCCCTTGGGAACCAATGACATCAGCAACAAACTTCTCTATTGTCCTGTTTATTCTGGGGGGGTATAAATATGTGTGCTCAAACTTTTACTTGAATAACACTTGTGCTTTGGAACCACAGATTCCAGGTCTAAGTCTTTATTTACTGTATGACTGCATATGCAAATTAGCATCATCCTTAGAGGTTTATAGGAAGGATTTTAGAAGGTACAGGCAGGGGTATATAGAGGTTCTGACCCAGTATTGTTATTTGGGGGCTTGTAAGTCACTTACCTGCTCACCCAGTACATATGGCTATCGATATTTCAGCAAAGGGTGGAGTGGCCATATGCAGGGTTTGCCTGCAACCGCTTTGTGCTGAAAGATCGCTATCCATCTCCGTGTGAATCAAGGAAGCTGACTAGAATCCAGAGACGAGAGGAAAAAGTTTGTTTTCCTCTGTTGATAGAACCTTACGTTTAAAGGGGTGCCGCAATACTGAGTACGCGGCTAAGTCGCAGGTTTGCGCATAGCAAAAGACGCACTTTTGTGTACGTAGTTAAAAAGTCATTATACGGTTGTGTGGTAGTCGCATTATTGTGTATGCGACTAGTCGCACAATAGCGTATACATACTTCTGGTTGTGCTGCCACGTGTTTGAACAAAGCCATTGAGGTTTACATTTTTTTTTATTACCAATATCTGGTTAACATGTATTTTTCTGCGCAGGAAAAAGTGTGTAACAGTGAGTGTATTGTTGGTAGGGGTAATTTGTTCCCTACAGTTAAATGTACCATATGACCTTTAAGGGCTAGGTGCAAGGGTTAGTCTAACCGCTCGGTAAGCAGCTTTACTGTTCTATACACAGCAGGTGTACATGTTGTCTTTGTTGTAGAGAGGTGCGTGAGAGTAGCCGACATATAAACTCTCATAGGTGTGGAAGTTGCCTTACTAAATCTTATCCAGGTGTGGAAGTTGCCTTTTTCAAATCTTATCCAGGTGTGGAAGTTGCCTTACTAAATCTTATCCAGGTGTGTGGGCACCGCCGACTTAAATCATCCACAGGTAAGTGTAAGTATCTTGATTGTCTTTCACCAGTTTAAATCTTTATTGAAAAGTGTAGGAGTTGTCTCAGAATGGGAGCCACGCAAACAGTAGAGATGTTAGACAATGATGTGCTGCTAATGGAAGCGCCGATCGGATCGGCCCGTCATATCATGCATACTAAGTACGGTACTTATGCAATAAGGTATTGTGATTTATGGTTTAATATGACGAGTAAGAGTGTTAGACCATTTCCCAGAATTGGTAGTTTTGATAAAAATGTGTTAGACAATGTCCGGGATCACTTCAGTTTGATGCGCTCCTGAGAGAAAAAGGTTAAATATTTTGAATGTTTAAAACTGTGGCAGCATGAAGGGGATGCATGGCTTAAAAATGTTCAAACGACGCAAACTAGCATCGTGAGCACATTGCCAGAAAATACATCCGTGATGCTAAATTGCAATACGTGCGAGCCACAAAATGGCGTGCACGTGCAGCAAGGTAGCATCTTGGAGAGTATTGCCAGCAGTTCACGCTCACCTCCCCCACCTTATGTGGATGGAGGTGCAAGTACAGTTACCAAAAATACCCATAAAAATGTAACAAGCAACTTGTACCCTCTCTTAAGCAACTATAAAGAACATGTTTATGATGTGGATGATGAGCCTATTGTTATGTCTGCCATTTCTCATACTGTACAAATGATAGATGTGGCATCACCACAATCACGAGTGGTGCCTCCATCTCCATCGGTAACAGCAAGGGAAGTGTTAATGCCCTCTGCACCCGTAGAGGAAGTTGTTCATACCATACGCAGCAGCAGCAGACTAAACCCCCAGCCAGGTAATCATGTCAAAGGTAGCAGCGCTACCGGTCTGCATCCCATTCGGACAATAACTGTTCCAAATGGAAATGCAGATGCAAACGGTATAGTGCCCACGAGGGAAGTAGTAATGCATTGTCCATGGACAAGAGCAGAACTAAATTCCATCATAAATGATTTCCCCGATCCCAAAGAGGAATTAGCCAAATGTCAAAGATTTTTGAGAAATTTGGGTAGTTCACATGAACCCACTAATAAAGATTGGCGTGTGATGTTAAGGGCCTGTCTGCCACGCAATACCGACGTGACAAAATTTATCACGGATTGTGTATTGGATGGTGATGTTCCCTTAACAGACCAATTAAACGAAGGTAACATTTCCCACATTGTAACTCAATTGGGTATATTTTTTCCAGTAGTAGTTAACTGGAGCAAAATTTTCACCATTAAGCAAAAGGAGAGTGAATCTGCAGAAGATTATTGCGATCGGGCTCTGCAGGCTATCACCCAGTACACTGGGATAGAGGATATTAAAGATAGCACTCACCACCGGGGAATGAAAGTCACAGTACTTGTGGATGGTCTGAAAGAGAGTTTAAAAACCAGGGTTCAGACCTCAGCCTGGCTGGCGGGGACTCACAATAGATACCCTCACAGAAACCGCCATTGAACATGATAAAAACATCTCCAAGAAGAGAGAAGCCCAGAGCGATAAACTAATGGCTGTCAGTATACAAGATCTGGAGGTAATGTTGGTAACATCACAGCCAACACTTGCACTTGGACACACACTCACTTCTGAACAAGTATGTGCTCTCACCCCTCGCAACAACAAACACAACTCTATCCCACTAACCCGATGCAACCACAGGTCCCAGGCTATCCATCAACTTCTTATTCCCCACAATACCCTTACCCTCCCTATCCTTACCCATATCCACTACCTTTACCCTCTGTGCAAACCTCACACCACATGTCTTCACCCGATACACGAACATTTTTTAACTGTAAACAAACAGGACACAAGTAGAAACTGTACAGTAAAAAGAGTAGGGATCCCACATCAGGGAAGACCTGGATATCCCCATAAGGGATATGCACAGAGGCCAGCAAATGTTCTGCAGGCACCAGCTCCAATTGTAGCCGCAAATCCTTTATTGGAGAATGATAGCCAACGCTAGCGGTCAGGTCATACCTGTAGTCTACAGATTGATGGTTGATGTAGCTGGTAATGAATATCCTTTTCTTGTAGACACAGGGGTGACCAGGTCAGTGATAAAATCTCCCTTTAATTTGCAGGTGACCAACGAGACAGTACCAACAATGGGTGTAACAGGTAAAGTGGAACATTATCCTTTAACAAAGTCCACAGAGGTTACTATTGGGCCATTGCATACCAGGCATTCTTTTCTCCTGGCTGCTGTGGCTCCTACTAACCTACTGGGCAGAGACTTGTTATGTAAGATGGGATGTGTTATATATTGCACCCCTGATGGTGTATTTTTAGATATCCCAGAGAGAATGGTATATGAGGTGCGGGATATGTTAGACACTCCTCAAAGGATAATGTATCACTCTACAGTTTTAAATGAAACTCCATCACAGGTACAGTACATGAAATGTTGTCCCTAATTCCAGATTCCCTTTGGACTAAAGATGGACAGTACACTGGAGGCAAGCTCCAAAAATTCCCCAGTACCCACTAAAGCAGGAGGTAGAATTAGGGTTTTTTCCAATAATTGAGCGATTATTGCAACAGGGAATTTTAGTTCGTACAGCTAGTGTAGCCAACAGTCCCATCTTTCCGGTGAAGAAGAGTGGTGGGAGGGGTTATAGGCTGGTACAAGACCTTAGAGGTGTTAATAAGGTTGTAGAGAGCCAATTTCCTGTAGTGCCGAATCCAGCTGTCATTTTGATGAAGATCCCACCAAATGCAACCCATTTCACTGTCATTGACCTCTATTCTGCTTTCTTCTCTGCCTCTCCATCCTGACTGTCAGTATCTATTCGCATTTACATACAGAGGTTTACAATACACATGGACATGATTACCCCAAGGTTTCATAGACAGCCCCAGTATCTTCTCCCAGGCATTGCACGACTGTTTACAATCTTTTCAACCTGCCAATGGATCTGTTCTAATTCAATATGTGGACGATTTATTGCTATGTTCTGACTTGTTTATGTCATGTTTGAATGATACTAAACTTTTGTTACTTCATCTCTCACAAACAGGACACAAGGTGGCTAAGGACAAACTACAGCCATGCCAATCCAGAGTAAAATATTTGGGACACTGCCTAACCCAGGGTTTACGACACCTTACAACAGATAGAATCCAGGCCATACAAAACATGACACTGCCGCAGAATCAACAGCAAATTCGTACCTTCTTGGGAATGTGTGGATACTGTAGAATGTGGATACCAGGTTTTTCTATTTTGGCCTTACCTTTACAGGAATTAGTCTCTTCCTCAAAGCACGATCGTGTCATACACACAGAGCAATCAGAGCAGGCTTTCCTTAATCTTAAGGATAGTCTGAAAAAAGCTCCTGCATTGGGAATACCCAATTATGAAAAACCTTTTGATTTGTATTGTACGGAAGCCGATGGTTGTGCTGCCGGTGTCCTTACACAAAAACATGGTGATGCCAGTAGGCCCGTAGCATACTACAGTGCCCAATTGGACACTGTGGCAAGATCACTCCCCACCTGTTTGAGAAGTGTATCAGCTACCGCTCTATTGGTGAGTAAAAGTGAGGACATAGTATTGGGCCATGATATGATTGTCTACACTCCCCATGCTGTATCTGCTCTGTTGAACTCAGCTCAAACCAGACACGTCTCCTCGGCTAGGTTCACCAAATGGGAACTAGCTCTAATCGCTCCTGCAAATATTACTGTTAAATGTTGCAGTACGCTGAATCCAGCAACATACCTACCATATGTACAACATGATGTACAAAGGGTGGAAGGAGAGGAGTTGCTGGCGGGAGGTGAGTTCGGCAGACATAATGATACACACGATTGTATGACATATCTGAATCAGACCTTTACTGCTAGACCTGACATACATGACACACCTTTAGAGAATGTGGATGTAACTTTTTATATGGATGGGAGATGTCATAGACAAACAGACAGGTGAATTATGTACAGGTTATGCTGTTGTAAATGACACAGACATCATAGAAAATAAACCTCTCGGTCCTCCTCACTCAGCCCAGGTGGCAGAGTTAGTAGCACTGACTAGAGCATGTGAACTGGCAGCAGGAAAATCTGCTAACATTTACACTGACTCGAGGTAGGCGTTCGGAATGGTGCCTGATTTTGGGGCTCTATGGGGTCAGAGAAATTTTATGACAGCAGCAGGCACACCAGTTGCACATTCCCGACACATAAAACATCTTTTAGAAGCAATCCAACTGCCCAAAGCAGTGGCAGTAATTAAATGCAAAGCCCACACATGTGAGGATGACCTGGTGTCACTGGGCAACAACAGAGCTGATGAAGCTGCAAAATGGGCAGCAGGGTTAAAAATGTTTTCTCCAACTGAAACAATTATGTCATTTCAAACTATTGATATGCTGAAATTAATTGAGATGCAAAATTTGTGTTCAATTCAGGAAAAATCCATTTGGAAGTCCAAGGGATGTGGGCAAGAGTCCTCTGGGCTCTGGAGGGACGGACATGGTAAGCCAGTAGCCCCCAAGGCATATTACCCCAGCCTGGCTGAGGCAGCACACGGCCTGACTCATCTGGGTAAACAGGGTATGTGCAAGTTGATGAGGGCATACTGGTGCGCACCAGGTTTTTCTTCACAAGCAGAAAAGATAGCAATGTCCTGTCTGACCTGCTTGAGAAAGAATATAGGGAAAGCGATCCCTACCGAACCGTCCCATATTCCACCGACTGATGGACCTTTCCAGGTGATACAAATTGATTTCCTCCAATTACCACCCTGCAGGAACCTTAAGTATGTATTAGTGTGCACAGACGTATTTTCTAACTTGGTTGAGGCCTACCCAGTGGCCACTAATACTGCTGTGTTTACTGCCTAGAAAATAGTTCAGGAATTTGTATGCAGGTACGGTATCCCTAAAATCATCGAGAGTGATAGGGGTACCCATTTCACAGGAGATGTTTTTCAAAATAAGTGTAAGCTGATGGGTATTAATAGCCGACTTCACACTCCCTACCGACCGAAAGCCAGTGCCAAGGTAGAGAGGATGAACGGGACTATTAAAAATAAGCTATTTAAAATCATGACAGAGACTGGACTAGGATGGCCAGAAGCATTACCTTTGGTCCTACATTCAATAAGGACCACTCCTAGACCTCCTCTGAATCTGTCCCCATTTGAAATATTGTTCGGTAGACAACCTCATTCGATTATAAGTCCACAGGAAGACCTGAAGGGTAACAACGAGGTAACTGTGAAGTATCTTATATCAATGAGTAAGCAGTTAAAGCAACAGCAGCAGAAACTGAAATTGTTGTCTAATGATATGCCTGAAACTAACTGTCATGATGTTGAACCAGGAGAATATGTAATGATCAGAAATTTCTTGCCTGATCGGTGGGAGGGTCCATACCAGGTGCTGCTGACAAGTACTACATCTTTGAAGGTGGCCGAGAGAGATACCTGGGTCCATTCCACTCACTGCATAAAGGTCAATCAACCGGTGGAGAAACAAGTCGGAGACAAAGCTGATAGCATGGACCTGTCGATTGCGAGCTTGTTCCGGGAGGATTGAAAAGGTTGTAGTAAGATACCTGAACTGAGGGAAATTTGCAGATCTTGTTGTGACAATGGATAGGCCTGCTGTGTTCATTTTCATATTCTCTTTTAGAGTGTTCACCATCCTGGTCAGTTCGGGGATATCCAGTGTCTGTGATGGGGGACCGATTGAGGAAACGGGAGCTAATGGCAACGCTGATGGAGTGGAGTCAGGAGGAGTGCAATGCCAATCAGGGGAGTGTCTGACCAATCTTAGTACTGTTATTGTTAAGAGAGCTGTCATTCCGGATACTCGGGGAAGATGTGTAGGTTTATCGTCTGAAGATTCCTGTATTTGTGAGCTTTGTGGGTCCCTAGTTGATGAGAACTGTATCCAACGGTGCCAACCTAAATATAATCCGTACTGGGGTGGGTATCCTCTAGAGGATAATCATAGCATGGTAGGCAAAGTGTTAAATCAAACTGATTGCTGGGTGTGTTCACATGTGCCACAGGGACAGCATAACGTAGGGTTGGTGCCATTTCCACTGAATATCACGAAAATTTTAGAATTACAAAAAGGGAAAACATTGGATGGAAAATTCCTCTCATCCAAACCACCTCATTTCAAACTCTATCAATTCCAAGTAGATAGATCACTTTTGTGTTTAAACATAACCAACCTCAATAAACACGGGAGTTGGGAAGTGACGGGGAATAATCAGATGATGACCTCACAAAGAGCTGATAATGAGTCCATAAACCATGATCTGCTGCGCTCCATTAAGTCTGGTGGGAAACATTTTAGGTATCGGTATACATTGAGTTCCACCAAAGAAATTATTGGTAAGGTGCCAAATGGTTATTGTGCTAAAATAATACAGCCAGAAACTTGCATGTACCAGATGGAAGAACCAGAAATAGGATTGTTTGCAAGGGAAATGTGCTTAATGATAATGATGCATACCATTCCTTATGTTCTCCCTGATAATGTATATTTCATCTGTGGAAGAAAAGCGTATAAATGGCTCTCCCCGAGTTCCGAAGGTTTGTGTTACCTGGGAAGAGTAGTCCCAGAAGTTATGACCCTCACAAATGTTGAAATGCTGGGTATACATAAAAACACACTGTCACCCTATCTTCACACACAATATGAACACAGAGGCAAAAGAAATATGGTACCTGGTGACGTGCATAAAGCCGCTCAGTTAATCAGTGAGACAACTGGCTTTCAAGTTTTAGTCGCATTGGATCCCACCAGGATTGCTCGGGGTACGTTAAATTTTAGATATATTCAGGAACTTGCTAAATTGATAGATAATATCACCGAGATGTACGATGACACATTCAGGTATACAGGGAGAGAATTGCAAATGTTCAAGAAAGAACTGGTGCAACACAGGCTAGTGCTGAATTATTTAACTGCTGTTACTGGAGGGTATTGCGTAACATTGGCCACCCAGTTCGGAGTAAAATGTTGCACCTATGTCACCAATGATACCAGCGACCCCAAGGAGGTGATAGACCGAAAGATGGATGAAATTCTGCAGCTAAAATGGGAACCATAATGTAAGAACCATAATGCTTCAGTGGCTGAAGTAGGGGAAAAGATGGGTGTCATGGCTGAACCCAGTGAAATGGTTCTCAGGTCTAGGGGAATGGGTCCAGGAAGTGATCGCCAGCATAGGCAAATTCTTGATCCTTATACTAATTGTCATCATAATAATTGGCATATGTGTCCGGTGTGTTCCTATTGTGTTGAAGTGTGGAAAATGTAAAAATAGAGTAAAACGAAAGAATGAAATCATGATGGTGGTCAGTATGAATACCGAGGTAAATATAGAACTGCATTACAAGCCTGAGCTAGGAAATACCATCATTTAATGTATTATATTTAGCCATGCATAGAATGTATTATTGAAATGTTATTTTTAAAACACCTCAGATAATGTAAAGTCTAAATTCCCCTTCAAGACTGCTTTTATAAGACTGGTGCATCCCCACACCTTTCACATGATCTTCCAAGATCCGCGGTGTGCGTATAATAGTAGTTTTATGTCCCCATCCAGAGACACATTATTGATGCATTAAGAACCACCTTGTGCCATCCCATAATAACACTAAATAATATGTAAATGTAAGCCTAAATTAAATTCTAATAGCAGATTGTGATAGCATGTTGTTCGCTATCAAAGGGTGGACTGTCAAAGTTGGATAATTTGCTGAGACAAGATCAGTTGAAAATTGAAGCGTGCATGACGCCATCTTGTGAATGGCAGCTAGACTCCATTTTAGAAACAAGAATCTGCAAGATGCCATTTTGCAACCAGCATCACTTTAAGTTACAACTCACGAGCTAAGAACAGATGTCAATGTTTTTGATAATCTAAATAGAATAGACAATGCACCAGAAACTGTGAGTGTTTTACATAGAAATTGGGAATCCCTGTAGGCAATTGTAATATAATCCAGGTATTGATCTACACAATTGGATTTGTCTGGATCCAAACAGGTTTTAGTTTCATACCCAGACAGGATGGTTTAGTTTCACAGCTGGAAGTCACATTTGCATTGCAGTCTGAAACTGTGAGTGAGGAATGATATGTGTGTGTATGTATGTATATATTTAAATATAAATATGTTAAGTCCATTTTACATACACACATTATGCTTAAGATCCCGAATGAAAATACCGTTTAGTAGCTAAAAGCGCACGCATCTGTCTCCAGTTAACTAGCGTCTTCATATCAAACCCTGTACACTCACACATTACATATTCACTTACAAGGTTCCATTAGCTTTAAGATATAAGTTTTAAGTTTATTCAGTTAATATAAACTCTGTGAAATAAAGATATTTGATAACTAAGGTTTTATACATGCTAAACAAGTCGTGTTTGGTTTTGTACTGATGCGTACTCTTTACAGTATTCCGGTGTTATCGGTGGGGAGGTCGCATCATGCATTCTCGAGTTATGGATTGCAGAGGCTACAAGCAACAAAATGTATATTTCATGAACAACTGTTAGGATGTTACAGGGGGCAGGAAGGGAAAGACACTCAACTGTTAGAGGCAGGGAGAGTCTATTTGAACCAGCCTGTTAAATGCTTTGTAACAGATGGTTCTCCTCTGGGAACCAATGACATCAGCAGCAAACTTCTCTATTGTCCTGTCTATTCTGGGGGGGTATAAATATGTGTGCTCCAACACTGGGTCTTTAGTCTTCTTGCTGAATGCTGACTGAGGGGTTTCTTGCTGATGCCTAACATCTGGTACCGGAAGCGCTGCGTATATATACTGTATTTGGGTCTGTATAATTCCTTTGCACCTAAATTGTGTCTGGATCAATTGCGTGTAACTGAATGTACTTTTACTTGAATAATACTTGTGCTTTGGAACCACAGATTCCAGGTCTAAGTCTTTATTTACTGTATGACTGCATACGCAAATTAGCGTCATCCTTAGAAGATATAGGCAGGATATTAGAAGGTATAGGCAGGATATTAGAAGGTACAGGCAGGGGTATATAAAGGTTCATTTTAATATCAGTAATCCGGATGGCTGCCTAGGTCTTTGGGAGGGACGGTACCTGGCGATGGCCCAATTTTTTCTCTAGCTGGCTTCACACATGAAAATTGTATACTCTTTGTATATTCTTCATGTATTGTATATTCTTCATATATTGTATATTTGTATATTCTATTTATATATTTGTATATTCTTTATATCACATATTTATTCTATTTAAACTCAGAATGGGGAAGGATAAAGAAACAAAGGTCCAGATCAGAAGTTGGTAGTAGATCGGATAGCGGATCTCATCAAGATCTACGTCAGTTCCTAAAGCCCGCTGGTACTACTGCTGCAGATGAAATCTCCACACCAGCCTCACCTGCTGCCTCTTCTTCTTCAGACAGAATGTCTCCAGGAGCTACTCACACTTCCAGCCCTCCAGCATCTACCTTTCGGGAAGAGATTAGTGAAATTCTCTCTCACGTTAGATCATTACCTACGAAGACTTTCAGCCTCTGGAGGCCAAACTTCAGTTCACTATTCACCAAGAAGTGGCCACCATTCAATCGGACATGGCCGAACTGGGGACCAGAATTGACAGTCTGGAAGACTACAAAGAGGTATCTATGGACGCATTCCATCAATTCACAGATATAGTCTCTCACTAACAATCTGAGATCCGCCACCTTAAATCACGTATGGATGACTTAGACAGTCACGGCAGACGCAACAATATCAGGATACGTGGTCTACCTGAAGATGTAACCCAATCTCACAGATGCCCTCACAAAGATATTTGGTGAAATCCTTTTCCTAGACCCCAATAGTGAAATCCTGTTTGATAGGGCACATCGTGCTCTCTGTCCAGAGGGGCAACGAGTTTCTAGCTCCAAGCGGAAGACAAGACATCTATCTCTCCCAGCGTCCGTGGAAGAGACTTGGGACCTCATTCAGAGTTGGTCGAAGCGGCTACACGGTCATACGGAAAAAGGGGCCGGATATGCCCTCTTCTTGTACGCATTGCACGTCATCTCCGGGCATATAAGGATTAATCGAGACCATCGGAACTGGTCGTAGAGCTTAAGGTTGACCAAATTTCTGATCGTAGTGGGTAGTTTGTGCAAGCGCATTGCGAACTTTATGCATGCGCAGTATAGCGAACATCGGTGGCGTATGACCGTGCGGCCGCGACGACCGACTCTGAATGAGGTCCTTGATCACTTCATATTATATACAAAATTGGTGAGACTGTTCTATTTTTCCCTATCTACATAGAACTTTGGTCTTAATCTTATATTTAAATGTTTTGATGTCAACATTTATTTTGACGCACTTTTAGTGCACCTTAACTAATTACTGCAGTAATAACTGTGATGTTATATCGCAACATGTCTGTAAGTTTTATATTGTAAAGTTATCTGTAAGATTTTTTTAGTAGAAACTAATTTAATCCCACAATTGTAAATTTGGGTTGTTGTTTTTGCCGTCCCTCCGAACCCCCAATGCTGCATTTTTTTTTTCTCATCCTACACATGGAGCTGATTTTTGTCTCCTGGTTGTCCAGATGCAGCATTTCAATGTTACAATCTCTATGTACATTCAATATTTAAATTGTATGTTTAATATTTGCGACTATGTTATTTTCTTTATTTTTTCTTTTTACCTTCCCTTTTTTCCGTCCCTTTTCCCTCTTCATAATCTTTCCATTTCTCAAAGGTGACACATATAGTTGGGTAACTTACATTCTATCTCGAGGGGCGTATTGTTACGCTATTTCCACACTAGGAATCTATGTCTCCATAAACTCTCCATGGATAAAATAAAGCTATCCTACCGTATGTACCGTAGTCGCTTCTATCAATGGGGAAATAGACCGGGTAAGATGTTAGCTAGGGCATTGCAGGAACAATGTGCTATTACATTTATCCAAGCAATAAAAGACAAACATGGTCATATCCATAATGAAACCAAACGAATCGCTGAGTCCTTTCGATCTTATTATACCAAACTTTATAATCTAAAGAATCCTGGTCAGGGCTTGGATATTAATAATCATCGAGAGGCAATTTCGTCTTATTTACGATCGCTTAATTACCCTCAGCTTTCTTCAGAGGAGGTTGATACTCTTGAGACGCCCTTTTCTGTTGAAGAGGTAGACCAGGCAATCTCCTCCTCTCCAGCTGGCAAAAGCCCGGGTCCGGATGGATTTTCTACAGCCTACTACAAGGCTTTTAGGGATAGGTTGGCTCCCCTCATGACTCGTGCTTTTAATTCGATCTCAGATAGAACCAGTTTCTCCAAACAATCATTAGAGGCACACATTACCGTCATACCTAAGGAGGGTAAAGATCCTACCTTATGCCCTAGTTATAGGCCAATCTCACTCCTAAATATTGATTTGAAGATTTTTGCTAAGCTCCTAGCCAACCGGTTGAAGATATTCTCACCCAAATTGATCCATGATGACCAGGTTGGTTTTGTCTTAGGTCGCGAGGCCAGAGACAACACAACTAAAGTTATCAATTTAATACAACAAGCCTCTCTCTCACCCGCCCAGTCCATTATTTTATCGACTCACACAGAGAAGGCTTTTGACAGGGTTGACTGGGAGTTTATGTCAGGTCTTTTACGGCATTTGGGATTAGGGCCTAAATGTCTGCAGAGAATTTTGGCCTTATATGATACTCCCACAGCAAGAATTAGGATAAATGGGTCTCTCTCCGACTCATTTGCTATCTCAAGTACAAGACAGGGGTGCCCCCTCTCCCCACTTTTATTCGTTCTTTGTATGGAAGCTCTAGCTAGGGCCATACGGGGTAATGTAAATATTTCTGGTATCCACATAGGTGGTCAGGAATATAAATTAGCACTCTTTATGGATGACCTTCTTGCACTGCTTACTAAACCAGCTATTTCTCTCCTGAACCTTATATCAGAATTCCAAAAATTTGGTATGTTTTCAAATTTTAAAATTAATTATTCCAAATCTGTAGCAATGAGCCTCACTGCACCCCTGTCCTTGGTAAATTCCTTGAAACAATCCTTCTCCTTTGTCTGGAACCCCACTAGACTTAAATATTTAGGAGTCTATTTGACTAAAGATCTGTCCCAATTGTTCTCAAACAATTTTATGCCATTATTGCAAGCTATCCATTCTGATCTGACTAGATGGCTCACCACTCATTTATCCTGGATTGGCAGGATTAATGTGATAAAAATGAATTCACTACCCAAAATTTTATACCTAATGCAAACCCTTGCAATTCATATCCCTCCAACATGGTTTACAGAAATGGAACGCCTTATTCGTAGGTTTGTCTGGAACAATTCCACACCACATTTTAAATATGCTATCCTATACCACCATAAACAAGATGGAGGTTTGCAGCTTCCTCACATCACTAGCTATTATCATGCCATAATGCTCAATCGTGTTCTTGATTGGACCCGGGCAGGGTGTTTCAAGCAGTGGATCATGTTGGAAGAAAGCAGTCTGGCTCAGCCTATAGAAATTGTCCCATGGCTTCCTAAGCTACCAACTATTAGACATCCCACTATAACACCTACATCACGCTATTGGCAGAAACTGCGACGTCTCTCCCATATTTCATTATTGTTTCCCCTCTCACTTCCTTTCTTGGGAATCTGGACTTTCACCCTGGGCTCTCCACACTGTCCTTTAAAAACTGGTCGAGCGAAGGCCTCTTTAGACTGGGTCAGATGATGTGTTCGTCAGGAGTGCGTGCGTTTACAGAACTCCAGGAATTATGGCAATTTCCCCAATCCGAATTCTGGAAATACCTCCAAATATGGCATTTTATTACCTCCTCATGTAAGCTGTCTGATCTTACTAGGACACTCACTCCATTTGAATCCTTATGTTCCACCTCTCAAACTCCATCTCATACTATATCCACATTATACTCACTAATTATTAGAATCTTGTTTAAACTACCCCCTCAATTTACTACAGTGTGGGAAAAAGATCTCCAGGATAAGGTCCAAGACATAGACTGGGAGATTGTTTTTAATAAGACCTTTGCTAGTTCTTCTTGTATAGCTACTCTTGAAACTCTTTATAAAGTTATATCACGTTGGTATAGATATCCAGTACTTTTAAATAAAATGTTTCCTCAGGTCCCAAAAATCTGCTGGAGATGTCATTCTGCACCAGGTAGCCTTCTCCATATATGGTGGGACTGCCCTTCCCTGGCCCCTTTTTGGCTAAATGTATTTGAGTGTTCTAAGATAATTCTGGGAGGAGAGGTCCCTAGAGATCCTGGTTTTTGACTTTTAAACATAACCTCATCTTCTACAGCTTCCTATAGGAGTTCCTTACTGATGCACCTAAATAATGCTGCTAAAGCGGTCATTCCTGTCTTGTGGAAATCCACATCCCCCCTCCATTAAAGACTGGTTTATGAGGATAGATTATTATATGGACATGGTATCTTGTTCTAAAGGTAGACCTACCGACTTTACTGCTATGTGGTCCCCTTGGCTGGTGTTCAAGGGCTCTATGCAATATTCCATGTTTAATGGCTTAAACTCTGCACCCGTATCTGTGTCTTTTTGATCCCTATACAATCTATTTGAGGCTATGATAAATCACCCCCCTTGATCACCCGCTAATCTACCGCTCAATTTCCTCTCTCCCTCTGACTTTCCTTTCCCCGAACTCCCCTCTATATTGTTTATTACTTATTTTGTATTATTTTTTACAATTATAACAACTATAGTTATTAGTGCAGATTATTTATATATGCATGATATTTGACTCTATATGGTGTATAGGTCTGAATAGTAATTTTTGTGTTTTAATGTTCTTGTATTCTATACACATAATTCTGTCAATACGTTAGACAATTGGTTAGAATATTGTCGATCATATCTGGTATATGATTGACTTATTGAAGTTTGAGGATTTACAATAAATTCTATTTTAATAATACTAGCTGTCTCAGCGCTCTCTTCTATATATATTTTCTATGTTTCAGATTAGAAGATCATGAGTAGACTTCCCATAGAGAGCTGCAGTCTCAGCTTAGAAGTAAATTGTCTAGAACAGCGCCAGGTTTTTCTCTCTTTTTTCGGTTTTATATTCTGTATACACTCTTATCTGGCTGCTAATCTAGTTATGTCTTCTTTGAAATGTTTGACAGATAGAATGGAGAGGAGAAATGGTTATCTTAAAGGGACAGATCAAACAGTGTATGAAAATCCAAATACAAGTGATATGCATAGATTTTTCAACAAGTTGGAGAATGTGTGTATTTCTGAGATGAGACACTGGTGGGATCAGGTCACTCTACAAAAGTATTTGGATAGTGATCTGATACCCAGGGGTCTTAGAATTTTAAAAAATCCCACTTTTGGTGATGATAAAAAATTTACAGAAGACTGGAATATTATTCTTTATGCCTGTTCAAAAAACTTGATGAGGTTGCTGATGAGATTTAGAGAAGAAAAAGTAAAAGAAATGGCAAATGAAATAGAGAAAATACAAACTCAATTAAAAATACATGAAAATAATTTAGAATTTAAAACAAGAGATATAAAGGTAAACTAAAAAGTAGAGGAATTTGAACAAAATTTAATTATGAAGAAAGAACATAAAATGAATAGAGATGTGATAGATTATCAAAAAGGAGAAGAGAGACTACACAATAGGAAGTTTAGGAACACACAGAGAACACCTCAAAAAACAAATACATTGGGAGGTCTCATGAGAGATCCTATTATAATAATAATGGAACTAGATTTGACAATAAAAATCATAATTATAAAGGTAAAAACTTTTTTAATAGGCAAAGGGAACAAAGAGATTGGAATTTTGTACACCGGAATAGATATGAAGTACTTGATCAATTTTCAGATGGTGAACAGTATACACCAGAATGGAAATACAAAGTAGGACATAGAATATCTGAATCTGATGAGGAAAATGGGTCTCCTCTAAATAGGAAACATTTTTTAGAAAAGCGCCAATACACAAGATTTGGAACAAGAGAGAGTCCAATGGGCCCCCTAAAGAGGATAAGAGAAAAAGAACTAGAGGCTCAAGGGGAGGTAGGAGAAAATCCAACAAAAAATCCTTGTGTGAGATGAAGAATAAAAAAGGTAATGGGATCTTCAATCTATCGAATAGAGAACTTAATGTTGAAGAAACAAAACTCTTAGAAAAAGGTTTGACATTTGCCCCTGTGGCTAAACCGAATTTATTCACTCTTTTTATAGATTTGAATAAATATGTAAGAACTCTAAGTAGAAAGAGATATTTTCCATTAAAAGCCCTTAAACAATTAAAAATAGAAGGAGACCCAATACTTTTAGATGAGAATGATGAAAGAATGATAGAAATATTAGAATCCCTGCAAAGTGAAGACATGATAGAGACACAAAGGGAAATAAAAATATTTGATATAAAACAGGGTAATAGATTTAAAAATAAATCTGATTTCTACCCCTTACAATATAAAGGTCCCTTTGTTGAAGCCTTTTATAATAATACGATGAATGATTTTAGAAAAATTTGTGATAAGGCAGAAAAAGGTAATTTAAAGGATAATTTGAGAAAAGGTGAGAGTAAAGCGTTAAAAACTTTATATGCAGATAGAGAAATAATAATCAAGCCGGCTGATAAGGGAGGTGGGATTGTGATAATGAATACAGGGGACTATTTGATGGAAGCAAATAGGCAGCTGCAAGATTTATCATTTTATATCAAGATGGATCACAATCCCACCTCCCTATATCAATTGGAGTTAAGAAGCCTCCTTGATAGAGCATTGATTGAGGGCGCAATTACCAAGGAAATATTTATTTTTTATTTAACACACACCCCACGATACCCACGTTTTATTTTTTACCTAAAATTCACAAATCACTTACTGCACCCCCAGGGCATCCCATTATTTCAGGTGTTGGTTCACTCACTAATAATTTATCATCATTTGTTGACTACTATCTCCAAAGTCATGTAAAGAATTTGAAATCCTATATAAAAGACACTAAACACTTTTTGAATAAAATAAACAATATAACTTGGAAAGAAAATTATGTTTTACTAACGTGCGATGTAGAAGCACTGTATTCAAATATTCCCCATAAAAATGGAATAGAAGCAGCTGAATACTATCTTGAACATGATGAAAACATTTCTACTTCTTTGCGTGACTTTATCATATGTTCTATTAAATTTATTTTAGAACACAATTATTTTGTATTTAATTCTGATTTCTATTTACAAATCAAAGGGATGGCTATGGGGACCAGGTTCGCTCTGAGCTTTGCCAACCTCTACATGGGCTGCTTGGAGGAGGAGCATGTGTGGGGGGGGAGTTCGGGGCGAGCCTGGTCTACTACGGAAGATTCATAGATGATTTATTTATTATTTGGGATGGGGCCATTTCACAGTTAGATTGTTTTATTGATAATTTAAATCACAATTCTTTTGGTTTAAAATTTACACATCACGTCAGCACTCAAGAGATTAGTTTTCTGGATATTGCACTCAAAATCATAGATGGTAGGCTGACTACAGAGACATATGTAAAATCAGTTGATCAAAATAGACATTTAAATTATAAAAGTTCACATGCACAGTCATGGAAAAGAAATATTCCAAAAGGACAGTTTATGAGAGTGAAAAGAAACTGCTCTACAGAGCTGGACTTTGAGAGACAAGCTAGTTCTCTTTTGATGTCTTTTAGAGAACAAGGATATCCCATCAGTATTTTACAACAAGCATTAGAGGAGGTGAGAACTATCAAGAGAGAAGATTTATTAAAGATGGAGGGTAGGGAGATGACACAAGATACTAAGAGAGGAAATAAATATGTGATAGGTCAGCATTATTTAATATGAAGTATAATCTCTGAACAGGAGATTAGATCAGTTATAAAAAAGAACTCATTAATCCTACAAATGGATACACTTCTAAAAGGAGAAGTTGACCTGGGTGGTAAGGTTATATTCAGGAGGTCAGATAACCAAAAATCTAGTCTTGTATCTAGTCATTTTCATGATAATAGTAAAACCACAGGAAATCTTCATACCTGGTTACCTATAAAACCATTGGGTTTCCACAAATGTGGGAGAAATCGTTGTAATACATGTAATCACACAAAACAAAAAACAACGGAATGTTTGTCATTCACGTACAACAAGAAATTCCCTATTAAGGAATTTATAAATTGTAAATCTACTCATGTGATATATGTAATACAATGTAACTGTGGTAAACAGTATGTGGGGAGAACTACCCGCCAACTGAACACTAGATTTATGGAACACTGGAGGAATATATGTAAAGGAATAAAAACACATCCATTCTCAAGTCATTTCATTTACTGTAGGGCTGCATCTCGTGAAGATATCAATATCATAGGAATAGAACAGATTAAATCTACAGCAAGAGGTGGAGACAGATATAGTCGACTCTGTAGGAGAGAGGCTTTTTGGATCTACCAACTGGGAACTCTTTTTCCAGAAGGTTTAAACGATAACATCGAACTTAATAATGTCCATTAGATCCTATTTATCCTGTAATTTACTGGCTAGGATCAGAGTTCCCTTTGGGCTAGGTAGTATTACTGGGAAATAGCTAGCTGGATGTACATTCCTTCCTTCGCTCTCATGATTATGGTGAAATTTCATTCTGCATATTATTTAGCTTAGTATATATCTAGTTTCATCGATGAAGATATCATCACAAGTATATCACTACTAGAGATATACACGATCAAGCTGATGGTATTTTGTTATATTCTGTGTTTTGGTTTTTTTGTATATTTTTGTGTTATGTAATTGATTGTTTATGTAATGGAAATATATTCCATTGCACTGGTGCTATATCTAGCAACATTATGTAACTTTTAATATGATTTTTTGTTACAAATAATACTGCAGATAACTTAAGCTCTGGATCTCATTTTAATTGCTTTGAGT
The DNA here is from genome assembly GCA_031769625.1 of Taudactylus pleione. Classification (NCBI taxonomy): domain Eukaryota; kingdom Metazoa; phylum Chordata; class Amphibia; order Anura; family Myobatrachidae; genus Taudactylus; species Taudactylus pleione. Next base: position 6,310,659 of record JAUIMM010000572.1, read on the forward strand.
TATATAATGAAGAGTTAATCTGCCATCGATTATGATATCATCACAAGTATATCACTGCAAGTGTTATATGCGGGGGGATGATGATATTATGTGGGAGACATATGACTATCTTCCTATTCTATGTATATCTCTAGACTTTATGTATTTTGCTCCTCTGTATATTGTAAGTTTTATGTATTTAATTGTTCTGCGTGATAGAAGTATAATCTATTTCATTGTCGCAATATTGAAATAGCATTATGTAACTTTTAATATAATTCTTGTTACAAATAATGCTGTAGATAACCTAAGTCTTGGATCTCACTTTAATCACTTAGAATGACATAATGAAGAGTTAATCTACTTAATAAACAGACCAGCTTCTGCACACCTACGCTCTGTGACACAAAGGTGAGGCATAAATGAGCCCTGAGTGATAACCATAGCGCGCAAGTGCGAACTCCGAGAGACACACACCTACGATCTGTGATACAAAGGTGAGGCATAAATGAGCCCTGAGTGATAACTACAGTGCGCAAGCGCAAATTCCGTGAGACCGATAAAAGGAGGGTCTCATTCAGTGTTGAGACTACTGACTAAGGAAGCCGCCGAATAGCTAGGCAGAGAAACGTGGTTTTTTTACAATACCAGGAGACGCTGGCCCACTGCCTTACACGGACTGATTTTGCATCACCCGGGGATGCCGGCTAAATGCTGCTCCGCTCTGACGGACTGTCAATCTAAAGGGTACCCTGAGAGCTGAGCGATACACTGATGGTAATATAAGAGGCCACTTGCCAAAAGGCTTTTTACTGCTGGTGTGGTTTGACCACATTTGATACACAGGTGATATAAATTGTATCAATAACGGAATGTAGCCATAGCAGCTCTATTGGAAAGACTGTGACTTCTATATACAGATCTGTGGGGCTATGGTGAACAGCATTTATAAGCACATGATCTATAACAAATAAAAAGGAATTCCTTTTAGTAATATAGAAATTCAAAAGGCAATAAAAGGAGTCTATAAACTTCAGATATATTTATGTGAGCGGGCAAGACAAATACCGGTGAAAGAAGTAAATGTTACAAAGAAAGCCTTATTAACTTGAGTGTTATACAAGGATCTATACAAACAGTTCAAATACCCACTGCTATAACCAATTAAGGCAGTAGAGGGGAGACAAGTGAAAATACTGGGACAATTTACATTTGCAGCATATAGAACTGCTATAATTATCCTTGGATCAATATAGAAGCTGATGTTTCAATAATTGCGGATATGCATATGTTGTTATAAGATATTGGGCTTTTTTAGTTTGAATGTTTTAAATAATTTTGAAGTTATCCATATTTATTGGCTGAAAAATTATATGTGCATCTAGATTAAATACTGTATATAATCCATCAAATATAAGTTTGGAATAACCATATATCTGCACTGGAAACTATTGAAGCTTTTGCTTCCTTAATGATTAATATAACAACTATAGTTATTAGTGCAGATTATTTATATATGCATGATATTTGACTCTATATGGTGTATAGGTCTGAATAGTAATTTTTGTGTTTTAATGTTCTTGTATTTTATACACATAATTCTGTCAATACGTTAGACAATTGGTTAGAATATTGTCGATCATATCTGGTATATGACTGAATTATTGAAGTTTGAGGATTTACAATAAATTCTATTTTAATAATACTAGCTGTCTCAGCGCTCTCTTCTATATATATTTTCTATGTTTCAGATTAGGAGATCGTGAGTAGATTTCCCATAGAGAGCTGCAGTCTCAGCTTAGAAGTAAATTGTCTAGAACAGCGCCAGGTTTTTCTCTCTTTTTTCAGAATATGGGGAAAAGTGAAAATGACGTCATCTGCAATAAAGTTAACCGATTTGATAGGGATAATATTTAATATTGTGGTCCTTTTTGGAGCATAATATTTTTAATATATACACCGGGTGTGTGGTTATTTTATTATATATGTGGATTGTAATTTTAAGTTTTGTATGTTTAATAAATGTTGTTAGTCTGACAGACAGTGCTCTATTATTTGTTTTTCCTTTGTCTTTACTATAGGAGGGTCTCTATTGTTTCCTAAATTAGAAACAGCAGTTACACTAATCAATGCAGTTCTAACTTTTCAGCTTAATTAGTGCCTGATTGTTGAAATTTTTTTGAAATTTTAAAGACAAACAGTAAAGGTTCAGGGACAAGTAGTGTCAGATACAGATAACCATCACAATGCTGTCCTACAGCAGGGCACTACGTGTCTCCCATAGTTTTGAGGAGCAGCCGTGAGGACCGGACGGCGGAGCAGGGTTTAAGGTAACTAATGTTTTTTTTTTTTTTTTCCTCTAAGTGGTACTACAGGGCCATTACCATATGAACACTACTAGAGGGCATTAACATATGGGCACTACTACAGGCGCATTAACATATGGGCACTACTACAGAGGCATTACAATATGGGCACTACTATAGGCATTACAATGGGGGCATTACTATTTGGGCACTACTATCTGGGCATTACTATATGGGCACTACTATAGGGGCATTACTGTATGGGCACTACTACAGGGGCATTACTATGGGGACATTACCATATGGGCACTACTACAGGGGCATTACATCAGGGGGCATTACTATAGGGGCACTGCTGCAGGGTGCATTACTATGGGGGCATTACTAGGGGGGCGCCAAATTACTGTTTTGCCCTGGGTGACAAAAATCCTAGTTTCGGCCATGCCTATAGGTAGCACCTGCAGATCCTACCACAAGCATTTACAATGCGTCAGACCTGGCAATTGCAAATGAATATGGTACATTTATAGTGCTGCTTGCTTAGCTCTCCATTGTGCACATCCTAGAGCAATTACATATGAACATAGGAACAAAGGACTCCACACAGTGATATCTAGCAACTAGATGTGCATGCATAAACTTAGTTGAGGTGCCCCCACACATACCGATGTGCTCACGATCCGATTTCTTGTCCAATTTCCTCATGAACTTTCACGGGAGCTCCCTTGCAGTTGTGATCATGATTTTGGAAAAAAGACACCCAATCTGTTTTACAATCTATCGGATCATACGCATCGTGAGATTGGCCATAACAAATCGTGAGTTCAAAAAAAAATAGGCTCTTGACTATTGGCGGGAAATTTAAATAGCCATAACAATGGGAGGGGCTATCTAGGGAGTATAAAAAGCAGGCACTCTTTAAACTCTGTGTACATTCTGCTCTGCTACTAGATGAGGCTAGGTGTATTCCTGCTGAATCCTGTACATTGCTACTGTGCTCTTTGTATTTGGCTTGCCTTTTACAAAGTTTATTCTACTTGCAAGTGTGTGCTACCTACCTGCATTCTATCCTGTTCCTTAATTGTGTACTGATGCATCCCTATCGGTATAGAGTGTTGGTCACTGAAGCCAGTTTCTGGGAGATTAGGAAGAGGGCCCAGCGAAGAAGGATGTGAGCATGCTGGACCAAGGAGTGGCTTCTACAAAGGGATACCCGCTCTCACATGTCCCTGCTGATGGAGATCAAGGAGAATAACCCGGATGACTATCAGAACTACCTGCACATGGATGACGCCACCTTCCAGGAATTGCTGCTTCTGGTGACCCCCCACATCCAGAGACAGGACACAGGATGGCGGAGGGCAATCCCTGCTGAAGAGAAACTGGTGGCTACCCTGAGGTACCTGCCTACAGGAAGGTCATTTGAAGACCTGAAGTTTGGGACACTCATCTCACCTCAGTCCTTGGGCGTCATCATTCCGGAGACCTGCAAAGCCATCGTTAAAGTGCTACAGTACCAGTATTGCAAGGTAAGTAAAAAAAAACACACCACACATTGGTTTCTTGTGTAAAGAAATTTATTTTTATTTTTTTTACTCAACATAAAGCAAAAAATAGCCTGGATTAAGTACAATGTGCACTGACCTGCAGGCAACTGAAAGTGTGCACTAAACTGTGTGCAATATCCTTTTTTTATAACAATTTTACAAAAGAACATTATCACCAAATTTTATGAATCCCAATAGGTAGCCGGCTGTATGTGATAGGGTGGGTCAGATGCCAGTTTGAACAGGCCAATACACACATGGCACAAGTATACATCGTGGCCCCGGCTTCCAGCAATGTGTACTTGTGCCATGTGTGTAGTGACCTTGTCCAAATGGCATCATCACCACCCTATCCCATGCAACAAGCACCTATTAGAATTCATAAAATTTGGTGATATTAAAAGCAAGACAAAATTTTTTACATCTCTGTATATTGGGGCGACTCATCTGCTGCATCCAGCAGAGCATTATACAAGGTTGTGCTGGTGCTTGGGGTGCTTGGTGGGGGAGTAATATCTAACTCAGCAGTGGGGGGATGGACATACCTATTTGGGGCAGGGGAAAATAGCATTGGGTCTGCTATGTATGTAGAATTGGAGATATTTCTGCTCATACAGTGAGTCAACAGGGTGTAGTTTAAACTGAGAACATTTCTTTGCATATTTGTATCCATGTTTCTCAATGTGCTGTTCACATGAGCTGTGAAATCATCTATTGCATCAGGGGGTTTCTGCAGCAGCCGTTCTGCATTTTGGAAAAAATTGTCCTCACGTTCTGTAAGATTCTCCTTTCTCCCTTGTTTTTTTTTTTCTTTTTTGGGGGTTGTTGAGAAGAAGATGAGAGTCCAGGTGGAAGTGAAGTTTCCACTTGTGTGGTATTCTCACTGTCACCACCGAGCAGACTGAGGTCCGGTGTGGATGCTAAATCAGGGTCTTGGGTGGGAGTCTATATAGGGAAAAAATAATAATAAAATATTATAGTCATGTTTTAACCCCTTTTATACTATTTTTACAGTTTCCTAACACCGTGGAGGAGTGGACCAGCATCGCGGAAGATTTTGAACAATGTTGGAATTTCCCTAACTGCGGAGGAGCATTCTATGGGAAACACATACACATCAATCCACCTGCCAACACCGGATCATATTATTACAACTACAAAGGATTCTTCAGCATCATTCTCAATGGAGTGGTGTATGCCAACTACGAATTTCTGTTTGTGGGTGTCGGCAAGAATGGCCGTGCTTCAGATGGTGGATCCTTCAAAAAGACAGCTTTCTACCAGAGACTCGCCAACAAAACCCTCAACTTGCCCTCACTGGACCAGACAAAGCACGGCCTAAATTACGTTTTTGTCACAGACAAGGCTTTTGCATTACATGAACATGTGATGAAGCCATTTGCACAGAGGGGCCTGACCAGAGAGAAGAGGATCTACAACTACCATCTATTCCGTGCACGGCGAATTGTGCAAAATGCATTTGGAATAATGAGCAACTGCTTCTGCATTTTCCACACCACCATCAATCTACGTGTGGAGAAGATAGACTGGGCAGTGATGGCGTGCTGTGTGCTGCACAACTTTCTGTGAAGAAAATCTACTCAACGAGGACCAGACCCAGCTAGACCAGAAGATGTAGGACCCCTGGAGTACATTGAACATTTGACATCTGTGTCTGCACCACCAATTACAACAACATCCACCGCACGTGCCAAAGAAGTGAGGGAGGAGTACATGGCCTATTTTAATGGACCAGGTGCTGTACCATGGCAGGAGGGCTGTCTGTGAACTACTGACTAAATTAGACATTTGGGATTTAACTACAAAAACATTAAGGATTTTGGTTTAATCTGTGTCACTACTTACCAAGACTTCTGCAGACGGTCCAGGCACTTCTGCAACCTCCTCTTCTCCCTCGCGTTCAGCCATCAAGATGATAGATTCCCTTTGAGGCTCTTGATCACTGATGAATGACATCATATGGTAGTACCAGAGCGCAGGAATATATATTTCATCTGTGCCCGCTCCTGATTTTTTTGGAGTCATCCACCTTCTTTTTTTCTTTGATGTACACTGTCCTGAGATTTTGAATCTTTTGCCGTACAGTTTTCAGGTCTGCATCAGAAATGTACTTTTTCGTATACTCCAAAAGTACCTCTAGTGCGGCCAACTTGTGCGACTTGTTGTGATACTTCCGAGAACTGATCTTCCACAGACACTCTTTCGAGTGCAGGATTTCAATGAATCCTGTAACGAATTCACGTTCACTATCCATGGACATTATCTATGAAGAAGAAAAAAAAGGACATTTAAATATTTGTGTGTATAGTTTTGTTAAAGTTAGTGTTGTTATAGTTAACATTTTAAATGTTTTAATATTTTCTTTTGTACAGGTTTTTAAAAATTTTATGTTGTTATAGTTAACATTTTTAATGTTTTAATATTTTCTTTTTTACAGGATTTTAAAGGTTTGTTATGGTATTGTAATCGTGTTTTCTTTTACAGGAATGTCATGTGTTCATTTCTTGGTAATATAATGTTTTTCTTTGTTTGACAGCATATGTCTTCCACCTTTGGGCCTGTCGCTGTTGTGGAACTACAGATCCCAGGATGCCCTAAAAATTTAACATGCTGTTATTTCCTACGGGTGGGTGGCAGGGCATCCTGGGATCTGTAGTTCCACAACAGCTGGAGACCGAAAGGTAGAAGACCCCAGCTTTAAATAATGTGTGTTTTTAAATGTAATGTATGGTGATTATTTAGTTAAATACGTGTTTATTTATTTATTTTTTTGTTATATTACTTAAAATTTATTTTTATTTTGATTTCGTATTGAATTGATTTTTAAACATATTTATTATTAATATATGTTATTTCACTATGAATAATCTTACTGGAATGTATTTGTTTATCTTGATTAAATATTTTTGTCTATGTAATTATTAGGTGGCCCCATCATATTGGTTGCAAGTTAATGGTTAGGTAGGGGGCGCACATTGGTGGGCAGTGGGAGCTTAATGCATGACCCAGCCACCGCTCACCTCATTCCGGCGGGTGGTGGCTGGGTCATGCATTTATTACCTGGGGGCACACATTGTTGGGCAGTGGGAGCTTAATGCATGACCCAGCCACCGCCCACCTCATTCCGGCGGGCGGTGGCTGGGTCATGCATTTATTACCTGGGGGCACACATTGTTGGGCAGTGGGAGCTTAATGCATGACCCAGCCACCGCCCACCTCATTCCGGCAGGTGGTGGCTGGGTCATGCATTTATTACCTGGAGGCACATATTGGTGGGCATTGGGGGGGCACATATTGGTGGTCAGTGTTTTTGCAGTTAAACTGTACAAATACTCACCAAACTTCCAACAAAAGAAGACTTCTGTGCAGGCTCCCAAAGTGCATCTATCATCCTCCATACACGATGCTGCCCAAGATGGTGAGGGGCGTGCACAGGAAGCTGTCAATCAAATTCCGCGTTGCGCGATGAATCGTACGATTCATCGTGAGGGAAAAAACTCTCACGATCGGCTTCCATCGTGTTCCAGGTTGGCTAATCTGCCCTACAGCACGGCAAATAAGAGGATGCGAGGAATGACGAGCGGGGACGCGCATCAGCATCGTGAGTATAAACTCACGATTTGTACTTTTATTACCCGATTCGTCGAAATCGGCCAAATTGGATGAAAAATCGCTATGTGTGTGGGCACCTTTACATTGGGAGTATAGTGAATGCTTTTACTAGTGGCTAATATACACTATAGTCCTCATACAATATAGAGCTCATTGCCTGGAAGCCAGTATCATTCATTGATGGATAGTATACACTGTACTGGCCTCTTTAAAGAGTTTACTCTTATGGGCCTGATATTAGCTACCCTTCATTTCCTTCACTGACCGACAGTCATATTTCTAGCAAAATATTATCACTTTATTAGTTTAATGAACCAAAAAGTTTTTTGCACCAAAAAGTGCTTCCCAAGCGCTAACCTTAATGTACATAGGCCCGTATTCAATATGGGGTTAAAAGTCAGAGGTTGGACTTTTCGATTTCATCGATGTTTTTTACTGGGATAAAGTATTGGGCGCGTGCCCGTTTATCCCAGTATTCAATTAGGATCCGGTGAAAACGGGACCTAGCGGAAAGGTAAGTATCGAAAAGCCCTTCAATTTTCGGGAAATCTTCCTGTCACCCCCATAAAGATGTCTTGACATGGGGGATCACTATGGGTACCCGCGATTTGGGCTGCTGAAGGTAGTCAGGGTTTTTAAATGCCATGGCAGGTGCATAAATGCGGCTTTAAAAGAAGGGGTGAAGAATAGCACTTAGGTTATTTTTGGGAAAAAATAACTTGTCCCATCAAATTTGGAGTACATGAAAATGGGGGCAAGCATATTTTTAAGTCTCTAGAGGAATTTTTTGAATTTCTTCAAAAATGCACCTGCCGCTACCACCCGCATTCCAGAAAACACCTGCCGCATACTTTTTGTAGTCCCCAAAATTAAAGTAAATTTTTTGGGGTGTCCTGAGGATATCTTTTTTTATTTTTTTGACACAGATTACTTTTAGGGGACACTCCAAGGGCTGCAGGCTATTTTTTTAAGCCTGCACGCTTAAACCCCAATTCTGCACTTTTTTATTACATGGAGAAAAGTTATCCCCGTTTTTTAACAAAGACTTTTCGCGCGGGCGAAAAGTCTTTGAAATTGAATATGGTGATAATTGTAACAGACGAAAATGACAGACTTTTCGCCTCAAATTCAATATGGCCCATAGTCTTATTTTGAATAGTATTTACCTTGTTAATAGTATTCCTGTACCAATTATCTTGTGTAAACCAAATTTAATCAAATGTGCTTTAATTGGCTCCAAATATGTGTCCCACAGCAATATGTATAGGGTGTTAGTTACTGTGTATATCTCCTGGAGTAATTGATACACATATACTTGTTATTTATTTATCTTTGTGTTATCCAAATCTCTAAAAAAAAGTCCATATAAGCTTAATGATTTCTGACAAAATGTCCACAAGTTGTTTGTTTAAAATATGTAAGTAATTTTTATTTACTTGTATTTAAAATTATGTAATTTTTACATGAATGAGGATTGTCTGAAAGAACGGCCAGCCAGCTGTTGGAATATATTCATATAAATATATAATATATATACATGACAAAACAATAGAGGGTAGGAGTGAGTGTGCAAGTGTGTGTTTTACAAAACGCAACACAAAGAAGACACAAAGTGTGTTGTGAAGGGAAAAAGGAAGAAGAAAAGGGGGGGAGGAGGAGGATATAAAAAAGGGGAGTCTATATATGTCCAAAGAAAATTTGTTTTGTAATGATCCAGCGAGGGTCCTGTGGTGGAGCCGTTGATATTGACCCGGCTGCCAGATGATATATGAAATGTCACTATAATGTCCATGTGCAGTATAATGTATTGGCCGGCTGTATTTGTAATTAACTGTGTTGTTCACAAAGTCTGCGGTGTGCCGGTCCTGTCTCTGGGTACTTACCGTGTCCACAGTGGGCAATGTTCTGAGTACCTGGATGGCTTGCTCTGTCTTCAACCGCTTGTCTGTGTGGCACTCAATCCTTTTTGAGAGGCTGCTGGCACAGTGCGCTTCAATCTCTGCGTCCTAGCAATGGTTCATAATGGGTCTGTGTAAAGGTCAGCTTGTGCCGTGTTCAATTAGGGTGTCCGGTAAGTTCCAACGCATTTTAGCCAAGGTCTGGCCTTTTCTTTTTATTAGTTTAACCCAGTGGTTCTCAAACACAGACCTCAGGATCCTAAACAGTTCCTGTTTTCCTGGTCACCCAGCAGGTGCACAGGTGAATTCATTACTCTCTAACACATTTTAAAGATCCACAGGTGGAGCTAATTATTTTGCTTGTGATTCTGTGAGGAGACCTGGAAAACATGCACTGTGTGGGGTCCTGAGGACCGAGGTTGAGAACCTGCGGTTTAACCTAACCACATATAGTTTTGCAGACCTTGTTTTCTTAATGAAAACTGATTTTGTCTAACTGCATCATTAATCAAGTAGTTTAAAGAATTAGATTTGGTTTATTAGACATTAGGGCTCCTCCATTCTCTTTATATGGAATTTCACTATGAGGGGTATATTTACTAAAGTGTGGGTTTTTAGAAGTGGAGATGTTGTCCATAGGATGCAATCATATTCTAGATATTATTTTCTAGAAGGTGTTAGATAAATGTTATGTAGAATCTGATTGGTTGCTGTGGGAAACATCTCCACTTCTAAAAACCCGCACTTTAATAAATATACCCCTGAGAGTCTTTAACTTTGATTACAGAAACAATTTAGAGACAGTTGATTCTGATTAGCACTTTTCTTGATATATAACTCTGTAATAAATTTAAGTGTTTGAATAATTGTATTTTTGTATTATAGTAATTTGTAAAGCTACTGAAGGACTGGAACTGAAAGGATATAATAGTTGTGTTAAAATGAATATATGCATCAATATAAATACGTATCTTCTTTAAGCTGGGTACACACTGGAGTGATGTCGGGATGATTTTCCTCTTTGTGCTGGCGATTGCGTGCTCCCAAGGTCACTAGTGATGGTCGCCAGGTTTGATGTGCTGCACATCAAACTTAGCTATATCGTTAGCGACCAGTGCATTGTTAATGAATGACGTATTGGTGATTGTTTGCTCGTTCATTAAAGTCGTCCTGTGTGGACGCACAATCACTGTTCATGAGCATTCATTCTGATGTCGGAAATGTCCATGTTCAATGTCCAATGTTCAAATGTCCATCGCTCCAGTGTGTACCCAGCCTTACTCATGGTTTAAAACAAACAACCAAAAAAATTATAATAGTCACTTATCGGATAACGCTATGTGTTAATGGAGCCAGCAGAAAAAGCCCTAGAAAAAAAGCGCTTACAGATGCTAGCATCCATCTGCTTCTCAGAGAAAGGGGAAAAACTAGTTGCAAAGTGAGATGTATGCCAGTTTGTAAAACATAAAATATGCACAATTATTCTGCTCATGACCAGAAAACATGTTCAAATATGTGTGATTCTGGCACTTAAATTTGTTGCGCCTGAAGAGGTGAGATGGGGACAGTGATGTAGCCAGTGTAGTTGTGCACAGGGAGTCCCTATCAGTGCACATGGGCATTGAAAAGGGTGTCAAGGTGCAAGGGGCAAAACTCCCCTTACAAATCTTTAAGAGGTACACCATTCAATGCACTGATGGGCCACCCGGAGGATTCCTTAGATATGTATATTTTCACTAACAATTTTTTTGGTTCTGGGAACGGAAGAATGGAGGAGATGAGGATGGGTGTGAGGCTAGGCAAGTAAGAAGATGGACCATGGCTGTTCATCTAAATAAAGCATATTACTAGTTCTCTATTTGTAGGGACTGTGCACCCAATTGCTGTAGTGCACATCTGGAATCCAGGTCACTAACTTACATACATACAAAAAAATAAAAAAATAAGACTACTGAAAATATATAAAAAAAAATAGGTGAAAAGTAATACAAATGCATTACTAACAATAGACTTGTGAAGTCAGAGACTCAGATACAAAACAAATACTGTACACAACTATAACCCCTATCTGCTTACAGGTTACTTCAAGCTTTGGTCTGAAGAGTAAGACTTTATTCAGGGCCTTTAGGATAGTGCTACCACCCAAGACTTAAAATAATTATCATGATTTGCCAAAAGTATGGTGGTGCCCTTTTTCATGTCCCATAAATTCGGGTTTATTGTAGTTGACAAGTAATGGCTAGTATTTGGGATGTGTAGTTGGCTGACTTGCTACTCCCTGGCAGTATGTAATATCCAGGTAGTTTCTAGGTAGTGCAGGAACTAATCCAAATTAATATGGCAGAAACAGTAACATCCAATTACTACAGTTTAGATATTAATATTAGAAATGTGCGCGGACCCCTGTCTTTTGGATTTGCCAAAACCACCGTCAAAGCTGTTGGTATTGCCAAAATCACCCTCAAGTGTTTTGGTTCTGTTTGGTTTTGGATTTCTATAAAAATTTATAAAAACAGCTAAAGTCATGTAACTTATATAGTCAGATTGTCTCTAAATATTTTACTGTTAGTGTCATACAGAACAGTTGGAAAGGTAAGGCATTATGTTAATGAGAGGTTATTAATCAAGATGGTATGCTTATAAGAAAACTCCTTATCATGAGTATACAAATGGGGTGGCTAATGGTGTTTTGTCACCAACTTTTCTGCCTCGCCCCTCTCTTCAGGACCACCGCTTCTGGATAGTTCAATCAGCTGCCTGTACTCTGCTCCTCTGGGAGATCTGAAGTCAGTATCTCACTCAGTGATGATTGGCAGAGGCAGCTCTCTTTCACCACTCCTCCTAGGCTGATGATGCTAATCCTCTGCCTCCTACAGTAAAGCCCCTTCTCCGCCTGATAGGTGACATCCATTCCTTCTCTCATCTCACCACTGCTGCCCCCTCTCCTGACTGCCAGGCTCATTCCACATGCACTCTGAACTTCAACTGTTCAACTGTAAACTGACATAGGAGTGCCTCTATTTATAGTGAACCCCGCTCACCTGCTTAGGGCTTATGCTGCTCAATCCCAGCCAATTGGCACAAGCCACATTTAGAGGGTTTCTTTACCTCACAGCTGCCTCTAGAAAGTTCCACAGCATTTGAAAGCAATCAGTCCAATTTACCTCATAAAATTATTAGTCGCCCCAAAAATGGACATCTCCTTATACACATGTAACCCCCCTCTATCTCTATAAAGGGACTATGGGTTAGTAATTACCTTGGTGCCTAATATGTATCCACTTTTCATTTTTATACTGGTGGTGTACCCTTATATCAGTGCCTCCACCCAAGTATTGGTAGTAGGTATGGGCCTACTTGGGAAAACCCACCAATATCAGTAATATCTTCCTACCTCCAAATTTATGGTGAACATATATGATTTAAACGTATTGTACCACTTACACAAACCTCTGAGTGTATCTCATATGATACTAGTTTATTTCCTTCTTCGATCTTCAGTATAATTCATGTAGGAATTTATACAAAGAGTAAAAGAAAATACAACAATAACAATCTATCCATCTACAATGGTAACAAATGTGTATATTGTATATGAGCTCATATAACTAAAATATTGAATAGTCTTTCATCAGTGTTCATATGCTGTACGTAGATATTTTATACTGGGTATATATATGTATATATATTTATTGAGTTAAATGAAGCTTCTGTGCAGGTAATATTTCAGTTTATTTCATGAGCCAAGCATGAACATTAAAGTCATGGACTTAGTGAAACTTTGTTTCCTTCCTGTAGCCTTTTTTCAGTTCATTAGCTATATTCCTTTGTAAGGTATGTTCATTAAAAGTTAGTTAGACATTATACCACTTTTGGTCACTAGATGGCGCTCTTAGTCCAGATATGAATTTTACAGTCCAGGGCTATACGGAGGTGCAACGTGTAACAGTAATGTTTGGTATAGTCACCAAGCTCTGGATTACTAGCACAAGCAGGCAGTTATATGGTAGCTATTATGTAGCTATAAGCCTTACTGTTCTCTCCTGCACTATCTCAGCCCCTGTCTCCTGTGTTCTGTATATGTGGTGCTGGTGTAATTAATATTCACTCTCACCACTCGATGAGGCCGCTTTGTGATTGGCTGAGGGGGACACTCCCTTCTGCTGCTGCTGCTGAGTTGTTATTCTCCCCCAACTCATCACTGTGACGCTGTGATTGGTGGTCAGTGGGAAACAGGGCGGAGCTTAGCCTGTCACTGCTGGCTTCCTACAGCACTGCTCCTCCGAGGCTGCCAGGATCCTGCACAGCTGACCACCCGATGCTGCTGTCACACACACTGGCCACCTAATAAGGTGAGACCCAGACTCCCAATCCAGTCACACACTCCCTGTGCACAGTTGCTGCTGATTATAGCTGTGTGATTATAGCTGCAGCACCTGCACTGAGGGGGTGAGCTCTGAGGGAGTGAACTGCTAAAGCTCCTGTTGCTGTGGCAGCTCTCCCTTTTATACCCCTATCACAGAGGCACGAGACAGTCAAGGTAGGAGCTCGTGTCCCTCATTTCCTGCCTACAGCATGAGCCCTTACAGTGCTAATTGACAGTTAAGAAGGCTCGAGGGCTACTAGAACCTTCCTCCCCGACACAGCTGTCCCAGGCCATGTGTTCCTCTACTCCTGCAGCACATCTCATGCAGCATATCTCCCCCTCCCAGGCCATGTGTTCCTCTACTCCTGCAGTACATCTCATGCAGCATATCTCCCCCTCCCAGGCCATGTGTTCCTCTACTCCTGCAGCACATCTCATGCAGCATATCTCCCCCTCCCAGGCCACGTGTTCCTCTACTCATGCAGCATATCTCCCCCTCCCAGGCTATTCCTGTCACATTAGGACAACAATATACATAGGCAATGAACACTGTAAATAAATTAAATAACATATTAAACATAGATATATATTTGTCTTATTCTTTTTATTTATTTTCTTTAAGATAGATAGAATTTTACCAGATAAATATATGTAAATTATTAGTGTACATATACGTATTGAACTTACATTTAGTTATAACTTATAGCAGTCCTTATATTTTATACACAGTGTTAAATTTTCTCCCCCTGGTGATCTGTGCACAGTTCCATCCCTTACAGTCAGATCACCAAATATTGGCACCCCTCTTGACAACCATACCCAAAATAGGGCCAAGTAAATACCACATGTGGATGAAACATTCGAGGTAAATAAGCAGGTTCACCCAAATGGGGATATGTCGGTATTAAAGGAGGTCTATGCGTATGTGGTGGCATTTCCCTGCCCAACATCCCCTCACCAACCTGTGGGGGTTCTAACATTATCTCAGATTCTCCACTCTGAATAACCTCCTTATCATTTATACTGTGTTCTAGCTCTCTTTCCCCATTCCTCCAGGATCTGCTGTCATTGTCATTATCACCCAATGGACAATAACATTCATCTGGCAATATAGGTCTCTCAGTCTTAGAAGGTATACTGTGATTAGTGGTAAGTGGTGCATTATCTAGGGACACCTTGTCATAATAAAAACATCCACTACTTTCCTTATTGTCATAGTTGTCATTACTGTCATTTTCATGCTCATAGGCAGTAGTATTTCTTTTCAATTCAGAGTGGGTATCCAATGACCACAAATAGCCACTACCTTTCCGATTAGGATGTCTAATAGTTGCAGACTCATTGGTATCCGGTAACCGGATATTTTGCCCGATATGAAAGAGGTGTTGTCGGTGGTAAGTAGCTATTATTCCCTCACCTGATTCCAATCTCAATTTGTACACAGGAATATTAGGTCGTTTCTCAATGATCACATATGGATCAGGTTTCCAATGATAGGCTAATTTTTGTCGTTTTGGAATTCCTAATTGCTGTACCAATACTCTGTCCCCAATGTCAAGCACATTTTCCCACACTTTGAAGTCATATTGACACTTATTCCTAGCACCTGCTCTTCTAGAAGCTTGTTGAGCTATAGTGTGAGCATGTTTCAATTCTTTCCTAAGTCTACATATATACTGCATGTGTGTTTGTCCAGTAGAATCTCTTGCATTCAATCCAAGTGAAACATCGATGGGCAGTCGGGCTTCACGCCTGAACATCAATTCATATGGGGAGTACCCAGTGGCCTCATTCCGGGTGCAATTATACGCATGCACCAAATGGCAAATCCTCCTACTCCAGTACGTTCTGCACTTGGGGTCCAAGGTGCCCATCATGATGAGCAGGGTACGGTTAAACCGCTCTGGCTGTGGATTCCCTTGGGGATGGTAAGGGGTGGTCCGGGATTTCTTAATCCTGCAACACAGACAGAGCTCTCTAATAATTTTTCCCTCAAAGTCCCACCCCTGGTCAGAATGCAATCTGGCGGGTAACCCATAATGGACAAAGAATTGTTCCCATAGTGTCCTAGCCATTGTCACGGCCTTTTGTTCAAGGGTAACATTGGCCTGGGCGTAACGAGTGAAATGATCTGTCACTACCAAAATATTACATTCCTTCCCTGGTGAGTTTTCCAATGACAGATAGTCAATGCAGACTAAATCCATTGGATCATTGCTGGTTAAATTTACCAGGGGAGCCGACCTAGTGGGTAGAGTTTTTCTTAAAATGCAATTGCCACATGTTTTACAATAATGCTCAATTACCTTCTCCATCAGAGGCCAATAGAATCTGTCAGTTATTAACCCATGGTCTTGTCTACCCCAAGGTGACCATGCTGGTCATGCAGTGCCATAAAAACTGTGGGTCTATAGGACTGTGGGGTTATAAGATGGAATTTAATCTTTCCAGTTGATTTAACAATCTTACGATACAGTATCCACCCCTCAATACCAACTGCTTCATCTGCCGCAACAATAATTTAGAGGGATGAGAAAATGAAGTCACATCACAACCATCAGGACCATGTTCAAGATAGGACAACAGAGGGGAAATATCAGAGTCACTCCTTTGATCCAGTCCAATTTGCTGTTTGCTTAATTTAGGTAACCCATCTAGCTCTAATTGACTTAGCCAACAATAGGCCAGGGGCAGAGCCTTGTCAGAAGCTCCTAGTGCACTGATGCATTCCATACCCTGTGCTCGAACTCCCTGTATGGTAAAACATAACCCTTTGATGGTGGTTGCAGGGACTTCAATCCACTCTGAGCTTTCAGGTTCACTTTCTTTTCTGGGTATTCTAGATAATGCGTTGGCATCAATATTATTGATACCTGGGCGATACTTAATGGTGAAATCATACACACTCAAAGCGGCTAACCACCTGTGCCCAGTTGCATCTAATTTTGCACATAGGTCAGAGGGTTGTTGTCCATAAACACCTCAAAGTTGGCCCAATAGAGATAGTCATGAAATCGATCAGCCACTGCCCACTTTAATGCCAAATATTCCAATTTATGCACAGGATATCTCCTCTCACTGTGGTATAATCCTCGGCTAATATAGGATACTGGTCATAATTTTCCCCAATGTTGCTGGTATAACACAGCCCCCAACCCATCAAATGAGGCGTCCACATGTAAGGTATATGGCTGTGCTGGATCAGCATATGCCAATACAGGAGCATTGGTAAGACTCCATTTTAGTTTAAGGAAAGCCTCTTCACATGCAGGGGTCCATTCAGTGGTGCCCCCCGGGCCACAGCATCATGCGGGCCGCGGGCAGTCTGTGTCACTGTGACACAGACTGCACCACATGTGTAACGCTGACTGGACGGAGTTCGGTCAGCGCTACACAGCACAAAAACACAGCTGCCGGAGCCGGCAGCTGTGTGTTTGCTGTAATCAGCAGCCGCTGAGAGTCTGTCAGACTCTCATCAGCTGCTGCTGCTCCCACTGCGGGACCCATCTTCCAGCTCCCGCAGTGGGTAATGGGAGAGATGTCATCATGACGACGTCTCTCCCATAATGCAAAGCGGCCGGAGGAGCAGGTAGAAGCATCAGGACCAGGAGCGGGAGTTTCAGGTAAGTGTTTTCTTTAATTTTTTTATTAAGTCTCTCTCTACTGGGGGAACTACCAGGGGGGGATTAGTATGGGGGCACTACCAGGGGGTGGATTACTACAGGGGGCACTACAAGGGGGGGACTACTACTACTGGGGGCACTACAAGGGGGACTACTACTACTGGGGGCACTACAAGGGGGGGGCTACTTCTGGGGGCACTACAAAGGGGGGGAATACTACTACTGGGGGCACTACAAAGGGGGGGGACTACTACTACTGGGGGCACTACAAAGGGGGGACTACTACTTCTGGGGGCAATACAAAGGGAGGGACTACTACTGTGGGCACTACAAGGGGGGAACTACTACTACTGGGGGCACTACAAGGGGGGGGACTACTACTACTGGGGGCACTACAAGGGGGGGACTACTACTAGGGGCACTACAAGGGGAGGGGTCTACTACTAGGGGCACTGCATAGGGGGGAGGGTACTACTACTAGGGCCACTACATAGGGGGAGGGGACTACCACTGGGCACTGCATCGAGGGACCACTGCGGGGGGCTCTATATAAAGAGCAATACTGGGGGTACTGCATAGGGGGGAGACTACAACTGGGGCCACTATTTAAGGGGCATTACATAAGGGTTACCACTATTGGGGGCACTGCATGGGGGTGGACTGCTACTGGGGGCACTATATAAGGGGCACTGCATAGGGGGTACCACTATTGGGGGCACTATATAAGGGGCTTACTACTGGGGGCACAAGGGGCACTGCACAGGGGGACCACTACTGGGGGCACTATATAAGGGGCTTACTACTGGGGGCACTGCATAGGGGGATCACTACTGGGGGCACTACTGGAGGCCTGAATAAGGGTGTTCTCTCCTGTGGCACATGGGGGCACTGCATATGGGCACTACGACAGGGGGCTGCCCCTAATCTTTATTTTTACCTTACATTAATCCCATATGGACCCACCTCCTCCCTGAAACACTTGAGGGGGGCGGCGCCTTAGCACACACGTTCTTCGGGCACACTGGCTAGACGCTACTCGTCTGCCAAGGCCACCTGCATGTATTTGCCCCCCAGGCTAAAAGTTGCCAGCCAGCCCCTGGGTCCATCAGTCCCCAAACTCCTCAGATGGTTTGAAGTATGCCTCCTTTTTATGAGCCTTAGCAGAAGCATTTTTACCAGCTGGTGGTTACCCTCTAGTTAATGCAGTTAGGGGGTGACATATGGAGGAATAGTAGGGTACAAATAGTAGGGCACAAAACCAAAGGAACAATCTTAATTCCCTGAGATTGTAGGCTGAGGCCACTGGTTCACTGCCTCCACTTTTGCTGGATCAGTGGAGATTCCATGTCGACTCACTACATGTCCAAGGTAAGTGACAGAGGGATGACAGAATCTACATTTGTCCAAGGAGAGCTTAAGTCCTCTCTTTAACAACCTATCCAGTACCTTGAGCAGACAGTGGTTGTGGTCCTCCAATGAGGGTCCAAAAACAATGATATCATCCAGGTACACTAGTACCTCACGGTAGTTCATATCACCCACCGTCTGCTCCATGGTGCACTGGAAAGTTGCCGGGGCACCTTTTATACCCTGGGGAATCTGTAAAAATTCAAAAAACCCCAGAGGACATATGAAGGCACTTTTCTCTTGGTCCTTGGGACTCATAGGGATTTGATAGTACCCACTTCTCAAGTCTAAAACAGAGAACCATTGACTCCCCTGTAGACAATCCAATGCTTCCTCTATCCGGGGCACAGCATACTGATCGGGCACTGTACGGATCTTGCCATATTTTTTCCGAGCGACTACAATAGGGGAAGCATAAGGACTCTCAGAATGTTTAATGACCTTTCTCTCCAACAAAGTCTGCAAATGTTGCCGTACGTACTCAAAATCGGCCGGAGCCAGTCTCCGTGACCTCTCACGAAAGGGTATTTCATCAGTGAGTTTTATATGATGTTCCACTCCTTCAGCCTTTCTCAAGTCCCATTCCCTGAGAGAAAATACCTGTGACCTTTTTAGCAACTCTGAGCATAAAGTACTGCGTGTATCCAACCCAATGTCGCTACCCTGAAAACTCACCATCAACTCCTCCGTAGATAGTCTGGCAGCCAAGGAGGACTCCATATGCTGGCAGACATCCACGGAAGTATCGATATTATGAGCCAACATGCTTCTAACCTGGGCCTCCTGAGTCATCTGTAAACACCAACTACTAAGTATCTTGAGAGATGAGCATTGGTCCCAATTATTACAGGTACTGCATCCTTTTCACCTGAAGATTCCGGGCATACCAGAGCGATCATTGGTAATTGCTCTGCTACCCCCAGGAATTCCTTGGGAAACTCAATGTTCATCACCACATAACCCAGATAGGGATATTGATTTTCACTTAATCCCCAGATTACGAGTCCTTCCAAGGGGTGAATTGGAACATCAGAGAGATGTTGTCTATACCACTGCTCAAAAATAATGGACACCTGGGACACACTATCTAACAACACAATGCATGGATGTCCATTCAGTCGCGCAACTACCCGTGGAGCAGGCCCCAACATGCCATCCGGTATAGAACTACTCCACTGGGCACTTCCCATCGAATCTACATCTATTGTCTGGGAGACTGCGAGGGGTCCGAAAGTCTCCCGCCATCGTTTTCCTGATTGGAAGAATTGAAATGGGGTGTCACAGGTCCCAATTGGCTATGATCCCAACCCAAGGTACACTCCACAGCTCTATGGCCTGGTTGTCCACACCTAAAACACCCTCGGGCAGTCACACTTCCACCCCTCCTGAAATTTCCCCTTCCGCTGCTAAATCACCTATTCATATTAAAGGGGACTCTCATGGCAGGTACAGGTTTTGGATACAATGCAATGAGATGATCCATTTTTTTGTTTTGCTCTTCCATTAATTTAACTAAACGGTCTTCATGTGGGGTAATTGTTTCAGGGGAAGGAACCACCACTTTAACTTTTTTATGTTGAAGTTTCTCTCGATTAGCTATCAGAGCTTCCTCATGGGTAATTTCCTTAATTAACTCATTAAGAGTAAGACTTCCCAATAAGGCAGCAGTACACCTCAAATGCTGAGCTACAGGGTCAGAGGTCCTAATCATAAAAATATAGGAGAAACTCCAGGGGGCACTCACCAGTCTGTTAAAATATAGCCTTTATTACAAATCCATAAGAAGTGATTACAGCAGCATAGTGGTCGACGTTTCGGTCCTACAACATGGACCTTTGTCAAGATAATCTTGACAAAAGTCTTATATATATATATATATATATTTATTTAAACCTTTAATAAGAAAATAATTTTTTTTGCCTATAGTGACGAACATTCCAATAGCCATTTTAGAACTTGTTAATAAATGACACATAAACATAATAAAAAAGGGGTTAGTAGTAGTGGAGGGCAGTGTGGCGGCCATTTTAGAGCAACTTCTCTGCCGCCATCCACAACTGCCCATCACTACTACTACCCCCAACCTATACTGACATTGTCAGGATGCGGTCTGGGATTGGCCACTACTCACTGCTGTGCCGGTGTCCTTGAGCTTAGGTGTTCAGTCCCTGGGGGTGGAGGTGAGTGGTGGGCTGAGTATTCTCCCCATTGTCCGCTAGGGCTTCCATGATTACTTCAGCACCTGTCTGTGTGCTGAAACTCCAGTTAAACAATTTCAGCACTAAACAGCATGACTCCTAGTGCCATTCTCCTGTGTCTATCCTGCGTCAGGATCACCAGCGTGTGTACTCAGCGCAGCATCTGTGTGCTGACTTCTAGAGCCATTCTCCTGTACCAGTCCTGTGTCTGGATCTCCAGAGATACTCCCTAGTGCAGCCCAGGCTGGGATTCCCAGTGTTCTCTCATTACACATCTCTTTTAGTACAGACCAGTGCATTCATTATTCTGTGTACTCATCTCCGCTCCATATAGTCATTCCTAGGTACCTGACTAGAGGGCCGCGACCTGCTCACTTGGTGCGGTGAACCCAAATCCCAATAGGAGGGCTCACTGGTAAAGACAACCAAGTGGGTTAGATTCCACACCTCTGGTTAGGTCTAGCCAACACCTGGATTTGACCATTTTAAAGAGGACATTATTACTGTCACCCCATCAGTTGGTTCCTAGCCACCCTAACCCCCAGCTCCCAGTCCTCCAATTGAGATTGTGACAGACTTGCTAAAATAGACCAAAAAATAATAAATTACGCATAAACAATACAGAAGTGATTAGTAGTAGTGGACGGCAGTGTGGTGGTCATTTTAGAGTAACTTCTGGCCCGTCATTCACAACTGCCCTTCACTACTACCCCCACCCTATACAGACATGCTAAAATAGACCAAAAATGTATAAATTTCACATAACAATAATACAAAAGGGGTTAGTAGTAGTGGAGGGCAGTGTGGCTGCAATTTTAGAGCAACTTCTCTGCCAGCATCCACAACTTCCTTTCACTACTACTACCCCCACCCTATACTGACATACTTAACAAGAATAAAATCATAAAAATTACCAAAAAATAACAAGTATTAAAATAAGCTAAAAAAAAAAAATTACCTTCTCTCCGCTGTCTCATCTGAGGTACTAGCCTCTTTTTAGGTGGCAAACTCCTTCCACTGTCCTCTGTTTTGAAGGAAAATAAGTAAATTGTTAGCAACAACATATGTAAAAATAATACTAAAAAGAAAATAATTTAATTTCCCACCTCCTATGTATGTTGCTTCATCCAGTGTATCAAAACCTCATTCAACTCCTTCCACCATGAGAGGGGAGATATACTGTCTAAGTTTCTCCTCCCACGGTTTGAAGACAATACGAATAGGACTAGTGGAGCTACCTTTTGAATGTTGGTGCAGTTTTTTTTGTGGATCGCTTACAGTTGCAAAATCTTCCATTTGCAGTTGTCAAGGGTTCTCAGCTGCATTGCTGAGGTGTTGATGTCATCGACTATCTTCTTCCATATTGCCGCTTTTCTCGAATGAGACATTTGCTGCTGTAGTCGACCAACTAATATATCATAATTACCAATCACCCCATCCACGAGTATTTCTTTTTCTGTTGCAGAAAATTTAGGAGCGCGGATACTACTAGGACCTTCATCTCTGGAATTTTCCTCATTAGCTCTTGGTCGCCGAGACAGGAACCTCGTCTTTTTTTCTGAAGGTGAAGGGGGCTCTCCATTCTTCGCCACTGCTTGCAGCACTATCTTCACTCAATCCTGCTGAGACACCCTCCCTATGCTGTCCTGCCATTTGTTAATTATACTACAGGCTAAACTACTTAGATAATTTTAAGATAACCTATTTAACCAAAACACTAACAGTAGCAAAATATACATTATGCAATAATAATTGAATATGGAAAAATTTACTGTGAGCTAGATGAATTTACTACTTACTCCTTTATGTGCATACACACACAACGATTTTTTTAATGATTATCGTTAACATTATCGTTTATTGTTCAATTGTTGAAAAAATCATTCACTTTCTAAGTTAAAATGATGAGCAATTATCGTTCATGCGCGTTCACGTTTGTAGTTTGTAGTTTAGTCAGACTGACCAACTCAATGATTTTCATTAAGGGAATATGCAAAAATCTTTTGTAGTTCAAAAAAATCGTTCATTACATTTAGTAAATGAATGATTTTAGTAAACGATTTTGGTTAATTTTTCCCTTGAAAAAATGAACGAAAATCGTTTACTAAAATCGTTAATTTACAAAATCGTTGTGTGTGTATGCAGCTTAACTCATACAGTATGAGAACAACAAGAACTATTACAAATCATAGATATATGAACAAAATAAACCTTTAGATTTTAAATACAAATTTTGTCTATTTCAACTAAATGAAATAGCTTTAACTTTATCCAAAACTATAGAAAACTTAACTAAAATTTACCACTTTACTTAACTAAATAATTTAGTCTATGCTACACTATAATTTTCTAACCAATAAACTATACTAACTTATGTGCTATATAACAATCTATGTAAAACTAGACTAAGCTATAGTATTTACTATTGTAACAAATCTCAATTTAACCTTCATACGATAAAATAAACATATACACTAAAGATGGGCATACACGGCCAGATAAAATGTCTGTCAGACCGACAGACATTTTAACTTGCAGCCTGCCAGCCGCAGATGTCTGCAGCATACACTGTGAGATTTCTCTCACAGTGTATTAGCCGACATCTGCACTCCGCCCCCCGGGGGAGGAGACATTTCCCTGTTCCTTCCATGGGAAGGAACACAGGAAATATCTGTCTGTCGGCCGCGGCTGGGCATACACTGCCCGATGCGGCCGACAGTTTACCGGTAATTATCGCATCGGACAGGCATGCTGGACAATCTGGCATGCCCAACCGAGCAATATTTAACCCTCGGTTGCCCCCCCACATGCTACAATTATCGGGGCGATCCGCGGATATCAGGCGGATCGCCCCAATAATTGTAATGTGTATGGCCAGTTTAAGATAACAATAAAATGCACAACAAAGATCTGACTATTATCTATTTAACAAATCAAAATAAAAGATGGTGTGTGTAATGTGTGCAAGTGTAGAGGTGTGTGATTAAGGGGTCTAGTTACTAAGCAGTGTTAGGAGACAGAGTGAAAAGTGATGTCTGTGATAAGGTGCCAGCCAATCAGCTCCCAACTGTCATCTCACAGGCAGTGTTTGAAAAATGACAGTGAGGAGCTGATTGGCTGGCACCTTATCACAGACTTTTCACTTTTCACTCTGTCTCCTAACACTGCTTAGTAACTAGACCCCTAGATGTGGTGTGTAATATGTGCTGAATATAAACTCCCTCACCGGACTCCTGTATGCAGACAGCTCACTCCAGCATGCAGTCTGGGCTCAACGTTCACGTAGCTCACGGTGTGAACAACCACTGTGCAGGAAGAAGTGTATGAGGGGCCGTTCAAGTCAAAATTACAGCTTTCTGGATATGTCATATACCTAAATTATTGCTTTCAGTATATGATTTATGCTAAAATGGATATGATGTATACTGAAATGGATATGACGTATGCTGAAATGGATATGACTTATGCTGAAATGGATATAACTTATGCTGAAATGGATATGACGTATGCTGAAATGGATATGACGTATACTGAAATGGATATGACTTATGCTGAAATGGATATGACTTATGCTGAAATGGATATAACTTACGCTGAAATGGATATGACATGCTGAAATGGATATAACTTTTGCTGAAATGGATATGACGTATGCTGCAATGGATATGACTTATGCTGAAATGGATATGACGTATGCTGAAATGGATATGACGTATGCTGAAATGGATATAACGTATGCTGAAATGGATATAACTTATGCTGAAATGGATATAACTTATGCTGAAATGGATATGACTTATGCTGAAATGGATGATGTACAGTATACTGAAATGGATATGACTTATGCTGAAATGGATATAACTTATGCTGAAATGGATATGACGTATGCTGAAATGGATATGATGTATGCTGAAATGGATATGACCTATACTGAAATGGATATGACGTATGCTGAAATGGATATGACATATGACGTATGCTGAAATGGATATGACGTATGCTGAAATGGATATGACGTATGCTGAAATGGATATGACCTATGCTGAAATGGATATGACTTATGCTGAAATGGATATGACAAATGCTGAAATGGATATGACTTATGCTGAAATGGATATGACTTATGCTGAAATGGATATGACTTATGCTGAAATGGATATGACCTATGCTGAAATGGATATGACCTATGCTGAAATGGATATGACCTATGCTGAAATGGATATGACATATGCTTAAATGGATATGACATATGCTAAAATGAATATGACATATGCTAAAATGGATATGACATATAGTTAAATGGATATGACATATAGTGAAATGGATATGACATATAGTGAAATGGATATGACATATGCTGAAATGGATATGACATATGCTGAAATGGATATAACATATACTGAAAAGCACATGACAGTGCCAGCCAATCACGGCTCTCTTATATAAGCAGGGCTGCTGAGAAGGAAAAGCAGAAGTACAGTGTGGCATCCCGCACTGTCTCTAGGACTTATTTGACCTACCGGTATGTGGAGAGATGTCTGTGGTGCTATGCAGCGTAAGCTGTGGTCTCAGATGCTGGCCAGGTGTTGTGTTGCATCTCCACAAGCCCACGGGGTGCCTGGCAGATGGGCACCCGTTGATGTCCTACTGTGGGCTGTAGAGTGATGTGGAGAGCTGCAGTGTGGTGCTGTACCACAGTCCTGTGGGGTCAGTCTACTGTGCTGTATGCACTGCCAGGGTGGCCTCGGGGCCTTTTTCAATGACTCCTTGAAAAAGGCCCTGAGGCCGAAATGCGTTGAAGGTCAAGCCACCCACACTCACCACCACTACAAGAACTTTAATCAACCATTTATTGCTACACGAATCCAGGCCACAGAGGATCCAGCACTGTACAACCCGGCAAACCTTGGGTCCCCCTTGCCCGCCCTGGCAGTGCATACAGCACAGTAGACTGACTCCACGGGACCATGGGGCAGCACCACACCACGGCTCTCCGCATCACTCTACAGCCCACAGCAGGACATCGACGGGCGCCCATCTGCTAGGCACCCCGCGGGCTCGCAGAGGTGCAACGCAACACCTGGCCAGCATCTGGGACCACAGCTTGCGCTGCACAGCACCACAGACATCACTCCACCTACCGGTAGGTCAAACAGGTCCCGGAAACAGTGTGGGATGCCGCCAACTGCACAAGCTACAGGACTTGAACAACACCCCATGCATCCCGGTTCCGGAAGACTGAGACCATAGGTCCAGCAGGGGAATGTGCAGAAGTAAGGACCGCTCGGATAGGAGCCCCCTCAAATAGTCTACCCACTCCCCAACCGAGGAACGCACAGAGCAATCTGCTCATCCCCACACCCCATAACGGAACCTCATAGGGAAGCACTGTGTCTTACCGAATAAAACAGGTTAGATTCCACACTTACTGTCTGCCTCATTTTTTCTCACCCACACACCCACTAACATAGCCTCCATTTAGCCCCAATACACAAACCCCTCTCCTCTCCATCTCCCCTCCCCACATTCCCCTTGCCCCCCCCTCCCCAGCCAATTCCCCCACACCATCCTATCACACACACCCAGCAGGAGCGCACGTTGTAACCCTTTTTCCTCATATTCTACCTGCAGGCATTGGTACTCCTGTTAATATCATGTTGTTGAACCTGCCCACTTCCCGCCAGTCCCCTATCCTCACCCCATCACTCCTCTACTTTCTCTCCTCAGACCTTCCCTCTATTATCCTCGGTGACTTCAATATTCCTATTGATATCCCCACAGAATCTACCGCCTCCAAACTACTCACCCTCACTTCCTCATTTGGACTCTCCCAATGGACCTCCTCACCCTCCCATGCGAGTGAGCATTTGCTTGATCTGGTATTCACTCACCGTTGTGATATTTCTGCCTACTCCAATTCCCCATTCTGCCTCTCTGACCATCACCTCCTCTCAATTAACCTATCCCTCTCTCCTTCCCATCCTCTCCCTCCCAGAGCCACCATCACTAAGCGTAACATTGAAGCTATTGACACTGCTTTCTTTTCTTCCCTACTTGACTCACTTCTCTCCCCTATCCTCTCTTTCTCCTGCACTGAACAAGCTGCTTCCCTATACAATGCCTCCCTTACTTCTGCTCTTGACTCTGTTGCTGTGGCGATCACTACTCACCCTCGCAAATCCACACCTCAACCCTGGCATTCCAAATGCACCAGATACCTGCAAAAATGTTCATGAACTGCCAAGTGACAGTGGAGAAGATCACGCTCTCAGGCAGATTTTCTCAATTTCAAATTCATGCTGTCATCCTACAGTGCTGCCCTTTCCCTCTCTAAACAGTCATATTTCAAGAATCTCATCTCCTCCCAGTCCTCATATCCCCAGCGTCTCTTTTCCACCTACAACTCCGTCCTCTGCCCACCCCCTCCTCCCCTCCCCTCCTTGCTCTCTGACACTGAGTTTGCTACATATTTCACATCTAAAATTGATTCTGTACGTCAGGACATCATATCCAACCAGTCCCCCAGCTCTCCACCTCCTCCTTTCCTGGATCAACCCTCCCCATCCATTTTACTGACTCTGACATCCTTCTCCCCTGTGACTGGAGAGGAAGTTAAGGCCCTTATCCAGTCCTCCCCCCCTTCCACCTTTCCCCTTGACCCTATCCCCTCCCACCTCCTCCGCTACCTCTCTCCTTCTGCCTGCTCCCATCTTGCCCACCTCCTTAATCTCTCCCTCTCTTCTTGCACTGTTCCTTCTGCATTCAAGCATGCCCTTGTCTCCACCATTCTTAAAAAACCTAACCTTGATCCTAACATTCTCTCTAACTACTGACCAATCTCTCTCCTCCCTTTTGCCTCCAAACTCCTTGAGCGTATTGTTTATAACCACCTCACCACATTTCTTTCCTCCCACTCCCTCCTTGACCCTTTTCAGTCTGGCTTCTGTTCTCTCCACTCCACTGAAACTGCCCTCAGAAAAGTCTGCAATGACCTCCTTGCTGGAAAATCCAAGAGCCACTACTCCCTGCTCATTCTCCTTGACCTCTCTGCTGCTTTTGACACTGTGGACCACCCTCTACTGCTGCATATTCTTCACTCCCTTGGTCTACGTGACACTGCTCTCTCCTGGTTGTCCTCCTACCTCTCTGAACATTCCTAGATATAGAATTGCATGTAGACATGCACATACAGTACCTATACAGTATATGCACTAAATAAACACACAAAGCCATGTAAGTGTTATAACATACCTCCCAACTTTTGCAGAGTTCCACTCGGGACATCTACGCGGTGAAGCTTTCCTGAAAAGGGGTGCGACCTATATGAAAAAAGGGCGTGACCTAGCGGCACGCCCTGTTTACATTGCTAAGGGGTGTGCCCAGCATCTCCGAGATGCTGGGCTGCCCCAGGACTTCCCCCCATACTGTGAATAATATGAGATATGGCAAGAACTTACCATTGCTATCTCTATTTCTATGAAGTCCATAGGGTTCCACAGGACTCCCGCCCTGTCGAACCTGTACTCCAGATGGGCTTTGATCTGGTCACCGTTTTTCTGTCTCCTTCTGGTGAGAATGTGATTCTTGTGTGTTCCAGACTTTCTTCTCTCTCTTTCTTCTCCTCCTCCAGCCTATGGCTTGTTATATAACTGGTTTGCCTTGGCTCTGGGGCGGGTTTTAGAAGGGGGACCCCAGTCTATAGGGTTCCACAGGATATCTTGGGGTATAGGCAGATGATGTCAGACATAGGACACCACAGAGTTCAAGTTTTCAGCCTCCCAGGATGCACTGGGATCCCCCTTCTATACCCCGCCCCCAAGCCAAGGCAAACCAGTTATGTAACAAGCCATAGGCCGGAGGAGGAGAAAAAGTCTGGAACACACAAGAATCACATTCTCACCAGAAGGAGATGGAAAAACCTGTGACCAGAACAAAGCCCATCTGCAGTACAGGTGAGTCAGGGTGGGAGTCCTGTGGAACCCTATGGACTTCGTAGAAATAGAGATAACAAGGGTAAGTTCTTACCATATCTCATATTTTCTACTTCAGGGTCCATAGGGTATCCACAGGATACCTTGGGGATGTCCCAAAGCAGTATCCTTTAAGGGTGGGGACGCTCCTGTGCTGAAAGGGGAATCCACCGCCCAAAGGAAGCATCCTGAGAGGCAAAGGTATCGAATGCATAATACCTTTAAAAGGTATGGACAGAAGACCACGTGGCTGCCTTGCACGTGGCTGCCTGAACAGCAGAGGCACCACATAGAGCTGCCCATGAAGGACCCACAGACCTAGTGGAATGAGCCCTAACAGAGGATGGAACAGGAAGGCCTTCATGAATATAAGACTTAGAAATAGCCATGCAAATCCATCCTGCCAAAGTTTGCTTAGTGGCAGGCCCTCCCTTCGTACGGAAGCTATAGAGGACAAACAAGGCGTCCGACTTCCTAAAAGAATTGGTACGGTCAACATAAATCCTTAGAGCCAGTACCACATCTAAGGTGGCCTCACCAACCGAGAGGTCTGGAGAATTAAAGGCCGGCACTATGATTTCCTCGTTAATGTGGAAACTAGATACCACCTTTGGGAGAAAACCAGGGCGAGTGTCTCTATGAAAAATGAGAAAGGGAGGCCGACATGAGAGAGCCCCCAATTCTGAAACCCTTCTGGCTGAAGCAATGGCCAGAAGAAATACAGTCTTAGCTGTAAGCCATTTCAAATCCACTGAGCCCAGTGTTTCAAACTGCAGTCCTTGGAGAGCCCTCAGGACCACAGCAAGATCCCAAGGAGCCACTGGAGGAACAAAGGGAGGCTGAACACGAAGTACACCTTGCAGAAAGGTGCGGACATCAGGAAAAGTAGCAATCCTATGCTGAAACCACACTGACAGGGCAGAAACCTGCACCTTCAGAGAAGCAAGGCGAAGACCGTGATCTAAGCCCACCTGCAGGAAAGCCAACACCCTGGATATCCGGAACACCTGAGGATCAAAGGCTCTAGGGTGACACCATTCAAAGAAAGTATGCCATACTCGATGGTAAATTCTTGCAGATGCAGGCTTCCAAGCTCTGAGCATGGTGTTAACTACAGACCTGGAAAAACCCCTGGACCTTAAGTCTCAACAGCCATGCCGTCAAAGACAAATGACCCAGGTCCGGGTAATGGCAAGGACCTTGAGACAACAGGTCCAGACATAGAGGCAACAGCATTGGAGTGTCTAAGGAGAGACTCTGAAGATCTGAGAACCAGTGCCATCTGGGCCAAGCTGGAGCTATCAGCAGCAGCATGCCACCTTCTTGCTTAATTTGCGAATCACTTGAGGAAGAAGGGAGAACAGAGGGAAGTGGTACGCAAACTGGAAGGTCCACCGGACCAACAGAGCTTCTACCAGAAGTGCCTCTGCATCTCTTGTTCTTGACCCATACACAGGTAGCTTGTTGTTGTGTCGGGAGGCCATGAGGTCTATCTCTGGAAGGCCCCACTTATTCATCAGGAGTTGAAACACCTCCTGGTGAAGAGACCATTCTCCTGGATGCACGTCTTGATGGCTGAAATAGTCTGTCTCCCAGTTGAGGACTCCTGGTATGAACACTGCCAAAATGGCAGGGAGATTACCTTCCGCCCAAGCTAGAATGCGGGACACCTCCGTCAGGGCTGTCTGACTGCGGGTCCCTCCTTGGCGGTTTATGCAAGCCACTGTGGTGGCATTGTCTGACTACCCCTGCATGGGTTTTCCGTGCAGGACATGTCTTGCTTGCTGGAGAGCTTTGAATACTGCCCAAAGTTCCAAGATGTTTATCGGAAGCGCAGATTCTGCTGGCATCCACCTTCCCTGGAAGAAGTGCGGACCCGTCACCATTCCCCAGCCTCAGAGACTGGCGTTCATTGTCAGAAGGGCCCAGTCCGCAATCCAAAAGGGGTGCCCCTTGTTCAGGTGAGCAGTGTGCAGCCACCAGGCCAGAGACAGACGTACCTCCGGTGAAAGCACCATTGTCTGTGTCTTTATCCAATGGGGAAACCCATTCCATCTGGAGAGGATCAACTTCTGCAGAGGTCTGGAGTGAAACTGGGCATACTCCACCATGTCGAACATTGACACCATGGATCCCAGTAACCTCATCGCCGAGTGATTAGACACCCAGCAACTCTGCAGGCAACTGCGTACTTTTGCCTGTAGTGCAGAGATCTTTTCCTCTGTCACAAAGATCCTCTGTTGGGAGTCCAACAGGGCTCCGAGATGAAGCATCCTCTTTGAGGGAACCAGGGAGGACTTCTTCCAGTTTACCAGCCAGCTATGAGTCTGCAACACAGAGACTGTCAGTTGCAGATGGCACTGAAGTATCTCTGGAGACCCTGCCAACAACAGGTCATCCAGATAGGGCAACAAGCGGACCCCCTGCATCCACAAGTGGCCTGCCATAACTGCCGTGACTTTGGTAAACACTCGAGGTGCCGTGGCCAGACCAAAGGGCAGTGCCTGAAACTGGAAGTGTTGGTCGGCCACTGCAAACCTGAGGAAACATTTTTTGTGCTGAAACAATGGGGATATGCAGGTAAGCGTCCTGAATATCTAGCGACACCATAAAATTCCCAGGCTCCATCGCTAAAATGATGGAATGCAGGGTCTCCATCCAGAACAGAGGAACCCTCAAGAATTGTTGAGGGATTTGAGGTTGAGGATGGGCCGGTAAGACCATTGGGTTTCTGTACCAGAAAAAGATTGGAGTAATACCCCGATCCCCTCTGGGACAATGGAACCGCCACTATAACTCCAGCCTGGAGCAGAGAGTGTAACACCTTCCGGAATACCAGGGCCTTGTCTTGATCTGACTGACAGCCCGTGGTGAAAAATCGGCTGGGAGGCCTCCGCCGGAAGGAGAGGGCGTATGCCCGAGAGACCACTTCTTTTACCCAAGTGTCCATGGTGGTGAGACACCAGCACTGTGCGAACTGAAGAAGCCGGCCTCCCACTTTTGGGTCCGCCAAGGAGAGGCCCATCCTGTCAGGCGGAAGGCTTATCATCTGACTTGGAAGAAGGACATCTTGTACTCCAAGCCTGCTTCTTAGGCTTGGCAGATTTCTTGGCCCCTGACTGTCTCGGAAAGAACTGTACATTGGACTTACCCAGGGCCCTATAGGGCCAAAAGGACAAAGAACCCAACCCTGATGGGACTGTAGCCAATGGCAGACACGCAGACTTAGCTGCTGCCAGAGTGGCCACAATTTTGTCCAGATCAGGGCCAAACAGGACCTGTCCATTAAAAGGCAAGCATTCCAAACCTTTTGGAATTTGTGTCGGCTTTCCAAGAGCACAACCATAGGGTGCGGCGAGCCGCCACCGCTACTGAGGAGATTGTGGAAGTGAGGAGACCTATATCCGAGGCTGCCTCATTAATGTACGTGGCTGAGTTTCTGAGATTGCCCACTAACTCCACCTGCTCAGGTGAAGAGTCAGTGTCCAGAGACGCCTCCAAGCTATCAGCCCAACACTCCATGGCTCTGGCCACCCAGCACACAGCCATAGCCAGTCTGGACGCCCCCCAGCAAGGGAATAAATGGATTTCAGGCATATTTTCACCTTGCGATCTGTAGCATCCTTTAAGGAGGACATGGAGGGCATGGGCAATGTATCACTCTTCACAAGGCATGTGACATGAGAGTCCACTTGCAGAGGAGTTTCCCACTTGAAAAAATAATTATCCGCAAAGGGGTATGCAAAGGCCAAATGTTTTTAAGGCTGGTACCGCTTACCCGGATTTTTCCACGCCTCCTGTAAATGATCCACTAACTGACCAGATAGAGGAAATACAGTGGCATCTCCCTTAATATCCTTAAAGAAGGTGTATTTAGATTTATCCACGGGGGAATTATCATCCTCAATGACCAAGGCCGCACGGACTGCCCATATAAGGCCAGGTATATACACTTTAGACTTAGACTCTGCCTTATTAGTATGGAGGGGCTCCTGGTCTGAAAAGTCAAACATCTCATTGTCATCAGAAAACATCATACTGAGCCATCTGAGACACTAAAGGCCGCTTAGGAGGCTGCAATGATGACTACCCCTGTAAAACATCTGACAGGTGTTGCACCATATTGGACAATGAATTCACCCACACAGGCTGCTGCGAGACCTGGTGGGGCGAAAGCGGGAGACACTGGGGTACCAGCTACTGCCTGGGGAACCCCTGCATGGGTGACTACACAACCGACTGCTGTGATAACCCCATCTGGGGGAACGTAGGGGGAGTCGCTAGCTGGCCCACAAGGGTTGTAAGTGCCTTAGCAAAACAAGCCTAGGGCGGTTCCTGCACAGGTGCAGTGACAGAAATCGGGTGTGATATAAGAACACGCCCTACATAACCCCTCAGTGTTTCCATCACCCTCCGCTAATGGTGCATTACATGTGGTACACATTAGCTGAAGAGGAAAATCACGTTTACTCTCAGATATGATGAGTGTAATGTAGTGTGGAATCGGTATGAAATACCGCCGGCCGCATGGCTGGCAGTTCGATTCCCGGCATCGGCAGGCCGACAGATTAGCAGAGCCCGGCAGAGGAAGCCCGACAGCGCTGGAAATCCTGATCATCCTAAAGGTTATACTAACCTAACCCTAACCCTACCTTTAGGGTGCCTAACCCTAATCCCCCCTCTAAGTGCCTAACCCTAACCTCCCCTTCCCCACTGCCTAAACCTAAGTCCCACAGGGGGTGCCAAACCCTATGTCCCCCCCGGGGGTGCCTAACCCTAACCCTCCCTCCCCGTAGCCTAACCCTAAACCTCCCAGGGGGGTGCCTAACCCTAAGTCCCCCCCGGGTACCCTAAACCTAACCCTTCCCTCCCGCGGCTGTCTGCTCATGGCGCTCCTGGCATCCCTTCGATTTGGATGCCGGGTGCCAGTCTCCTGGCATTGGGAAAATGACAGGCGTCTAGATATAGACGCCGGTCATTTATCCCATGCCGTGATAAAGCAGTCAGGAAGCCGGCTGTCGGGATTTCAGCAGCCGGCTTCCCGATTGTATACCGTAGTGTATGTGACTCCCCTCACAGATAAATGCTTTTACAGTGAGGCAATGAACACCCTGCAACACCGCACCGCAAGGGCTTTAGCAGAGGAAGAGCAGGGATAGTAAAATGTCTGAAAGTCAGAAGTGGAAGTACAGGCAGCAGCGTTAGCAGTTAGTCACATACAATGCAGAAATAATCACCTGCAGTACGAGCACGGAGATCAACTACACAGACACAGAGCCTGGTAGGAAACAGTGCTGCATACTCTGACCTTAATCGCAGGAGAGGTATGCGGGGGGACCCGGACCATGATGCCACCTTGAATTCAGCGTCCAGCAGCGTTTGCACACTCTTAGAAAATGGCCGCCGAGGAGCAGAGAGGAGGCGGGCCAGGGGGAGGAGTGCTGTCACAGCCTGCCAGACCGCTATGGGGAGCCACTGTGCAGCAGGGGAGGCGCCAGCTGTGAGACAGGGAAGGCCACTCCCCAGACATGCAATTAACCCCTGGGATGCCAGACCTTTGACGCTCGGCCACGGCCCGCTGTCCCTGGTGATCTAGTGGAAGCGCAAGTTAATACCTGGCTCCACGTGCAGACAGTCCCCAGGGAGCCCCCTTCCTGGGGACTTTGGACTGTGTTTCAGCATGTACCATCAAAGGGACCCCACCACTTACCTGCCCCCTTGAATTCGGCCACAGTCCGGGTAATTCGGGGTCACCGCTAGCTGTGACCCCAGACACCCACCAGCATCCCCGGATCAGTACCGGCGTTCTGGTTTGGCGGGGTGAAGGAGCGACAGCATAGATATCAGTACTGACTGTCTATGCTGTGCAGCTCATCTTGAGCAGCCACAGCTGCCTTGAAGAACTTCAGGGGCCATTACAGCCCCCCTCTGTTAAATGGTGATCCGACTCCGAGCCGTGCACCTATGAAACTAGTTTGTCTTGGCTCAGAGGCAGGGTATTGGAGGGGGATCCCAGTGCATCCTGGGAGTCTGAAAACTTTAACTCTGTGGTGCCCAATGTCTAACATCATCCGCCTACACCCCAAGGTATCCTGTGGATACCCTATGGACCCTAAAGTAGAAAGATACTGTGCACATGCGCACATCTATTCTCGCTCTGTGTACAAGCTGCTCTGCTATGCAGAGCAGCAGTGTATGCTTCCCCAACTCCCCCCCAACTACGGGAAACTACAGCCCATGGGTGGAACAGTGGGACAGTCCCAAAAAAACAGGACTGTCCCACTGAATGTGGGACAGTTGGGTGGTATGGTTATAATAATGCTTGGCACGTGTGGGGTGTGAAAACCACAGCCTACTGCCGATTGTCTGACCCAGCAGCCTGCATACAGTAACAGTACATCTAGCCAGACAATAGGGGAATCCTACCCCACCTGCTGGATTATGAAGAAGCCATCTTGCTGGGAGTCAGGGCACTCCCTAACATGAGCAGGGATCTGGGGCACTGTCAAAGAAATCAGACATAGAGAAAGAAGAGAAAGGAGAGTAAAGAAAGAGCTGAGATGAGAGAGAATGATAACAGAAAGGAAGTGAAAGTAACATTAATACATAACCTGCCTGCAGCAGGAGCACAATCCTCACAGGAGAAAGAGCTGAAAAGAGGCAGTCTCCTATCTGCAGCTATAACTAATAGTACATGCAGTAGTAGTTATGTGTTACATTACCATCATCAGCACAGCAAAAGTTATTACACCACTGACTATAGTGTTAGCACTCACCTCCACTTTACAGCTCTGCCACACTGTACTCCTGTTCTTCCTTCCCAGGAGCCCTGCTTATATAGGAGAGCTGTGATTGGCTGGCACTGTCATGTGCTTTTCAGTGTATGTCATATCCATTTCAGTGTATGTCATATCCATTTCAGCATACGTCATATACATTTCAGTATATGTTATATCCATTTCAGTATATGTTATATCCAATTCAGTATATGTTATATCCATTTCAGTATATGTCATATCCATTTCAGCATACTTCATATCCATTTCAGTATATGTTATATCCATTTCAGTATATGTTATATCCATTTCAGCATACGTCATATCCATTTCAGCATACGTCATATCCATTTCAGCATACGTCATATACATTTCAGCATACGTCATATCCAGAAAGCAATAATTTAGGTATATGACATATCCAGAAAGCTGTAATTTTGACTTGAACGGCCCCTCATAGAAGTGCACATCACCGCCCACATAAAAGTGAAACCAAAACATTTGAATCAGAGAAAAAAGACGCCTATTCATCGCCACGAGTTCATTGTTAAACTAAGTCCTATTCATCATTCTTCCATTACTAAAGTATCATGCTATTTCTGAGAAGACACCTTTTCAGAAGTGTGATAATTTTCCTCTTCAACTGCACTGTTGTTCCAGCTCTGCCGGCATTCACTCTACAGTCTGTCCGTCCCCAACCTAGTTCTTTCTGCTGAGCCACTTCCACCCTCCACTGCCCGGACCTCTGTCCTGACCACCCCCACTGTTGGGTCTCATCTACCCCCCACTGCCGTGTATCATCCACCCCCTGCTGCCTGATCCTCTATATGTGTCCCGACCACCCCCTGTTCTGTCGGGCCTCATCCACTCCCTGTTGCTTGGTCCTCTATGAAGTGCAGCTGATGCTCATTGTGTGCCCAGCCCAAGAGAGTCCTGCGGGTATACAGTGTGCCCCCGCTGCTACCCAAACCTCAGCTCCAAGCTCAACCTGCAGGCTGTGGAGCAGGGACATTGGACTTGTGCTGGACCCACCTGTCAGTAAAGAGAGGCCATAGGAATATGCTTCCAGTTCACAGGACAGGGAGCCTGCAAGTCTCTATAACTACCTTCATCGGCCCCCCCTCCCCTCTGTATTTATTTAGCCAGTGTCAGTCCCAGCTGCCACCACCCCACCTCCCCCCACTGCCACTTGTAACCATCACTCCACCCCCACCTTCCCAGCCACTGTGGGTAACTTTCCTTGCCGCCACCGGACTATCCTGCGCCGGCCCCTGCTTCCTGCCCCAACTGAGCGATGTGTGGAGTGGGACCACCTGTACACCATGGTGTTTGTCCCAGTGCCCCTGGCCATGTGTTGGTGTATGTCCCAGCCATGGCCGCCATGACCATACCTTCCCCGCCTGTAACCAGTTCCATATCTCCGCTATCTGCAGCAAGTGACAACCAGAGACTGCCGCATGCACCCTTGGGGACACTGAGAGGGATCCGATTGTGCAAAATGCAATAAGAAGCCCCCAATTATTTACTAGAGGACCACATCTCAAATTTGGGAACCACTTAAATAAAAACTTTTCGTACCAGCAAGGGTTCAGTTTTTTTTCTATAGCAGGAAAATCCTCTGATATTGTAATTGATGTCTTGACCTTGACTGTGGTCTCAGAAAGTATGACCAATGTCCAAAACCAATAAGGGGTTCCCGGGGTCCAAGTCATCCAGACCCCAGGAGTGGTGTTCAATGTACCGACTTCGGAGAGGTGTCCGATGTACGACTCCAGGAGAGGAGTCTGATGTACCGACCTCAGGAGAGGTGTCCGATGTACCAGCCCCAGGAGAAGGGTTCGATTTACCGACTTCTGGAGAGGGGTCCAATGTACTGACCTCTGGAGAGGAGACCGATGTACTGACCTCTAGAGAGGAGTCCAATGTACCGACCCCAGGAGGGGAATTCACTGTACCGACCTCAGGAGAGGTGTCCAATGTACCGACCTCTGGAGAGGTGTCCGATGTACCGACCCCAGGAGTGGAGTCCCAATATTCTGATCCCAGGCGGGGAGTCTGATGTATTTACCCTAGTTAGGGGTCCTCAATCTGTCATTCCTGATCAGCACCCTGACTGCCTTATCTTTAATGGAAAATCAAACAATTTCGAGCTCTAATGGTCCAGTGTCAGGAGCTTCTTTCATCTCTTTCTCAAGCTGAACAAATTATTTCTTGTTTTCAGCATTTAAAGGAGAAGCTAAGAAACGGACTTCATTAGATCCAATGATCCCATTCTTTATAATCTCGATTCTTTCATCCTTGCTGTCTTTGGGAAGTTTAAGAGTTTAGACATTGTGATTGCTGAGCCTTCTGGAAGTCCTGCCCTGGCAGCAAAACAACCATCTAAATCTAAACCAGACCTTAAGGGACCAGCATGCCAGCAAGCCTCAACCTCCTCAAGATTGTAGTATCTCTTTGTCATCACAGGAGACTCCAACTACATATATCACCTCTGGATGCATGTCATTATCTTTTCCTGAGAATTGATCTCATGTGAACTAGGGTTTGGTGAAACCATCAGCTTCCCAATCGGTGAAGTATACCATTCTCAGTAAAAAAGTTATGGTTCTGCATGTGGATATTGATTCTAATTCTGACTACGAATCAGCAGCAGACAAAAAACTCATCTTGGTGGCAGGTCCCAGCTGTATTAGGCAACTGGGATGCTGCATCATACCTTGATTCCAGTTCCGGCTGTTGCAAGCAGCTGGAACTCTGTCTTTGTCTGCAGGGATTGCGCTGATTGGTTCCTGCTTCTGATAAATTACAGCCAGCCCTACACTTCCTGCTGGTGATATTGTCTGACTTTCAGAGAATGTGTTTGTCCCTGTGCTCAGAAGCCTGAGTTTTAGCCGGTCCTACCTTGTTCTGCAGTTACTGTATTCAGTTATATTGTCCTGATTCAGAAGTCATTCTGGTTATCCTGCCATTGTTTCACCTGCTCATGTCCTTGCTGTTGGTACCATTCGGAGCTGCGACTTCTATCTACAGTCGCGGCCTACCTCTTCGCAGCCCTCGGCATGTCCACATCACAGTCTATTCTAAGCCGCATCAGTCAGCATTCAGCTGCTTCAAGCCAGCAGTGTTTTTTTACCTCACTGCCTTCAGCCTGTGTTCTAAGCCACTCCTGTGATAGTCTGTCGGCCATATGACAGTCGGAAGCCTGTCATATGTCAGTCCTCAAGGTTGCACCGTGCTGCTCTTGTCGCACCTCAACCCTCAAGGCCTCACCTCGGCCGTCTATTATTGCCATACCTTAGCCCTCAAGGCTGCTCCGTGTTTTCCTGTCGCACCACTGCCCTCAAGGCCACACCATGTTGTTCCTATCACACTTTGT
The DNA here is from genome assembly GCA_031769625.1 of Taudactylus pleione. NCBI lineage: Eukaryota > Metazoa > Chordata > Amphibia > Anura > Myobatrachidae > Taudactylus > Taudactylus pleione. Next base: position 6,349,738 of record JAUIMM010000572.1, read on the forward strand.
CCCTCATAGCCACACCGTGTTGTTCTTGTCACACCTTAGCCCTCAAGGCCGCACCATGTTGTTCCTGCTGCACCTCAGCAGTCAAGGCCGCACTGTGGGGGTCATTCAGACCCGCTCGCAAGCGCAGGACACTCACAAGCGGGTCGATGGTGCCCTACTGCACATGCGCACGACGGAGGGAGCTCTGTCGTGCACATGCACAAGACCCGGCTAGCGACAGGGTAGCCGTTGCTCTGGGTCTCGCACCAAAGGGGGCATGCTGTTGATGTTGATTGACAGCACGCCCCCTTTGGTGGGCGTGCTGGGGGCGTGGCTGCCAGACGGAGGTGTTCCCATGGGAACGCCTACCGTCTGAAGCCGGCCCCACTGACATCTGGTCAGAGCGTCCGGCTCTGAATCAGGCCCTGTGTTGTTCTTGTTGCTCCTCGGCACACGAGGCCACACCTTGAACCTAGCCACATTATAGTACATTTCCTATATGTCCTGTCATAGCCTGTAATGCGGCCCTGCCACATCAGTTGTCTTGCCTGTCTAGTCCTAGTCTTTAAATCGTGCAGTTTCACAGTCCAGGCCACTCCTGCTCTGCAGCTTGTATTCATTGTCTAGCTGCTTCTTGCCTGACGACCTAGCTGCACCATAGTCCCAAGACATACCTGAGACCTTCATTATTTACCACTGCTAAAGAACCTTGGCCCTCATTCAGAGGCGCACATTAACAACAGTACGCTCATTGCGTTCCGATGTTGACTAACCGCGCATGCGTCGGTGTTACACTGCGCATGTGCGTACGGCAGATTGCGAGCTTTTTTTCTCTCGTTCCTAAAATAGCGTACAGGAAGTGACATGTCAAATGTGATTGACAGAACAGGGCGTTTTTGGGTGTTGACGGGGGTGGAGATGGAAAAACGCAGGCGTGGCGAGGCGTTTTTGGGGCGTACATACATTAGCAGATGCGAACGTCAAATGTGTTCGGACCGTCTCATACGTCACTGGAACATCCTCTTTCCCTTCAAAATGCTCGCACAGCTTAGGGTCTGGATTACTCGACCACATTGGCGATGGCCTTCTCCTCCGTCCCGGGACTCCACGATGTTGCAGCGATTAATCGCGGGTGGGCACAAAAGCAATTAGTGTTGTATTGAAAACCGGCTTGGTATGTGTTTGGAAAGCAGTTTATTGGGATAGCACAAAAGCGCACGCAGGTGGAAATCATACCTGCTAATGTCAGGATTACAGAATCAATTTGCGTACATTTTTTGGGTTTTATTTTGGCCTCAATTTGTTGTTTATGGCCTATTGTGACAATAATGTCATCATGTTTTAATTAGCTCCCCTTTTTTTTTTTACTGTGGAATTTGCATCGTTATGTGAATTTTTAAACGTTCCTTCAAGAGGCCTTTTTTTTAAAAAAATGAAATTGTTTTTTGTGTCAGTTTTTGCCTTTAGGGCCAGGATTAAATGTAACCCATTTGTACAATAATGTCACAATACAATGTCAGATTTTTTTCATAAATTTATTGTTTAAACACAAACCAATTGGCATAATATTTTGTTGACTTTTTTTCTGGCAAAGATACTTTTTCACAAAAAAAAAAAATCAATAACTGCTAACATAAACGTACAAAAATAAATTAAAAACATTTCACAAGAAAGGAGAGGGAAGTTTTGACCAGAAAGGAATATGAGCCAAGCACAGAAGGAGTGTGCGAAAAGTCGCCATTGCTGTCACCGTTTTTTCGCCCGTTTGGATGGGGGAGGGTGGGCGCCAGACCGGGTCCGGGATGCCATCGGGCTGGCCTGTCCAGAGGCAGATGTTGTGGCCTCTGGACTAGGCACAGGGCTAGGCACATTTGGAGGATTGGCTGATGTTGTGCCAGAGGTGGAGGATCCTGATGTTCCGGCAGGAAGGGAGGTCGGCTCCACCATGTGCTGGCGAATGAGCTGCTCCAGTGCATCGGCGATGCGGATGTTGGCCCTGGTATTTTCCGCCAGGGCCTGACCAATGGTCACGTTGGCCGCAGCATTTTGCTCCAGGGCCTCAGCCACCCGTATCAGACTGGCGTCCATCCTCTGCAGAATCTCCGTATGGAAATCCGATTTTAAATTGAGTTCTGTGAGGAGGCCCACTGCCTGCGAGGGGGCACGCCCTGGACTGGCTTCTGCAGGGTCCTCAGCCGGATGTACTGGTTCCTCCCCTGCAGAGCCAGCAGAAATTCTGCGGCCAAGGCTCCCCTCTGGAGCAGACTAATCCGCCTGTGTCTCTGTTAGGAAAAAAGAGAAAAGCCTCACATTACAATCTACATATTGGCACAATAACATTTCAGAGTTGATGACATCCAAAGATTTACCTGGGACAACATGAGGAGCCGCAAAGTCTGGCATGTCCGTATCCATGTTGGACACGCCAAACACCTCCACAGGCTGCACACACCCCTGTGCCAGCTCTTCTAAATCCGTCAACTCCAATGACACAGGGGTGGGGCCCCCACCTGTCCCCCTTGCATGCCTAGCCCTGTCCGCGAGTTTTTGCTTTAGGCGATATTTGAAGTCGCCCCATCTGTGGGGAAAAATGGAAGCCATTATCCTTTGGTTTAAAATGGGGTTTGTTTTTAGGGGGGCAAGGGTTTACCTACTGCCGTTTGACATCCCGGGCTAGACGGACATAATTACCACCCTATTGACAGCAACGGCTACCTCTTCCCACATTCTCCACTTCTGGCTTAGACTCATATTCCTGTCTGCCTGTGGCAGGATGTCCACACACTTCTGGATCAAAACCTCCATCTCCTTTCTTGTGAAATGTGGCTGCCTTTTTTTTTTGCCCGCTTTGGCCGGAATACTGGGCCCAGCAGCCTCTTCCATGTCATCCTCCTCACCTATTTGTGTAAATTTACAGAATTCACAAAATCACAACTTGCCTAATCTTATGTTTCAAATTAATCATTGATACAAAATGCATGAAAGACTTTCCGCCTGACTCTTGGGCATTTTTTCCCTGGTCTGTCGCCATGTCTGAGGTCCAAACAAGAAATACACCAGAATTAGAATGTGTTTTCGTGACGTATTTATACATGCGTCCTTATTTTGCGGCCTCATCATTGATTGTGCGGCCCTATGATCCCTCCTTAATTTGTGCGGGAAACAAAACACTATTTATGGCTTGGTGTGTCTCAAGTCGAGGTGGCGTTTTTGGATTGTTGGAGGTTATCTTGGCTGGAGTTTATTGATTGCGTAGAAAGGAGTTGGCGGTTGGAGATTCGTTTGTTGGTTAGATTTGCATTTTTTTTTCCCATTATCTTTGTTGGTTTATATTTTTGGGACCTCGTTTCTTGATTTGGTAAGTTTTGTGAAGTCTGACTTTTGTTCAATTGTTGTTTCATTGTGTTTCTTATTTTTTGTAATTTTTGGATCCATAATTTCTTCTATTTTAGATTTTGTTTATTTTCGACCCCAAAGACCTTTTGATTTTGACTCTTAGATATTTGCTCTTGGTAAGTCCATTTTTTATCTTGTATTTGCAAACTAATTAGTGCATTTTTAGTAGTTACTCTTGTGACTTGTATTAGCGAACTAATTAGCGCATTTTTAGTAGTTACTCTTGTGACTTGTATTAGCGAACTAATTAGCGCATTTTTAGTAGTTACTCTTGTGACTTGTATTAGCGAACTAATTAGTGCATTTTTAGTAGTTACTCTTGTGACTTGTTATTAGCGAAATAATTTGCGCATTTTTAGTAGTTACTCTTGTGACTTGTATTAGCGAACTAATTAGCGCATTTTTAGTAGTTACTCTTGTGACTTGTATTAGCGAACTAATTTGCGCATTTTTAGTAGTTACTCTTGTGACTTGTATTAGCGAACTAATTAGCGCATTTTTAGTAGTTACTCTTGTGACTTGTATTAGCGAACTAATTAGCGCATTTTTAACAGCTTAATAATCATTCTAACTTTTTGGTGGTTTATCTTTCGCTTTTTGTGCCAACATTTCGACCCATTTTGAGGTACTGTGTTAAATGTCGCTTTGCTGTTTTGCTAAATGGGTGTTTGGCATATTTTAACTTTGGTCTAGCACAAAATTTATAAACAAAAATGCACAGAGTGAAATGTGTCAAGTAATTTTGGTGTTTATTTTCAGTTTGGACGTATCATGACAATACCCCGGCATGTAAGCAGCAATGGATGGTATCATCAAGCTAAGTTGTTTTAATATAGTTTTGGGGTGGGTCAAAAGCCTTACTTTGAAATCTTTGAATTTCAGGTTGATCTGGGGTGGATTGTTCTGGCCATGCTCCCGGAAGCCGACCAACCTCAATCTCGTCCCAGGCGTAGGCATCGTAGGCATGCAAGGTCCCAGATATTTCGAACATGTGTCACCCTTTTTGGAATGCCCGATGATGAGGTTTTAAGACGCTACCGTCTACCTCCCAAAATCATCATAGACACTCTCTCATTAATAGAAAGTGATCTTGAGCGTCAAATTGACAGTCCAACAGCAATACCACCACTGACGCAATTTATGGCAGTGTTACATTTCTGTGCCTCAGGATCGTTTCAAACAACGGTGGGAATAGTGGCGGGCATCTCCCAATCCTCCTTTTCCCGGATCCTGAGGGCAGTGATGGAGCCACTTTTCAAGCACCTTCATCATTTTATTCAAATGCCTTTGGATATGGGTGCCCTTAGTGTGGCCAAGGCCAATTTTTACCAAATAGCTGGCTTCCCACACATCATAGGGGTTGTGGATGGTACTCACATACCACTTCAGCCTCTAGCATGGCTGGAGGCAATATTTAGAAACAGGAAACACTATCACTCCCTGAATGTAATGGTGGTATGTGATGCCTCCCTCCAGATCCTGTCCCTGAATGCTAAATTACCAGGAAGTGCACATGACTCCTTCGTCATCCGGCAATCAGGGATATGGCAGAAATTAACCAACCTACAAGCTGGTGATGTGTGGCTTCTGGGTAAGTGGAGACCTTTAGTACATAACAATGTTAAGCTTGATACACAGTGTTCCTGATGTTGTCTCTTATTTTTCACAGGAGACAGTGGATACCCTTGCATGTCCTGGCTGCACACTCCTTATTTGGCTCCCACACCAGGCCCACAAAGTGAGTATAATTCCGCACTTACAGCCACCAGGCAAGTGGTGGAGCGCTGTATCGGCCTTTTAAAAGGCCGATTCAGATGCCTCCACCGCTCTGGTGGCGAGCTCATGTATTTGCCGGATATGGTGTCAAAAATTGTGGTCCTGTGTGGGATATTTCACAACATCGCCATAAGGAGTGGTGTCCCAATGCAGCCAGAGGATGCCTTACCTGAGGATGGCCCCCCCCGAGGTTGGTCGGAGGTCAGTATGTGGGGGGGCCATACGCGATGATGTGGTGGCCAGATTTTTTAGGTAAGTTTTACCAAAACTACAGTGTTTATACCTAATGTGTTTGTGTTTGTTTGCGAACATCTAATTTATTTTTATTTTTTTCACCATCTTCTGTTTGTTCACATAATCTTTGGCACTCCAACGCTCACTACTTCCTGCTACCCTTACCAAACCTGGATCTGGTGATTTTGGGCATATATTCTGGAACCCATATCGCAACGCCATGTTTGTGGATACATGTTGGCATGGTCCTTCGTCAACCAGTTCTTGATTGTTTTTTTTAATTAAATATTTTATTTGTATGTGTTGTATTTGAGATTATCACTGTTTTTTTTTTTGAGGGAGTGACCACTTTGATTTCTCATTTATGTTGTGAATAAATGTTTGGAGAGTGAAATGGTCTTTCTTTTTTTGGACGTTAACAGCAAGTGTAACCAGGTTAACACACCATACATTTGACTAAGGGGTAATCCAGTACTGACACCAGTTGATGTAAACTGAAATATGTTTTCAGGTTCCCAACCCACACCAAAAGAAGCCTGTCCAAACCTTTGGATTTGGAAGATTGGCCTAAGCAGCTTGCACACCAACTAGGAACCTGTAAAATGTAGAAATATCTAATTGACACTACACCCAAAAAGGGAAATGACATTGTTACTGTTATGTGTTTCTTGTGGCTGTTTTACATGCAAATACAAAACACAATCTAACTTTTAAAAAAGGGAAATCCTTGCAGGAACAGTCTACTTATGTCAGGGAAAACTATTTTTGTTTTGGAAAAAAAGAATGAGCCAGAACGTATATTCGAAATTAAAAATTTATTTAGAAAACGCAAAAAAACAAAAAAAACTACTGGCGAAGGATGCCAGACAGCCGGTCAAGGCCCACAAGAACACCAATGACATGTTGGCGCATCTCGCCAACACATTCGTCCACCTCTTGCCGACGCCTCTGTTCCTCTGTGGGTGAGAAAAGTGTGTGGATTAATAAAACAATAGGGAATCCACATTAAAAAAACAAAAACACAACGAAATCACTCCTAAACCTAAAAAAAAGAAACCAAAACAAAAAGGGGGTGCTCCCAAAAATACATGGCCTATGTACAAATTCCCACAGGTGTGATATGTGTATGTTGAAATCAGCAGGAAGAGGTAAAGGCAAACTGCTAAATCACCAAAAGTAAACCAAAAAGTCACGATTAAAGGCACGACACATGATTACATACAAACAGTTTGTGCTTAAAAAAAATGCGAAAGAAAAACATACCGGGAGCCAAAACGGGAGCTCCGGAAGTCCCTCCATGTTCTTCCTCGGTGGAGCCTTCATTCCCCAAAGAACGGGGAGGGGTAATGACGGACTCCGGGGAGGGGGTAATTGGAAGAGGGGTGGGTGGAGGAGAGGGGGAAGTGGGACGGAGGGGAAGGAGGCCCGACAGTTCCGGGAGAGGGTCTTGGAAGGCTGGGGAGGAGTGGGGTATAGGGGAAATATTTGGGGTGGAGTGTTGGCTGGGGGTTGGGGATAGTGGGCGGGAACGCCGTCTGGCCGGACGGTGACGGCGTAGTCTTGGCTGTCCACCTAAAATATGTCAAACAAATTGAGGTTAGTTTCTTGCCAAATCCGGGGCCCAAAAAAAAAAAAAAAACCCACCAACAAAAAACATGCAAATAGGAGTAGAATGAAAAAATCAGAAATAGAGGGAAAACATGGCCATGCAGATATGAGGACAAAGAATAAATAGGACAGACAGGAAAACATGCACACGCAGATATGAGGACAAATAATAAATAGGACAGACAGGAAAACATGCACACGCAGATATGAGGACAAATAATAAATAGGACAGACAGGAAAACATGCACACGCAGTTTGCCCCACAAACACAAACATGAAAACCACAATACATAACACTTACTTTCCTGTATCTGCATGCGAAAGCATGCCAGCAAGCGGGGCGTTCGCCGTTGCAGGTCTGACCACCTGCGCTCCAGCTGCCCGATGTTGCGGCGTGAACCCAACGACCGCAGGCGGGACCGTGCCTCCGCATACGCGGAGCGCTTCTGCCGGTTGGTGATGGGTGGAGGCTGGCTGGTGATACGGCGATCCATCACCTCCGTAAGCACCAGCAGCTCACGCCTGGTGAATGCGGAAGCTCTCATGATGGCAATGGTGTTTTTCATACAAAACATTTTTGATAAAGTGTGCAAAAAATTTCTGATTGGCTAATGTATTTTGGAAATTAACAGGAGCAATTTAATTGGTTAGTGTATGAGTCATGTGTTCAACAGGGCCAGAAATCTCTGGAGAGTTATGATAGGCTTGATGCAGTGACATGCGTAAGCAAATTTAATTAAAGAAATGAACCCTGGGAAATATACGGGGATCCACAGCAATAGAACAATTGTTTAATTGTGGTTCACATGTTTTTTGAACAATAAAAGCGAATGTTCCACCCGTACGTATTCTGCGGGTAAACACAAACATGGACAAGAGTAAAGTTTCTTGCATTGTGTTGAAAAAAAAAAACAATTAAGCTAATTGATACATTGATTGGCATGATACGATTGATGGAGGTAGGCAGAATAAAGGAGCAGGTAATCGACATCTGACAAGGCCACTTCCGGTTTATACTTGTGCGTGCGTTCCCTTCAAGCCATTTCAGGGATGTACGCTCGCTATTTCGCACGCTCGTTAGTTAGAGGAGGGGTCGCCTGAGTTTAGGGAGGAAAGATGCGAACGAAAATACGAGCGAGCCATTGAATTTAAATAATTTTGTACGTACGCCTAACGTACGTGCGCCCGCTTGCGAGTGGGTCTGAATGAGGGCCCTTGTCCTTCACATCTGTACAAGTAACCATCTGCCTTCAGCCTCACTCCAGTTAGTCCTAGTAGTGAAAGGACTGCCACTTCTCAGATCTGCCTTGTTTCCAGTCAGCAGTCCTGCAGTCTCTCATCGGTTGTGTAAAGCTGCATACACACGTAAAGATTTTCTGTCCAACCGTCCAACTAGTTGATTGGTTGGAATGAAAATCTGGTAATGTATGGGATTAAATGATGATCAGCAATCTGCTCCTAAATGCCAGAAAACAGAGGAAAATGGTCGGTCAGACAAGTTTGTTAAATGTTTGATCTAAACAATTTGTTCAAACAATAGTTTTTGTCCATTTTTCCGGCGTTTGGGAGCAAATTACTGATTGTCATTTGCTTTCATACCTTACCAGATTTTCATTCCAACCAGTCAACTAGTTGGATGGTTGGACAGAAAATTTTTACGTGTGTATGCAGCTACAGTCTCTTCTGCTGGAGTCTTAAATCCAGGTGGCCACCTACTGTAAGTACCTCTGTGAATATGAATCACTAAGGGAACAATGGGTGGCTGTTAGTGGTGGAAGATCCTCTTATTTGCTCTAGAGGTCTTACACAACCGTGCGAGAACTGTAACACACCTGGGGAATAAGCTGACAAAATTTGACTCCAAATGGAAAATTGGGGTGCCATAGAATATGTGACCACAAAATAATTATATAAACAATTGGCTTCAATCTACAGCACTCAAGCTTCTACGGTGCCTTTGGTATGTGGCCACACTATTGAAATAAAAAAATCATACAAACTAAAAAATATGAGCAATACTTATATTTTTGAGTGTAGGGACTGACCAGAAGGGGAGACCGTGACGTGGTTTGTCAGCTTGACAAATGATTGCAATATTTTGGAACTAATATCCCTGAATTTGAATATATCACAGTTTGGAATATAATTAGGTGAGTGCCTAGTTTGTATGATTGTTTTATTTAAATAGCGGGTCCACATACCAAAGGCACCGCAGATGCTTAAGTGCTGTGGATTGAAGCCAATAGTATGTATATAGCATATATCTTTCTCTCTATGTGGCATATTCAATTTAGAGTGAAAAGCAGTTCTTGGCAAAACTTTTTCGCCGTTGACGTCATTTTCGCCGATTTCACTTATCCCCATATTCAATTTTAGATTCCATTCGCCAGTGTGAATACGCAATGCAATGTAATAGGTGAAAAAGTTTTGCCTATGAATACCCGGCGGAAAAAAGTACAGAATTTTTTCAAAAGCACTTTGAAAAAATGGGGGAAAAAATTCAAAGTGGGGATAAAACTTCAAAAACTAGTGAAATAGCCTTTGGGGGTTCTGCAAGTATGGGGGAGGTTTTTTTTTATTGCAGGTGTTTGCTGAAGGTGTGTTTTTTGTGCACTTTAAATCTTTATTTTAGTGATTTGAATTATGCTTGCACCAATTTTCATGCACCCCAAATTTGATGAGACTACTTATTTTGTCCAAAAAAAGTTGCTAAATGTTATTCTTCACCACTCTCCCAAAGACGCTAAATAGCGCCTATTGAGACCATTTAAAAACCCCAAATACCTCTAGCAGGGCTATTTGGGGGTACCCATAGTGAACCCCCATGTCAGAGCATGTCGGGGATGTCAGGCTGATTTCCCCAAAACTGATTGAACTTTTCGCCCATTTCGATTTCGCCGGGTCCCGTTTTCGCACATTTGCAATTGAATACAGGGATACGCGGGGACGCACGCAATACTTTTTCGCAGGCAAAACCTCCAATGATGGCGAAAAGTCTGGCCTTGGATCTTTCGCTTCAAATTGATACGGGCCTAATGGTGCCCATACATGGTACGATTTTTTACCAGATATGGACAGTCTTAACAGGTTGTACAGACCAATCGTATGAAAATAGATGTTTTTTGTGTGTTCTGCGACACCGATGCGCGTCCCCGCCGTCCTCTAGTTGGATCGCACATCAGATGGTTTTGCAGAGAGATCTACGATCTTTTGAGTACAATGTGATACACTTCTATGCATCTTATCCTGTGATCGTAACGATCAATCGTACACCATTTGACCACATCTTATGAAGAATTTCAAGGGCAATCGTACAACACATCATACCAACTTTGAATTGCACAGTGTATGGGGGCCTTAAATCTCTCTCTCGCTTTGCAAAAGTACTAGCAAAATGTGTAGATTAGAATTTGTGCTTACTGTCTGTACCAGAAGGTGGCAGCAACACATTCCATTAAGTTTTCTTTCCCCACAACACTTAGCTGTGATGATTGCTGCATCTGTGCTTTCAATTAACAGACTTTATATTCCCAGCTTGGCTGATTACTGGTGTCTAGCAATATTTGTGTGTCTCTTGATACTGAAGTCTACTTGTATCGCAGCTCCAAACTGTTCCTGAATTCTGTTTTATAATCTGTTACCTGGATTACACTAGAGCAGGGGTTCCCAACCACAGTCCTCAAGGCACACTAACAGTCCAGGTTTTAAGGATAGCCATACTTGAGCACAGGTAACGTAATTAGTACCTCGGTTATTTTGATTTATCCATCTGTGCTCAAGCATGGATATCACTAAAAACAGGACTGTTGGTGTGTCTTGAGGATCGAGATTGGGAATCACTGCACTAGAGCCAGGTAGCTGTCTGCTTACTCACTACTTGGTTTGCTTCATTATTGCTAACTACTGTCTGCATGGCTGCTTTCAGAAAAAAAAATCTATATATTTTATATGCCAATTAGATCTGCCACAAGCCATCAGATCTCACAAGCCAGTTCACGTCCATCAGATCCCACACATGCCATTAAACTTATTTTAATGCTCTATATAATTTCTGACAGATCCCTCCACGTGCCCTTAGACCTTCCCACATGCCATTTTTATGTCCATAAGACACCACACATGCTGTCAGACTTCCTTACATGCCCCTTACAATGCCGATCTTGCCCTCTACATGCCCTCAGACCTCCTTACAAGTGATTTATAATGCCCAAGAGATCCCCACACATATGCCCTCAGTCCTCCCCACATGCCATTTATATGCCCATCTTCAGATTCCCCCACATGGCCTGAAATTTCTGTATCTTTACAATAAGAAGCAGTTGGTTCAATGCTGTACTACGATTTCTTTCCTGCTCTGTGTCTCAACGTGACGGTGCTCTGCAATGTTGGAACCGCCCGATTAGATGCCCCCACCATCATTCCCTTAAACTGATGATACCATTGATGAGCAGATAATCCGGAAACATCTCCAGACAAGTGCAGGACAGGACATGTTTCATAATATTTGTTCTCTTGTTGCTTATTTACAGTGTGTTAAAAAGACAAAGGTGTATCAAGCTTCAACTTTCATACATTCTGGATCTATTGCTTCATGGAAGGCAAAATACCACCCATTTCCAGTGTAACAGTTATCAATTGAGGTACACAGGGAAAAATTCTATTTTCTAATTCCATAAAGTGGCCATTACTCCCATAATTTATTCTATTTATTGTATATGCAGCCATAAGTTTTTTTTTAAGAAAGGCATCCAAAACATATTTCATTTTGTTGGTGATATAGCTATCACCACCACATGTGGTAAAAAATATATACAGTTTAAATGTCTTAAGAGGATAGAACCCTTTCCTAGGTTCATAGTGATACCATTATTCTTCTATTCTAAGTGATGACCCGTTGTCTCCTATGGTGTCATATGGTTCTAATGATTGAATGATTTCTAATCTCATTCATGATTCTTTAATTATTTTTGTATGCTTTATGTGCTGTTTGTTGACATATAAAGAACATGATTAGATTACTCTAATAACTGTACAAAGATCAGTGCAAATGTATTACAAGTGTGTGGATTCCACCCTCTAGGATATGAAAACTGAAAATTCTTTTGTTCTGAAGGACACTATTTTGTTTAAAGATTAGGGGGGATTTAAAAAGGCCATGGTACAGGTCTCCAACAGTGACAGAAAAGATCTATTTATACAAAAGAAGAGAACTAATGATAACAAGTTCCAGTAGGCATTCATAGCCGAATTCAAAGATCAGCATAAAATCAGAAGGTTATGAAAAAACATTGGGGCCTTTTAAAAAAGATCCAATAATAGACCAAATAATTCTCAATAATCCACTCGTAGGGGTATCAGGTGGCACAATCACACTCTCAGGATATTTTTTGAGACAAAATACACTTAGAAGTGTGGGGAGAGCTCTCTCGCAAGTTCTGTCCCTGCATGCAATATTTGATATATCCTAGCAATGTAAATTTGGGCAAATTTATCACATCCCATCCGCATCTGAAATGCAGATTGTGATAAATATGCCCCAAAGTGAAAATTGGAGACAAGGCTTGGCCAAGTTTAAGGAATCTTTATATTCATGAACCAAGAAATTTTAGGAATTGGTATAAAAATCCCGATGGACGGGATGCCGGCTGTCAGTACACTGACAGCTTCATCCCAATGGTTAAAATCCTGACAGGGGAATGGTAAGTAATGTGCCCATGTCCTATTTACCCCCTAACCCTCCTTTCCTACACCCTTATACTAACCCTCCCTACACCGCAACCTAACCCTCCTGGTAAGTGCCTAACCCTAACTCTCCCCCCTTAGTGCCTTTCCCTAACCACCCCCCTGCCCGTAGCTTAACCCTAACCTCCCCTCTCCCGCAGCCTATTGCTAACTCCCCCCGGTGCACCAAAACCTAAATAGAAATGCAATTAAAATCAGAAAAGCCAGCTCTCCCCATGTGATCTGTCCTTTACGATAGACTTCCAGTTTATGACCCAGAAGTCCCTCTGTGCATGCGTCATATGACAAGCGAGCCATGGGGGGTGCTTGGAGGGATACGATTGGATGCCTCTCACAGCACTGTGATAAAAAGTATTTAAATATAGGGCAGCACCATTTGCATATGGCATTGCTTACCGGAAGGTATTGCATTGCCGAGTATTGTACATATGGAAATGCGGCCAAAACTTTATTAGCTCTGTATAAGCCTTGATTGTGCTGATTTGCCTTTGAGGGTTTGTAAAGGATAGAAGTAAATGACTAAGGGGCCTATTCATTATTTTCATTAAATATAATTAAGTATCCAACTTGCTGCGAGTAGCAGCGGTGGATACAAAATCACTGGGGCAATTCAACATTGTTCAAGTGCAGAGACAGCAGATCCGAAAATCAGCTGTCCTCGCCATCTCCTTCACTGCTACTTTCTCAGCAGTGAAAATTAGCACTACTGAGTCTAACTCAGCAGTGCTACTGCACCTGCGTGAACTGGGTTTCATGCAGGCGCACAAAGCCCCAGCATCTGGCTGAAGGAGTCAGGCAGTGGTGGAGGGATCCTGGTTACAGTCCTGCTGTGTTAATTGTAGATGTAGAAATTATGATATCCATCAAATTTTTGGAATTTGATAGTCTTACTATATGCCATCCTGGCATTCAGTCCCTGATAGTGTTCGCAAGCTGCCATGTACAAATCCCTCCATGGTGTGTACTTATTGCCTGCGCCTCTCTATCCATCCTCCCCTCCACATTCTTGTTACAATCCATTCTTATATTATACAATGTAGCACCCATCAATGCTAATGTGTATGGAGCATGACTGGACCTGCTCACACTGGGGTAGTCTTCATTCAAGCACCCTGCACCTGTCACAACCCGTGCAGTTCTGCTTTCCTGCCTGGGGTGTTGCTTTCTGCTCTGGTGCTTCTAGCACACACAGCTGATCCAACAAACTGCTGAGATTTCACAGTCTGTGTGCTAGAAGCAGCAGAGCAGAGAGAGAGACACCCCAGGCAGGAAACAGGAACTGCACGGGTTGTGACAGGTGCAGGGTGCTAGAATACTGGGGTGACAGTGTAACAGCCTGAGTTGATGGAGCGTGGTGGGGGGAGCATGGACCGAAGATGACAGAAAGTGTGGGGACACAGGATGCGGGGCCTCTGGAGGACAGATCCCAGAACAGATGACTGCTGCATTTGGTGCCGGGCAGAAGCACTGTGTGGGGAGTCAGGGGGTGGGTGGAGGCTGCAGTCAGCCAATGCGAGTAGCTCATGAGGTGGAATTAAGTCAGCTGTGTGCAGGGGCACTCTAAGAGAGGAAGGGGCCCGTGTGCACTCCTTGTGCGGGACCCCCTCCTCTCTCCCTGGTGGCTGGCAGCCAACTCAACTGATGCAGCTAGCCAGCCACCGGAGCATTAGTAGACTCTGGGCACTAGAGTGTGCCCGGAGTCTACTGCGCATGCGCAGAACGCCAGAAAAATGGCTGCGGCGGCCATTTTCCGGCGTTCTGTGCATGTTCAGTAGACTCCGGGCACACTCTAGTGCCAGGAGTCTACTGCGCATGCACAGAACACCGGAAAATGGTCACGGCGGTCATTTTTCCGGTGTTCTGAGCAGCAGTGACACCCGACGCGGGACCTCGGACAGGTAAGTTTAAAAAAAAATATGGGTAAAGTGTGTGCGGTGTGGGGGCCCCCTGGACCCGGGGGCCCTTGGGCCCCGCACACACTGCACCCATTATTGATACGCCACTGGCTGTGTGGTGAACCAGGGTGGGGGGGCAGTGGGTCAGCTGTGCAGGGAGCCCAGGGGGAGAGGCATCAGTCAACTGTGTGGGGAGCCCGGGGGAGGCAATGGTCAGCTATGAAGGGAGCATGAGGGAGACAGTGGTCAACTGTGAGGGGAGTTGGGAGCAGTCAGCTGTGCAGGGAGGCTGGAGGGGAGGCAGCGGTCAGCTGTGCGGGGAGCCCGGAGGGGGAGGCAGCGGTCGGCTGGGGAGCCCATAGGGGGAGGCAGTGGTCAACTGTGCAGGGAGCCTAAAGGGGGAGAGGCAGCGGTTAGATGTGCAGGGAGCCTAGGGGGAAAAGCAGCAGTCAACTGTGTGGAAAGCAAGGGGGGAGGCAGCAGTCAGCTGTGTAGGAGGAAAGTATCTCTATTCCAAAAAACTGTCCCTGCAGAAATGACAGTTTTTCGGAAGATATACTTATATACAGTAGCCATGAGGAATAGCTCTGTTAATTAGGTAGAACTCCATTCCAGTTCTAAACCTAATTAACACTGCATCATTTTTAGTTTTGATGAATAGACCCCTAAGTGATGATGAATAGACCCCTAGGAGAGAGGATAGAAGAGAGAACTTGTTACTAATCATAAGTTTGATAATCAACAACTGAGTGAACTGTCTTTGTGCATTTGTATTGATTATTATATCTTAATTTTAGTCCTTGTTATTTCTGTCTGTGTGTCCTGTTATTTGTGTGTGAGTGGTGTGTGCTAATATCTGTTTGTACTGTATTTATTTTCTCTGTATTTATTGTGTGTTTTTGGGTAGTGGAGTATGGAGAATGGCAATAGGCTGCAGGGGCGGGATAGTGAGAAACAGGTGCTAAGGCTACCCCCAGAGTAAGTAAAGGAAGGTGAAGCAGGGGATGAGGAGGCTGAGGAAGGGCCAGCTAATGAATGTGAACCAGGCAAAACTAAAACCAGGAGGAATGTCTGTTTTAGTTGTGATGAAAACTGTGCCTTTATGCAGTTTAGTGCCAGTATATGAGCATATTTTGGGCAATCTGGCACATTAGATATCATTGCCCAGAAAAAAATAGATGTGGCAGTCTGTATGTGATGCAGTCAACTCTGTGGGCCATGTGAAATGCAATGTTGTAATCTGTGGAAAATACTTCACCGACATAAAGAGGCATTTGAAGGAAAAGCTGGCTGAGAAGCAGAGAGCAGCAGGAGGTACTAGTGGGGACCCACAACTATGGATAAAGGGGTTGATTCAGTTTAGGATGGAATTGCATGCAGGCCATCCTTGCCGATATGCAAGTGCAGCAGGAAGTGTATGACACTCCTTGCTGCATTTGCAATCCCAACACTGCGTCTGAGGTTGCAGACTGGGATCACCATTGCGACCATTGGTTGCAATGGTGGACGGCGCCGGGCCATGGGCCAGCACAGTAGGCTTCAGTAGGCATCTGTGGATGCAGTCCCTGGCCTAGCCACTCCGACTCGCCTCTTAAATGCCTCTGCCTTTCAATCAAGCAGAGGCATAGATGGGGCTGCGTGCGATCACGCAGAAGTCGTTCTGCACATACATGCAATGCTGAATCAGCCCCAGAGTTTTGTGCAGATGAGGAGGTGCTATGCCAAATTATCATACATCATATTCAAATCATAGTATCACATCTCCAAGAACATACGTATCTGTTTTAATTATACTATTGACCTGCTTTGTTCTTCAACTATATCTTCTGGTTTTTAAACCATGTTTGTATCTATATATATATATATATATATATATATATATATATATATTAGGGGTGTGCACCGGCCACTTTTCGTGTTTTGTGTTTTGGTTTTGGATCTGGATCTTTCTTCGTGTTTTGGATCTGGATTGGTTTTGCCAAAACCACCCTTCCGTGTTTTGGGTTCTGGGTTTTGTGTTTTGGATCTGAATTTTTTTTTAAAAAAAAGCACAAATACAGCTAAAATCACAGAATTTGTTGTTTTTTCTGTTCCTATGCTATTATTAACTTCAATAACCTTAATTTCCACTCATTTCCAGTCTATTCTGAACACCTCACACCTCACAATAGTGTTTTTATGTCCAAAAGGTTGCACCGAGGTAGCCGGATGACTATGCTAAGCGATACGAGTGGGTGGCACAAACACGTGGCCCATCTAGGAGTGGCACTGCAGTGGCAGACAGGATGGCAGTTTGAAAAACTAGGCCCCAAACTGTACATAATGCAAATGCAAAGAAAAAAAAGAGGTGCAAGATGGAATTGTCCTTGGGCCCTCCCACCCACCCTTATGTTGTATAAACAGGACATGCACACTTTAACAAACCAATCATTTCAGGGCCAGGGTCTGCCACACGACTGTGGCAGAAATGATTGGTTCGTTTGGGCCCCCACAAAACAAGCTGGCAATTAATCTGTACCTGCACAAACTGGCTCTACGGAGGCAAGATGTCGTCCTCATCCTCCTCATCCACCAATTCCTCACCCTCTTCAGTGTTGTGTACATCCTCATCCTCACAGAGTATTAACTTGTCCCCACTGGAAATCACCACCACAGGTCTCTCTGTACGTTCCAGAGGCTGGTCTCCCTGGAAGAGTTGATAATTCATTTTTATGAACATCATCTTCTCCACATTTTGTGGAAGCAACCTCCTACACCTTTCGCTGACAAGGTTCCCGGCTGCACTAAACACTCTTTCGGAGTACACACTGGAGGGGGGACAACTCAGGTAAAATAGAGCCAGTTTGTACAGGGGCCTCCAAATTGCTTCTTTTTCCTGCCAGTACAGGTACGGACTGTCTGACATGCCTACTTGGATGCTGTCACCGATGTAATCCTCCACCATTCTGTCAATGGTGACAGTATCATATGCAGTGACAGTAGACATGTCAGAAATTGTTGCCAGATCCTTCAGTACAGACCAGATGTCCAAACTTGGTCCTGCCTGCCCTGCATCACCGCCAGCGGGTTGCTTAGGATACCTAAGTTTTTTCCTGGCAGCCCCAGTTGCAGGAGAAAATGAAGAAGGAGCTGTTGACGTGTCACGTTCCGTTTAAGCTGACAGTGTTTTCACCAGCAGGTCTTTGGACCTCAGCAGGCTTGAGTCAGCCGGAAAGAGAGACACCACATAGGCATTAAACCTAGAATCGAGCACGGTGGCCAAAATGTAGTGGTCTGATTTCAACAGATTGACCACCCTGGAATCCTTGCAAAGCGAATGAAGGGCTTCATCCACAAGTCCCACATGCCGAGCGGAATTGCTCCGTCTTAGCTCCTCCTTCACTTTCTCCAGCTGCTTCTGCAAAAGCCTGATGAGGGGAATGACCTGACTCAAGCTGGCAGTGTCTGAACTGACTTCACGTGTGGCAAGTTTGAAGGGCTGGAGAACCTTGCACAACACGGAAATCATTCTCCACTGCACTTGAGTCAGGTGCATACCCCCTCCTTTGCCTATGTCATAGGTGGATGTATAGGCTTGAATGGCCTTTTGCTGCTCCTCCATCCTCTGAAGCATATAGAGGGCTGAGTTCCACCGCGTCACAACCTCTTGCTTCAGGTGATGGCCAGGCAGGTTCAAGAGTGTTTGCTGGCGCTCCAGTCTTCGGCACGCAGTAGCTGAATGGCGAAAGTGGCCAGAAATTTTTCGGGCCACCCAAAGCGTCTCCTGCACGCCCCTGTTGCTTTTCAGAAAATTCTGCACCACCAAGTTTATTGTGTGAGCAAAACATGGGATGTGCTGGAATTTGCCCAGATGTAATGCCTGCACAATATTGGTGGCATTGTCAGATATCACAAATCCCCAGGAGAGTCTAAGTGGGGTAAGCCACTGGGCGATGATTTCCCTCAGTTTCTCTAAGAGGTTGTCGGCGGTGTGACTCTTACTGAAACCGGTGATACACAGCGTAGCCTGCCTTGGAACAAGCTGGCGTTTCTGAGATGCTGCTACTGGTGACGCTGCTGCTGTTACTGCATAAGGTGATACATCTACCCAGTGGGCTGTCACAGTCATATAATCCTTAGTCTGCCCTGTTCCACTTGTCCACATGTCTGTGGTTAAGTGGACATTGGGTACAACGGCATTTTGCAGGCCACTGAGGACACTTTTTCTGACGTTTCTGTACAGTCTTGGTATCGCCTGCCTAGTGAAGTGGAATCTAGATGGGATTTGGAACCGGGGACGCACTACCTCCATCAATTGTCTAAATCCCACTGCACTAATGGCGGATACCGGATGCATGTCTAACACCAACATAGCAGTCAAGGCCTCAATTATACGTTTTGCTTCAGGATGACTGCTGTCGTACTTCATCCTCCTCGTTAAGGACTGTTGGAGGGTCAATTGTTTAGTAAAAGTAGTGGTGTTCCTACTTCCTCTCTGGGATGATGAATGACTCCCAGCAACAGCAGCAGCGGCAGCAGGAGGCGTAGCAATGCAGGATCCTCTGGTGGAATCCCGGATAGGAGAGTCAGTCATGCAAGTGACATGGCCTGCAGGACTACTTCCGATCCTCACTAAGGAGGAAATTGACGAGGAGGGAGTTGACGGTGTGGTTTGCAGGCGCTTGGATACAACAGGACAACGGGATTTAGGGGTCCCTGGACTGCTTACGGTCTTAGCCAAAGTTTCTGAACTTGACCAAAGAGGTGTAATGTTTTGTCTTCTGCCCAGGCATGAACGTGATGGGCTTTTTCATCCCACAGACAACAACTGTCTCCCCTGGAGCCTGATTTAAACAAACCACATCACCATCAGAATCCTCCTCGCCAACTTCCTCCTCAGCACCAGCTACACCAGTATCCTCATCCTGTTGTACTTCAACAGTGACATCTTCAATTTGCATATCAGCAAGTGGACTGTGGGTGCTCCTTTCAGCACTTGCAGGGGGCGTGCAAATGGTGGAAAGAGCCACCTCTTCCCGTCCAGTGCTGGGAAAGTCAGGCATCGCAACCACCACCACGCTTGGACTCTCCTTGGGGATTTGTGATATCTTCTTAGAACGCACAGTTCTTCGCTGTGCTTTTGCCAGCTTAACTCGTTTGATTTTTTTAGTGTGAGGAGGGCTTCCATCGTCATGTGAAGCTGAACCACTAGTCATGAACATAGGGAAAGACCTTAGCCATTACTTGCCACTCCGTGTCGTAAATGGCATACTGGCAAGTTTACGTTTCTCTTCAGATGATTTAAATGTTTTTTTCAAGGTAATTTTCCTGAATTTTGTCATTTGGGATTGTATGTGCCCTCTACTATGACATTGGGCATCGGCCTTGGCAGATGACGTTGATGGCATGTTATCGTCTATGTCATGACTAGTGGCAGCAGCTTCAGCACTAGGAGGAAGTGGTTCTTGATCTTTCTCTATTTTATTTTTATCGGAGAAAGTTTGGTCCTCCATTTATGTTATATTGATATATACGTGCGGCTAAGGCGCACACAAACACAGAAAATTATTTTAATTTTTGTTGGAGACTAGTGTACTTTGTGGGTTACACCACCCTTTAAGAAATGAGCCAGCCGGCCCTTTACTTATGGGACACAGGCGCACGCTTGGCGCTGCTCCTTTTTTGATGCACGTGCAGCTACAGCCCACACAATTCACAAACACAGAAAATATTTTTTTATTTTGCTTGGAGTGCCCTTTGGGGTTACACCACCCTTTAGCAGTCAATCCAGCTGGCCCTTTATTTATGGGACACAGGCGCACACTTGGCACTACTTTGTTGATGCACGTGCGGCTACTGCGCACACAATTCGCAAACACAAAAAATTTTTTTTTTTAATTTTGTTTGGAGTGCCCTTTGGGGGTTACAGCACCCTTTAGTGGTCAATCCAGCCGGCCCTTTATTTATGGGACACAGGCGCACGCTTGGCACTACTTTGTTGATGCACGTGTGGCTACTGCGCACACAATTCACAAACACAAAAAAATATATTTTTTTATTTTGTTTGGAGTGCCCTTTGGGTGTTACAGCACCCTTTAGTGGTCAATCCAGCCGGCCCTTTATTTATGGGACACAGGCGCACGCTTGGCACTACTTTGTTGATGCACGTGTGGCTACTGCGCACACAATTCACAAACACAAAAAAATATATTTTTTTATTTTGTTTGGAGTGCCCTTTGGGGGTTACAGCACCCTTTAATGGACAAACCAGCTTTTACTTATGGGACACAGGCGCATGCTTGGCGCTGCTCCTTTGTTGATGCACGTGCAGCCACAGTGCACACAATTCACAAACATAGAAAAAAAATATATTTTTTTTGCACTTGGGGGGAGCACCCCTTATGGACAGAGCACCCCCTGGACAACACTACAGCACCCCTTTAGGACTGGGGACACTGCACAGGACTTTGGAGTGGACACAGCCCCTATGGACAACTGACTGCACAACACAGTCCAGCCAGCCCCTATGGACTTTGAAGTAGTGGACACAGCCCCTATGGACAACAGCAGCACAGCACAACACTACACTGCACTACACTACACTACACAGCCCAGCCAGCCCTAACTCCCACCCTCCCTCTTCACTGTCCACAGCCGAGTGAGAAAATGGCGCCGACGCGGGTACCTTATATAGGATCCAAAACCAGCGAGACCCGGAAGGCGGGATGATGACGTTTTGCCTTGATTTCAGATCCGAGTCAGGCGGGAAAAGTCGTGCCTGACTCGGATCGGCCTCGGATCGGGGGGGCTCGGGGGGGTTCGGATTTCAGAAATCCGAACCCGCTCTCCCCTAATATATATATATATATATATATATATATATAGACCATAGACACGGCTGGAAAAAGTAAACGTTTCAATACCTAGAACAGCGGTATTTTCATCAGGATGTATGTCCTGATGAAAATACTGCTGTTCTAGGTATTGAAACGTTTACTTTTTCCAGCCGTGTCTATGGTGTGTTTATTTGCTTGGAGTGCCGCATCACTGAGATTCTCATGCACATTCGTTATCCATGCAGGCAACCAGCTAAGTAATCTATTTATACAGAGAGTGCCGGATCCTATGTTACATATATATATATATATTAGGGGTGAGAGGGTTCGGATTTCTGAAATCCGAACCCCCCCGAGCCCCCCCGATCCGAGTCCGATCCGAGTCAGGCTCGACTTTTCCCGCCTGACTCGGATCTGAAATCGAGGCAAAACGTCATCATCCCGCCTTCCGAGTCTCGCTGGTTTTGGATCCTATATAAGGTACCCGCGTCGGCGCCATTTTCTCACTCGGCTGTGGACAGTGAAGAGGGAGGGTGGGAGTTAGGGCTGTGTAGTGTAGTGTAGTGTAGTGCTGCTGTTGTCCACTACTTCAAAGTCCATAGGGGCTGGCTGTGTTGTGCTGTGCTGCTGTTGTTAATAGGGGCTGTGTCCACTACTTCAAAGTCCATAGGGGCTGGCTGGACTGTGTTGTGCAGTCAGTTCTCCATAGGGGCTGTGTCCACTCCAAAGTCCTGTGCAGTGTCCCAGTCCTAAAGGAGTGCTGTAGTGTTGTCCAGGGGGTGCTCTGTCCATCAGGGGTGCTCCCCCCAAGTGCTAAAAAAATAATATATTTTCTGTGTTTGTGAATTGTGTGCGCAGTAGCCGCACGTGCATCAACAAAGTAGTGCCAAGCGTGCACCTGTGTCATAAGTAAAGGGCCGGCTGGCTTGACCGTTAAGGGTGCTGTAACCCCCGAAAGTACACTCCAGTCCAAACCAAAAAAAAAATTATTTTCTGTGTTTGTGAATTGTGTGCGCAGTAGCCGCACGTGCATCAACAAAGTAGTGCCAAGCGTGCGCCTGTGTCATAAGTAAAGGGCCGGCTGGCTTGACCGTTAAAGGGTGCTGTAACCCCCAAAGTACACTCCAGTCCAAACCAAAAAAAAAATTATTTTCTGTGTTTGTGAATTGTGTGCGCAGTAGCCGCACGTGCATCAACAAAGTAGTGCCAAGCGTGCGCCTGTGTCATAAGTAAAGGGCCGGCTGGCTTGACCGTTAAAGGGTGCTGTAACCCCCGAAAGTACACTCCAGTCCAAACCAAAAAAAAATTATTTTCTGTGTTTGTGAATTGTGTGCGCAGTAGCCGCACGTGCATCAACAAAGTAGAGCCAAGCGTGCGCCTGTGTCATAAGTAAAGGGCCGGCTGGCTTGACCGTTAAAGGGTGCTGTAACCCCCGAAAGTACACTCCAGTCCAAACCAAAAAAAAATTATTTTCTGTGTTTGTGAATTGTGTGCGCAGTAGCCGCATGTGCATCAACAAAGTAGTGCCAAGCGTGCGCCTGTGTCATAAGTAAAGGGCTGGCTGGCTTGACCGTTAAAGGGTGCTGTAACCCCCAAAGTACACTCCAGTCCAAACCAAAAAAAAAATTATTTTCTGTGTTTGTGAATTGTGTGCGCAGTAGCAGCACGTGCATCAACAAAGTAGTGCCAAGCGTGCGCCTGTGTCATAAGTAAAGGGCCGGCTGGCTTGACCGTTAAAGGGTGCTGTAACCCCCGAAAGTACACTCCAGTCCAAACCAAAAAAAAATTATTTTCTGTGTTTGTGAATTGTGTGCGCAGTAGCCGCACGTGCATCAACAAAGTAGTGCCAAGCGTGCGCCTGTGTCATAAGTAAAGGGCCGGCTGTCTTGACCGTTAAAGGGTGCTGTAACCCCCGAAAGTACACTCCAGTCCAAACCAAAAAAAAATTATTTTCTGTGTTTGTGAATTGTGTGCGCAGTAGCCGCACGTGCATCAACAAAGTAGTGCCAAGCGTGCGCCTGTGTCATAAGTAAAGGGCCGGCTGGCTTGACCGTTAAAGGGTGCTGTAACCCCCGAAAGTACACTCCAGTCCAAACCAAAAAAAAATTATTTTCTGTGTTTGTGAATTGTGTGCGCAGTAGCCGCACGTGCATCAACAAAGTAGTGCCAAGCGTGCGCCTGTGTCATAAGTAAAGGGCCGGCTGGCTTGACCGTTAAAGGGTGCTGTAACCCCCAAAGTACACTCCAGTCCAAACCAAAAAAAAATTATTTTCTGTGTTTGTGAATTGTGTGCGCAGTAGCCGCACGTGCATCAACAAAGTAGTGCCAAGCGTGCGCCTGTGTCATAAGTAAAGGGCCGGCTGGCTTGACCGTTAAAGGGTGCTGTAACCCCCGAAAGTACACTCCAGTCCAAACCAAAAAAAAATTATTTTCTGTGTTTGTGAATTGTGTGCGCAGTAGCCGCACGTGCATCAACAAAGTAGTGCCAAGCGTGCGCCTGTGTCATAAGTAAAGGGCCGGCTGGCTTGACCGTTAAAGGGTGCTGTAACCCCCGAAAGTACACTCCAGTCCAAACCAAAAAAAAATTATTTTCTGTGTTTGTGAATTGTGTGCGCAGTAGCCGCACGTGCATCAACAAAGTAGTGCCAAGCGTGCGCCTGTGTCATAAGTAAAGGGCCGGCTGGCTTGACCGTTAAAGGGTGCTGTAACCCCCGAAAGTACACTCCAGTCCAAACCAAAAGAAAATTATTTTCTGTGTTTGTGAATTGTGTGCGCAGTAGCCGCACGTGCATCAACAAAGTAGTGCCAAGCGTGCGCCTGTGTCATAAGTAAAGGGCCGGCTGGCTTGACCGTTAAAGGGTGCTGTAACCCCCGAAAGTACACTCCAGTCCAAACCAAAAAAAAAATATTTTCTGTGTTTGTGAATTGTGTGCGCAGTAGCCGCACGTGCATCAACAAAGTAGTGCCAAGCGTGCGCCTGTGTCATAAGTAAAGGGCCAGCTGGCTTGACTGTTAAAGGGTGCTGTAACCCCCGAAAGTACACTCCAGTCCAAACCAAAAAAAAATTATTTTCTGTGTTTGTGAATTGTGTGCGCAGTAGCCGCACGTGCATCAACAAATTAGTGCCAAGCGTGCGCCTGTGTCATAAGTAAAGGGCCGGCTGGCTTGACCGTTAAGGGTGCTGTAACCCCCGAAAGTACACTCCAGTCCAAACCAAAAAAAAATTATTTTCTGTGTTTGTGAATTGTGTGCGCAGTAGCCGCACGTGCATCAACAAAGTAGTGCCAAGAGTGCGCCTGTGTCATAAGTAAAGGGCCGGCTGGCTTGACCGTTAAAGGGTGCTGTAACCCACAAAGTACACTCCAGTCCAAACCAAAAAAAAAATTATTTTCTGTGTTTAGCCGCACGTATATATCAAATCGATATAACATAAATGGAGGACCAAACTTTCTCCAATAAAAATAAAATAGAGAAAGATCAAGAACCACTTCCTCCTAGTGCTGAAGCTGCTGCCACTAGTCATGACATAGACGATAACATGCCATCAACGTCGTCTGCCAAGGCCGATGCCCAATGTCATAGTAGAGGGCACATACAATCCCAAATGGCAAAGTTCAGGAAAATGACCTTGAAAAAGACATTTAAATCAGCTGAAGAGAAACGTAAACTTGCCAATATGCCATTTACGACACGGAGTGGCAAGGAACGGCTAAGGTCGATCCCTAGTATGTTCATGACTAGTGGTTCAGCTTCACATGACGATGGAAGCCCTCCTCCCACTAAAAAAATCAAAAGAGTTAAGCTGGCAAAAGCACAGCGAAGAACTGTGCTTTCTAAGAAGATATCACAAATCCCCAAGGAGAGTCCAAGTGTGGTGGTGGTTGCGATGCCTGACCTTCCCAGCACTGGACGGGAAGAGGTGGCTCTTTCCACCATTTGCACGCCCCCTGCAAGTGCTGAAAGGAGCACCCACAGTCCACTTGCTGATATGCAAATTGAAGATGTCACTGTTGAAGTACAACAGGATGAGGATACTGGTGTAGCTGGCGCTGAGGAGGAAGTTGGCGAGGAGGATTCTGATGGTGATGTGGTTTGTTTAAATCAGGCTCCGGGGGAGACAGTTGTTGTCCGTGGGATGAAAAAGCCCATCACAGTCATGCCTGGGCAGAAGACCAAACATTCCACCTCTTTGGTCTGGCAATATTTCTATCCAAATCCGGACAACAACTGTCTTGCCATATGTACCATATGTAAAGGTGAAATAAGTAGGGGTAGGGACGTCAACCACCTAGGAACATCCTCCCTTATACGGCACCTGCAGCGCGTTCATAAAAAGTTACTGTCAAGTTCAGAAACTTTGGCTAAGACCGTAAGCAGTCCAGGGACACCTAAATCCCGTTGTCCTGTTGTATCCAAGCGCCTGCAAACCACACCGTCAACTCCCTCCTCGTCAATTTCCTCCTTAGTCAGGATCGGAAGTAGTCCTGCAGGCCATGTCACTGGCATGACTGACTCTCCTATCCGGGATTCCTCTGGAGGATCCTGCATTGCTACGCCTACTGCTGCCGCTGCTGCTGTTGCTGCTGCTGGGAGTCGTTCATCATCCCAGAGAGGAAGTAGGAACACCACTACTTTTACTAAACAATTGACCCTCCAACAGTCCTTAGCGAGGAGGATGAAGTACGACAGCAGTCATCCTGAAGCAAAACGTATAACTGAGGCCTTGACTGCTATGTTGGTGTTAGACGTGCGTCCGGTATCCGCCATTAGTGCAGTGGGATTTAGACAATTGATGGAGGTAGTGTGTCCCCGGTTCCAAATCCCGTCTAGATTCCACTTCACTAGGCAGGCGATACCGAGACTGTACAGAAACGTCAGAAAAAGTGTCCTCAGTGTCCTGAAAAATGCCGTTGTACACAATGTCCACTTAACCACGGACATGTGGACAAGTGGAAAAGGGCAGACTAAGGACTATATGACTGTGACAGCCCACTGGGTAGATGTATCACCTTACGCAGCAACAGCAGCAGCGTCACCAGTAGCAGCATCTCAGAAACGCCAGCTCGTTACAAGGCAGGCTACACTGTGTATCACCGGTTTCAGTAAGAGGCACACCGCCGACAACCTCTTAGAGAAACTGAGGGAAATCATCGCCCAGTGGCTTACCCCACTTAGACTCTCCTGGGGATTTGTGATATCTGACAACGCCACCAATATTGTGCGGGCATTACATCTGGGCAAATTCCAGCACGTCCCATGTTTTGCTCACACAATAAACTTGGTGGTGCAGAATTTTCTGAAAAGCGACAGGGGCGTGCAGGAGACGCTTTGGGTGGCCCGAAAAATTTCTGGCCACTTTCGCCATTCAGCGACTGCGTGCCAAAGACTGGAGCGCCAGCAAACACTCTTGAACCTGCCCCGCCATCACCTGAAGCAAGAGGTTGTGACGCGGTGGAACTCAACCCTCTATATGCTTCAGAGGATGGAGGAGCAGCAAAAGGCCATACAAGCCTATACATCCACCTATGACATAGGCAAAGGAGGGGGTATGCACCTGACTCAAGCGCAGTGGAGAATGATTTCCGTGTTGTGCAAGGTTCTCCAGCCCTTCGAACTTGCCACACGTGAAGTCAGTTCAGACACAGCCAGCTTGAGTCAGGTCATTCCCCTCATCAGGCTTTTGCAGAAGCAGCTGGAGAAAGTGAAGGAGGAGCTAAGACGGAGCGATTCTGCTCGGCATGTGGGACTTGTGGATGAAGCCCTTCATTCGCTTTGCCAGGATTCCAGGGTGGTCAATCTGTTGAAATCAGACCACTACATTTTGGCCACCGTGCTTGATCCTAGGTTTAAAGCCTATGTGGTGTCTCTCTTTCCGGCCGACACAAGCCTGCAGAGGTGCAAAGACCTGCTGGTGAACACACTGTCAGCTGAAGCGGAACGTGACACGTCAACGGCTCCTTCTTCATTTTCTCCCGCAACTGGGGCTGCCAGGAAAAAACTTAGGTATCCTAAGCAACCCGCTGGCGGTGATGCAGGGCAGGCAGGACCAAGTTTGGACATCTGGTCCGGACTGAAGGACCTGGCAACAATTTCTGACATGTCTACTGTCACTGCATATGATACTGTCACCATTGACAGAATGGTGGAGGATTACATCGGTGACAGCATCCAAGTAGGCATGTCAGACAGTCCATACCTGTACTGGCAGGAAAAAGAGGCATTTTGGAGGCCCCTGTACAAGCTGGCTCTATTTTACCTGAGTTGCCCCCCCTCCAGTGTGTACTCCGAAAGAGTGTTTAGTGCAGCCGGGAACCTTGTCAGCGAAAGGCGTAGGAGGTTGCTTCCACAGAATGTGGAGAAGATGATGTTCATAAAAATGAATTATCAACTCTTCCAGGGAGACCAGCCTCCAGAAGGTACAGAGGGACCTGTGGTGGTGGATTCAAGTGGGGACGAGTTAATACTTTGTGAGGATGAGGATGTACACACTGAAGAGGGTGAGGAATCGGTGGATGAGGAGGATGAGGATGACATCTTGCCTCCGTAGAGCCAGTTTGTGCAGGGACACATTAATTGCCAGCTTGTTTTGTGGGGGCCCAAACGAACCAATCATTTCAGCCACAGTTGTGTGGCAGACCCTGGCGCTGAAATGATTGATTTGTTAAAGTGTGCATGTCCTGTTTATACAACATAAGGGTGGGTGGGAGGGCCCAAGGACAATTCCATCTTGCACTTCTTTTTTTTCTTTGCATTATGTACAGTTTGGGGCCTAGTTTTTTTAACTGCCATCCTGTCTGCCACTGCAGTGTCACTCCTAGATGGGTCACGTGTTTGTGCCGCCCACTCGTGTCGCTTAGCATAGTCATCCAGCTACCTCGGTGCAACCTTTTGGACATGAAAACACTATTGTGAGGTGTGAGGTGTTCAGAATAGACTGGAAATGAGTGGAAATTAAGGTTATTGAGGTTAATAATAGCATAGGAGCAGAGAAACCAACAAATTCTGTGATTTTAGCTGTTTTTATGCTTTTTAAAAAAAAAATACAGATCCAAAACACAAAACCCAGAACCCAAAACACGGAAGGGTGGTTTTGGCAAAACCAATCCAGATCCAAAACACGAAGAAAGATCCAGATCCAAAACCAAAACACAAAACACGAAAAGTGGCCGGTGCACACCCCTAATATATATATATATATATATATATATATATATATATATATATATATATATATATATATAGTCAAATTAGAATGTCATGCTGTTGAATCCTTTTAATGTGTAACCGAAATGACCCACACATGTGTAATGTGCTGAGTTTCTGACTAAATTTAAAAGCATCCAATTTTCTCCATCTATTATGCTTAAATCAAAGCTTTTCTTTAAAATCCTCAGTACTAATTCCAGAATATGTACTGTACTTAGTATGAACCAGCCTCTTTGTATTTTTTTGAATGTGTTTAAAGAGATATTACTTATTGAAATTGTTGGAAATGATGTGTGTGCAGGTGTTGATTTTGCAGAGTTATACAGTATACTGTAGGCACACACCAGTGAATGACTCAAACCTCAATACTTAACCAGTGGTGTTTTTTTTTTTTGAAAGATAACAGGTACAGCCGTACTCACTTTTATACACACTGGTAGATGGAGTGTAGCTTGAGTGAAGCAGTGTTCATTACAGCTCACCAGCTGCTGAGTGTATGCTGCTAATGAGTAGAGATGCTGGAATAGCTTTGTGCAGGTATACACTAGGGTCTCTCTGGAAGATTTCTGTCTTCCACTGTGACACTCACACACAGTACTGAGATGGCTGCCATCACATGTGCAGGAGCACATCAGGATGGAGGACAGACCTTCCTGCAGACTCTTTGTCCTAGTGCCAGCATGTATGCACAGTGGGGTGATAGATGCTCAAGTGCACTGTTGTCTATCAGAAATACTTAAAAATTTGCTTTATGTTAGCCTGACTCTCACATGCCACAGCTACACTCCCACCACCTATGCAGTCAGAGGATATAGAGGAGGAGATTATTTTAATAGTTGTTGATGTACTTGCAAAGTAGATAATACAGTAAAACAAAGACATCAGCTAAAAAAAGAAAAAAATTCTACTACTGAGGCACAGACCCAACCATCCACAATGTCTGTTATGTATCAGAGTCTGGATGACTTTAGGCAACAACAACACAGGTTCATGCATGAGCAAAACAGAGATTTGAAGGTCATCAACACACACATCTCCACAAGCTTACACAAGTCACAAATGCAGCTCATCTCAGACATACCAACACAATGGAGTGGATTGATAGGTGTATCATGGGGAATGGGATTTAAATACCGCCGGCTGCAAAATACCCTAACCCTTCCTTCCCCCCTAACCCTCCCTTAGTGGTGCTTAACCATAAAACTCCCAGGGTGGTGCCTAACCTTAAATCCTCCCCGGGGGTGCCTAAACCTGATCCCCCTTCCCACACGCTAAACCTAAGACCCCCTAGTGACACCTAACCCTAACACCCACTTCCTCTAGTCTAACCCTAAGTACCCCCAGCGGTCCCTAAACCTAAACCTGCCCATCCCCAGGCTAAGTAGAATACTTACCCGGCTCTTGATTATCGGGATGGCAGGGGTCTGACTTCCGGTGTTGGGATTAAGATAGTTGTCGGTATTTCGACACCTACCTTAAATCCCGTGTCAGGCATGTATAGTTGGGATTTAGACCGGCGGCTTAGCGTCCGCCGGTCTATTAA
The DNA here is from genome assembly GCA_031769625.1 of Taudactylus pleione. Lineage (NCBI taxonomy): Eukaryota > Metazoa > Chordata > Amphibia > Anura > Myobatrachidae > Taudactylus > Taudactylus pleione. Next base: position 6,379,932 of record JAUIMM010000572.1, read on the forward strand.
CTACATACCATCTCATGGAGCTAACACAGACTATCCATTATGAAGTTAACAACCAGCAGTTCATGACAAACCAGATCTGTGCTGCAATATACAGTTTACAATAGGAACAAATAGGCAACATACTCAAGGACAGTCCAGCACCAGCAGCCAAACCAATTCACCAGCCAGATCTACAGGTATTACACCAATTTAATCTGCTGCACTCATACTGACAAGGTGCAGCTTCAGGACCAGGGAGGAATGAAAAGGGTCAAGTCTAAACTAGAGATGTGCAGGTTCGGATTAGTTTGGATTTTCCCACCGAATTTGGATTTTTCTCGCCAAATTTCAGGTTTTAAAAAGAGGCAAAACGTTATCTTTCATGGACTTTTGTCCATGAAAGATGATGTTTTGCCTTTTTCTGAGAACCGAAATTTGTTGAGGAAAATTTTAATTTGGCGGGAAAATCCAAACTAATTCGAGTTTGCACATCTCTAGTCTAAAGGATGGGATTAAAAAAATATAAAAAATATATACATAATGAAATATACTGATTAAGAAAAATTGACTATACACTCGCTTATTATTTTTGTAATAAAATTGTGTTTAAAAAGATAAAAGTACAGTATCAGGCTTCTTATATGCTTTGCACTATATATGGCATATTGTATACACAGGGGCTGATTCTTAATTGGATGCAGTGGTGGCTGGGTGTGCTTCTTTTGCTGCAGTCGTGTCTGTGACTTTATGCTAATGCTGGTACAAAGCCCTTCCTTGGTGTACAGCTATGCATCCAAATATGAAAGAACTAAGACCCCCACTTTCAGCATCTTTAAAAGTGACAATCATGCTCAGTACATCTGTAGACGCCACCATCAGTTGCTCCATGTAGACTTGCACCAGCTCTCTGCTACAATAGGAGAAGATTCTCTGTCTGAGGATGGCCTCCAAAGTAAGTGAATAAGCATCTGTGTATGCAACCACTTGCAGTGTCATACCCACAACACTTCCATACCACGCCGATAAGAAGCAGCATCTTTGTGAATAGTCACCTCCCAGTCACCACCCATGAATACCCAATATATTTATAATTAATTGTGTTGGGGATGCCGGTGCTCGAGATCCCAGCCTTCAAAATCTTGACACTGGCATCCCAACAGGATTGGGATGCCGACACCTGTAAGGTATGCTATCCCTAACCCTCCCTCCCCGGTGCCTAAACTTAACCACCCCCCAGTGCCTAAACCTAACCTCCCCCCACACCCTAAACTTAACCCTCCCACCTTAATTCCCAACCCTCCCCCTATTGCATAACCCTCCCCTAAACCTGCTATTTACCTTCTGGATGCCATGGTGCTGGATTTCTGACAGGTGTCAGGATTCCAGCTCCAGTATTCTAAATGTCGGCATCACATGTGTCGGGATATTGACCGTATCCCATTTCTAATACATTTCAGACACCGTGCTTCTGACTTAGTACCTCTACTCTGCACACAAACAGGATGCATGCACAGTGAGACTTAGACACATACTCAGTGCAAAAACATAACTCCACTACATCTGCAGTGTGCCACTCAGAATCAGGCCCACAATGTAAATGTTTTCACGTTGTAGAACAAACTGCTCCCCCATTTCTCTGAGATCACAACCGCATCTAATAAGATACCAACATAAAAGGGGAGTCTGAGTAACGGCAGCACCTCACATAGGAAGAGTGTAAGAACCTCTATAATAGTAAAAGTTACAAATAAAATGTTATACAACAATAACACCACAAAACACTAAATATGTTTGTTGAAATTGCAAATTGTTTTACATGTGAAGTACTGCTATCTACTATTCTATCTTTAACCTCCTCCCCCCCTTTGTATTGACCACATGTTCAGCTGTTGAAGATGTCTCTTTGTTGTATGCCTATTTTTCCCATTGCTATCTTGCCAAAGGCCAATATTGTGAAGCATATAGCATGCATTTACAATTTTTCTAACATAATAAAGGAGTACGTTACCGGATTTATCCAAGCAACTGATCCCACTACTTAATATCCTAAAGGAGCATGTTCCTAGTTGAAATGTGCACCTCATTCTATTTATGCTGAGTAGGACCCTGAGGACTCAACAGAGGTGTCATAAGCCAGGTTTGACAACAATTTATCGATCACCATCTATTAAAAAGGATAACATTAGTCCATCCATAACATTAGTCCATTAGTTCCACAAGAAACATACCTAGCAGCCTGTCATGACCCAGGTTTGCGGTCCTTACCAGTGAGGGTGCTGTGACGTGGTCCTTCTGGCAGGGAAGCTGGCGTGTGGAGATTGGCATTGCGTGTATGCAGTGGTCTGCCAGCGTTGGGCCATCCTGACAGGGGTAAGACTAGTGGCGTCTCCGCGTCATGGCTGTCAGGGCACCACCATGTTGTCTTTGGCCATGTGACATAGCAGGCCAAATGTCTGTGGGTCACCTGCTCTCTCTGGCCTATCACGTTCTGTTGCACTTAAGGGTGTTTGGAGCACCCTGTAGTTGCCAGCACAATGTGTTTCACAGCAGCAGCTGTGAGAGAGAGTTCCTGCACTCCTGAGACCTGCGTTCCGGTGCTCGCCCTTGCTCCTTGTCTGCCTTCAGCTCCCTGCAACCTGCACCGCTCTGCCTTGCCCTGCACTCTGCTAGAGATCACCCTGCACCTTCCACCAGACCCACTCCTGCCTGAACCTGTCTCCACAGTTAACCCATTCCTGTACAGCCATCATCATAGCATTTCCGGATATCCATCTCAAGCCATTACTCTGCATACCTGGATTTCCATTTCACATTTACAGCCTATCTCGATTCACCTTATTCATCTCTTTCACCGTGCTGGACATTTATGTATAACCACTCACTACAGTTTCCTCCTGCTACAGTTATTAGTTTGTTATTACTGGACTTTAGTTATCTTTTGTTAATTTCTACCAAAATCCACATTGAACTACTTACTTTTCAGTTTAAACCTGTTCAAGTGTTTACTCCTGTTTCCACCCCGGATCCACAACAAACACAGGCCCTGATTCAGAGCCAGACGCTCTTTCAGAGTCTGGAGGTTTTTTGGGGTACCTCCAAGGTAAGTTAGCTCTCAGCTCATACATGTACTGTTATCATGCAGTACATCAATTTGTTATTATATGACCCAGAGTGGGTGCTACTATTATGTAGCAATAATTATTTGGGGGTGAGCGTTTGGGAGTGGGGCCCCCAGGATTGTTCTGGCTGGACCATGCTCATGGCATCACCACTTAATTCACATAGAATATTTTTTCACTTTTCTATGTGTTTGTGTATTATTTATGTCATTTTAATTCTTTTACATCTCATTAACACTTATTGATTTATCTTTACACACCTATCCTTTAATACTTCACTATCACCTTTTTTCCCCTTTTCATGTGATGCCCTAGGAGTGGTCCTTGGCTGGAATTTTTTGGGGTGCCTTGCTTCTCGGACGTGAACCCCTTAATTTTAGGGATGCTGGTACAGAGGAGCCTTGACGACGGCCCAGCGCTTATTCATATATTTGCAAATGTATGTAAACCAATACCTCTGAATTTCTATTATCATGTAGGATTCAAGTATTTTTCATTTATCTGCAGTGTGCTGGAGGGCAATTTTCTTTTTTCTGTGTTCAGTGTAAACCCCACCCTTTACAAGCACCTGCAGTACATTAAGCTGATTGAGCAACTACCATATTTTTTGCTTGCAGACGGAGTAGCAGATGGCGGTGGCGGAAGCGGGGATTCAGATAAGTGTTTTTTTTATTTTGTTTTTTATATTACGTGTGTCTACTGGGGGGGTGTCTGGCACTACTAGGGGTACTATAAAGGAGGGGACTACTACTACTGGGGGCACTACAAGGGGGGTGGGGGACTACAACTACTGGGGGCACTACAAGGGGGGGACTACTACTACTGGGGGCACTACAAGGGGGAGTGGACTACTACTACTGGGGACTACTACTACTGGGGGCACTATAAGGGGACTACTAATACTACTACTGGGGGCACTACAAGGGGGGGACTACTACTACTGGGGTCACTACAAGGGGGGGACTACTACTACTGGGGCACTACAATGGGGCGCTACTACTAATTGGGGCACTACAAAGGGGGGGACTACTACTACTGGGGGCACTAAAAAGGGGGGACTACTACTACTGGGGGCACTACAAAGGGGGGGACTACTACTAGGGGCACTGCATAGGGGGGAGGGGACTACTACTAGGGGCACTGCATAGGGGGAGAGGACTACTACTAGGGGCACTGCATAGGGGGGAGGGGACTACTACTAGTGGCACTACATAGGGGGAGGGGACTACCACTGGGGGCACTGCATCGAGGGACCTCTGCTAGGGGCTCTGTATAAAGAGCAATACTGGGACTACTGCATAGGGGGGAGACTACAACTGGGGCCACTATTTAAGAGTCATTGCATAAGGGTTACCACTTTTGGGGGCACTGCATGGGGGGTGGACTGCTACTGGGGGCACTATATAAGGGGCACTGCATAGGGGGTACCACTATTAGGGGCACTATATAAGGGGCTTACTACTGGGGGCACAAGGGGCACTGCACAGGGGGGACCACTACTGGGGGCACTACTGGAGGCCTGCATAAGGGTGTTCTCTCCTGTGGCACACGGGGGCACTGCATATGGGCACTACGACAGGGGGCTGCCCTAATCTTTATTTTTACCTTACATTAATCCCATATGGACCCGCTTCCTCCATGGAACACTTGAGGGGGGGTGCGGCGCCGTAGTACGCATATTCTTCGGGCACCCTGGCTACAAAATACTCCTCTGCCAGGGCCGCCTGCTTGCATTTGCCGCCCAGGCTAAAAGTTGCCAGCCAGCCCCTGGTCTCGTCCATCGCAAGCCCCAGTGAGCTTCTGGCTCCATTTTGCCAGCCACCCCCCTGCCCGCCTCCAAAATGTAAATCAAAATCGACAGCCACCCCCTTTTGGTGTGAGACCCATAGCGACGGAGCGCCCATCGCCGGCTCCAGCATGCGCATGCGCAGTGAGGGACCATCGACCACTTGCAATCACTGTGCACTCACGAGCAGGTCTGAATCATGCCCACAGACTCTAACAGTTTGCACTGGCCTAATGGATTCGGCCACTGGACAGGAGTCCAGAACAGATTTAATTCACGGCATGGCTTCTCGCCTGGAAGGACTGGGAACCATGCAACAGCAATTAGTACAGTATATACAAGAAATGGCACTCTGTCAGGATACCTTACAAGCTACACTAACTACTCCAAGTATGCCTGCAGTTACTCCTGCTTTCACTTCTGTGGTATCTGCCTCTGGAGTTCCTCCTCATTTGTATTTACCTATACCTGGCAAGTTTGATGGCAATCCTAAACTGTGTCGTGGATTTCTCAACCAGTGATATACATTTTACTTTAGAACCATCCAATTTCCCTACTCATAAAACCAAAGTTGCCTATATTGTGTCTTTATTGTCCGGCTCAGCTTTAGATTTGGTTTCTCCGCTCTGGGAGCGATCAGATCCGCTACTGAATAATTACCCATAATTTTTAACATCATTCAGGAGGATTTTTGATGAGCCTGGAAGAACCACTTCTGCTTCTTCCAGTATTATGAATCTGAAACAAGGTACCCATCCTGTCAGTCACTACGTCATTCAGTTCCAGACGTTGGCATCAGAGCTCAGATGGCACAAAGAAGCCCTAACATCAGCTTTCTTGCATGGTCTATCGGATCATATAAAGGATGATCTAGCCACTCATGATTTGCCCTCTAGCCTTAATGATCTAATTTCTCTCTGCAACAAAGTGGATATACGCTTTAGAGAGCACCAAGCTGAGAAGCACAGAGCTGATCATTTTAGGCCTCATCCTCACCTGCTCCTACCCGTTCTCCTCCCTCCTTTACAGATGAAGAACCCATGCAGGTTAATCATACCCGTCTTTCTAAAGAAGAACGACAAAGACGCATTCATAAGAACCTTTGTCTATACTGTGGAGACACGGGTCACTTGGTGGCTTCCTGTACCCACAAGCCGGGAAACGGCCATTACTAACTAATCCCGAGGACACTCAGTTAGGAATAATACTACCATCCCCAAAGCAAAATGACTGTCTTGTCCATAGCTCTAGATATTAATACTAGTCTTGCATTTGTATCTGCCCTCCTGGATTCTGGGGCAGCAGAAAATTTCATGTCCTCTCATTTGTCAGATAAATTACAAATTCCTAGCATCACCTTGGATCCTGCTATCTCCTTGACCTCTATCAATGGTAGACCTATTGCTAATGGAACTGTGTCTAAAAGAACTAAATCTATTCTAGTTCATATCGGAGCCCTTCATGTTGAACATAGCTTCTTAATCATACCCAAGGCTTCCCACGAGAGTATACTCAGATACCCATGGCTGCATAAGAACAGTCCCAGAATTGATTGGAACACCATGCAGGTTCTGTCATGGAGTGAGGAATATCAAGGGTTTGTCTTCCGAAGATTCAACCTGTAGGCCGATGCCTTGTCACGGTCACTGTCCACTGTGAGTGGTCCAGAGACACTGCAGAGTACTCCCATGCTGGAGTCAAAGGTTTTTGTAACTATACAACTACAACCACCTGTTGGGAACACATTTGTAGCCCCAGAGTTGAGAAAACAGTTGCTGACATGGGCTCACTCGTCTCGTTTTGCCGGTCACTCAGCCATTCGCAAGACCTAGGAGTTCCTGTAAAGATTCTATTGGTGGCCATCAATGAAGACCGAGGTAACCGAGTTTATCTCATCCTGTACCCTGTGTGCTCAGCATAAATCTCAACAGTCTCCAGCCGGTGAATTGGTGCCCCTTCCTGTGCCATCTCATCCGTGGACACATCTATCCATGGATTTTGTGACTGACCTGCCATGTTCTAATGGATATACCACCATCTAGGTGGTAGTAGATCGTTTCTCTACGATGGTCCACTACATTCCATTAAAAAAGTTACCTTTGGAACCTGATTTGGCATATATTTCGTCTACATGGACTTCCTTCAGAAATCATCTCAGACCTGGGGGGTTAAATTTGTGGCAAAATTCTGGAGAGACCTCTGTTCTGTCCTACAAGTTAAACTCAACCTCTCCACGGCCTATCACCCTCAAAGTAATGGGTCCACTGAGAGGGTGAATCAGGATCTCAAGACCTTTATGAGAATATTTTAATGTCTTCATCCCAGGACAACTGGTCTGAGTCTCTTCCCTGGGCCAAATTTGTGCACAATGCATCGTATCATTCGTCTACTAACCAAACTCCTTTCTACATTGTATATGGACTACATCCTAGGGTCCCTGAGTTCCGTAGTTTGCCCACCTTTGATGTGCCAGCTGTGGATGCCACTGTACAGAACTTTGCTTCACTTTGGTCTCGAGTGCGGGCTGCTCTTGTTAAAACCTCCCTGCAGTACAAAGATCAGGCAGATAGGAAGCAAAGTTCCTCAGATGCGGGTCAGGAATCAAGTATGGCTTTCTACCCGCAATCTTCACCTCAAAGTACCGTCTATGAAGTTCGCTCCCCGGATTATTGGACCATACTCCATTACAGAGATAATCAATCCAGTCTCTTCTCATCTTCAGCTCCCATCTTATTTAAAGATTCCCAATTCCTTTCATATATCTTTGCTCAAGCCACTACTTCTCAATAAATTCCTCAGTGTTCTCCTTGTTCCCCCCAAGGTCCAACCTGAAAATTGAGTGGAATTTCAGGTGTCTCAGATTGTGGATTCTCGTATCCGCCATGGTCATTTGCAATACCTGCTTGATTGGAGAGGCTATGGTCCAGAAGAACATTGTTGGACGAGAGCTGAGGACGTCCATGCTCCTAAACTCATCAGAAAATTCCACTTGGATCATCCCGAAAAGCCTAGAAAGTGTCCTGAGGCCACCCATAAGGAGGGGGGTACTGTCACGACCCAGGTTTCGTGGCGTGGTGCTTTGCGGTCCTTACCAGTGAGGGCACTGTGGCATGGTCCTTCTGGCAGGGGAGCTGGCGTGTGGAGATTGGCATTGCATGTACGCAGAGGTCTGCCAGCATTGGGCCATCCTGACAGGGGTAAGACTAGTGGCGTCTCCGTGTCATGGCTGTCTGGGTGCCACCATGTTGTCTTTGGCCATGTGACATAGCAGGCCGATCGTATGTGGGTCATCTGTGGGTCACCTGCTCTCTTTGGCCTATCACGTTCTGTTGCTGGGTACTTAAGGGTGTTTGGAGCACCCTGTAGTTGCTATGTGACATGTGCCATGTGACATAGCAGGCCAATCATCTGTGGGTCACCTAATACTTGACTTAAGTGTCTTGCAAAAGTTGTTTGTCTAATTATTAACACTCTACAGCACAAAGACTGAATAATAATTTATGCAGCCCAGACACTGTCTTTCAAACACTCAAGATCATCTCTCACCTGCTCATAGAGTTTCAGGAGGTTTGGGCAATTCAGGCCACCTGGGTTCTATAAGTACATCTGGCAGCCTATCTGGGCCCTGGTTCTGGTGTGGATGTTCTGTCCTCCTCCTGCCCTGACAGTGAGGAGAGCACTTGTATATATAGTTCATAGGCATTACCTTACACAGCAATGACTACAGTCACACAAAAATGAAATGGCCTGTGGGCTAGTTTATATGGGGTTTAAATGTTTTTGAATAGGCCACATTTGTTGTAATTAGGCCCCTAGATGTGTACTCTTTTTTGATTTTGCTACTTTGAGGCCTATCTTTTGTTTGGCGAGTTATTGAGGGGCAATTAAAGCGCGTTTCAAACTCTCTAACTATTAGATCTGGCAATGTTTAACATTAGAAACATCTGGAGGAAGTGGTGTGTAGTGGCGAGAATGTTTGGAGCCAGGGGCATTTCTAGAGAGGAGGGGACCTGTGTGCAGTCTCTGACATTGCCCCCTCCTCTCTGGTGGCTGGCAGCGCACTGAGCTGTGTGCGGCCAGCGCCGGAGTTATAGACTCTGGGCACTAGAGTGCGCCGAGAGTCTATAGAGTATGCGCAGATCACCGGGAAAATGGCCACGGCAGCCATTTTCCCTGTACTGCGCATGTGCAAATGACAGGAAAATGGTGTGCGGACCCAGGGCCCCATGTGCCCCACACACCCTGCACCCATTATAGATACGACCCTGGTTGGAGCACAAATCTCGAGAGTTTGTATTTATACTCTATTACATATGGAAACTTGAAACTCCTCAAAAACATGACAGAAATGTGCCACTTAAGTAAACTCATACCCTATTACATTTCTACCTAAGGTGAAATCTTGTTCTTTGACGTGGCAGTTTTTTATTTTATTTTATGGTGATGCTCTGATTTTTTTTTTGTTAGAGTATATATAGTTGGGGAAAGGTTCACTAAATTTCCTGGCTGTATATGCAGATACATTTACTGTGCATAGTTCACCTGTCAATTTATTTCTTTTCACATGGAATAACACATGTACAGCTCATAGTAATGAACTGTAATATGTGAACTCATACCCATAAGCACCAACAAGAGAAACCACATAACTAGTGTTTAATCCTGAATGAACAAGAGAAAAATATATTCTTTGAAATATGCTACTAACTGATCTTAACAGGTTGTTAATTTAGTATATCGTCTGACAACATAGGCAGCCTGGCGCAGCTTCAGAGAAGTAACACCTCTTTGTAGCCAACTTAATATGTTCAAAGTTCAACTTCAATAGAGATGTTCATCTGTATCATGCCCTTTTTGCATTTTGAGAATGTCAGCTGGTCTGAGAGGATTATATATAGACATAAAGTCAACTAATTTGTCTAAGTCATGGAATTATTTTGTGCAAGGACCAAAAAACACAGCAGGTGTTCTAGATAATTACCCGTATCTTGCTCTTGTTCTTTTATAAGACACGTTTCATCCTGAAATCCCTTACAACAGTTATTTGCTTCATGTTCTTCCTGTAGTCTATCTTAATGTTTATTATTTAATCCTGGTTTGATATAATGTACATTCTTAGGTGAACATTGGGCCTGATTCAAAGATGTACATAAACCTGATGGTTTGTATACATCTCCTATGGCAGGGGAGCTGTGCATACTCATGACCCGAAATATGCATATGCAGAAAGGGACCTGTGTTATCGCACACAGGGCCTGATTCTGACCCACTCGTGAGCGCTGAGAGCTCACAAGCGGGTCGATGGTGCCCAAGTGCACATGCGCACGACGGAGGCGGCTCGGTCGTGCGCATGCACGAGACCTGAATAACGACGGCCAAGCCATCGTTAAGGGTCTCGCACCAAAGGGGGCGTGCTGTGGATGGTGATTGACAGCACGCCTCCTTTGGTGGGCATGCCGGGGGCATGATAGAGCCAAAAGCACTCCTGGGCTTGCAGCAGCGAGACCCTACCGCAGGGTCTCATCGCAAGCCCGATGGTCACGATGGTCTTGACCATCGCGACCATCATTTTGGCCACTTGCTATAGCTGTGAGTGGTCACCTATAGCTATGCGAGATGCCAGGAGGCTGCTCCAAAAAGGAGCAGGGACGGCCCTGCTTCAGAGCGAGCGCTCTGTCAGAGCGTCCAGCTCTGAATCAGGGCCACAGTGCCCCCAAGCCGGAGCATGATTGACATGCAGCAGACATAGGGGGCAGGAATGGGGTGGCCCAGCTTTCTGGGAGTGTAGTGGCCAGTGTCTGCATTTTCTACATTTACTGGCCTCGCACGTGGGCAAGAGGTGGCCATACTGAGAAAGCTTAGGCTTAGTCAGATGGCCGATGATGGATGCAAACATTGGAATCTATGGTCGCTATGTTGATCTGAACCTGTGTCTTTTTCCTTTAGATGCTATATTTTTTTTTGCTAAGCAACTGCACCCAAAGACACAGCGGCTGTGCAAAAAGCATACAACTCTTAATCAGGCCCATCCAGGGCTATCTCTTTCATTGGACTTGTTGGGTAGTTGCCCAAGGGCCCACAGCTTGTAGGGGCCGGCCATCCAGCCCCCCTGCAGCTATTAGCTGGCCGGCTGGTGCACTGTACTCTGATCTAACCTCCCCCCATGACAAGTACTCACCATCTTCCGGATCCTGCAGTGGGTAATGGGAGAGATGTCATGACGTCTCTCCCATTATGCAGAGTGGCCTGGCCCGGGAGGATGAACGGAGGAGCGGATGGCGGGAGCGGGGATTCAAGTAAGTGTTTTTTTTTTTTATTACGTGTAGCACTACAAGGGGGAGAGCTCTACTGGGGGCACTAAAAGGGGGAGAGCACTACTGGGGGCACTGCAAGGTGGGATTACTACTGGGGCACTACAAGAGGGGGGACTACTACTGGGGGCACTAAAAGGGGGGGACTACTACTAGGGGCACTACAGGGGGGGACTACTACTGGGGGCACTACAAGGGGGGACTACTACTGGGGGCACTACAAGGGGGACTACTACTGGGGGCACTACAAGGGGGGGACTACTACTGGGGGCACTACAAGGGGGGGACTACTACTGGGGGCACTACAAGGGGGGACTACTACTGGGGGCACTACAAGGGGGAGAGCACTACTGGGGGCACTACAAGGGGGGGACTACTACTGGTGGCACTACAAGGGGGAGACCACTTTTGGGGGCACTACAAGGGGGAGCACTACTGGGTGCACTACAAGAGGGAACACTACTGGGGGCACAACAAGGGGGGGTACTACAGGGGAACTACAAGGGGGGATTACTATGGGGGGCACTACAAGGCAGGGACTACTACTGGGGGCACAATATAAGGGGCTTTCTACTGGGAGCACAAGGGGCACTACACAGGGGGTACCACTACTGCGGGCACTATATAAGGGGCTTACTACTGGGGGCACAAGGGGCACTGAACAGGGGGAACCACTACTGGGGGCACTGCATAAGGGGCACTGCATAGGAGGTTCACTACTGGAGGCCTGCATAAGGGGGTCCTCTCCTGTGGCACAGGGGGCACTGCATATGGGCACCACTACAGGGGTCTGCCCCTAATCTTTATTTTTACTTTACATTGATTCCATATGGACCCGCCTTCTTCCTGGAACACTTGAGGGGGGAGGGGGCGCCATAGCACGCATGTGCTCCGGGCACCCTGGCTACATGCTACTCCTTTGCTAGGGCCACCTGCATGCATTTGCCCCCCAGGCTAAAAGTTGCCAGCCAGCCCCTGCCCTGGGCCCATCACACATTCTTGCTCTTCCAGTGACCAATTAAAAGGCTTAAGTTAAGAAGTGGAAAATACAGTATCTACTGCTTTAGCAGAAAATGGGCAGGTTAATGGTAAGCTACCGAAAAATATGAGACTCTTATCTTATTATATAATAAAGCAATGATGTAACAGAGGAAATTTTATTCTAATACTTGTAAATACTTTTAACATGGGCTGGTGGGTCAGATGCCATTTCTACTGATTGTAGCCCTTTAATCTCCCCTGTGAAAATAGAAATTACTTTACTTGGTACTGCAGTAGAACCGAAAATTCTGCTCTGAGCAATGCGACTAAGATGCACCAGGAGACTGCACTGACTAATTTGAAATGCAAAACTTGTGTGTGCAACTGAGTCTCTAAATGAAGCACAATGGAACTTGGCGTGGAAAAAAGTGGTTGCCGCATATCAAATTAAACAGTGCAGTCTCCGGGCGTGTCTTAGTCACATTGCATTGTGACCAAGATGCATTTTTTGGGGGTGAAATAGATGCAAAAAAGATGCTTGGAGCAAACAGAGTCATACAGGACATGGCACGCCAAGAGCAGCTGTTTGGCGTGATTGCAGCAACAATGTATGAGGACACATCTGTAACATTGTTAATCATCGTCACAATTGGAAGATGTCATTATCATCCTCGCCGTCATTAGTCTTAATATCATCATCACACAGTATTAGCTCATACCCACTGGAACCACTGTTTCAGAAAGCTCTGTACTTTGTTGTAAATGGCTGCAAAGGTCTTCTTCATTAAATTTGTAATTACATTTTATGATCATCAGTTTATCCAAATTTTTTAGAATAAGGGGTCTATTTACTAAGCAGTGTTAGGAGACTGAGGCCCTGATTCAGAACCGGACGCTCTGACAGGGCGCTCGCTCTGAATCAGGGTCATCCTTCCTGATTTTAGAGCGGCCTCCTGGCCGCTCGCATAGCTGTGGGTGACCACCCACAGCTATAGCGAGCGGCCAAAAAGATGGTCGCGATGGTCAAGACCATCACGACCATCGGGCTTGCGACGAGACCCTTGTGGTAGGGTCTCGTCTGCCGCAAGCCCTGGAGTGCTTTTGGCTCTATCAGAGCTGAGAGCACTCCCACTGACATCACTTGTGATGTCAGTGGGGCCGGCCCCAGACGGTAGGCGTTCCCATGGGAATGCCTCCGTCTGGACAGCCACGCCCCCGGCACGGCCACCAAAGGGGGCGTGCTCGTCGCTATCTGGGTCTCGTGCATGCGCACGACGGAGCCGGGTCCGTTGTGCGCATGCGCACTGGCCCAACATCGACCCGCTTGTGAGCACTCAGCGCTAGCGGGCAGGTCTGAATCAGGCCCAGAGTGAAAAGTGATAAGAAAGTGATAAGGTGCCAGCCAATCAGCTCCCAACTGTCATTTTACAAACACAGCCTGTGAGATGACAGTTGGGAGCTGATTGGCTGGCACTTTGTCACTTTCTTATCCGTTTTTACTCTGTCTCCTAACACTGCTTAGCAAATAGACCCCTTAGCCTCCTACGCCGATCACTCACAAGTGTTGCTGCAGCTGCTGCAAACTTCAACATGCAGTTGTTGAATGCTGAAAATATCCAGAAATTGTCCGGCCCACAGACCGCATGTCCTGCACACACCTGTCACTTTTAAAGAAATTCGGAAACACCAAGTTTATTGTGTGCGCAAAACATGGTACAGATATGTCCTTCCTCATCTATCCTCCATGCATTAGGAGTCACGTTACACAGGATGCACGAGAGCCGCTGGTTCCTGTGTGACTCGGCCTGTGGCGGGTGTCTTTTTTTTGCCACAAATGCATCTTATTTGCAGTGTGATGCAAATAATGCACACAAGCAGACTTTGCTGATTAATATCATATGCAGTATGTGTATGTTCTGTGTGTGGCCAAATCTGTAAAACCATCACAGCGGAACGTGGTGTGGAAAACAGCCGCTGACACTGTACCGTAGCATTTCGTATGCAAATACAGCAGCAGTCGCACACAGAACATACAAGTCGTATAACATTAATCAGCAAAGTCTGCCTGTTATCATATTCACATAACATTGCAAACTTACAGGTGATGAATTGCTTTTCTTCTAAAATGGAATTGAGATTCTAGCATTCTCTTTTAGAAGGTGCTAGATAAATAAGTAGAATCTGATTGGTTGCTCTAGGCAACACATCCTCTTCTATAAACCTGCACTTTAGTAAGTATACCAGTAGGACATGCTGTGATAAATGTACCATTTTCTCTTTATTGGAAACTTATTTACTTATTTATTAACTTTGATTATATAGATTCTTTATTTCATGGACATTTCTATTAATTAAATAACAATGCTTGATACCACAAATTTCTATTGTGCAGCATATTCATGTCCTGACTGTGTATGCTTAAATAATGTTGTATATAATATATCCTTAAGGAGTAATATGTAAAAATGGTGAAATGTTACAAGATTAAATAAAACTTTAATATATTTTTAAAAGAAAGCATGTTGACCTATTTTGTAGGAATAATGCAACTTTTCTTTATGCATAGACTCCTTGGGCTGTATGTGGTGCATAACATTACCATAATGTATCCCATTAAGCTAAGCCATAAATAACACAAAAGCCGTTGCAGCCCAGCTGTGAACTCATGCTATGTTATGCTGCATTTGTAGTTATAGTGTGTTCAAGTTTAGTAAGTCAATAATATGTCATCTTAGGACATCACATTGACTTAATGCATTTATGAATTCTATAGACTTTTAATAGCTGTAGTGTTTAAAACTGCTAATAGCAAAAACTTGAATTCATCATTCCATTAGTGAATATTACACAACAGGAATAACACAACTCCCACAGCCAAGCAATCACACCTAATGAGTGTTATGCGCTTGGCTATCCATACAGTGCTTTTTATATTTACTATATTTTATCTAAGGTATATTGAATCTAGCAGAAACAGATTTGTTGCCAGCACTAATGAGAAGTTCCACAATGCTAGAAGAAAAAAGCACAAAACTCCCCACCCCAGTAAAGAAATCCAATTAATCTAATGTATTTTTCTAATTGTATAGGTGTAGCAAACTATTTTAATGGTGTTTCCTCAGACCCTAACAGCTCAAACCTTTCAAGTTATACATTAATCACATGTTCAAGTTGACTTTAAGTAAAACAGCTGAAACAAGACAAGGATGGAAATGTATTAAATGCCGGGTTTGTAAATATGAGATTTTAAAGCCACATTACAGCTCATGCTGTTTTTAGCCCCAAAACCACAAAATTTACTATTTTGTGGTTTGGGGCTGAAACTTCAAAGTGCACGGAATGTGTTGCGGATTAAAAACCTCTAAATCACATTAACCACTTGCCAGGCATGTTCAGAATTTTCTGACCACACCAGGCAGTTCTTTAACTGCTCTGGTCCTAAAATTTCGACCAGTCAGATAAACATGAAGGCGGCTGCAGGAAGAGAATCTTCCCGCAGCTGCAGCTCTCAGAGGGACCTTCTGGTCTCTCTGCTTGTCAGCACCCTCTCCCCCTGTGTCTGCTGTGCTGCCGATCACTGCTGATCGGTCAGCAAAGCAGGACCCCCCAACCCAGCGGCTGCAAAGATTAGCAGCTGCTGGTAAAAAGTAAATTAACCTCCCCCCTCATATCCCTGACATACCTGGTACCTGGATCCGGTCTCAAATTGAATGTCGCAATGGTCGTGATGTTTCCGATGTTCCGATGTTTGGTTCCAATGTTCCGATGTTTGAAAAAATGATTATTTTTTTACAAATCTTAAATTAAAAAAAAAAATTTTTTTAAATTTGTTATGAAACCATTTTGGATAAGTTAAAATGGATGTTCCTCACCTAATTCACTCATAAAAAAAAATGACAAGGACCTCAAGTGCTTTGGTCCATATTCAGTTTTGGTTTACTTTAAAATGTTATAAAAACAGCTAAAATCATGTAACTGAACCTGTTTTTTTTCCTATATTATTAACTTAAATAGCATTATTTTCCAGTCAATTCCAATCATTTTTGATCACCTCACAGCACCTGAAATCAGGAAAGAGAGACTTAAATGCAAACATGCGAGATCTGTTTTTTTTAAATCCAAGTTTCAAACTTATTTATTACCAGTTTTTTATATATAAAAGTCACACATATTCCACAGCACTTTACATAGAATATTTGACCATCCACATCAGTCCCTACCTCAGTGAAGCTTATAATCTATAGTCCCTACCAAATGTACACACACACATGGGGTCATTCAGAGTTGGTCGCAAGCGCTGAGCGCTCGCAACCAACTCGATGTTGCCCCCACTGGGCATGTGCGGCTCCGTCGTGTGCATGCGCGAGACCCGGCTAGCGATGGACTCTCTATCGCTAGGGGTCTCGCAGCAGACAGGGCGAGATGTCAATGTGATTGACAGCTCACCCCTTTTGGGAGGCAGGCAGGGGACGTGCCTGCCCAAACGGAGGCATTCCCGCCGGAATGTTTGCCATTTGGGGGCGGCCCCACTGACATCATTGCTGATGTCAGTGGGGAGCTTCCTGCTCGATCAGAGCAGGAAGCTCCCTGGGGCTTACGAGTGCCCAGACCCAACCTTAGGGTCTGGTCGTAAGCCTCGATGGTCGCGATGGTCTTGACCATCGCGACCATCACCCATGTCGGTCACTAGAGCTGTGGGTGTTAACCCACAGCTTAGTGATCGACAAGGAGACGGTCGTTCAGGATGCGAGCGACCGCTTGCAACTAACGACTGGCTCTGAATGAGGTCCACAGACACTAGAGTAAATTTTTGTTGGGAGCCAATTAACCTACCAATTTATGGGAGGAAACCGGAGTACCTGAAAGAAACCCATGCAAGCACAGGGAGAATATACAAACTCCACACAGCCAGACTGTAGTGGGAATCAGACCCACTATCTCAGTGCTGTAAGGCAATAATGCTAACCATTACACTGTCTTTGCTACCCTAAACTTGCAAGAACACCCGAGCCAGGACTCAGCTTGACTTGGAACCCCAAAGTTCAGGTGTGTTCGGTTTTCAGCAAAACCGAATGACTCATCTCTACAGATGTGTCCTTACACATCTTTGCTGCAGTTGCACCAAAAAGCCCCTCTCGGCGCCCCACTTCCCGTGAGACTCTGAAAGCACCAGGCAATTTTTTGCATCTTTCATTGCCGGAAATACGTCTAAATCTCAAATGTGATGTGACTAGGACGCACCAGGAGACTGTGCTGATTAATTTTATATGTGACACTTGTATATCTGTGTGCAATCAAGTCCCTGAAGCTGTATACGGAGTACTACAATGTAGCAGCCGCTGCTTTTATAATTCCAAGTTCCTTTGTGCTTCATATGGAGACTCAATCACACACAGATATACAAGTGTCACATATCAAATTAATCAGCACAGTCTGCTGGTGTGTCCAAGATGCCCGACGCCAGCATGGGACTTGTCGGCTCACTCACGCCAGGCAAATTGCACTGCGTGGTGTATTGAAGCTAGATGTATGAGGAGGACACATTTGTATATTGTACTAAACATTACTAACTTTGTTCTTTTGGTAGCAAATTAAAATATGGACAAAAATAATCATCTTTTAGGAAGTGGAGCAGTTTAAGCATTGTTATATAAACAGCTTACACAAACAAAAATATTCTAAGCTTGTTATTCTGTCTGCAAATTTCCATAACTGTTAATGTCTGTAAATGTACAAGGACAAGTCAGCTACATCATAATCACATGTGTAGAATAATTGATTCTACATTCTCTCTTATGTACCAAATAGTTAAAGATACTCTTCAATATTCCCATTGTCATCTTCTGATATACTTCAAATCTCTTTCTTCTTGGTCCCTTTGGACAACATGAATGTATGCTCTTTTTACCTACTGCACATCAGCATTCTGTAACGCATTACATGTTTTAGCTTTTCATGAATATTACAAGCACATAAAAGCATATGATCATACACATTAAAATTAAGGTTCTCTGTACAAGTTTTGGTCCCCTAGCTGAAAAATAGAAAATAAATCCCATTTTTCAGAATCTGTACTTCTGTAATCTTCCCTCATTACATTATTAATATATTGTTCAATTTTAGCAAACATATCTGCTATACCAGTATATACTTTTTGGGTAAGTATGGCATACACCAGTGGTTCCCAAACTTTTTTGAATAACGGCACCCTAGAGTATCAGCATTGCTTTCACTGCACCCCTAAATTTAAGTTTGTTATTGAGAGATTCATCCAAAAATGTAGTAAAGTGAAGTAAATTGTGCTTACCTGTCATCCTTAGGTTCAGTTATGTGGTGGTGACAGCTTTGCGCTTCTGTTTTCCCACATATTTACATTATATTGACCATAAATAATTTGATTTGGTGCTGGACCACCAACCTGAGGGTGCCACAGTGCACAGTTTGGGAACCACTGGCATACATAGTTGTAGGCTGATTTTCTGGAACAACAGTTCTAATAACTCTAACGAGACACTTTAATTAAATATACAGGGTGGGATGTACTAAGCATTGCATCTGCCAAGCGGTACATCCCGCCTCTCATCAGGTACATACTGTGGTTTATTACCGTGGTAATAAGAGCTGTCCATTGCGATGCCCTAGGATACAGGAACTTCTGGGTTTAACACCCAGAAGTAACCCAGTAACACCCAGAAGTCCCTCTGGCATCCTCCTGCACATGCGCAGAAGGCCACGGGGGGAGATGAGATGGATCCGATTGAATCCATCTCAGGGAGAGCATCCTGAATAGAAGCCGTTAAGCCTCTATTGGGTAATGCCACCTGAAGATGGCATTACCCTCCAGATGAAGCACGATGCTTTGTACACATGGAAAATGTTGTAAACCCCCCCCAAAACTGCATTTTCGGGGGTTTTACTGCATTTTGCACTTTAATGCATCCCACCCCAGTATTGTAAAATAAGCTGTTATTCATAGAGCATCAGTGCTACCCTGCAAATGTATACAATTCCAAATTGAAAAGAAAAGATATTGATAGCACTATCAGTTAAATTAAACATAACCAAAATACATTTTAAAAAAAAATATGTAAAACAATATATAAAGACCATGGATTAAACAAAAAACTTAATTTCTTGGAAAACACAATTTATTAAAATATCATTACTTAGGGTCTATATACAAAAGCATGTGAAAATTGACACTTTCACATACTTTTGTATAAATTAAGTGTCTGGGCCATTCATCAAGTTCCGAAAAAGCATTTTTTTTGGAACTGGATGGTGTTACTGCATGCTATCCTGAGATGGCGTTCAGACACCAATAATCTTCACAAACCACCATTTTCACGGCAGCCTGTGAAGATGTACATGGCAGCCACTGCAGCCAGCAGAGGGATCTATTCATATACTTCCTTCTGTAACTGCACTGCAGAGACCAGGGAGCTTAGAGCTCTGGGGCACTATAGCTATGTGCAGCCCACACTACCTCCTGCTCCAAGTCAGCTGTCATGGTCTTCTTCCCATCCAGGCTCCATGGTACTGCTCCCAATAAGAAGAGGAGACAGGTGAGAGGGAGCGGGGAGCACAGGAGCAGGAAGCGGCTGGGAGTGCAGGAGGGGGGCCAACAGAGTGTACACTGGGGAACGTATGGGGGGGGAGAGAGAGGGGGGACAGACTGCATACCAGGGAATGGATGGAGGGGAGAGGGGACAGAGCACACACTGGGATTCCTGGGATGGGAAACACAGCAACAGGGAGAGGAGGGATGGAAGGGACAGAGCACACAACACGGACATTGGAAAAAGGATGCAGGAGGAGGATAGATAATACAGAGGGCAGCGGGGTTAACGGTGGCCACAGACTTCGGCAGCTGTGGGGTGGGGGCTGCAACTGTGGGCAGGGGGGCGCACAGACACTGGCGGCTGCAGGAAAATCCATCGGGACATGGCAGGTGTAGGGGGAAAAGTATCACTTTTCCGAAAAGCTGACTCCACAAAAAGAGCAGCTTTTCAGTACTGATATTTTATTAATGAAGCATGATGAATGCCTCCAAACAGTTTTTTAAACTTGCAGCAAGTTTAAAACATAATTATCACTAGTGATAAGTATGTAATGATGAATATACCCCTAAATCTCTAAACATGTATTTTATCATTGCCGTTGTAAAGATCAATACCTATAAAATAAGAATGGAAATGTCTTTAAATTAGGGATGTGCAGGCTCGGTTCTACTCGGTTCCGTTCGGTTTTTTTTACCGAATCTTATTGGCTATCCAAAACTCATGATAGCTGATACCCAATAAGATTCGGTAAAAAAAACCGAACGGAACCGAGTAGAACCGAGCCTGCACATCCCTACTTTAAATATGGTAGGCTATAGTGAAAGCAAGTTACATACAGATATATTCATCTATTTTTAATTTTCAAGTAATAAATTGCTGCATTTTCAACATATCTGGATGTGACTTGCTTTCAATATATGGTACCATATTTATAGACCTATATAAACAGGAAAAAAAGGTCGCAACTCGCGCCACAGACTGCAGCTCAGGTTTATCCCTAAGAACACCACTCATATATGTTAACCAAATTATACAACAACATTTTTTTGGGATAGTCCACAAGCGCTGTCTCAATGGAAAGATGATTCAATTCCTCCAGTATATATGGTGCTCCACCCAGTCAATGATCCTTCCTCTTTGGTTTTCACCATCAAGCTATATGCTGGTTCGCACTCACCATAAATCAGAGGCTAAGGTTCTTTGAAAGGTTTCTTTAACATGCATCCTTAATGGTCCTGTACTCCAACACAGACAAATAATCTCAACCCCTTTTCATGAGTAAGTGGACATGTACTCACCACAAACTCCTCTTGGTTCGTTCACAAAAAGGTTTCTTTAAATCCTGGACACCAGGATCCCAGAGTTCTCAATCCTTAACCAGGAAGAATTTAATTCAATAAAAGTCATTCCTCAGGATGTAGAACATCCTGAGGAAGTACTTGTAAGTCTGAAGTGCATAGATGGTGGTGGACACAGCATTTCCTATTTGAGCTTCCAGTTGTTATCCTGGGTCAATAGTTTTTTTCATCTTGATTGTAGCCTCAGTCCCTGGGTTATTGAGGTTGCACCTTATTGACAGGAACACTGGATAGATGTTCTATCCGCCCCTAGTTGTATAAATAATAAAAAACTTTTATTGAGTTAAATTCTGCCTGGTTAAGGATTGAGAATTCTGAGATCTTGGTGTCCAGGATTTAAAGAAACATTTTTGTGAATGAACCAAGAGGAGTTTGTGGGGAGTACATGTCCACTTACTCATGAAAATGGGTTGAGATAAGTCATCTGTGTTGGAGTATAGGAACCATTAAGG
Organism: Taudactylus pleione; assembly: GCA_031769625.1. NCBI lineage: Eukaryota > Metazoa > Chordata > Amphibia > Anura > Myobatrachidae > Taudactylus > Taudactylus pleione. Next base: position 6,401,480 of record JAUIMM010000572.1, read on the forward strand.
ATGTATGTTAAATAAACCTTTCAAAGAACCTTAGCCCCTAATTTATGGTAAGTATGAACCAGCTTATAGCTTGATGGTGAAAACCAAAGAGGAAGGATCATTGACTGGGCAAAGTATCATATATTGGAGGGATTGAATCATCTTTCCATTGAGACGGCACTTGTGGACTATCCCAAAAACTTTTGTTGTATAATATTTATAGACCTTTTTATGCTGATTGTAATGGAGATACTGTAGCAACAGAAAAGCAGATAAGTACAGAATATTTGTTAATATAAATATCAGGTGCAGTTTATTGTATTATCTCATATTTCTTTTATTAGTGAGCTTTGTGGCTGAAATAAGTTGTATTGTAGGTTTAAAGTTTCATTCACATACTACGTGACATAAGTGAGCAGTCTAAAACAACATTAGTAGAGAATTTCAATTATTTGGCAGCAGCTACTGCAGACTTCATGATTGATAAGCCTGAGCTATTATATCAAATAATGTGTTGTGATAAACTATGGGCTGACATTTATCCCTGTGGTTATTTGCAATGTGCATAATGCAAAATTATCTTTTTCATAACTGAAAAGTGTAAGGGTTTAGCGTAAGGAGACAATCTTCACAAAGGTTAGATATATTTTGTAATGTGCTAGGTACAGGAATGTTTAAAAAACAAACAAAAAAATTGTATTCATGCAGTACAATGCTTAAAATTAATATAAAGAATGTGTTACAGAAAAAGATTCAATAAAATACATAATTTTTTTGTTAATTTTATGGGACAAAGAAAATGAAAGGGAGGGGAAAGGAGGAAAAAAAGGAAAGAAATGGAGCAAAGGGAAGGGAGATGTTTGGGGAAATACACAAGGTATACTGCCAGTCATTTTTATGGAAGATCCAGAACCATTGTATTATTGAAAGAGTAAAGAGAAAATGTTACAACAGAAGAGTTTAGGAGAGATGTTGTAGTAGGGACCAAGTGGTGTTATCAAATATTTTCATAATGCTATCAGTAGTATCGGTGGGTAGGTAAACTAGGTATAAATCCCATTGCGCATGAAATAGCTTAGCTCCTTTTTCAATATTGTAGAGAGCAGTACGTCTCTTGAAGTAAAGTGAAGTTCAAATTTCAACAAGTCTATAGTTGGGGCTGTCTTCGAAATCCAATGCTGTAAAATTAATTTACTAGCCAAAGTTATGAGGATTGTTAATAGTGGCAATGCCGTGTTCGGTACTAGCATTGGGGACCAAAAGATGAAGTCTGCTAATAGAAATGGTTCCCAGGTGAAAGGTAATGGTTTTACCCCGTGATCTGTTGTATAAGATTAAAGAACTTATACCAGAATTTATTTACCTTGGAGCATTGTCATATATTATGGACAAAGGGGGCGATTCAGATCCGGACGCAAGGCAGCGCACTTTCGCAGCCATCAATGGCAGGGTATGCAAATTCCGCAATCGTACGGCAAGGCTTCAGGACGTCTTCTATGTCTTAGAGAGCGATGGCAGAGCAAACGCACGCCAGTCTAAAGACGCACCCTTTTCCTTCGCAGCACACATCATCTCCAGGAAGTGTATGCAATATCAGTAACATCGAGAGCCATCGAAGCTCCTCATAGCCCTAGAGGTAGACCCTACCCTGCCACAAGCACTGTGATCACTGCAGGCTGAAATACAACCAGGTGACGTGTACAATGAAGCCTCCATGCTAATTATGCACGCCCATGAAACACCGTTAGAACGCACAGGCACGCCTGCATTCACACATCCACAACCCTGTTTTCATAGAGCTTTCCCTGACACCACCCACAAATGGCACTATCAGTCACTTAAAGTAGCGCTCAGTTTGTGTACTTCGAGTGCCTGATTCCCGATCGCTAAGACTGGCTTGCACACGCGCACTGCGGCTTATTACTCATGCGCAGAATGCGAAAATCGTCCAGCTACAAGTGAACGCCACATTGCGTCTGGGTCTGAATGAGCTCCAAAGTTCGCAGAGGAGAAAGAACATTTCGGGCAGCAACTGGAATTGGAATGGGTTATACGGCTCCATTGTGACTGTGAAAGGTATGCTCTATTAAGAAATGTTATATGAAATTTTTGGAGTCAAGACAATTTTACCCATTTTAAGACTGATGGGAGTTGTTTAAGAATTTGGGATGAATATGTAAAATCAGGAAAGTCGTGAGACTTAGAGGACCAGACTTCTTGCCATAACTTAGTTAGATCAGAGGGTAATAAATCATTGTATATAAAACGAAGTTTGAATTTGCAGGTAGAAGCCAGTGTGAAGAGGGAATATATAGAGAAAGGTGTAACATTATGAATCAGGGAGTCATATGAATGGAGCTCATTTTACTATAAATGTAATGCAGAGTTTGTAAATATAGAAAATAATGGGAGTTAGGAATAGTAAACTCCCATATAAGATAATGGGAAATTGTGAGTGAGGGGGTAAAATCCAGGTTTCCCCATAATGGGATAAATTTTAGTGATACAAGGATTTGATCCAAAATGTTTATGTATGACGGACAATGCTCTATAAGTATCCATAAAAAATAGGTTATGTGCGATTCCCCTTGGTAATTTTGAACAGGGTAATGAAGTAAAGTCGCTGGAGCATAAGGTGCGAACAGCGCCTCCTGCAGAAGCTGGTTAGTGAAATTAGATTGCCCCAGACACCAGTCCGAGATATATCTGAAGTCAGCAGCACAGGAACAGGTAAAGATGTCAGGAAGGCCTACCCCTCCTTTAAATATTTGGGGTGCAGTTATCGGTTCCTAGGTTTTTTTAAATTCCATAAAAAGCTTTGAAATGCTGTCATACATTTGAAGTGTCAGCCTTAGATAAGAACATGGGCATCATCTGAAGCAGATACGTCAATTTAGGAAATACTGTAGGACACTGTTAATGACAGCTGTCCGTCCCAGTAGGGAAAGGGGGAGGGAAATACAATGTTAAAATTTTTGTAAGATCTAGATATAGTTGGTGGAAAGTTAGCATTATATATTTGACTGATGGAAGGTGTATTCAAAATGCAGAGATATATCAGTTTTGAAGAGACAACAGAAAAAGCGGAGGTCAGAGAGGTACATCATGGTAACAGGTCTGGTATAGATAATGGAAGGACCTCCGATTTAGCAACAATTATTTATACCCCGCAAATGAGCTAAATGATGATATAAGATGTAGGATAGCTGGAATAAATGTGGATGAAGGGGAGATGAAAAGGAATAAATCATCAGCAAACAGGGATAATCTCAGCTCAATAGCACCTACTCGGATACCTAGAAATTAGAGGTCTGCCCACAGAGCGGCTGCCAAAGGTTTTAGAGCCAGTGGAAATAGAAGGGGGGATATGGGACACCCTTGCCTAGTACCTTGTTGAATCAAAATAGGGGATGATAAATATTTGTTAGCTATTATTTGTGAAGAAGTATTTAACATTCTTATAAGTGACAAAAACTGAGGGGGAATCCAAATCTGTGCAGCGATTCATACAGGTGATCCCTTATCACTAAATCAAATGCTTTTTTTGTGTCTAGAGAAATTAACACTTGAACATCATCTTCATGAATTTCATCAATATGTTGTAGAACTGCCAGGACTTTGCATATATTGGATACAGCACTACGCCTCCACACAAACCCTATCTGGTCGGGATGTACCAAGGCAGGAACCACCAGCTTGAGCCAGTCCACAAGAATTTTGGTAAAAATTTTGTAATCAACATTTAATAAACATATGGGACGGTAGGTGGTGGGTAGAGTGAGGTCTCTACCAGGCTTAGGTAGGACTTTAATGAGAGTGTTATTAAAATAGATAGGCAATGTCTTACCTGAGAGTATGAAATTAAAAAGGCTTGTGAGTGGAGATACTAGAGAGTTTTTGAGACATTTATAAAATTCTCCTGTGTATCCAACAGGAACTGGTGATTTTCCAGATTTAAGCTCCTTAATAACTGAAAGGACATCAAATTCATAATGGGTTAATTATTGAAGAGATATGATCTTCAGATTAACCTGGGAGTGCTATGCTGTCCCATAAAATTTGCTTATTATTCAGGTTACTTGGGAATAAAGTTTAGAATAAAAAGAGTGGATGACATCTAAAATAACAGGGCCTGAAGTCTGAGGCATACCAGATTTGTCAGTCAAGGTTAAAAGAGCAGAGCTAGATCTATCACCTCGTAAAAGGTTAGAAAGAAGTTTACTATTTTTATTGCCGTGTGAGGGAAATTGGTTTCTATTACTGTGAATTCTCTTATTGCTAATCTGCTGCATCAGGTTATCAAAATCTAATATACATTCATGTTGAGATGGTATTTGACAAACGGTATTCATTCCAGGCAGACTGTAACACATCTTGAAATTTATTAGAGGAAGCTAAACAATATGGAAAGCACCATAACCTATGGTTGCAGGAGGGAACCATTGATTCCAACCTAAACCAGATTAGAGCATGGTCCGTCAATCCCAAAGTCTCTATACCAGAATCAGATACTTTGGAAGCTAAAATAGAGGATGGCAGAAAATAATAAATTCTAGAGGATATAGAATGGGGAGCAGAATAAAATGTATACTCTTTATCAATTGGAGACGGCATATATCTACTAGGTGAAGATGTCTAAGAATGTATTGAATACCCACTTGTAGGGGTCTAAAGGAAATAGAGGCCATTGATTGGCAATCTATATATTGGGAAGCCACAAGGTTTAAATCCCCACCCAAAATTCAAATAGAGTCTAGGTACGGGCAAAAAAGGTTAGCAAGAGAGATGAAGAATGTTTTGTCATATACTGTGGGGGCATAAACATTACATAGTGTGTAAGAAGTAGCAAATATTTTACCACAAGAATAACGTAATGACCGTTCGGATCTGAATGTTGGTATATAATAGAGAAAGGTAAATTCCTCCTTATTAAAATGGCAATGCCACGGGATTTAGAATTATATGAGGCATAAGCCACATACCATTGCCCCATAATGGAGCTGCTAAGGAAACGTCAGTTTTTGTTAATTAAGATATGAGATCATTTTGCTGCGTTTAGCCGGAGTATTAATACCCTGGATATCACAGAAGCAGAATTTTAAATCATGCATGACATATAAAGTAAATTGGAGATACCACAAAGGTCCGATCCAAATCAGGTCTAAAATCAAAATTAAGTTCAGTCGAAACAAGTTTTGTCTCAAAACTGTACAGTTCCGGAAAGTAACATTAAAAAGGCAGAAAGTAAATTATTCCCTTATATGGTAGTCTTATAGGGAGTAAATTATAGAAGGGAAAATTGGAGAATGAATCTCTTGATGACTCTAAATAGGTCATTAATAAACATTAGAATACAGAACCAACAAACCAAAGTATTCATTATGAGTAAACACTGAGAAGTAGTCCCCACCTTATGAGTGAAGAATGAATAATGATACAACTGATACATATTACAAGATCCAGGAATTTAAGGAAAGTGGCAATGTAACTAAATATATTGGGGTAATGATGGTCTCACAAGAGATAATTCCTGTAATCTAACAAATATAAAGGAAAACACAATATACTTCAAACCATGAAGATAAGGTGAAAAGTAATGGTAACTATACATATTAACTAAGGACTACATGAAAAAAGCTGCTTCTAGTGACATCATATTCAGCAAGATATAATAGTTACAGAGGACAATCAATTAGATACAGTTGAGGATTCAGTTTTTTCTTACTCCAAGAAAGCTAACTCATCTGTGGCAGATGTAAAGTCTTTGTAACCTGAATCCTGGAAGAGACGAAGTCTTGCTGGAAACAACAGAGTGAACTACCTCTGTGCTTTTATGAGTTTGGCACATACAGGTGACATTTCTTTACGGGCAGGTGAAACTTCTGCCATGTAATCTTGAAGCACTAGCAAATGTGAATTTTGCCATTCAATGGTGCCTTTTCTACGTGCTGTAGTCCATATGGCCAATTTATGAGCATACTTAAGGCATCAAAATATGACAGTACATGGGCGTTTGGCATCATGAAAATAGCCCAAATCTATGTGCCTTTTCTATTGTGAAATCAGGAAGATCAGAAGAAAGGACTAAGATTTGCAACAAATCCTTATGTAAAAATGTATAGAGGTCTGGGCCTTTAAGTTGTTCTGGAAAACCAAAAATTCTAAGGCTGTTGCACCTTGAATGATTTTACAGGTCATCTCCTTTATTTAGAAGGTGTTGAGTGGTTTTCGGTTCTTGATCTAGCTGTTGTTGCAAGTCAAAAAGAGCCTGCTCTTACTCCTCAAATTTTGTTTGACTCGTAACAACTTGCAAGTTCATGGAACCCAATTGCTCCTTCAAATCCTTGAGGGCAGCAGCAAACTTGTTTGCTTGAGTCTCCATTATGGGCATTATGGTATCTTTAATAGCACGGACCACGTCCTCGTATGTAAGTGGGTTATTAGAATCCAAGGTTGAGTCACATGCAATTTGACAGTGAAATGTATCCAACTTTTTGGGTCACAGCAGGTGGGTCAACCATTGGGGGAATATCTCCTTTTTTCCCTGCACATGTGCGCTTAATATGAGTAGGTGTGGAGAGTTAAGCAAATTTTTTCAGAACCACTAGATGGCAGCAAAATATAAGAGTTGGTCGATAATAATGCAGTAAATAGCAGGATTAGTTGAATGAAATAATAGAGCAGTCCAACAGTAGGAAAAGGAACAGAATAACATATCTCTAGAGCATAATCATTTAGACAAGACGGTGAGTAGAAGTATGGTACACAAAGGCATATGTAATGCAGCTGGCATCATTTCCAGATAAAAGTTATAACTGAAGGTTAGGGACTCCTCACAGGCATAATCACATAAAAAATACAGGCATTGGTATTAATGTGTAAGTAGGAAACTTCCAGAGGCCCAGACAAAAGGAAAATAATAAAAAATTAAAGAATAGGAGGGCTGTAGCAGCAGGTGTAATTACTCACAGCAGTAGGAAACTTCCAGAGGCCCAGACAAAAGGAAAATAATTAAAAATTAAAGAATAGGAGGGCTGTAGCAGCAGGTGTAATTACTCACAGCAGTAGGAAACTTCCAGAGGCCCAGACAAAAGGAAAATAATTACAAATTAAAGAATAGGAGGGCTGTAGCAGCAGGTGTAATTACTCACAGCAATGGAGCTTGTTTTAATGGACGCTGTGATTCTCTGCTGATGATGTGTTGTGTCAGGAGCTTAAAATGGTGGCAACCATCCGTCCCCCTTCATAGACACTTCTGAAAGTAGGAGCTGCGTGGTTATATAAGAAGAGGATGCCTTAGCGCCTAATAGCTGGTCCATGCGGTGTGCATTAGCGTCGTCTGTGCAGCGCCCCCAGCGGCAGCAGACCAGCGCTTCCAGGCAGGCAGACTTACAACGGGGGACTCGGGCCACTGGCGATCGGTGGAGGACCAGGACCAGAGACATGGACTTCAGTCTCCGGGCATGCCACAGCATTCCAGGGGACAGTGATGCCTACCCTCCAACATGACCCTCCCATTAGGTACAAAATGCTCTGCTCCTGGACTTCTCACCTAATTACTGATTGCAGTCACCTGTGTTGAGCTAGTTATTTCATGAGAAGGATGTTTTAGCACAGCTGGCTTCAATCATAAATTAAGAAGGAAGTCCAGGAGCAGAGCATTTTGTACTTAATGGAATGGGTCATGTTGGAGGGTCTGGTGATGACAGTTCTGAGCAGGATAGTCAGAGGAGAGTGGCGGTAATGTTCTTTTTCTGAGCCCCGGTGCAGGAGCTCAACGGCACCGCATACTTTTCCTCCAGCTCCTCCGCCATGCCCCTTGTAGAAGAATGTTTTTAGGCATAATTTTATTTTTTAAAAGGCTTTATGGACATTTAGAGAAAGCTTGTTGCTAGACAGCATCTGTTTGCATAACTGTAGAGAAGAGGCAAGAATAAAATCAACATACCGTGGGCATGCATCTAAGCCACTTCGCACATGCATCCTGATTCTTTCTGTGCAGAATTGTAGTTGTAATTTCAGGCACATGCAAGGAGATGTATATTGAAAATGTAGTGGGCTTTCCTGTGCGGTGTCAGTAAGGTATCTTAGTGCATGTACGGAGCTGGTCTGTGTTATGAGGGTGTCGCGGGTGTGTCAGTGAAAGTGGTTGTGTACATAGATACTGATCACAAAGCAGGTCATACTCAGATGGTGAAACTGTACCTGCCATAGGGTTGGTGCACGTTCCGAAGGTGAAACTGATGGAGACATCTAAAGATGCACCAAACGGCATTACAGCGCATATAGACAAAGTTGGTATCTCAGTTTTTGCACATTTGGAGGCACGGATGTACACCAAAGAAGGACTTTGTAACAACATTTGCATAAAGTCGCAGATGGGTGCCCACCAATAGATGCTACTGCGGGCGTTTCAGCCTACACCTCTAATTCAAGCCCCGTATGAGCAACGAACACCTTTCGGAAACATACATCATTTAATGTCTTTCTGGATTTTAGATGATTCTATTTGGCATACAGATGTGTCCTCATTCACCTAGCATTTTCACGCCAAATGACGCCAGTCACTAGCTGCAATTTAGACGCTCCGCCATGGGTAGCACATCGGAATTCTGTCTTTTGTCTTATTACCCAGATTAGCGACTGAGTACGCTCACAGCATTGGCAGTCAGTGTACCCTTGCATTGTACTTTTGTCACATTAGAAATGCAAATAAGATGCACATTTTAAAAGAAGTCTCTGGTGAGACACTTAGCATGGCTAAGCCGCAAAGTCTGTGGTTCACCAAATGCAGTTATTTAGTGCAATTTGAGATTAGGTGTACTATATGTGGGCAGATCTGTATGCTTGTCACTGCACGATACACACCAACGTGCTTCTTATTTATTGCTCTTAAAGGACCTGAAGCTCAATTACGCACAATTGCTTTATATGTTTTGAAATCCTTAGCTCCTTCTTCACACAGAATCGGCCACATCTATGGTGATGACCAATGTTGACAATAATGATAAAAACATCATTTTCACCATCAGTATACTGATGCATCAGCCCTATCCTCTGTAGTTGAACAGCTCTCTGCATACACTTATTTCTGAGTAGCTTGCAATTCTGTAAACACCCCCCCACAGATTACTCATCCTATGTAATGTCTTATTGATGTCCAGTTACACCCACTCAGTCACAAGTGGAGATCCAACTGAGATTCCTATGACTCTAAAACACCTGTACATTTTATATAAAAACCTAGACAGTCTTCTACAAATTACGATATGTATACAGTACAGATGGAATTGCATGCAACTCTGAATCAGGCTTAAAGACTTTCTGACTGATACACATTAAAGCTGGGGCGGGGAACCTTTTTTCTGCCGAGGGCCATTTTGATTTATATAACATCCTGAGGATGCTCCAGGGAGCTGTAAGGACAGCGGTTTGACCATCTGAAGCATCCTAAAGATGCTCCAGGCGGCACTGCTGCATACATTCTGTCTGCAGGGTGCCATTATAGGCACCCTGTTATCCAGATGAAACTAGCAGCAAAAAGCTCAGAGGGCCAGACCAAAATTATTTTGGGGGCCTTATAAGGCCCCCGGGCCTGAGGTTACCCATCCCTGCATTAAAGGTACCTTTTAGGAAATCTGATTTCCCATTGTTGTTGTCCCATGGAAATCCTGCAAGTACCTGTACATTCTCTTCTATAGAGAACTTATCTGCCAAATGTTGAGTCTTTACTAAGTCTATTACCTGCTCACATCTTTAGGCACTCAACACAATACTCACACAAGGAAAGATTTACAGTATTTAGTATCATCAAAGTCATGAGTGGAGAAAAAGGCTACCTAGAGTAAAACCAAAGAGAAATATTATGTAACTGTGTGAAGCCTTCTCAAGAGTGGAGAAGTAGACATCTGGAGAATTTGCTCATAGCAACCAATCAGCTTCTTCCTAACATTTTATAGATTGTATTTGATAAATAAAAGGTACTGTAGCAGCTGCTTGGTTACTATAGGCAACTTTTTCAATGTCTACTTCTCCACTCTTTAGGAGGATTGCTATATCTCCCCCTGTATCTCTTACCTGGTGCCTGGAGTTTGCTCAAGACAGTCCAAATGTACCAGTATCTTCTAACAGTTCTCCACCCCTCTTCTAGGGGCATATTTACTAAATTGAGAGTTTTTAAAAGTGGAGATGTTGCCAGTGGCGTAACTACTGCCCCCACAGCCCCCACGGTGGCGTGGAGTCACTGGGTAGCTTGGGGGCGATGGGGGCAGTAGTTACGCCACTCAGTGGCGGAACTCCCATAACTACGGAGGGTGTAGGGTGGTGCAGTCGCACCCCCTGCACCCTCCATCTGCTGGGCGCCCTCTGAGTGTGTTACAAGCGGGTGCACGGCTCCTATTCAAAGCCCCGGCGGCAGCCAGAGGATGGAGCTCCCTCCGTCTTCTGGGTCCAGCAGGGCACTATGGGAGTGACGTCATGACGTCACTCCCATAGTGCCGAGGAGCGGACGCCAGGGATGGATCTCAGGAGTGAGCTCCGTCTTCCGGGTCCCACAGAGCACTATGGGAGTGACGTCATGACGTCACTCCCAAAGTTCCGAGGAGCGGACGCCGGGGTATGGACGGCAGCAGCACTGGAGCGGGGATAAAGGTAAGTGTTTTTTTTTGTGTGTGTTTGTGTGTGCGCGGGGGAGAGCAACTACAGGGGGCTCACTACTGGGGGCAACTACAGGGGGGTCACTACTGGGGGCAACTACAAGAGGCTTACTACTGGGGGCAACTACAGGGGTCTCACTACTGGGGGCAACTACAGGGGGTTCACTATTGGGATCAACTAGGTGCAACTACAGGGGGCTCACTACTGGGGGCTCACTACAGGGGGCTCACTACAGGGGGCAACTACTGGGGGCTCACTACTGGGGGCAACCACAGGGGGCTCACTACTGGGGGCAACTACTGGGTGTAACTACAGGGGGCTCACTACTGAGGGCAACTACAGGGGGCAACTACTGGGCACAACTACAGGGGGCTCTACTAAAATGGGCACAACTACAGGAGGCACTACTAGAAGGGGCACAACTACAGGGGGCACTATTTCAAGGGGCACAACTACAAGGGGCTCTGCATATGGGCACAACTACAGGGAGCACTACTTTAATGGGCACAATTACAGGGGGCCCTGCATAATGGGCACTACTACAGGGGGCATTGCATAAGAGGCACTATTACAGGGGGCATTGCATAAGGGGCACTAGTATAGGGGGCATTGTATATGGGGCACAACTACAGGGGCACTACTTTAATGAGCACAACTACAGGAGGCCCTGCATAATGGGCACTACTACAGGGGACATTGCATAAGGGGCACTATTACAGGGGGAATTGCATAAGGGGCATTAGTATAGGGGGCATTGCATTTTGGGGCACAACTACAGGGGGCACTAACTTGATACACACAGTTTACAGGTTATAAACTATGTTCCCAATAATCTGGTTCTACACGACAATAAAAACTGTGCAACCTGTCTTGAGCTGAGGTGACAGACTGGCAGGAGCAGAGAGGAGGGTTGGTGAAGTAGATCTGTCAGGGTGGGATGTAATGGGCATTACTGTTTGGCATAATGTGTATTTGGCATTACTGTGTGCACAATATTAGGGGCATTACTGTATGGCATAATGTGTAAGGGGCATTACTTTGTGGCATAATGTGTTGTATGTGGCATTACAGTGTGGCCTAATGTGAAATAGGGGCATTACAGCATGGCATAAATTTGTTATAAGGGCCTTACTGTATGTCATTATGTGTTATATGTGGCATTATTGTGTGGCATGTGTAAGGGGCATTGCTGTGTGGCATAATGTGTTGTAAAGGGCATTCCGATGTGGCACACTGTGTTATAAGTGGCATTACTTAGTGTGTCATAATGTGTAAGGCACATTGCTGTATCATGTAACCACACACCTTAAACGTGTTTTTTTTGGTGTGTTTGATGTTTGGGCGGGGGGGGGGGGAGTGGGGGCCTGAAACTTTTTTGGCATGGGGGAGCATAATTTATAGTTATGCCACTGGATGTTGCCCATAGCAACCAATCAGATCCTAGCTATTATCTTATAGAAGGTGCTAGTTAAATGGTAGGTAAAATATGATTGGTTGCTATGGGCAACATCTCCACTTCTAAAAACTCTCACTTTAGTAAATATACCCTCTAGTGTCAAATAATTACCATGGAAAATGTTGGTGTTGCTTGATCAAACTATTGGCTTTATTCAAACCTTAATTTTATTCTTTACAAGATAAATACAAATATGTATCAATTTTGTAGTTTACAAATTGATCTAAATCACCAATTATGGGCCTATAACAATTGATTCTACACAGGGGAGTGCTGGCCCTGAGGCTAAATGAGTATTGTTACTGTGTGTACAACAGATGTGGCTCATTTACTAAGAATATCACTAAACTCACAGTACCGATAGATAAATTATGAAATGCATTGTAGATCTTTTCTTACAATAAAAGTACTTTCAGTTCTGAAAGACCCTTTATGAGCAAGTATTCTTAGATGTTTCACAGTTATTTGGAAATTGTGTGGCCCAAATTAGCATATTTTTAAAATATTTGTCCAGAGATTATTACAGCATATTAAACCTAATTACCCAAAACATGATGGCTATATTTGTAAACATGTGCCACTGTATCTGTTAATGCAGCATGGGTTCTCTTTAAAGCCACCCTTGGGTCTACAGTTTACTGTGAAGTGATGAATTATTTTTTGTTGCTTTGGCAAAGTAGCAGCAACTGATTAATAAATATGCATAGCAGATTTAATTTGCAATACTATAATATTACTGTCTAAATTAGTATTACTGTTTTGCATATAGTACCAGTAGTGATCACTTAGGGACATCATGAAAGTATTTTATTTATGAAATGCTGTTCCCTGTTGAAAATAAATGAGTGAAGCTGACAGCGCGCACCCATCCCTCAAATTAATACATGCTTTCAGTCTAAGCTAGTTATCACTAATGCAGAGTGATAAGTGTGAGGATCTCCTGCAAAATCATTTACCAGGACCAGGCTTTGCTTCTCACACCATAATACTGCTTTTATACCGAAATTCCTGGTCTGACCAGGAGGTTGGAACAGGGTTCCAATCTGGATCAGAACCGGAATTTCCCTGGCGCTGACCCAGGATATTCCTGAGTTGGCGCTGTTCACACCGGAGCAGGGTCTGCAGATGTCATCTCCAAGCGCCACTGAAGCCGGCCAATCGGCAGGCATGCGGTACGATCCAGGTCACCGTTACCCGGATCGCGCTGTTTACACTGCAGGTTTTCATGGGTCATTCCCGTGTTAAACCCTGCAAGTTACCTGGGTTGGATTGCCGGGTCACTCGACCTGGGAATCCAACCCTGTCCTCTTTTACACCAAGGAGCTACCGGGGTTAACCCTGCAATAACCCGGGTTTTAGCTCTGGTGTACAAGGGGTTTTACAGAGTGATTTGCAGCTTGGGGTCCAACCCTTACCTTGTGACCATGGGGCTTCCTAGGGGAACCTGGCCTGCAAAAATAAAATAACAATGCAGACCTTTTGTGCTGATAGCACAGGATATCTTCACGACCTTCCTGTTGGTTTTGGTGTATTGAGTTAAACTAAAAATAAATAAATAAAAATCATTAATTTAGTTTAATTACAAATCTCAGAAAATCTGGGCATACTGTACCCATGGCTGCTAGCTGGTACTGCTCCACACTCCAGCATTTCCTGCTAAGCTGGTACTGCTTCACTCTACCCTGCTATTACAGACTGCGCGGCTGCGCCTAATCACATAGTTCAACCAGCAAGTCTCCCAGTAGTAGATTCCAATACCCACACCCTGCTGCTGATTACTCCTGCAGTTAACTATTGCCTGGCCATGTTTATCAACAACTTTACCTTATTGCTCAAGTTAATCAGTATCTTGCTACATATGCAGTTTTCATTCAGTCCTGCAGTCCTACGTTACTATTTCTTGGTCAAGTCTGTCTGCTGTTCCCATTGCTGTGTCCAGTTATCCTGCAGTAAACGCCTACCTTGCCAGCTGCTAAACTCCAGGTAATATTCTGTATATCTGATACCGTTCCTGCCCTAATTCCTAGTGTCTGTGCTAGTACTGAGTGACCCAGCCAGGGGGCCGTGACCTACCCGTCGGATGATGCTAAGTACAAACTACCTTGTGGGGGTCCCTGGCAAAGACCGCCGGTGGGTTAGACTCTGCGCCCCTGGTCTGGGTCTCTGCCAACACTCAGTACTAGTTAAGGGTCTTTTGAATATTCATTCGGGTGTCTCATAACAGATACTCTTTGATTGTCTACCATAGAATAACTCAAAAGGGTTAAATCCTGTGGAAGCCTGAGGTATTGAACTTCCCATATAGCAAAATAAATGTAGCAAGAGGGTTTCCCAGTCCATCCGGGTTATCAAATATTCTGTATACCAGTCCAGTGTCACCCTGGAAACATGACAGGTGGCATTGTCATCCTGATAAAAACATTCATTCCCATAGAACTGCAAGTGCATGGGCCTACCTACAAAGTGTTCTTGTAAAAACCGCCACATTAGTAGCTATTTGGTGCAATGGCATGCATGGTATGCATTTTGCTTGCCTGGGGGTGTGCATTAACTTTTGTCTACATAGTGTGTGTTTAAATATACTGTATATATATATATATATATATATATATATATTAGGGGTGTGCACCGGCCACTTTTCGTGTTTTGTGTTTTGGTTTTGGATCTGGATCTTTCTTCGTGTTTTGGATCTGGATTGGTTTTGCCAAAACCACCCTTCCGTGTTTTGGGTTCTGGGTTTTGTGTTTTGGATCTGTATTTTTTTGAAAAAAAGCATAAAAACAGCTAAAATCACAGAATTTGTAGGTTTTTCTGCTCCTATGCTATTATTAACCTCAATAACCTTAATTTCCACTCATTTCCAGTCTATTCTGAACACCTCACACCTCACAATAGTGTTTTTATGTCCAAAAGGTTGCACCGAGGTAGCTGGATGACTATGCTAAGCGACACGAGTGGGCGGCACAAACACGTGACCCATCTAGGAGTGACACTGCAGTGGCAGACAGGATGGCAGTTAGAAAAACTAGGCCCCAAACTGTACATAATGCAAAGAAAAAAAGAGGTGCAAGATGGAATTGTCCTTGGGCCCTCCCACCCACCCTTATGTTGTATAAACAGGACATGCACACTTTAACAAATCAATCATTTCAGCGCCAGGGTCTGCCACACAACTGTGGCTGAAATGATTGGTTCGTTTGGGCCCCCACAAAACAAGCTGGCAATTAATGTGTCCCTGCACAAACTGGCTCTACGGAGGCAAGATGTCATCCTCATCCTCCTCATCCACCGATTCCTCACCCTCTTCAGTGTGTACATCCTCATCCTCACAAAGTATTAACTCGTCCCCACTTGAATCCACCACCACAGGTCCCTCTGTACGTTCTGGAGGCTGGTCTCCCTGGAAGAGCTGATAATTCATTTTGATGAACATCATCTTCTCCACATTCTGTGGAAGCAACCTCCTACGCCTTTCGCTGACAAGGTTCCCGGCTGCACTAAACACTCTTTCGGAGTACACACTGGAGGGGGGGCAACTCAGGTAAAATAGAGCCAGTTTGTACAGGGGCCTCCAAATTGCCTCTTTTTCCTGCCAGTACAGGTATGGACTGTCTGACATGCCTACTTGGATGCTGTCACCGATGTAATCCTCCACCATTCTGTCAATGGTGACAGTATCATATGCAGTGACAGTAGACATGTCAGAAATTGTTGCCAGGTCCTTCAGTCCGGACCAGATGTCCAAACTTGGTCCTGCCTGCCCTGCATCACCGCCAGCGGGTTGCTTAGGATACCTAAGTTTTTTCCTGGCAGCCCCAGTTGCGGGAGAAAATGAAGAAGGAGCCGTTGACGTGTCACGTTCCGCTTCAGCTGACAGTGTGTTCACCAGCAGGTCTTTGCACCTCTGCAGGCTTGTGTCGGCCAGAAAGAGAGACACCACATAGGCTTTAAACCTAGGATCGAGCACGGTGGCCAAAATGTAGTGGTCTGATTTCAACAGATTGACCACCCTGGAATCCTGGCAAAGCGAATGAAGGGCTTCATCCACAAGTCCCACATGCCGAGCGGAATCGCTCCGTCTTAGCTCCTCCTTCACTTTCTCCAGCTGCTTCTGCAAAAGCCTGATGAGGGGAATGACCTGACTCAAGCTGGCAGTGTCTGAACTGACTTCACGTGTGGCAAGTTCGAAGGGCTGAAGAACCTTGCACAACACGGAAATCATTCTCCACTGCGCTTGAGTCAGGTGCATACCCCCTCCTTTGCCTATGTCATAGGTGGATGTATAGGCTTGTATGGCCTTTTGCTGCTCCTCCATCCTCTGAAGCATATAGAGGGTTGAGTTCCACCGCGTCACAACCTCTTGCTTCAGGTGATGGCGGGGCAGGTTCAAGAGTGTTTGCTGGCGCTCCAGTCTTCGGCACGCAGTCGCTGAATGGCGAAAGTGGCCAGAAATTTTTCGGGCCACCCAAAGCGTCTCCTGCACGCCCCTGTCGCTTTTCAGAAAATTCTGCACCACCAAGTTTATTGTGTGAGCAAAACATGGGACGTGCTGGAATTTGCCCAGATGTAATGCCCGCACAATATTGGTGGCGTTGTCAGATATCACAAATCCCCAGGAGAGTCTAAGTGGGGTAAGCCACTGGGCGATGATTTCCCTCAGTTTCTCTAAGAGGTTGTCGGCGGTGTGCCTCTTACTGAAACCGGTGATACACAGCGTAGCCTGCCTTGTAACGAGCTGGCGTTTCTGAGATGCTGCTACTGGTGACGCTGCTGCTGTTGCTGTGTAAGGTGATACATCTACCCAGTGGGCTGTCACAGTCATATAGTCCTTAGTCTGCCCTGTTCCACTTGTCCACATGTCCGTGGTTAAGTGGACATTGTGTACAACGGCATTTTTCAGGACACTGAGGACACTTTTTCTGACGTTTCTGTACAGTCTCGGTATCGCCTGCCTAGTGAAGTGGAATCTAGACGGGATTTGGAACCGGGGACACACTACCTCCATCAATTGTCTAAATCCCACTGCACTAATGGCGGATACCGGACGCACGTCTAACACCAACATAGCAGTCAAGGCCTCAGTTATACGTTTTGCTTCAGGATGACTGCTGTCGTACTTCATCCTCCTCGCTAAGGACTGTTGGAGGGTCAATTGTTTAGTAAAAGTAGTGGTGTTCCTACTTCCTCTCTGGGATGATGAACGACTCCCAGCAGCAGCAGCAACAGCAGCAGCGGCAGCAGTAGGCGTAGCAATGCAGGATCCTCCGGAGGAATCCCGGATAGGAGAGTCAGTCATGCCAGTGATATGGCCTGCAGGACTACTTCCGATCCTGACTAAGGAGGAAATTGACGAGGAGGGAGTTGACGGTGTGGTTTGCAGGCGCTTGGATACAACAGGACAACGGGATTTAGGTGTCCCTGGACTGCTTACGGTCTGAGCCAAAGTTTCTGAACTTGACAGTAACTTTTTATGAACGCGCTGCAGGTGCCGTATAAGGGAGGATGTTCCTAGGTGGTTGACGTCCCTACCCCTACTTATTTCACCTTTACATATGGTACATATGGCAAGACAGTTGTTGTCCGGATTTGGATAGAAATATTGCCAGACCAAAGAGGTGGAATGTTTGGTCTTCTGCCCAGGCATGACCGTGATGGGCTTTTTCATCCCACGGACAACAACTGTCTCCCCCGGAGCCTGATTTAAACAAACCACATCACCATCAGAATCCTCCTCGCCAACTTCCTCCTCAGCGCCAGCTACACCAGTATCCTCATCCTGTTGTACTTCAACAGTGACATCTTCAATTTGCATATCAGCAAGTGGACTGTGGGTGCTCCTTTCAGCACTTGCAGGGGGCGTGCAAATGGTGGAAAGAGCCACCTCTTCCCGTCCAGTGCTGGGAAGGTCAGGCATCGCAACCACCACCACACTTGGACTCTCCTTGGGGATTTGTGATATCTTCTTAGAAAGCACAGTTCTTCGCTGTGCTTTTGCCAGCTTAACTCTTTTGATTTTTTTAGTGGGAGGAGTGCTTCCATCGTCATGTGAAGCTGAACCACTAGTCATGAACATACTAGGGATCGACCTTAGCCGTTCCTTGCCACTCCGTGTCGTAAATGGCATATTGGCAAGTTTACGTTTCTCTTCAGCTGATTTAAATGTCTTTTTCAAGGTCATTTTCCTGAACTTTGCCATTTGGGATTGTATGTGCCCTCTACTATGACATTGGGCATCGGCCTTGGCAGACGACGTTGATGGCATGTTATCGTCTATGTCATGACTAGTGGCAGCAGCTTCAGCACTAGGAGGAAGTGGTTCTTGATCTTTCTCTATTTTATTTTTATCGGAGAAAGTTTGGTCCTCCATTTATGTTATATCGATTTGATATATACGTGCGGCTAAACACAGAAAATAATTTTTTTTTTGGTTTGGACTGGAGTGTACTTTGTGGGTTACAGCACCCTTTAACGGTCAAGCCAGCCGGCCCTTTACTTATGACACAGGCGCACTCTTGGCACTACTTTGTTGATGCACGTGCGGCTACTGCGCACACAATTCACAAACACAGAAAATAATTTTTTTTTGGTTTGGACTGGAGTGTACTTTGGGGGTTACAGCACCCTTTAACGGTCAAGCCAGCCGGCCCTTTACTTATGACACAGGCGCACGCTTGGCACTACTTTGTTGATGCACGTGCGGCTACTGCGCACACAATTCACAAACACAGAAAATAATTTTTTTTTGGTTTGGACTGGAGTGTACTTTCGGGGGTTACAGCACCCTTTAACGGTCAAGCCAGCCGGCCCTTTACTTATGACACAGGCGCACGCTTGGCACTACTTTGTTGATGCACGTGCGGCTACTGCGCACACAATTCACAAACACAGAAAATAATTTTTTTTTGGTTTGGACTGGAGTGTACTTTCGGGGGTTACAGCACCCTTTAACGGTCAAGCCAGCCGGCCCTTTACTTATGACACAGGCGCACGCTTGGCACTACTTTGTTGATGCACGTGCGGCTACTGCGCACACAATTCACAAACACAGAAAATAATTTTTTTTTGGTTTGGACTGGAGTGTACTTTCGGGGGTTACAGCACCCTTTAACGGTCAAGCCAGCCGGCCCTTTACTTATGACACAGGCGCACGCTTGGCACTACTTTGTTGATGCACGTGCGGCTACTGCGCACACAATTCACAAACACAGAAAATAATTTTTTTTTAGGTTTGGACTGGAGTGTACTTTCGGGGGTTACAGCACCCTTAACGGTCAAGCCAGCCGGCCCTTTACTTATGACACAGGCGCACGCTTGGCACTACTTTGTTGATGCACGTGCGGCTACTGCGCACACAATTCACAAACAGAAAATAATTTTTTTTTTGGTTTGGACTGGAGTGTACTTTCGGGGGTTACAGCACCCTTAACGGTCAAGCCAGCCGGCCCTTTACTTATGACACAGGCGCACGCTTGGCACTACTTTGTTGATGCACGTGCGGCTACTGCGCACACAATTCACAAACACAGAAAATAATTTTTTTTTGGTTTGGACTGGAGTGTACTTTCAGGGGTTACAGCACCCTTTAACGGTCAAGCCAGCCGGCCCTTTACTTATGACACAGGCGCACGCTTGGCACTACTTTGTTGATGCACGTGCGGCTACTGCGCACACAATTCACAAACACAGAAAATAATTTTTTTTTGGTTTGGACTGGAGTGTACTTTCGGGGGTTACAGCACCCTTTAACGGTCAAGCCAGCCGGCCCTTTACTTATGACACAGGCGCACTCTTGGCACTACTTTGTTGATGCACGTGCGGCTACTGCGCACACAATTCACAAACACAGAAAATAATTTTTTTTTAGGTTTGGACTGGAGTGTACTTTCGGGGGTTACAGCACCCTTAACGGTCAAGCCAGCCGGCCCTTTACTTATGACACAGGCGCACGCTTGGCACTACTTTGTTGATGCACGTGCGGCTACTGCGCACACAATTCACAAACACAGAAAATAATTTTTTTTTGGTTTGGACTGGAGTGTACTTTCAGGGGTTACAGCACCCTTTAACGGTCAAGCCAGCCGGCCCTTTACTTATGACACAGGCGCACGCTTGGCACTACTTTGTTGATGCACGTGCGGCTACTGCGCACACAATTCACAAACACAGAAAATAATTTTTTTTTGGTTTGGACTGGAGTGTACTTTCGGGGGTTACAGCACCCTTTAACGGTCAAGCCAGCCGGCCCTTTACTTATGACACAGGCGCACTCTTGGCACTACTTTGTTGATGCACGTGCGGCTACTGCGCACACAATTCACAAACACAGAAAATAATTTTTTTTTAGGTTTGGACTGGAGTGTACTTTCGGGGGTTACAGCACCCTTAACGGTCAAGCCAGCCGGCCCTTTACTTATGACACAGGCGCACGCTTGGCACTACTTTGTTGATGCACGTGCGGCTACTGCGCACACAATTCACAAACACAGAAAATAATTTTTTTTTGGTTTGGACTGGAGTGTACTTTCGGAGGTTACAGCACCCTTTAACGGTCAAGCCAGCCGGCCCTTTACTTATGACACAGGCGCACGCTTGGCACTACTTTGTTGATGCACGTGCGGCTACTGCGCACACAATTCACAAACACAGAAAATAATTTTTTTTTAGGTTTGGACTGGAGTGTACTTTCGGGGGTTACAGCACCCTTAACGGTCAAGCCAGCCGGCCCTTTACTTATGACACAGGCGCACGCTTGGCACTACTTTGTTGATGCACGTGCGGCTACTGCGCACACAATTCACAAACACAGAAAATAATTTTTTTTTTGGTTTGGACTGGAGTGTACTTTCGGGGGTTACAGCACCCTTAACGGTCAAGCCAGCCGGCCCTTTACTTATGACACAGGCGCACGCTTGGCACTACTTTGTTGATGCACGTGCGGCTACTGCGCACACAATTCACAAACACAGAAAATAATTTTTTTTTTGGTTTGGACTGGAGTGTACTTTCGGGGGTTACAGCACCCTTAACGGTCAAGCCAGCCGGCCCTTTACTTATGACACAGGCGCACGTTTGGCACTACTTTGTTGATGCACGTGCGGCTACTGCGCACACAATTCACAAACACAGAAAATAATTTTTTTTTTGGTTTGGACTGGAGTGTACTTTCGGGGGTTACAGCACCCTTAACGGTCAAGCCAGCCGGCCCTTTACTTATGACACAGGCGCACGTTTGGCACTACTTTGTTGATGCACGTGCGGCTACTGCGCACACAATTCACAAACACAGAAAATAATTTTTTTTTTGGTTTGGACTGGAGTGTACTTTCGGGGGTTACAGCACCCTTAACGGTCAAGCCAGCCGGCCCTTTACTTATGACACAGGCGCACGCTTGGCACTACTTTGTTGATGCACGTGCGGCTACTGCGCACACAATTCACAAACACAGAAAATAATTTTTTTTTTGGTTTGGACTGGAGTGTACTTTCGGGGGTTACAGCACCCTTAACGGTCAAGCCAGCCGGCCCTTTACTTATGACACAGGCACGCTTGGCACTACTTTGTTGATGCACGTGCGGCTACTGCGCACACAATTCACAAACACAGAAAATAAATTTTTTTTGGTTTGGACTGGAGTGTACTTTCGGGGGTTACAGCACCCTTTAACGGTCAAGCCAGCTGGCCCTTTACTTATGACACAGGCGCACGCTTGGCACTACTTTGTTGATGCACGTGCGGCTACTGCGCACACAATTCACAAACACAGAAAATATATTATTTTTTTAGCACTTGGGGGGAGCACCCCTGATGGACAGAGCACCCCCTGGACAACACTACAGCACCCCTTTAGGACTGGGACACTGCACAGGACTTTGGAGTGGACACAGCCCCTATGGAGAACTGACTGCACAACACAGTCCAGCCAGCCCCTATGGACTTTGAAGTAGTGGACACAGCCCCTATTAACAACAGCAGCACAGCACAACACAGCCAGCCCCTATGGACTTTGAAGTAGTGGACAACAGCAGCACTACACTACACTACACTACACAGCACTAACTCCCACCCTCCCTCTTCACTGTCCACAGCCGAGTGAGAAAATGGCGCCGACGCGGGTACCTTATATAGGATCCAAAACCCGCGAGACTCGGAAGGCGGGATGATGACGTTTTGCCTCGATGTCAGATCCGAGTCAGGCGGGAAAAGTCGAGCCTGACTCGGATCGGACTCGGATCGGGGGGGCTCGGGGGGGTTCGGATTTCAGAAATCCGAACCCGCTCACCCCTAATATATATATATAAAAGCAAAAGAGAACCGGCACTCAATAGATAAGTTGGCTGACTGCCAGGGTGCCTTCTGTGTAGAGTACCAAAAATTCACAATTTCCACCTGGACGCCCGATTATATCGGCAAGAAACTCGCTATACCAACCGATATCCATGTTTCTTGATTATATATTACAACCGTTTGTGAAATCACAACCAATGTATATTAAAGACACCACAGCATTTCTCCTAGCATTACAAACTATCCCGGTAGTTCCTCCCAATACGCTTATCTGCGTAATGGACGTTTCCAGTCTATATACTTCAATCCCACATGAACAAGGTATGGATACTATGAAATACTATGGATACTATTCATTGAGGAACAACAGATGACTGTGCTGGATAAAGATTTATTTTTACATCTTTTGAATCTGACCTTAACACGAAACTATTTCATGTACAATGGCAAATTCTATCTACAACTATCCGGTTGTGCTATGGGCAGTAACGTGGCCCCTAGCTACGCCAATGTTTTCATGCTTCGGGAGGAATGGGAAATGTTTCTGGATAACATGGAGATCAACAAACATATACTCATCTATATGAGGTATATAGAAGATTTATTTATGCTATGGACTGGGGGTGTTGAAATATTGGAGTCTCTAATTCAAAACATTAACAATAAGGACTCGCCAATCAAATTGACATACCAATATAGCGATACTACGTTGAATTATTTAGATGTACAGGTGACGATCCAGGATGGGGTTATTATCACAGGGTTTATTCAAAACCCACCGACCGCAACACCTTACTTGCAGCAAACAGTCACCATCCAAAACCATTGATTAGAGGTCTGCCAAAATCACAAATGCTCAGGATAGCAAGGATCTCGAGTGACCCTGTTAACACATGAATACAATTGGATGACATTATTGATAAATTTGTAATGAGAGGTTATCCACTATCCCTACTCAAAAAATAAAGGGATGAGGTACTCGCTTTGAATCGCGAGGATCTATTACATCCTAAAGTTAAAAAGGATCAAGAGGCAATTCCTTGGAATACCAAACCAGCAGTCCTGTCATCAAAAGAGCAACAAGGGCATTATGGCCCTTAGTAACATCAGATAAGGATTTACAATGTTTTAAGGCTAAAGTCCTATGGCTTGTTACACAAGAGGTAAAAATATAAAAGACTTTGTGGTCCATACAGACATCACTGGCTTTAACACTGAGAAACAAGATAACCAATTCCTCCGCACTCGGGCATCAGGCTGCTACAGATGTACCAAATGTACAACATGCAAACATATGCTCACGGGGTCAACTTTTAAGCATCCACACAGGGAACAAACTTATCACATCAATTTTGTACTGACTTGTACTTCGACCTATGTAGTGTACCTAATCATATGTCCCTGTGGATACTATTATGTGGGCAAAACTATCATGATGGTGAGGGAGCGGATGGCCTTACACCGTTCCGCTATTAAAGCAGCACTGACTAAAAAATCAGCTGATCAACCAGTTGCAAGACACTTTTTACAAGCCAAACATCCATTAACATCCTTAAAGCATCTGATAATTGATCACGTCCCTGCTTCAATACGAGGGGGTTATAGAGGAGGACAATTGCTGAGACTTGAAGCGTCATGGATTCATAGACTGGGCACTATATACCCAAAGGGTTTGAATGAAAAATTACCTCTCAATGTATTCATGTGAATGTAGTTCTGATAGATAAATTATGGCTCTAGAGCTGACATCCACAGAGAGATGGTTATATCTGCTGATACAGATATTCTTCTATTGTCCTGAGTCACTAAAAGTGGACTATTCTGTAGTGTATTATCTGATTATTACAGTGGATTGTTTACTGGGTTCATTTAAAAACAGACGGGTATCTATTGAGGTGGTTTACATTTCCTGTATTAGGTATATGTATCTTCATGTACTGCGCAGTGGGCCGGGGAGACAGCGCTACCGTTGTTTGAGCTGTCACCTAGGCAACTCATTTACTTCGGTTTGACGTCATCAGAAGGGGCCAGCCTTGCCGCAAACACGCCGCGTGCACGGCTCCCCCGTACACTGCCTGCCCCGTTCCGCTGCAACGTGTAATGAGGATTTCAACTCTATAAAGGTAAGCACCTTTTCTAATTGCGTTTTGTTATGTACTTATATCACTGCATTGCCTAGCCTTGAGAAAAGGGTCCTGTGCGGCCCTGAAACGTAGGCATCCTTGTGGCATGCAATAAATGTCGACTAAGATATTCACAAAGTCCTGGAGTGCCGCTGTTTATTGGTACAGTATTTATATATATATATATATATATATTTCAATAGTCGGTACTCCTTTGCTGCAAACGTGCATCTTCATCCGGTGCCCTCTTCTACCCAGCCGTGTAAAATGACAGGCAAATATCAATGTAGAGAGGCGGCACTCAGACGACTTTTAAAGAAGACAGCAACTCCCTGTTGTGGATATCAATGTTTCAAAACTTATATTTCTTGTTCTTTCGTCAGGATAAATATCAAAATACAAAGCTCACCTTTTATACATATCACCACTTGTGACGCTGCTGGAAGTCTATGTATAACACAGCTTACTGGTGCCATAATTCAAGTGTAAAACTCGTCACCATAACAACCAAAAAAATCATACATGGAAGTCTGCAAAGATACAGAGTAACACAATAATAACGTAACAATTTCTAATACAATAATGTTCTACTGACAAAATGCATCTTACTAATAAGAAAGCTCATAGAAAAATTGTCAGTTAAGAAAACTGGGCTAAACCCGCAGCAGAATCCATACCTGAAAATACAAATATACATCCATATCATAAATGTGCAACACCTGTTTTCTTCTATATATACAACTATATCATTGAAAAATCTTAGAGGCACACAGAATTTAAGTCACATCAAAACAGAGACCTCCTAAAGCCTAAATCATAGCATGTAAATCCAAAGACTCCTTCAAATCTTTAGGTGAGAGAGTTCCCAATTTAAAAGTCCACTGGGATTCCAATTGGAGCAGTCTCCGTGATCTATCTCCCCCTCTAATCCATGTTGAGACATGGTCAATAATTCGATATCTTAAAGAGGCCAAACTATGATTGCCCTCTAAGAAATGCCTTCTGATGGCGCTGCAATGCAGTGCCATCCGTTCTTTGTATGTTCATTCTGTTTTGCCAATTTAGTTTCTACTACATGGGCAAGTGATCATATACAAGGCCGTAACTAGGGTAGTGCGGCCGGTGCCATCGCACAGGGCACCGCAGGTCAGGGGGCAATGTTTTTAACCTGTCAAATTTCATATTTATCATCATATTCTCACTTGTAGCTTCCTCTTATTTCATCCCCAGCATCTCCTGGCCTCTCCTATCTCTTTCCTGGCCCTTCCCCATGAGGCCATGACCCATTTTTGGGTGCATTATGTCCCTTTGAAAAAAGAGGGGGCGCCAAAGCTCTTTCTGGCACAGGGCACCAAAAAGTCTAGTTACGGCTCTGATCATATATATGACATATTTAGAACTACATGTAAGAAATGTTTAATGAAGATAAGTTTGCCGGTAGACAGGTGCATAAACAATTGCACGTAGTGCAATTGGGACATTTAAAACACCCCATTTTCTTTGTCTTTAAAAAACCAACCTGTGTTACATTCTTCTCTGTTACAAGGGTCTTAACTAATACGTCTCTAAGATTCCTGCCCCGTGTATAGCAGGGCATAATAAGAGACTGCTTCAAGACACAAATTGGGATCACTTGAAACAATAGGCCAATATTGATCTGTACATTTTCTGACACAATCACTTGATGTATTGTAAAGCTTGTACACCACTATTCTGAGGGTCCCACCACATTTTGAGGGATTGATGGCTGTTAGAAAGCTTACTGTATCTCAGACAACGATTTGCATATGGGTCCTCTTATTGATTTATTTTTACAACTATTGGAATGCTTTTTAATGTGCAACTGTTTTTACTAGCTTGAACATCTGGAAGGACGATCTGCATGAGTGTGTGCAATTACAGGTTTTGAATCCGGATTGAGACCTGTTTATTATACGCATGCTGGTGTACTGATTACACCCTTAGCTCTGGTACGCAGATAGATCCCACTAATGGTGGACATGTGATTTTAGTGTTATATGTTTGAATTAAATGGTACTTCACTATATATGATTTCAGCTTTTATCCTATGTGCTGTGTATGAGAACTGGAGAATAATAAAACGAACAACGCAGATTATTTGTTTGTTGTTGGAGAAGACTGTTGAACTGGCATCAAAAAGACACGAGGATATGAAAGATATAAGCCATATTGGTGAATTTGTGTCTGTTTGTCATTCATGTGCAACCCATTTGAGAGCGCCTGACCCACTGATTGATATTATTACTAGCTACAGTACAAGAGTGAGTGACCTCTTATTTGGGTCAATTGGCAGCACTCACTGTGAAGTGGAAATGTTTCAGCCTTTTCAATTTATTGTGTTATTGTCTATTCAGTTTATTTATGTTGTCTTTAGGACTCTCTCTATGGTACAGTAATTCATACAGGAAATAGAGTACAAGCTTAAGCATAAACTAAAGAATTTCTGTTAGATAAAGTGGTGTCACGATGTGTAACCAAACTCATTACAGCAATATCTACTGATAACATCATGTTATCTGACATTGGAGAGAATATTGTTGATTACATATACAATACAAACTTATATGAATGCACATGAATCACATTTTAAAATTCCATTTTATAAACAAACTTTAAAAAAAAATACAGAATGCATAAAGTCACAGTCATTCATTTGTCTAAACATTCAGTAATACAAACTCTAAGGGGGGTATTCAATAAGGGAGCACATCCACATGTGAGGTTTTATAGGGATTTATAGGGTTTTATAGGGATAAAGTATTGGGCGCGTGCCCGCTTTATCCCCGTATTCAATTTGAAAGCTGCGAAAACGGGGCCCAGCGTAAAGGTAAGTATTGGAAAAAATTTGGGAATTTTCGGGAAAGCATCCAGGGACTCTACTAATGATGTCCTGACATTGGGGATCATTATGGGTTTTTTTCCCAGGGAAGAAGGGGTGAAGAAGAGCACTTTTTTTTTTTTTACAAAAAAAAACTAGGTGAATCAAATTTGAGGTACATGAAAATGGGTACAAGCATAATTTTAAGTCCCTAAAGTGCATTTTTTAAATTCTTCAAAAATGCACCTGCCACCACTACCCGCAATCTTTAACCACAAAATGGAACTAATTTTTTTGGGGTGTCCCTATTTTTTTTTTACACAGATCATTTTTAAGGACCATTCCCAAGGGTGCAGGCTATTGTTTTTAAGCCTACACCCCTAAACCCCTATCCTGCACTTTTTTTCACCATGTAACACATGGTGAAAACTTTTCCCAGTTTTTTAACAAGGACTTTTCGCACCGGCGAAAAGTCTTTGAAATTGAATACGGGGATAATTGAAACTTGCAAAAATGACATGTTTAATAATTTATCGCCGATTCCGACTTTTCGCAGCCAAATTGAATACTGCCCTAAAACTCTTACACATATGATAATATTCTGTACATTCTGTATAGACTACCTTGCTGAGGATCATAATAGAAACAAGACAAGGGATCACATCACATGGAAAGTTGTAACAGATGGTGAACATAAGTGGAATCATTCATTAAATAAATGAATTAAATCTCTTCAGATAGATCATTGTAGGTGATATTATTGGGGTGTTATCCTGCAACATACAAATAGCAGATATACTTGGCACAGGGTTAGACAAACTTACATGGATACACAAACAATAGCAGACATGCATGTATACAAGAACTGCAAAGCACATGCTTTTACACACACAGGGCCTGACACAATTCTTTAAATCAATTTCATAATCATTAATCATAATGTAAAATCTATAGCAACTAAATTACCTGACAATTATTTTAAAAACTGTATAATGTGTATATTGTTCCGTAGAATACTCAGTCCCCCAGTTAAATCTACCAGTCTCCTGTGAGCCCTTAGTCCCCCACTACAGTATGTGAATTAGCAATGGCTTCCATTGGAAGTGCTTTTTGCTAATCACACGTCATACAGGCAGTCCCAGGGAGAGATGTGTTCTACCCCTGGGACTGCCAGTCCAGACTGTAAGTAGCGCATAGAGCACTTCCAATGGAGATCATTTTCTGATTTGATTATGGCAGCTTTATTTGGTGTGCAGCGGGTGCAGTCCCTAGCCAATGCTATTTATTCTGTGCACGCTCACTGCAGCTGTGGCAGTTAGCTGCAATCAAAGCAGCTCCCCATAGTTGAAAGGTAGGAACCACCTCTGTACAGGGCCACCAAGAGCCAAGGCGGGCCCCGGTAATAGGGGGCATGGCCTAATCTCGGGAGGCATGGCCATGCCCCTTGCCGAAAAAAAAAAAAAAGATTTGCGCGCCAGGGAGGGGGGCGCTCTGAGCCCCCTCAGCCCGGCGCAAAGCCAGGGGGGGCGTGATCAGTGTGTGCACAGGCATAGGAGACAGCTGTGGCTGTTGCTCAGCAGCCACGAGCAGTCTCCAACTGCAGCTCAGCACACGCTGTGTGCTGGGCTGCTGTGAGGGAGGGGGGGCAGTGTCGGACCCGGGCCCCCGCCAGGCCCCTCAGGAAGCCCGGGTCCGGGTAATCTGTACCTGCTCCCCCCCCTCTCGGCGCCCCTGCCTCTGTATATATTCTCTGCGGTAGTTGGCATCAATGGATAGCATCCTGGATGCTATCATTGAGATATAATCATCCTAAAGTCCCACTATGACCTGGAGCTAAATTTTACTGGTTGCTGGTCTTATATTAAACCTGAAATACTACACTATGGTATTTTCTGTTCTTTTTGAGTGCAGGGGTCTGATTTCAGATATTCCAGATCTATAAGATATTTCAGATATACCAAATTCATGTTATTATCTGGCTCATCTTCTGAGTGGCAGTGAAGGAGAACATTTAAAGTGTCAGAGACCAAAGATAAGCTTTATTTATTCATTTCAGAGTGCGCACATTACTTACCTTTGCACAAACGATAATAAATTTATTCCGGTATATTACAATATCAAACATTTAAGGAGAACGGCATTAATGGAACTAATTATACAACAAAGAAAGCGGGATCTAATAGATTTGGAAGATCAAGTTAGTAAAATTACCACACTGCTTATTCCCTCAAGAGAAAAAGAGGAATACATTGTGAGGGAAAAAGACATGGAGAGTAGAATCCTGAAAAAAGAAAAATATATCATTCTCCGAAAGTAGAGGAAATTCAGAAGGGATCTCAAAGAGAGCAATTTAATGAAATATAACAAAGCACAAAAAGAAAATGAGTCTTCGTTTCATAGTAGAAATCAGTCTATATTCACATGATGAAGACTGCTGCTGTGATAGTGATGCATTTGACGATGATACAGAATATTCCCACAAGAATAAGACACCCATTAAAAAATGGAGACCCGAGAATTTAAAAACAAGGAGAGTTAGTTTCAGACGGAGTCATAGAGATTTCCCAAGAAAGTCTTGGTTTGGGTATAGCTGACAAAGATATACACAACTAGAGAGGAGATTTCCAAGGTCCCGCATTTACAATAGAGAAAGAATTCGAAGTCCACCAAGAGATACTTACTTTGTCAAAGACGAGTGGCACATTAGCGATGAAAAAAGGAATAAAAGTCCTTTTCCTGTGAGAAACAGATTCCAACCTATGGGTAATAGGAATTTTTTAGATTGGAACACGAGACGAAACAACTGGAATTAGACAATAGAAATAAATTTGAAAAACAAAAATACAGAGGTTGTCGGGGGGAAAAAAACAAAGATTAAAACATCAAAAATACCAAATATTTGTCCCGAAGATAAAAAGGGAGACAAAGATACAAAAATCTTCAATCTGAGTAAACACTCCTTAATGGGAGAAGAAGATTCTGTATTGAGAAAGGGACTTAAATTTGCCCCAAATAATAGGCTAAATACAGAATGTTTGGATCTACAGAAATTTGTTAGAAAAGTATCTCTAAAAAAATATTTTCTGAGTAATAAAACAGAAGGGGAGAGCAGTAGGGAAATTTTTAAACCTAAATCCCTGTTCAATCCCACATTCAATCGTGGATGTTTCATTGAAAGTTTCCTAAAGGCAGTAAGTTCAGATCTGGAACAAGTTGATATAAAGAAAAAAACCTCCTATAAAAACAATTTGTCATTTAAAGAGAGGCAAGCACTTAGGGAACTTGGTGAAAATTC
This sequence comes from Taudactylus pleione, assembly GCA_031769625.1. Classification (NCBI taxonomy): domain Eukaryota; kingdom Metazoa; phylum Chordata; class Amphibia; order Anura; family Myobatrachidae; genus Taudactylus; species Taudactylus pleione. Next base: position 6,432,113 of record JAUIMM010000572.1, read on the forward strand.
TGAGATCGTAATAAAACCAGCCGACAAAGGAGGGGGAATTGTCATAATGGATAGTATAGATTATGACAAAGAAATATTAAGGCAGCTGAATGATACAGAAACATATAAAGTTTTAAAGATGAACCCTACTGAACGGATCGAGAAAAGCCTGACCAATCTTCTAACCAATTTTAAAGCCCAAGGGGTCTTATCAGAAAATGAAGTGAATTATATGGTGAATCGGTCACCTGTAACCCCTGTCTTCTATGTCCTTCCTAAGATCCATAAGGATATTAATAATCCCCCCAGAAGACCGATTGTGGCAGGAATGGACTCGCTAACGGCAAATTTATCACATTTTTTAGACTTTTATTTACAATGGAAGTTATAAAATTACAATCCTATATTAAAGACACTATGGACATTTTGAATAAAACTAATGGTCTAGCTTGGGATGATAACTACATTCTAGTCACAGCTGATGTGAAAAGCCTGTACACCGTCATTGAACACAATAAAGGTATAGAAGCAGCACAATATTTTTTAAGAGAAGGAGAGATACGAGAAGAAAAAATTATGTTTTTAACGGAAGGCATAAAATTCATTCTAAATAATTTTTTCTGGTACTCTGGTAAATATTACAAACAAATTAGAGGAACAGCAATGGGGACCTGTTTTGCGCCATCGTATGCCAACCTGTTTATGGGTTACTGGGAAAAGACCAGGATCTGGAATAACAACCCTTTTATCCAGAATATCACATATTGGTATCGATATATAGACGACATCTGGTTTATTTGGAAAGGTGCTGAAACCCTTTTAGAAGATTTTAAGATGTTCTTAAAGGAGAATGATTTTAATATAGAATTGACATATAATTCTAGCAAGACAGAAGTTAATTTTTTAGATGTAACCTTTTATGTTGATGAGAATTTTTTAAAAACTAAGAATTTTAGTAAACAGATTGTAACGCGTATATAGATATCAACAGTAACCACCATTTTAACTGGCTTAAGAATATTCCAAAAGGACAAGTCAGACGTGTCCGCAGAAATTGCTCCGATGTAAAAGTTTTTGAAGAACAAGTTAAAATTTATAAGGAGAGATTTATCGCAAAGGGATATAAAGAGAACACACTCAATGAGCATATACAAGAAATGGTTGCTGTAAATAGAGGGGATCTTTTGAAACCGTCCACTCATAAAGATGAAGATAAAAATGAATTTCTGTTTCCATTTATTATGTCATTTAATATGCAACACAAAGAGGTAGAAAAAATTGTTAAGAAACATTGGAACCTACTTACCAGAGATCCAGTTTTAAAACCTGTTATCCCCACGAAACCAAAATGTATATATAGGAGAGCACCTAACATCAAGAATAAGATTGTAAAGAGCGCAGTCCCGCCAAAAAGAATGGGTAGAATTATAACTAAGGGCTACCATCGTTGTGGCGTTTGTTTAGTATGTGGGACTTTTACTAAACAAGCTTCAAAAATAGAAGTCTTTAAATCAACAAAAACTGGACAAACCAGTAAGATAACTGAGTTTATATCCTGCAACAGTAAAAATTGTATTTATTTAATAGAATGCACATGCCATCTCCAATATATTGGACGAACCACGAGGTCCCTTAAAGACAGATGGGCAGAACATCTCAGAAACATTAGAAAAGGGTTTGAAAATCATTCATTATCAGCTCATTTTAAAGAACATCACAACAAATCCACCAACGGTATTAAGCTCATAATGGGTATAAAAATGGAGAGGGGTCATTGGAGAATGAACAAGGATCATGAGAAATGTTTGGCAAAAACTGAGATGAAATATATTTTTGATCTCAAGACCCTCCAACCGAATGGTTTGAACTCAGATTTTGGACTAAAATGGTTTTTATAATTTTAATATTTTTTACTGTATTTTACACATCTATTTTATATATATATATCTTTTAATTATTTATTGATGTGTAATAGGGCCATTAGTGGGGCATGGTATTATACCCCTGTATTAAGGAGTTCATGTGTGTGTTTTTATTCATCAGTTGAGGTTTTTTATTCACCCATTGCTGGCTTTAAGGACTATCATTATGTATTTATTATTTATTTATTGCTGGTTTCCATGGTGCTAATGTCTGGTATGCATGCCGCGACCGGAAATGACGATTAGGAATATGTATCATTGGTGCGCTCCACAGATTTGGGGACATTCTGTTTTGCAGTAGCCGGTTGTGAGAGCGGAGATCCGCATACCGGAAGTGACATTAGTGGTAACATGCATAGTTTGTTTCCGGCCAGAATAACGCAGTCAGAAAATGGGGGCAGAGTACAAACTAGCCCGGAGGGGATTCATATGCAGGAACCACCTATGTGTTGCATCGCAGGCTGGGAGAGTAGATTTAGAAGACGGACCGGAGGTGATGCCGGAAGTGACGCATGCAGGTCACCTCCAGACCGGAAATGCGGCTGAGTGCGTTCCAAAGGTATAATAATATGTTTTATGGATCCATTCAGCCTTATAATTGTTGAATATTGGCTGTGGAGTATACAAGGAACAGGTTTATGGCTAGGTATATGTGAAAATGTTTGTTATATATTTTGTGAGAATGAGATCTGCAACTGACCAATTGAGTACAGGGGGAGGGTACTTAAGGGACGTCAGTTCACTAAGAAAATTACACCTTGAAAAAGACTCAATTCTTAAGAGTTGAAACGCGTTGGTGTTATCTCATAAGGTGGCACAAGCAGAGGGTAGTACTGTACTGAGGACAACTGTATGCAGAGTCTGGAGGATTGCAGATTCCTGTGCGCAGGAGGTGTTTATTTCCATAACGTGCATTTAGGTGTTACAGCAGTACACCAACTCCATCTGGTACGCCTTTATTTTTTATAAGTATCCGGATTTTTATTGCATTCTAATTGTTAATTTCTTATTTGAATTAAAACTGTAATACACTATGGTGGTTTTTTTCTTGTCTCTTGTTTTTTATATACCGTATATACTCAAGTATAAGTCGACCCGAATATAAGCCGAGGTACCTACTTTTACCCCAAAAAACTGGGAAAACTTACTGACTCGAGTATAAGCCTAGTGTGGGAAATGGCTACAGCTGGTAGTGCCCCCAGTAGTAATTCCCCCTGGTTGTGCCCCCAGTAGTAATCCCCCCCTGGTAGTGCCCCCAGTGGTAATCCCCCCTTTCAGTGCCTCCAGTAGTAATCCCCCCCTGGTAGTACCCCCAGTAGTAATCCCGCCTTTTAGTGCCCCCTGTAGTAATCCCCCCTTTTAGTGCCCCCTGTAGTAATCCCCCCTGGTAGTGCCCCCTGTAGTAATCCCCCCTTTTAGTGCCCCCTGTAGTAATCCCCCCCTGGTAGTGCCCCCTGTAGTAATGCCCCCCTGGTAGTTCCCCCAGTGGTATTCCCCCCTTTTAGTGCCCCCTGTAGTAATCGCCCCCTGATAATGCCCCCTGGTAGTGCCCCCTGTAGTCATCGCCCCGTGGTAGTGCCCCCTGTAGTCATCGCCCCCTGGTAGTGCCCCCTGCAGTCATCGCTCCCTGGTAGTGCCCCCTGTAGTCCCCCCCTCTAGTAAAGAGAGACGTGATAACAATAAAAAAATAAACACTTACCTGAAACTCCCGCTCCTGGTCCCGCCGCTGTCCGCTCCTGGTCCCGCCGCTGTCCGCTCCTCCGGCCGCTTTGCATGGGAGAGACGTCGTCATGACGACATGTCTCCCATCACCCACTGCGGGAGCCAGAAGATGGCTCCCGCAGTGGGAGCAGTAGCAGCCGCTGAGAGTCTGACAGACTCTCAGAGGCTGCTGATTACAGCAAACACATAGCTGCCGGTCAGCGCTACACTTGACTCGAGTATAAGCCGAGGGGGACTTTTTCAGCACATTTTTTGTGCTGAAAAACTCGGCTTATACTCGAGTATATATGGTACATGGATTCATGCCATAAGAGACCCTGAAAACCCACCCGATTACAGTGTGTTTGAAGCTCCACAGTAGATATTCAAGTTTCAATTCTCCTCCCCTATTATAAAGGAATTGGAACTAGTAGACATTGACTATATAAATATATGGGTCAGAACTCTTTGTTTCCTACAACCGTTTTTTTTATTTTTTATTATTTATTATTTATCTTGCGCTTTGGTGTTATTCTAGTTGATTGTCGATTTAAGGAGAACGTATTTGGTATGTGCCTACATTTGCAATAAAATGTCAAATATACTTATTACATATTAAAATAGAAAGGACAAAGGAAACATTTATCATCTAAAAACAATATAAAATTCAATTTTAAAAGGTTATTACCAGTGAATCTGATGAATCACAAGTACGTAAAATAGTTCCTGGCCATTATGGTATAAAATACATTCAGTTGTTAAGCTTCCATCTAATTTGCACTCTTTTCTTTATTTCTGTACATGTATGCAATTAAAACCCTTCAGGATACAATAGTGAGGTCAGTTGCTTACATGCCCCTAGCTAATAACCTTTTTACAAATATAACATTTCTAAACGGTGTTTGGCATAGTCAGTAATGCAGAGGACAAAGTAATTAATTTCACTGTCTTCATGTATTGGAGTTGTAATAAATTACATAGGTCACTTGAGATGTATGTTAAAGTTCTAGTATCACTATTCAGCTTATCTAGTTTTAAATATTTACACAAAATATGTTTAATACATATTTTCTAAAATAAGTGGAAAAAAGCTTTATTCTATGTGCTGTGCAAATATGGGGACCACGACCATACGTTGGAGTTTGGTGCAAACTGAACGCAATGCCGATGTTCACATAGTTGAGTGATTATTTGCTACGTATGCTATTGTGTTACTAGTGGTGTGCCCGGTGGCTTCTTTTCACTGGCAGCCGCGTATTGGGTATTAAATTAACTATGAAATTGCCCACAAGGCCAGCTGCATATCGAGGGCCGCATTGTGTATGTGGCCCCAACTCCAGTCGTGCACCACTCACCAGCGATTCTTGTGCTAGTTCCTGTCAACAGCCAGCAGTGCAGAGGAGCTCTGAACTCGTGAGAGGAGACTGTCGCATTACTAACCTTCTCTGGTCACCACTTCGGTGCATTATTTTCAGCTCAGCTCCCTCTATTCTCCTCATCTGCTCAGCTTTTTCTTCCCGCTACAGCAGCAAAGTCCTGGTTTGGTGTTGTAAGTAACAGTAGCATCATCCTCTCCTTTGGGGCCCTATTTACTACAATCCACATTTAAAATGTTTGTAGTGTGATATTTTTGCCTAAATTCACATTGCAAATTTTGGAAATATCACAGGGATTTTTCAAAAATCCCTTGCAGTGATAAAGCTCTTTCCATGCAAATCCCCTCCACAGTCTTCTCACTGTATTTTTCACAAAAAATATAGTGAGAAGGTGCCTGTACATCTGCACCAACCGGCTCGCCCCGCAACCGCGTCCCCCCCAATGCAAACGTGGTACCCCTGCACCATGCAACTTTCCCCCGTGCTCTCTGTAAGTGGGCATTACTGTGTGTCATAATGTGTAAGGGGCATTACTGTGTGGCATTACTGTGTGACATACAGTAATGTGTAAGGGGCATTACTGTGTGAAATAATGTGTAAGGGGCATTACTGTTTTTAGCCTAATGTGTAAGGTGCATTACTATGTGGAAAAATGTTTATGGGCATTACTGTGTGGCACAAAGTGTAAGGAGTATTACTGTGTGGAAAAATGTGTAAGGGGCACTTCTGTGTGGCATAATGTGCAAGGGGCACTACTGTGTGGCATAATGTGTATAAGGGCACTACTGTGTGGTGTAATGTGAATAGGGGGCTCTACTGTGTTGAATAACGTCAATAAGAGGTACTACTGTTTGACATAACATGAATAAAGGACACTACCGTGTGGTGTAATTGTAGAAAATGCACCTGCCAAAGGCTGGTGCAAGTGTCGTTGGTGCGACTGATGGTGCACCGATGGTGTTGTGTCAAGAATAACTAGCAGCGGTGTAAAAGCTTGCAGAGACAAGGGAAAGGCTGAAATTAGCATTTGCATATTGTCTCTCAACTCCAACAGATGTAAGAGTGGATCTAGCAGCAGGGACACCTGAATCAGGCTCATCATTTGCACTAAGGACCTGATTCAGACCCGCTCGCTAGATGTATTCACTCACACCCAGCATATGCAAATCCAGTGCATGCCCAGCAAGGCAGGCGATTGCATGGCAATGCATTAGCACGCCCACTATGTCTTGGCGTGCGATCACTTTGTGTATGCAGATGCCCACCAGCCATTCATAAGACACCCACTTGCCCATATCATCTCCTGGAATTGCATGAAAACATTGGTACATCGAGCACCATTGGAGACAATCGCTTGAGGTTGACTATACCCTGCCGCAAGCACTGCGATCACTTTAGTGTGAAATACAACCAGGTGACGTGTACTATGACGCTGCCTCTTAATTATGCATGCCTCTGAAATGGCGTTGAGACACTCAGGCATGCCTGCATTCGCACCTCCACTCCCCCATTTCTAATGGCCTACCCCTGTTACCACCCACAAACGGCCTCTCCTGTTACTCTTTCAGTTGGGCTGTCTATGCAGGGCAAGTGAACGCTTCCCGATCTTTCGCAGTGGTTCGCGCACGCGCATTCCATATGCATGCGCAGATTGCCAATATCGGCCAGCTACGAGCGTTCGCATCCTAGCGAGCAAGTCTGAATCAGGTCCTAAGTGAGTTTTAAACTAATAGTATTGCCTTTTTAGATTCGGCATGCAAAATCGGGTTTGCAAAGCTGCGACTTAGTAAATAAACCCCTATTCTTCTCTGTCCTTGAGGTCTTCATGGGCAGACAGGCTGCATGCACAGTTTAGCAGAGAGTGAAAGTGAAAGTGAAGAGTGAGTGGTCAGGATTTCCTAAACTTGATGACTGTCCAAACAAGAAGGAAAGAACCCCAGAGCCGTAACTAGACTTTTTGGTGCCCTGTGCCAGAAAGAGCATTGGCGCCCCCCTCATTTTTCAAAGGGACATAATGCACCCAAAAAAGGGCCATGGCTTCATGGGGAAGAGCCAGGGAAGAGATAGGAGAGGCCAGGAGATGCAGGGGATGAAATAAGAGGAAGCTACAAGCAAGAATGATAATAAACAGATATTTTACGGGCCCAAACAGCGCCCCCTGACCTGTGGTGTCCTGTGCGATGGCACCAGCCGCACTACCCTAGCTACGGCCCTGAAGAACCCCATATATTGCTGCACACCTCAACTAGCGGTTACAGGAGACAATACTAGAATGAGTCCCCCTCAGACTGTTTTGCACTGGTGTAGCAATAAACTGCACCTTATCAGGTACAGACCAGATCAATGGTGCTATTTACAGTTCCCACCAGCCTCTCCATGGGTCACCACTTAGCAACATGATTTGTCCATGTGCAAATTGACTTGCTTTTTTGCTTTGCTCCAAATCAACATCAGCCCCAGGGTGTGCAGAAGTGTAAAAGATCTTTCTGCTGTCACCTGCATGTATGTGTATATGCATTGCTCACTCCCGCAGGATTACATTTTACACATAGAAATTGATTCATACAAGTTTTATGACTATAGTTACCTTTCCAGCAGGGAAGGCTACAGGGGTTAGAGCACCCTGTGCCGGCTCTGTTAATAGCGCCTTAATGACGCTTCGCCACGTGCACCAAAAATAGGGGCATGGGCTAATTACTATAGGCTACTCCCCCTAAGTGCCGTTATTTGGTGGCGTGCCTGCATGACATGCCTCCAAATAACACCAGGCTGGGGGTAAGCCCAGCACTCCGTCACTAGCTGGTCTTCCCCCAGCCATCTCCCGGCAGTGAATTGATGCCGCGTGCATGCGTGCAGCATCCATTCAGCTACTCCGGGTCCGGTACCACCACACAGCTGCAGTGGTGGGGGTTTCAAACCTCCCAATTTGACCACCCACAGGCCATTTCGGCCCACGGGTGTAACAGTGGGACAGTACTGTCCCGATGAAGTTGGGATGTTGGGGAGGGGTGCGCCCTCTATGGGGTGGCGCCCCTGTTTGACCGCGCTGGTCGAACACCCCAAGAGATGGCCCTGCTTTCCAGTATTCCAGATTCGTATAGTCTTCATGATTGCCTCATTCATTTGATCAGCGCAGCCTCTTATCCATGCATTGACATTCCCTATATTTGAGCTCTGTATATTTTATAATTGGAGCTAATATCATTAGCAGGGGTGTAACTAGGGAAGTGCGACCTGGCACAGGGCACCGCAGGGCAGCGGGCACTGTTGGGCCTGTCTATTTTCTGTTTATTATCATTCTCACTTGTAGTTTCCTCTTCTTTTATCCCCAGAAGCTCCTGGCTTCCTCTATCTCTTCCCCGGCCCTTCCCCTTGAGGCCTGAGGACATGGGACCTCATTCAGATTCGGTCGTAAGCGGCCGCTCGGTCGTATGCCTAATGATCAAGAATCAGAAAACAAAACAATCGCACGGCCGGGCGATCGCAACCAAAGTTACGCCCATACATGAACAAAGCACCTCCTCTAGCTAACGAGTGATAGCAGTTAGCGATGAAGTCAATCGTTGTCAGTCATTGTCAGTCGCTGTATGTTAATTTTCTTCTGATGGATGTGGCCGCTTGTTTTGTGTGCAAATTACACCAAAAATTAACAAAAAACCACATAGAATAAGCCATCCCCATGAAATGTATTTATTCTTATTATTCGCTAATGCAAACGCAACTGAATCAATTACAAGCCAATTAGCAGTGTTATTAGCAACAACAAACGATTATTAGCTGCTTGCATTGTGTGGCACAAAATAGAAACAAAAAACATAACATCAGTCACATTCGATAGTAACGATTGTACTCTGGGGCTTGAGAGAGCACATAGCCAAACTCAAGCTGTACGATCAGCCAGGTCTCTAACCTGCTCGCAGAGTGACGTTTTACTACTTTCCAGCCTTCTATGTCGGTCAGAGCAGGAAATTTATGTACGCCCCTGAAACGCCCTGAAAACGGTGAGGTGCGCCTGCGTTTTTAGACCACCACCCTGTCAACACCCACAAATGGCCTTTCATGTCAATCAACTCTCGGAAGCCACTTCCTGCTCGTAAGCCATACGATCTACAGCATTTTGGATCGCAAGGTCTCGTACACACATGCGCACAACTAACCGTACGCATGCGTGGTTTGAAAACATCGGATGCGTACGAGCGAGCGGCCGCTTACGACTGACTCTGAATGAGGTCCTTGGTCCTTTTTCAGGTGCTTGTCTTATATCCATATTTGAAAAATGATGGGGGGGAAGGGGGGGCGCCAATGATCTCTCTGGCACAGGGCACCAAAAAGTCTAGTTACGGCTCTAATCATTAGTGTGGATGTATGTCTGTTTGTTTATATTTATAGTATATTAAAGTTAATGTTTTCCCATCTGTTAATTCACAAAGCAATTGTCAGAAAACTGTAAAACTTAACCAATTGCATTTTCATTTGACTACAATTTAATGATTGATTAATTTTTTTTTTTATAAGGTCATATTTGCTAACTTTACCTTTTAACATATTTAGTCAGACTTTGAAAAGCATAGCTAGTATTTTACCTGGAGTAAGATTAGATTGCACATATGTGTCATAATTATAATCCTGTTATGTGTTTTTCACAACACATAGCTTTTTCCCTATCATTATTATTATTACATTTTATTTATAAGGTGCCACAAGTGGTCTGCAGCGCCGTACATATGGCAGCAGTAGGACCGTACAGGGTACACAGAACATTACATTACAATACAGTAACCGAAACATAAACAGAGCACAAGTAACAATTAGCACCACAATTCTCAGTATACAACACAGCTGGGAAGATGAAGGCTAGATAGAGAAGAGGGCTGTGAGAACAGGAGGGAGAAGGACCCTGCTCCTAGGAGCTTACAATATAGGGTAGAGGGGAGATGACATGAGGCGTGGATGAGAACCTGAGGGCAGGAAGTACTGTAGGTGAGGTAGAGATGGCTGAGGCAGGTGGGGTGAGTGGCCTGGTGACAGGGTTATGTGGTGGAAGGGTATGCTTTGATGAACAGGTGGTTTTTCAGTGCACCTTTGAAGCTGTGCAAGGTCGGGGAGAGCTTGATCTAGAGAGGAAGCTCATTCTAGTGAAAAGGAGGCCGCACAGGTAAAATCTTGGATACAAGCATGAGATGCAATAACCAAGGGAGAGGAGAGGCAACATTCATTGGCCGACCGTAGATTGCGGGAGAGTGATGTGTGGCCAGCTGAGGCAAAGCCTTTCCTGTCATACTTTAGTATACTACAAAGTTTTGACTATAAAAATTATAAGACAAATTTAAAGAAAATATTATAAATATTTTCTTTTTATTATTCTATTCAATTTTAAAGTAAAAACTCTGGAATAAATAGTGTATAACAGGTGGGGCACTGCCTCCCCTGTCTACCTTTTCTGCACAACCCTGGTCAAAACACACCAAATTGCCAACACTATATGCTGCTGCATCTTTGTATAATGCCCACATGATGTTATGCCATGGGGGTGATTCTGAGAGTGCAAACTGATTATCGCCTTGAGGGCAGCTTTGGGAGCTGGATGATGTCTTGGCAGGATGGGCCTAAAGGCCATGAAGATGAGGTGGCCTTTGGGCTGTGCAGCAGCCTTGAGGGCTGGTCAGCCTTGGCTAGTTGCGGCCTGGGGGCCGGAGGTGAGATGCAGCCTTTGGGCTGTGGAAGCAGCCTTGAGGGTTGGTCGGCCTTGGCTAGTTGTGGCCTGAGGGCTGGAGGTGAAATGCAGCCTTTGAGCTGTGGAAGCAGCCTTGAGGGCTGGTCGGGCTTGGCTAGTTGTGACCTGAGGGCCGGAGGTGAGATGCAGCTTTTGGGCTGTGGAAGCAGCCTTAAGGGCTGGTTAGTCTCTGATGGGATGAATAGAGGTGATGTGTCACCGGGTTGACACTGGCGCAGTCACGCTGAATTGCACAACAAGGACACTGGTGTACAGCCAATATCGCCAGGTTGACACTGGTGTAATAATACTGGATTGCGCCCTTGGGTGTTAGGTTCTGGTTTTGTTGTGGGCCCGGGGTGGTAATAGGAGCAGACACTGAAGCAGATTTAAAAGTAAACGTAGAGTTTTTAATGAGTGGCTTAACAGACATGAATGTGGCAAAATAGAAAGTCCGGGTTTAGCACTAAAGTGCACTTGGGAACTGTAGTGATGCAATGGGAAAAAGTCCAGGTAGTGATAACAGAAGGCAGTCCAGTATTCCAGGTTTTGTGAGGCTGAAATGAATTGCAGGCTGAAGTGAATAATAATGTCCAGAGAATTTGCAAGTGGAGGCAGGGTGCAGGGTAACAGCTGACACAGGTACTCAGGCAAGGGAGAGGCAATGGGAGGAGGCAGGGGATTCCAGCAGGGTATGGAGCAGGTCAGGTAAGCAGGCTTAAGGCAAAGATCTAATAGGCAGGCGGACAAGCTCAGGAACTCTCTCTCAGCTTGCGCTGAGAAACACGTTGCACTGGCAATGAAAGGAAGCTCTGCACTCCCTTAAATACCCAGTGCTGCACTGTGACAGGCTATAGAGAGCATGTGACACACCAGGATAGGGCAACTAGGTCACATGTCCGGAGGCAAGATGGTGGCGCCCATGCCAGAATGGAACGGAAGCACCACCAGGCCTAACCAGACCAGAGTGACAGTATGCCCGCACAGGACTACGCGCAGCCAAAGCACCCCACCAGACACCATCGCCACCGCCAGACGCCCCTCGCCATAGCATCCTCACAGGTATTACCCGTTGTCCCCTTTGCCTGGAAACCCTGGTCGTGACATTGGGTCACTAAAGTGCGGCCAATGGGCCTGATTCAGACCCACTCACGAGCGGCTGTCCGCTCGCAAGTGGGTCGATGTTGTGCACTGCGCATGCGCACGACGGCGGGAGCTCCGTCGTGCGCATGCGCCAGACGCGACGAGCGAAGGACTTGTATATGCTGTGTGTGGTGACCCACAGCTATACGAGCGTCCAGGAGGACGCTCCGTAATTATGGAGGCCGGCCCTCATTCAGAGCGTGCGCTCTGCTCAGAGCGTACGGCTCTGAATGAGGGCCAATGTCGCCACATTGACACTGGCATTGGTATACTGAATAATGTTCTGAGGATGCTTGAGTGTGGCCAAATGTCACCGGGTTGACACTGGTGAGGATGTGCAGAATAGCGCTCTGAGGATACTAAAGTGCAGCTAATGTCGCTGGGTTGACGCAAGCCGTCGGACACTAACATGTGCCCAGGGGTGCACTCTGTACCACTAGGATGGCACATGCTGCTGAGCATAGAGATGCACGCTGTGCTGCCTGGATGACTCGAGCAGCACACAGCAAGTGGAATGCAGATCATGCTGCTTGGATGGAACACAGCGGCCGAGGTAAATTATCATGACTGGAACAATGGAGAGGCTGGAACACTGGAACTCTACTGGCATACAGGAGACACAGTCACAAACCGGAACACGAAAATCTATCACCGGCATGAAGTGAAGGGCTGGAATTTAACAGAAACAGGGCCCAACCAGAGCAAGTCTCCCTAATGACAGACCAGTGAGCACCGGGGCTGTGCAGAGACTGTAGAATCAATCAGTGTGCACCTGATAGTGCACACAGACAGGCAGTAATTAGTGCAGAGACTCAGCAGCAACCAAGACTGGAACTGCAAACAATATGCTGCTAACCACAGGTCTTAACAGGAGGAAGGAGGAGACTTCAGCGAACACTTGTCCAGCGTTCGCCTCGCATGGTATTCGCAATGCGTCGGCTTGTGACAAATGAACCCTCGGGTTCATATATGTATCTGGAAATCTGGCTCTTATACAAGCCAGTGCCTTCCCAGTCATTTACCTCACTGCACTACCCTAATGAGGGAGAATGTAAGGAGATGAGGTTGAAGATGTAGGGAGCAGTTAAGTTGGAGAGGGCCTTGTATGTGAGGGTGAGGAGTTTGAAGAGGAATCTGTACGGGAATGGGTGCCAGTGCAGGTTTTGTCAGAGGAGTGGTGGATATGGAACAGCGGGAGAGGAAGATAAGTCTAGCTGCAGCATTGAGAACAGATTGGAGGGGAGATGGGAATGTGGGAGGCCAGTGAGGAGAATGTTGCAGTAGTTGAGTTGAGAAATGATTAGTGAGTGTTAGTAATCAGTCTGGCAGGATTCTGGGAGAGGAATGGCCTAATGCGAGGAACAGGATTAAGCCAGAGATTGAAAGTGGGGGGTGACGGAGAGGGAGGAGTCAAGGGTGACTCCTAAGCAGCAAAGTTGGGGAACAGAGGAGACAATGGTATTGTCAACAGTGATAGAGAGATTGGTTGGGGTGGAGACTGTTAGGGGGGAAATGATGAGTTTGGTTTTGTCCATGTTGAGCTTCAGAGAGAGCTTGGACATCCAGCTGGATACCTTGGAAAGGATGGAAAGGGAGAGGTCAGGAGAGAAGAGGTATAGTCCTATTATCTTAAGGTGTTATTTTTTTTGTCAAATTTTAAATTTTTAAATTTTTAAATTGTTAGGTTTTTTTTTCTCATCGGACCTGAGAGCTGATGTAGTCATTGCATTTGGCTAAATATCCCAATACCTGTTCCATTGCCAATAGCTACAACATCACTGGTTACCAGCAACATATTTAGTATTGCAGTGATACTAACAAATATGCCAATGGTATTCAACATTACATACCCCTCTGGCGAGGTCCAGCGACATTCCCCTACTCGGCAGCATTCTCTGCTCTATTGTCAGGATCGTTGAGAGCCATACCAGGCCTGGGGGAAGGGGAGTGGTCTAATGCGGGAGGCTTGGTCAGGTCCCATTAGGATAAAAAAATGATAAAAATCATTTTTGCTGTGCCGCATAGCTGTGATGTAAAAGGGGGTGGGGTGGTGAAGGCCCATCGAGCAAGCCCGGACCTGAGTAATTAGTACCCAATCCCCCTACATCTCATTACCCCTGTTTATCTATTACTGGCAGTTACACTTTCACCTGTTGGAGGCACAGTAAAGCCTGGAAGGCTTCGCTGAAACCAGAGAGGCTATTACTGTGTCCCCATTGCTGGCAATGAGGACAGCATAGCTCCTGCCATCTATAGATGTGTTTGTGTGTTCAACTTATTATACTGAGTGTGAAATTGTATTATTATAATGGGATGTAGGTTATATCCTGGCGGTCAGGATGCCAGCGCTCAGAATGCCAGTGCTGGAATCCCAACACCAGTCAGAAACCCAGCGCTATGGGTTAGGCACTCGGAGGAGGTTTGGGGGTCAGGCTGCAGAGAGGGAGGGTTAGGTTTAGGGGTAGGGGTAAGGTTAGTAGGATACTTACCGACAGGTATTAACAATAATATAATGTGTGTGGATTGTGGTATTAATGTAATTTGTGGTGCTATTAGGGGTATATTTACTAAAGGTTGGTTTTAATCAATTTGAAATTGATGAAAATTGATCAACATTGATGTTGTGTTTCTGGAGTAAAATCATTCATTTTATAATACTAAAAAATAAAAAAAATTGTCCTAGTAAATTTGTGGTTTAGCCTCAGAATCACAACATTGATTTTCTTTGATTTTTATCTTTAGTAAATATAGCTTTTAAGTGGTGAGTGCTGTTAAGGTTATATAATGGGAATATTAGTATAATGTGTAGTTTTTAGGGATAATATATTATAATGCTAGTTGGGGGAAAGAGGTCCATTTTAAAATCAATGGCCGTATTCAATTTGGAGCGAAAAGCCGTAATCGGCGAAAAAGTTTTTGCCGATGACGTCATTTCGCCAGGCGGAAAAGTATCGCCGTATTCAATTCAGTTTGAAAGACTTTCCACCTAGGCGGAAAGTCAATGCAATGTAATAGGCAAAAAAGTTTTGCCTATGAATAGCAGGTGGAAAAAAGTGCAGAATTGGGGTTTTGGGGTGCAACGTTGCGGGAACCCCTGTGCAGCCATCAGACAGTCCCCCAAAGGTAAACTGCGTAAAAATGTAAATAAAAAAAAACACCGCAGAACACCCCAAAAAATCACTTTCATGTTGGGGGGCGAAAAAAAAAAAATTGGGGGACAAAGTTAAAAACTAGCAAAATAGACTCCAGGGGGGTCCCCAAGTATGCCCCATGTGTTTTTTGCATTGCAGGTGCTTGCGGCAGGTGGATTTTTCACGATTATTTAAGCTTAACTTTAGCAACTTTAAAATATGCTGGCCCCCATTTTCAAGTACCCCAAATTTGCTGGGATAAGTTATTTTCTGCAAAAAAATTCCTGAATACTATTCTTCACCACTTATACAAAAACGCTATTTAGCTGCTATTGAGCCCATTTAAAAATACCAAATACCTTCAGCAAACCAAATCGGGGGTAACCATAGCTAACCCCCATGTCACAGCATCTTTTGGGAGGTGCAAGGCTGATTTCCCCAAATCTGAGAGAACTTTCCACTTGTTTCAGTTTCGGTGGGTCCTGTTTTTGCATACTTTCAAATTGAAACAGAGATATGCGGGGACGAGCGCGGTACTTTTCCGCCTGCAAAACAGGCAAAGTAGGCGAAAAGTCCGGGAGTTGAAAAAGTGTCGCGGGTCCGCTCAAATTGAATACGGCTCCAAGTTGGACTGAGGGCCTGATTCAGAGATGTATGCAATGATGATTTTTACGCATATTGAGTGATTGTTTGGCATTGCTCATGCGGGCACGCCGCACCGTGTACAAGCAGCGATTGTTTTGCGATTGCACCCGCATAGAGGATCCTGACGAAAGAACAGCGTTCAGAAATGTTGACATAAATTGTGGGGTTCAGAGTAATCTTTAAAGTCACCAGAGTGCCGCCTATTCAATATACTATATATACTGTATATATATATATATATATACACACACACACATATATATATACTGTATATACACACAGACATATATATATATGTATATAGATATATACATACACCCACATTGGTGTTTAATTTCTGTTCCCCCACCTTCTCTCCCATCTCTCTCTGTCCCCCCCCTTTCCTTCTGTCTCATCATGTTCTTCCCCTTTTCCTCCTTTCTCCTTCTATTTGCCCCCTTTCCTATCGTCTCATCTCTGTCCATCCCCCTTTCTTCCCATCTCACCCTATTTTCCCCCCTTTCCCCCATTTCCCTCTGTTCTTTCCCTGTTTTTTCCTGTGACATTCCAAGTGGGGTCTTCTTGTAACAGCCCACAACTTGTTTTGTGGAGACATGCACGTGCGCTGTGGAAGAGCATGAGCCGTTGTTGTTCTGGAGAAGCGTTTCCCATCAGATATATATAATGATGTGTTTATCTTGCTCCAGCGGCACCTACTAAAAATATATGCACAAAATCGTTTGAGGCAGGATACCTTGCTTAGGGCCACATGAGGTCTAAACCCAGCTCTGGTCTGTTGCCTGAGTCTACTGCGCATGCGCAGGTCACCAGGAAAATTATGTGGCCACCATTTTCCCGTCGATTTTCCTAGTGCGCATACGCAAAACGCTGGAAAAATGGCTGTGGCGGCCATTTTTCAGGTGTTTTGTCCAGCGCTACAGCCTGAAGCTGGACTTTGGAGAGGTACGTATTAAAACATATGGGTGCTGGGTGTGTGGTGTGGGCCCCCCTGGACCCAGGGGCCCGTGTGCACTGCATGCCCTGTACCCATTATAAATACACCCCTGACACCACACCAATATAATTATTATATTAACTCTCCAGAGTCCCATGTCAGCTGCTGCTGCAGACTCTAATCAGTGGGAAAATGGTGCGGCGCAACAGTGATTTGCACATGTGCAGTAGAGATGTGTCCAGCACCATGTGGGCACCATGTTCCTGGAGACCTGCACAGGCGCAGTAGGTTGTGCTACAAAGCAAGAGTTTACTGCATTGCCAGTGAGTTGAGGGTCTGCACGGAGGCTGCACATGGGCCCCCTCCTCTCTTAAACTGCCTTTGGTGAAAAGGGTGTGAAAACACCCATTTTCACATTATTTTATTTAAAAAAAAAGATTAATAAATAGGCCCCTTGATATAATGGCAATTCTAAAGTAATATGACACAGTGAATACAAACATTGATATTCATATAACACTGAGCACATTCTAGTGACTGCCATACAGTACAGATTGTCTTAGTGACCTATGGGCCTAATTCAGAGCCGCTTGCAAGCGCACAGCGCTCGCAAGCGGCTCGATGTTTGGTCCCTGCGCATGCGCTGAGTCCGGCATGCGCATGCGCGAGCCCCAATGAGCGACTGAGCTCCAGTCACTGCGGGGCTCGCTACAAGGCGGGGATGCTGTCGATGGTGAGTGACAGCTCGCCCGTTTTGTAGGTGGGTAGGGGGAGTGGCTGTACAAACACAGGCATTCCCTTAGGAATGCCTGGCATTTTACTGACATCACTAGTGATGTCAGTAGTAGACTTCCTGCTCTATTAGAGCAGGGAGTCCACTCGGGTTTGCGGCAGTCGAGACCCTACCACGGGGTCTAGTCGCAAGCCCGATGGTCGCGATAATCGTGACGGTCTCCAGCCCGCTCGCTTTGCGAGTGGCCTGGAGAAAAAAACAAATAAAATGCCCATAGACCCAGTGAGCTGCCCACAGCAGTGAGCGGGTCTGAATCAGGTCCTATATTCAATATAAATAGATTCATAAAGTATCCAAAGTATCTATATAAAATACAGAGAGCCTCTATTGACCGCCATACAAAGTATTTCATAAATATATACTCTTTGTTTCCCCACCATTATACACATCACTTCTTTTTCTATATACCCACCAGATCACTGCCACACGGGCTTGGCCATGTACATGAGCTTTGCATTCCAGAGCCATTGAAGAAATATTCTGACAACAGGGCCGGCACAATATGCTCTGCCAGCTCTGCACAGCAGGAGGCGTCGGGCTGGAGAGGTGCCGCCACCATCTTCTTCATTTGCCGGGCATCCACTTAGATTTTATTACCAGTGAGCGACTGGCAGCTTCCTCCCTGCAGCTGGAGGCTGGCACTCATTCTTGAGCTCCGCCTTCTGGCTCCCACAGTGGGTGTTGGGAGAGACGTCATGATGTCATGACTAGAACTTCACGATCTGTGTCCAGATCTGAGCCTGCCTCGAGTTTTCCCATCTGACTCTGATCCCAAAACAAGGCAGAACGTCATCAATCCCATGTCGGATTCTTGCGGGTTTTGGAATCTATAAAGGTCCTTGGTCATCTGCGCCATTTTCACTCCAGCTGTGGAGAGTGTACTGAAGAGATGTGCTGTCACTGTGCTCTGTCCGTCCATCAAGGGGCTGCTGTGTTTTGCAGGGGTTCTCTGCTCTGTCGGTCTAGGGGTGCTCTGTCCATCCAAGGGTGCCCAGTGTAAAAAAATAAAAGCTAATAATATTAATATAATTAAAAAATATATATATATATTTTTTGTGCTGTACCCCTGTGTACTTTTATTTATTTTATTTTACTGTGATGCTGCCGGTCATACTGCAGTGTAATATTCATACACGTAATGTGACACTGAAAGTGGTAGTGCAGTGTAATATTCATGATAAATATTGTGACACTAATATTCATACACGTATTGTGACACTAAGTGAAACCACTGTATAATATTTGTACACATAGTGTGACACTGTAAGTGGTAGTGCAGTGTAATATTCATAAAATATATTGTGACACTGTGTCAGGATGTGGCCATTACTCACCTTTGCGCCGGCTTCCCCTGGTCTTTTGTGAGGTCAGACGTCAAGTGCAGCAGAGGGTAACACACTGAGTATACTACCTAGTGCCATGTGAACTACCTGGGACTGCTCCGTGCCTGGTTTCTGCGGTTGCCATCATGGATGCGGCCATGATAGTTTGCATCACCTGACGACTCCATACCCAATGGTAGCATGATGGTGGTCAGCTGATGCTGTCCACCAATGATCTGCTACTGCAGGGGATAAAGCCAGACTGCGGACCACAGGAAGTTGCCTGAGCAATGTTGTCATTTTCCAGTGTCTGCTGATGCTACTTCATTCCAGGTCTGTCCTTGTGTTATTCCTGTGATTACCAGTGCTGACTCTTGTGCTCCAGTGTGTTCAGAATATCTCTCCTGTGCTTGCAGCAATTACCAAATCATTGTGCTCCAGTGTGTTCAGAATAACTCTCCTGTGTTTGCAGCACTTACCAAAGCATTGTTACTACAGTGTCCAGTCTCAGTTCTGCTGTCATTACAGCATCCAGTCTCCGTACCGCTGTCACCACAGCATCCAGTCTCAGTACCACTGTCACCACAGCATCCAGTCTCAGTACTGCTGTCACTACAGCGTCTAGCCTCAGTACCGCTGTCACTACAGCATCCAGTCCTCAGTGCCCTTAAGCTTCCTAGATACTCCGGTATATCTATTGGAAGCTATACAAGGGTATAGCATAATCCTTCTAAGAAGTATCCTCTAGGGCCACAGTAGCAAGGGTCTCTATTCCCGTAAGTACCAGTTACCTGGCCAAAGGACCGCGACCTGCCAGCTGGGTGCAGCTAAACCCATATCCCGCTTGGAGGGGTCACCGGAGAACACCTCCCGGCTGGTTAGTCTCCGCACCTTTGGTCAAGTCTTGTCAACGATTGGTACTCGTGGATGAAGAGACCTTGTGTACAGGCCCCACATCTCAGACTTCCTCTAGCCCTGAACCTCAGCTTGCACCCCTCAGTAGGGGATTCCATACAGCCGGTCATGACACACTGTAAGTGGAACCGCAGTGTAATATTCAAATAAAATTTTGTGTCACTAAGTGGAACTGCAGTGTAATATTCATACACATATTCTGACACTAACTGGTACAGCAGTGTAATATTCATATACATATTGTGACACTGTAAGTGGTAGAGCAGTGTAATATTCATAAAAAATATTGTGACACTGCAAGGTCATTGATACCACAGTGTACTATTAAAAATTGGTTCAAACTGACGTGTGTGCTGTACCCCACTTCGTGTTTATTGATAATATGGAGAGTGATCAGTAAAGAGGAGAGAAGGAACCACATGCTAGTGCTGGAGCTGCTGCCAGTGCCACCAGACATGATGATACTAGTAATACAAACAAAATATTCGGAGAATACCACTCTGCGCTCACTCAAAGTATAAAATTTACTTATCTTAAATGTGATGTCCTGATCTTGGGACCTCAAATCCTTTTGTAATAGACACTTTATATAATAGGTGTGGGATGTATGTTCCGATGTTGATGAATATGTGGGAACATAAAACATAAAACACAATCTAGTGCAGACGTATAAGAATTTACTTAAGTACACAATAATTCACATATAAGGGTGTATATGATCTACCCCAAATTAAGGATAATTTTGGAAGATAATGGATCACCAGAATGCTTCCAAACAATGTTTTTAAAACAATGTTTTTTTAAAATGATGTTTTTTATTTGGTTGACTATATATTACTAAGTATGTCAAATATTGTTAATTCTGTGAAGAACAATTAGAGATTAATGCACAACACTATTTTTGTCCCCTATTAAGAAATCCCTAAAGGGGAACCCAGGTGTGGAAACACAGCGGGGACACCTCTTTCGGCCCGACCAGATGCGGACGCGGGACCGGAAGATGATGTCCATCACGTTACGTGCATTGGACGGATGTGCAGCCGAGGTTCCCCATTGGGGTATTGCCAGGGGGGAACCCTGGTGTGGAAGCATCGCGGGGACGCATTTTGTGTCCGGACCGGATGTAGATGCGGGACCGGATGGTGATGCCCCTGGGGCAGCGCAGGCTATATGGAGGTATAGCATTAGATTAATGGAGGAGGAACCTTTATGGTTGAGCTCTGCGGGGACATATCTACTGGCCGAACCGGAAGTAATAGCCGGAAATCCATATGTATAATTTTATTTATAAATAAAGACTATGAAATTTATGTTTTTTATGTTATTAATGAAACGATGGTATGGCTATTCGTTTAGGAAGATATTTTTTATGTTAGATAGTCATTCATGTAATATTTGTAAACATGTGTATTTTGTAAGTGAGGGTGGCTCCTCCAAGCAATCAGGTGTATCTTATCCCACTGGGTATAAATACCCATGGGAAGAGTGGTAAACATCTAAGCCTTGAGAAAGATCAGAGCACTGATCGAAACGCGTTTGCGGTATTGGTGTTGAACAGCTATCCTGACCAGACCAGAGGAGGACGGAAGATTTGGGTGCATTACTGCGGGCAGTGAGATCACTCTTACACGCACAAAAAACCACTGGATTCTGGTAGGAAGCCACCTTCACCTTTTGTGGATATATCAGCTGTGAAGCATTGTTGTATTTTTGAAGTTATTTGGAACTCCATTATCTGGACATATCCAATTAAAACATTTTTATTTTTTTGGAAATTTTGTCTCTTCTGTTTTCAAACGTGACTTTTTTCCATTTCATTATGGACACATGGAGAGTACATACCTGAATGGACTATATGTGTCTTAATTTGGGGTAGATCATATACACCCTTATATGTGAATTATTGTGTACTTAAGTAAATTCTTATACGTCTGCACTAGATTGTGTTTTATGTTTTATGTTCCCACATATTCATCAACATCGGAACATACATCCCACACCTATTGTATAAAGTGTCTATTACAAAAGGATTTGAGGTCCCAAGATCAGGACATCACATTTAAGATAAGTACATTTTATACTTTGAGTGAGCGCAGAGTGGTATTCTCTGAATATTTTGTTTGTATTAATGTCTTTTTGGTGAGGATAACACCAAGGAGATTTACTCTTTAGCAGCCTTCTTAGCGCAATTGTTGGCAGACATCATTTGATGATACTAGTAGATAGATACTAGTTTATCTATGTAATCTACTAAAGCTGATGCCCAAGGACATACAGGGCTTGAGCCAGGGCATCTAAAATCAAAGAAGCAATCTTTTACATTGGTAATGAAAAAATCGAAGGGAAAGTTAGCTGCAGAAAGACATAAAATTGGCAATATGCCTTTCACCAGACGAAGTGGCAAGGAAAATCTAAGACCTTGGCCTTTATTTATGATTTGTGGTTCTGCATCAAATGATGATGTAAGCACAAGTGAAAATGCTGACATAGAAATTGAGGATGCTTCTGTGGAAGTGCACCAGGATGAGGAGGATATTTGTGTAGCTGACGCTAATAAGGATGTTTATGATGAGGATGTTGTTGATGAGGATGTAGTTTGTGTAAATCAGGCACCAGTGGAAGAAACAGTTGCCCATGATAAGGAAAATCCAGTTGTCATGCATTGGCTTAAGGCAAAAAAATAAACTTATGTGTGGAATTATTTCTACCCAAATCTGGACAATTGTTAAGCCATCTGTGCCCATTGTAAAGCTAGAGTAAGTAGAGGTAGGTACCTTAAACATCTAAGAACCTCCTCCCTCCTTCAGTTTTGATTCTGATTGCCAAGGAGGAGCTAGCAAGAACAAGCTTTGTCTATCTGATAATGTTAGTGGGTGTATAAGGGAGGTGTATAATCTGAATATTGTAATAGGGTATAAATATTGTGAGACAATGTCCATGGTTGTTTACTGCTGCATTAACCCTGGAGAATACATTATTTCTCCCAGTTAAGGGCTTGATCTATTTATTTAATTAATTAATAAAATCACAAATTCTTAAGTATACTGGATTGGAATATATTACTTATTATGGAACAACACCTGGTTAAAGGTAACTTAAACAGGACATTGCATGTAAGGGGCATTACTACTGTGGGCATTATGTGTATAAGGGGCAGTACTGTGGGCATTGTGTATAAGGGGCACTGGTGTGGGCATTGTGTATAAGGGGTACTACTTTGTGTTGTAATGTGAATAAGGGATACTACTGTGTGGTGTAATGTGAATGAGGGGCACTATGTGCGGTGTAATGTGAATAAGATTGTTTTACTATGAGACATAAATTGAATTGGGGTATACCCAATTTGTGTGAGACCACGGCCCTTTTTTGCGACGTGCACCTTAGGCTGTCCCTTTACAAAAAATGGGAGGGTGCAAATTATACTTTGCAGGGGTGTGCCAAACACCCAAGCACCAGCCCTGTCTGACAGCTGGGTATATGTGAAATGTTTGTTTGATGATGGTGACACTGGGTAGTGCAGTAAAACTGAGGCCACCCAGCATGGGTCACTTGACAGGTAATGACAGCTACAGATTCTACGTGTGTAAATGGTAAGTTCATACAGAACACACCAATTATTCAGTTATAATAATCACCTTGATGCGATTCTATATGACAAGATTCAGAATTACTTACTTTGTGTTTTGTATTTGTGATTTTCAGACATTTTCATTTAAATGGCTGACTCACACCAGAGAGTGTTAATTATATCCATAAGGTATTCATTGTCATATTTTAGTTTCAACAATAAATTATTCTGATTTGCTCAACACAAATAATTGGACCATACAAATAAACACATTTTTGTCATTGTGGAGAGTAGAAAAATGTCTCTATGGAAAAATCCCATTCAGAACACCATATTAAAAAATAACTTAGCACAGGAGTATCATTAAAGACAATACACTGTCACAATATGTTGGAACATATGTACATTTGTAAACACTCATGCCACATGCATGGGACTTTGGAGAAACTGCTTGAATTATTTATCTTTCTATGAATCACAGCTTGGTGAACTATATCTATAATTTGCAAAGTAAAATACTCTGTAAAATAGAATGTAAGAGGTAGTTCATTCTATATAGCACTTTCTAATAGGTAGTTACCAAACCAGCATGCTTTTAGGTTTTATGTGCATAAGCCCATGATTTAACATAGATGCAGATATTATGGAGCATATTTACTAAGCTGCGATTTATCAAAACCGCTAATTGTCAGTGGTTTTGCTAATGGTGTTTAAAGCAGCAATAACCATTAAATGAAAAAACACAGTTGTTAGGTTTACTGTAGTATTATTATCTTTTATTTTTTTCTTGCTACCAAGTGTTCATTGCATCGTTGAAGGAGAATTACAAAAGTATACACTAACAATATAATATAAAAAGGTTCAAACAGACAGTACTAGAGGAAAGTTCCAACAGTGATATAATTAGACAACTAAATGAATGTCAGTTATAAAGTAACACTCGGTGACCCAGTGCCTTTGTAAGGGGGACGGACGGACAGAAAGTACAGTATCACAGTTACGGAGTACACTGGAGACAAGGGGCCAGATTCAGAGATGTTAGTTCATCTGATGATGAACATACATCTCCGATGATTCCATGTCTGCACCTATGCAGTCCTATGATTATGCTCGCAGACCCCTCAAAGCCGCAGCATGATTGAAAAATGCTGTGGCATTTGGGGTCAGAGCGGGGGTGTAGCTGGTAACTGTTCCCCGAAACAAGGGCATGTCACCCCATTTTCTAGGACGGATGAGGCCAGGGTCTGCATCAGTGGATGCAGATTCCTGGTCTCTGAAGTGGTTGCTGGAAGCTTCAGATTGTATGCAGCTCTGCATTTCCATCCATCTCTTACCTTATATGAACTAGCTGGTTAAATGTAGTAATGTATCTTGCTTAGCCTGATGTGATTAATACCTTGGTCTCTTTTCTTTCTCCTCTTCTCCCCTCTGAAGTGGCCAGCACTCGGTCAGGCTGCTGGAAGCTTAAGCTTGTATGTGGCTCTGCAATGCCGTCCATCTCTGAATCAGTCCCAAGGATAGCACAGGATGAGAACCAAAAGGGAGGAAGGCCCTAATGCTTTATGCTTACAGTCTATGGGAATGCCAGTGCAACTCTGTGTTGAACAGGGAAAAGATGGAAGGAGAACAGAAGGTGTGAGCTAGAGCATGAAAAGTGCTGGTGGGCTCTTATACACATGTGCATTTTCAGGGAATGCTTGAAACCATTGAAGCTGCTAGACAATCTGATAGGATGAGTAAAGATTTCCTGTGGAGGGGAGTAGTACTGTACAAACAGAGGAGAGAGAAATGGCTGAACTTATCGGGCAGTGCTGGCTGATCGCAGATGATGTTAGCTACATGGTTCTGGGGGAATGAAGAGGAAGTAAGTCTTCCCATGCCTATTAACCTGGAATATGGGATTCTGAGAAGGGACAGAGAAAGCATGGAAGTGTAGCATAAAGGAGCTGCTTGAGTGTTTTGGAAGAAGTTAAATGGCTCAAACTATTGGCCTACTTAAATAATAAAGCCTGTGGAGAGTGTGTCTGCAGAGCCTGCCATGTTTGTGTTCTGTTTTGATATCTGGCATAGCCCAGAAAGTGTCAGGTGCTAGCTTCTATCAGATAGATCATGGGCAACATTCATAGATGGTGTGGGAATTTAAAGTAACCATGGAAAATATTTTCAAAATGGCCCCATGATAACTTTTGTCAAATTGTGAATAAATGACAAATCAATAACAAGTGGACTATCGGTGTTGGTTCTGCCATGCAACCAAACATGGGAGTGATTGGGAAGCAAGAGGCATAAGTATCACTTTACAAAGTAAGTCATTTTTCAGCCACTTTTTACTCAAATGCACTGACAAGGCATAATTAAGAACTTAGGCGATAATCTCTATTACCTGTCCTTGCATTTTCACTACCTGCTGGTGTCTTAGGGGTCTAGTTACTAAGCAATGTTAGGAGACAGATTGAAAAGTGAATAGTCTGTGATAAGGTGCCAGCCAATCAGCTCCCAACTGTCATTTTTCAAACATATACTGTGAGATGACAGTTGGGAGCTGATTGGCTGGCACCTTATCACAGACTATTCACTTTTCACTCTGTCTCCTAACATTGCTTAGTAACTAGACCCCTTAAGCTCAGTGTTTGGCTGGATTCTGGAACCTTTGGCCTTGTTTGTAAAAGGCTTATATAATAGTCACCTCTTGGACAGCCAGCACTTCCCTGTCCAAACATCTTCAACAAAAAAAATCAATATCATTCACCAGTCATTTCAGAAATTGACCCATTTTTTTAACAACCCCTGATATTAACACAAGCATTAATACACATGCACACACGCTACAGTAATCAGCAATTCCCCCTATGTTACAGTAATACACCTAATCTTCTTTATTTCACAGCACTACCCTTTAGCTCCTCAAACTTACAAAAATGGCACCCTTACCACATTACACCAATGCTAAATCATCTGGTCCTGAACAAATAAATCTTTTCTAAAAATATGGCCTACCTGGAAAACTCCTAGTAAAGTATATGACCAATCTGCCCTTGCCCAAATACAGCATGTCCAGATCCCAAATTCCAAGTTGTCCAGCTCTGCGAGATGTTCCTATAAATATCAGAAGAGACCCAGTACTTAGTAGATCAAGCACTTGCAGCAGGAGCACAATATTTATTTATTCCCATGACTGCAGTGTTGGTAGAGGCCATGGGACAAAGGGCCTGATTCTGACCCAGTCGCAAGCGCTGAGCGCTCGCAACCGGGTCGACGGAGCCAGCTCCGTTGTGCGCATGCGTGAGACCTGGATAGCGACAGGCAATCCGTCGCTCCGGGTCTCGCACCAAAGGGGGCGTGCTGTCGATGTTGAGTGACAGCACGCACCCTTTGGTGGGTGGGCCGGGGGGTGGCTGCCCAGATGGAGGCGTTCCCATGAGAACACCTACCGTCTGCCGGCGGCCCCACTGACATCACAAGTAATGTCAGTGGGAGACCTTTTGGCTCTGTTAGAGCCAAAAGCTCTCTGGGGTTTGCGGCCATGAGACCCTACCACAAGGGTCTTGTCGCAAGCCCACAGCTATGCGAGCGGCCAGGAGGCCATTCTAAAATAAAAAAAAGACCGTCCCTGATTCAGAGCGAGAGCTCTGTCAGAGCATCCGGCTCTGAGGCAGGGCCTAAGTGAGTAACCCTGAGAACTATTGTTATTACACACTAGGGCAGAGGTTCCAAAACACGGTACTCAAGGCACCCCAACAGTTGAGGTTTTAGAGATATCCATGGTTGAGCACAGGTTGTTAAATCAAAATGACTGAGGTACTAATGAAGTCACCTGTGCTCAATCATGAATATCTCTAAAACCTGAACTGTTGGGGAACCTTGAGGACTGCGTTTGGGAACCTCTGCACTACGGTGCTAATAAAAGTATACAGTACATTACTCCAGCTGTTAGTAGTAAATTAGAATCCAGAGACTGCTTAATTTATATCAACACCATTAATTGAGTTGGGACTACCTGCACAAACTGAACTGTGTGTTTTGCATTTGAGTCTGACAATCACCAGTGCCCAGGAAATTATTTTATCTTAAGGGTAAGAATTGCCTTGTCCTCAACACATGGCCTAGGTTCCCCTATAAGTGTGCTAATGGTACCACCTGAGCTCATGTAGCTACGTCATAGTGGTCATTAATAGTATATGTGGAGTGTATGTGAAATGGCTCTCATAGTACACAGTGGTACATTTTCTAAGAAACAAGGAGTTTGAGATTATACAAGTGAATTGTCTATGTTGATCACATTCACTATTACCATGTTGTGCTCATATAGAGAGATGGAACAGATACTTTTTTTGTGTTAATTATTCTTTTTCCATAAGTTCACTAGTCTTATCCTTTACCATTGTGCATTAATAAATATGCCAGGTGTATTTCCCCTAGTTAGGTGACTATCTATTTTACTGTGCAACAACATGCTATTAGGCCATTAGTTCATCAAGCTTTCCTAAGTTTGCCCCTGATAGGAAACAAAAAATCATTCAACATTGAGGACTCCAAGCAATTTTTAGGTTTAGGCACTTCCACTAAAGATGAAGCCGAGATGCCATTACATTTAGATAAAGCAGGAGAGATGTGTCAATTAACACTTTCACACCAACATGTCCATGTGTGTCCAGATGGGTCTTCTCATGATAATGCTTCATGACCCATTATAAAGCAGCAGTAAGAGCAAATCTTTTTGTGCTCATTCATGGTCAAATACCACTGCCAAGGAAAGTCATTAATACATTGACCATGTTCTCTGTTGTATTCTTTGCGGTGTGAAAAATATGGGGGATATTTTTGGAAGGAAAGAAGCCTCTATTAGCACCTATTTTACAAACATTTGTTAAAAAGTCCACATGTTTTCATGTCCTGTTAACAATATAGGGGCTCTTATCAGGGCAGTTTTAGACAATATGGCTCCCAGTGTGAACAGTAAATATGCTCCCCCTCACCAAGCATGAGATAGTAATATTGCAGTCTCCCTAAAAAGGGTTGTGGCCTCACAATAAGGGGCATGGCCTCAAAGGAAAAGACTACTTTATGACATGAATAAATGACGTTAACATCACCATAGGATTAGGGACAAAGCCAAATGCTGTTTTCCTGTTCAGCATGAACCCCTTACTGATAATGTGCATTAGATAATGTACAGATGACATCACCCAGTCAACTAACTGTCACGACCCGGGCGGCGTTGCCACGGAGCACTTGGACCTTACCTGTCCGGGTGCTCTGGCAGGGTCCTTCCTGCGGCGGCTCCTGGAGGTGATCCGGGCGCTGGGGGGCTGATGGCAGCGGACCTCTGTGTTCACCGGCGGCTGCTGGGCGCCGCCATCTTGCGGCAGACACGTGACCTGGGGGTAGCCTATCCCATCCCTGCTTTGCTCCTGAGCTCCAGCCAATCCCTGCACTACCTATGGTACTTAAGAGTGCCTTGCACACTCTTTCCTTGCCAGTGCAATGTCGTACACAGTGTGAGCTGTGTGTTAGTTCCTGAGCTTCCCTCCGCTGCAGGTTGTCACAGTCTGCCTACATTCACAGTTCTGCTCCAGCTTGTCTACCGCTGTCCCCAGTTCCTGTGTGTCGCTCTCTGTCCTGCTTCCCAGGAGGGCCCGCCATCCTCGAGACTCTGGTCCTACTTCTCCACTCCGGTGCCCGGGTCCGACGAACCTTCGCTTCTGCAGCACCTGTCCGGATCTTCTTGTCGTCTCATCATTCATGATTCGCACCCCCTTGAAACTAGCTTCCTTCCAGTACCAGCAAACCGGTCCACTAACGTCCTCTGTCTCCACACCGGCTCCTAACTCAGACCCAGCCATGACAGTTTGCACTGGCCACATGGATATGGCTAGTGGGCAGAGTCCTAGTGTGGACCTTTTACAGGGTATTTCCAACCGGCTAGAATGCCTGGAAGCTGGGCAGTTAGCCCAATTCCTGCAGGATATGTCTCTCAGGCAGGACTCCTTACAAGCCTCCCTAGTTACGGTGAACATGCCTGCTGCTACCAACCCACCGTCACTTCCAGTCGCTACTTCTGCTACCACCTCATCGCATTTGCACCTACCC
The DNA here is from genome assembly GCA_031769625.1 of Taudactylus pleione. Taxonomy (NCBI): domain Eukaryota; kingdom Metazoa; phylum Chordata; class Amphibia; order Anura; family Myobatrachidae; genus Taudactylus; species Taudactylus pleione. Next base: position 6,461,345 of record JAUIMM010000572.1, read on the forward strand.
ACTCCGAGCAAGTTCGATGGGATGCCTAAACTGTGCCGCGGTTTTTTAAACCAGTGTGACGTTCATTTTACGCTCCAACCATCGAATTTTCCTACTGCCAAGTCTAAGGTAGCCTACATCGTCTCTCTGTTATCCAGTTCAGCCCTGGACTGGGTATCCCCGCTTTGGGAAAGATCTGATCCCTTACTGGACAACTACACCGATTTCCTGACCTCTTTCCGTAGAATATTCGACGAACCGGGGAGAACTACTTCCGCGTCCACTGAGATTATGCATCTCTGCCAAGGATCCCGACCAATCAGCCAATATATTATACAATTCCAAACCTTAGCATCCGAGTTAAAGTGGAATGAGGAAGCCTTAGTCGCCGCCTTCTGGAATGGCCTCTCGGAGAGGTTAAAAAACGACCTTGCCACCCGGGAGGTTCCTGCCAAACTAAACGACATGATTTCCTTCTGCAATAAAGTAGACCTAGCTATCACGAGAGACAGGCAGAGAGATTCAAGGGAGATCATTTTAGGTCCCGAGTTTCTAGTCCACCTGTGGCACCGTTGTCTGAAACCCCGGCTGATGATGAACCCATGCAAATTAACCGGACCCGGCTCTCCATTGAAGAACGGCAAAAGCGCCGCAGTGAGAACTTGTGCTTATATTGTGGTGAGCCCGGACATCTGGTCGCCTCCTGTTCTCGACGTCCGGGAAACCCTCGCTCCTAACTGGCACTGGAGACACCAGGTTAGGAGTCTTGTCCCCATCTCCAACTTTAAATGAATCCGTCATGTCTCTTGTATTAGATTTAAAACAAGGACCTCAAACAATTTTTTCTCTTCTTGATTCAGGAGCCGCTGAAAATTTCATTTCTGCCGAATTGGTTCAAGATCTCCAGATCCCGGTCACTCCTCTCTCCCAAGCCAACTCCCTATCAGCCGTGGATGGTAGCCGAATATTCAACGGGAATATCTCCTTTCAAACCCAGGCCGTTCAAGTTCGTGTGGGGGCCCTTCATACAGAACTCATTCGCTTCCTGGTGATTCCCAAGGCCTCCCACGGGATAATTCTGGGATATCCGTGGCTATGTAAACATAATCCGCATATCGACTGGAGTTCCATGCAAGTTACAGTTTGGGGAAACTCCTGCTTTGCCTCTTGCCTCCCTTGTATAAAGCCTATTAAAGAGATTAAAATACCAAGAGATTCGTCCGTGCCTCTTCATTATCGGACCTTTTCCGACGTCTTCTGCAAGACCAGGGCTGACGAACTTCCTCCGCATCGGGATTGGGATTGCTCGATTGATTTGGTTCCCGGCAAGAATCCGCCCCGAGGCCGTATTTATCCCTTATCGTTGCCAGAGACCCAAGCTATGTCTGACTACATACAAGAGAATCTCCAGAAGGGTTTTATTTGTCCATCTACTTCTCCCGCTGGTGCTGGGTTCTTCTTTGTATCCAAGAAGGATGGAGGTCTTCGACCCTGTATCGATTATCGGGGTTTGAACGACATTACCATTAAGAATCGATATCCTCTGCCCCTTATTACTGAATTGTTCGACCGTGTCAAAGGAGCTTCAGTATTCACTAAACTGGACCTATGCGGGGCGTATAACCTCATTAGAATCCGTGCCGGTGATGAATGGAAAACCGCCTTTAACACCAGAGACGGTCACTTTGAATACCTAGTGATGCCATTTGGACTCTGCAATGCCCCCGCTATATTTCAGAACTTTGTAAATGAAATATTCAGAGATTTGTTATATGTTTCCATTGTCGTTTACCTGGATGACATATTGATCTTCTCCTCCTCTCTTACTGAACATCGCTCTCATGTGAGAGAGGTCCTATCACGCCTGAGGGAAAATCTTTTGTACTGCAAACTGGAAAAGTGTGAGTTCGAAGTTCCCTCCATTCCTTTCCTAGGTTATATTATCTCTGGCTCTGGGTTAGAGATGGACCCCAAGAAGGTACAGGCCATCCTGGACTGGTCCCGTCCGGATTCTTTGAAAGCAGTCCAGAGGTTTCTGGGGTTCACAAATTATTACAGGAAGTTCATCAAAGGATTCTCTACCTTAGCGGTGCCAATTTCTGCCCTTACTCGCAAAGGAGCTAACCCCTCTATGTGGTCTCCAGAAGCGGAGACAGCCTTTCAAATGCTAAAACAAGCATTCATCTCTGCACCCATCCTGAGACAGCCCGACATTTCCAGACCCTTTTTCTTGGAGGTAGACGCCTCTACTGAAGCGGTGGGGGCGGTACTGTCCCAGAAGTTCGAAGATAACAGAATCCACCCCTGTGGTTATTTCTCAAAAAAATTCTTACCGGCAGAAAGAAATTATCCGATTGGGGAACAGGAACTATTAGCAGTCAAAGCAGCTTCTTCTGAGTGGCGTTATCTCCTCGAGAGAGCCCAGTTTCCCATCACGGTTTACACCGACCATCGGAATCTGCTGTACCTGAAGAACGTCCAGTGCCTCAGTTCTCGCTTAGCTAGATGGGCAATATTTTTCTCCCGGTTTAATTTTGTTTTGACCTTTCGTCCTGGAACCCAGAATCAGAAAGCAGACGCTCTCTCTCATTCGCTCTCCTCTGAAGCTCTCTCGGGTCTTCCCAAGGAAACTCCAGTACTAGAGTCCAAGGTTTTCGCTACTATCCATATCCAGCCACCTCCCGGGAAAACTTTTGTTGCTCCTGCCCTCCGTAAACGACTCCTCACTTGGGCACATACATCTTGTTTTTCTGGACATACTGGCATCTGCAAGACACTGGAATTCTTGCGCCGTTTCTATTGGTGGCCTGCCATGAAGTCTGAAATTGCCGAGTTCATTGCCTCCTGCTCTGCGTGTGCCCAACATAAATCCTCCAGACTACCTCCGGCAGGAGCCCTCTTGCCACTCTCCATTCCTTCTCGACCCTGGACTCATTTATCTATGGATTTTGTGACGGACTTACCTACCTCCAACGGATTTACCACCATTTGGGTCGTGATTGACCGTTTTTCTAAGATGGTACATTTTATCCCACTCTCCAAGCTACCCACCACCTCTGAGTTAGCTAGACTCTTTGTTCTTCACATATTCCGCCCACATGGTCTTCCATCGGAGATCGTATCAGATCGAGGGGCCCAATTTGTGGCCAAGTTCTGGAGGGCCCTATGTTCTACGTTCCAAGTTAAGTTAAAATTTTCGACCGCCTATCATCCTCAATCCAATGGATCCACAGAGAGAGTAAACCAAGACTTAGAAACCTTCCTAAGGATCTATATGTCTTCTTCCCAGGATAATTGGTCCGATTCTCTTCCATGGGCAGAATTTGCGCACAACAATTCCTACCACTCTTCGACTGGACAAACTCCCTTTATGATTGTTTATGGCCTCCACCCTCGAGTGCCCGAGTTTACAGACTTACCAACCTTCGATGTGCCTGCTGTGACCTCCACTTTACAAGACTACTCTAAAATTTGGACTCAAGTTCACTCCTTACTTCTGAAAACGTCCCTTCGATACAAGCTAAAGGCTGATACTAAAAGAAGGGCCATTCCTAGCATGAAGGTGGGAGATCAAGTGTGGTTGTCTACCCGAAATTTACGACTCCGAGTTCCTTCGATGAAATTCGCTCCTCGGTTTATCGGTCCTTTTCCTATCATCGAGGTCATCAACCCCGTAGCCTACAAGTTAAAACTTCCTCATTATCTCAGAATTTCGAACTCCTTCCATGTCTCCTTATTGAAACCGCTAATCCTAAATCGATTTTTCAAGGTTCTTCCTTCAACTCCCAAAGTCAAGACTATGAGGGGAGACGAATTCGAAGTGAAACAAATTTTGGATTCAAGATTCCGTTACGGTCAATTGCAATATTTGTTGGACTGGAAAGGTTACGGTCCCGAAGAAAGGTCATGGGAAAAGGCCGAAGATGTCCAGGCACCCCGTTTAATCCTCGATTTCCATTCTAAGAACCCTAAGAAGCCCAGGAAATGTCCGGAGACCGTTCCTAAAAGAGGGGGTACTGTCACGACCTGGGCGGCGTTGCCACGGAGCACTCGGACCTTACCTGTCCGGGCGCTCTGGCAGGGTCCTTCCTGCGGCGGCTCCTGGAGGTGATCCGGGTGCTGGGGGGCTGATGGCAGCGGACCTCTGTGTTCACCGGCGGCTGCTGGGCGCCGCCATCTTGCGGCAGACACGTTACCTGGGGGTAGCCTATCCCATCCCTGCTTTGCTCCTGAGCTCCAGCCAATCCCTGCACTACCTATGGTACTTAAGAGTGCCTTGCACACTCTTTCCTTGCCAGTGCAATGTCATACACAGCGTGAGCTGTGTGTTAGTTCCTGAGCTCCCATCCGCTGCAGGATGTCACAGTCTGCCTGCATTCACAGTTCTGCTCCAGCTTGTCTACCACTGTCCCCAGTTCCTGTGTGTTGCTCTCTGTCCTGCTTCCCAGGAGGGCCCGCTGTCCTCGAGACTCTGGTCCTACTTCTCCACTCCGGTGCCCGGGTCCGACGAACCTTCGCTTCTGCAGCACCTGTCCGGATCTTCTTGTCATCTCATCATTCATGATTCGCACCCCCTTGAACCAGCTTCCTTCCAGTACCAGCAAACCGGTCCACTAACGTCCTCTGTCTCCACACCGGCTCCTAACTCAGACCCAGCCGTGACATTAACCTCACACCCAATTCCAATCAAACTGTGAATCATAAGGCTCATCATTTTACTAATAGCGCCACTTGCACACAGTAATGTCCTTACACATTATGCCACATAGTTTTAATGTCAAGGGAACACCAAACTTTAAAATTTCTCAATGGCGGATCTGTATTCCAGCTCGTTGTGATGGGTTTCATGTGCAACATGTCCCCCCCCCTCCATTTGGCGCTCCCAGTCATTGGTCCCAGCTCTTCCTAGTACCACTGTTGGCGCACACAACCTTCCCTGTCATTGGGGCCGGCTTCTGACGGTAGGTGTTCCCTTGGGAATGCCTCCGTCTGGCAGGCACGCCCCCGGCACGCCCACCAAAGGGGGCGTGCTGTCAATCAACATCGACAGCACGCCCCCTTTGATCAGACACAACGAGCGAAGGAAAGTCCTTCGCTCATCACGTCTGGCGCATGCACAGTGCACTCCATCGACCCACTTGCGAGCGGACAGCCGCTTGCGAGTGGGTCTGAATGAGGCCCTATGTTCTCTGCATTACTGTATATAGTTTTTAAAATTTTAGTTTTGCACATGTAACATTTGACAATCAAGACACAAATTCACCCTTCATTCAATGCCACAGAGAGTGTAAAGTATGGTGGTGTAAAGAAGCACTTTCAGCTTTCAATGAAACTAGATAAATTCATGGTGACCATTGTCAGGGTACTGTGCTTAACTCACTGCACACTGTACCTTCACACCATCCCCCCAGCCTTCCTTCCTATTCCATTCCAACAGAAATGGCTTTGCCGCTACCCGCTGCAGACATTGCCACTAGCAGCCTGCTCAACACCAAGTTTGTAATTTGACCATGCCGCCCACTCCAGTGACTTCATAAAGTAGGCAGCCCCTCATCCACTACCGCCATTCATCTATAAAGAATACTATTATATAATAAAAAGTATATAGCAAAAAATAATATTGTATGCTGATCATTGACACTATCCAGCAGGTGCTCTAAGTGTTGCACCTCCAGTGTGGCCTAAAATGATGGGCTTTTCATGCTGGGACTTATAGTTCCACCTGGCTGTCAATTTAGGAACAAAAGAAAACACACAAACTCGTTTACAGATCATCTCGCGTATTGTAGATTGCCATTCAGTCCCTCCCTTGTGATTTCAGGTGCTGTGAGTTGGTCAATATTGACTCGAAATTAATGTTATTGTTGTTAATAATACTATCGAAAACAAAAACAGGTCCAACTTACATGGTTTAACCTGTTTTTATAAATTTTTAAATAAAAGCAAAGCCAAAACAAAACCAAAACATGGGGGTCTGTACACATCTCTACTTTGAAGCAGGCCCAATGTCTCTGTTACACGAGCCCACCCTTACTGCACTCAACCTTGATTACCTGCCCCTGAGCTCACGTTTTACCTCTCTAGTCAGAATTTGTGATATTGAGTTATTTGCATTGGCATTTCTAACCCTTGAACCAGGTTAGCACTTGCCAGAGGTGTCGGCTGAGGAGAGGGAGTGCTGCCCAGCAGTGCCACCCACAGCCAGTAGGTAGAATCAGGGCCTTGGATGTAACTGTGGTGTGGAGTGCCTTGTCTCAGTTTTTTTATTGAGATAAGTCGCGGACATCACTCAGGCAGTGAGGCTGGCTGAAGCGCGAAGGAGACAGCTGCAGCCAAAAGACACAAGAGAAGGTAAGTGCCTGTGGGCTGCGGGTCTGGATATATGGGGCCAGGGACTGGAGAGACAGAAGAGTGTGTTGGCTGGAAAGACATAAGGAGGCTGTCTGGAAAGACAGAAGTTGGTGGCTGGTGAGACCAAAGGGGGGTGGCTGGAGAGACAGAAGGGGGAATGGATGATGAGACAGAAGGGGGGCTGGCTGTAGAGACAAATGGGTTTCCTGGTGAGATAGAAGGGGTGCTGGTTGGTGAGACAGAAGAGGATGCTGTTGGTGAGACAGAAGGGGATGCTGGCTGGAGAGACAAAAGGGGTACTGGCTTGAGTGACAAAAGAAATGCTGGCTGGAAGGACAGAATGGGTCCTGGCTGATGAGACAGAAGGGGCTGGAGAGACAGAAAGGGAGCTGGCTGGTGAGTCAGAATAGGGCTGGCTGGAGAGACTCTGGGGGGCTGGCTGGAACTGTATAGACACTGTGGGGCTGGAGCTGCAGAAACACATGCAATGAGGCTGAAGAGAACTGGGGGTATAATGGCTGGAGATTATTCTCAACTGGTAGAATTACTGGAACATTACTAACTCCTACGCTCCCCCAGGTGTGCAGTTGAGACAGCAGCAGTTTTTAGCATTATAAGTACAGCATGTAATTATTCTGAACATATGAGGGGGGGCACCAGTCCCTTTCTTTTTATGGGGTGCTCGGACCCCTGGAAACACCCCTGGTTATTTGTGTGGTTGCTCAGACTTTCTGTTGGAATTTGCATGCCGGCACACCTCCGACATGCCCACTAAATCGAGCCACCTTCCCCGTCACTGCCCAAGTAAAACATCTGGTGCCTGTAACTGAATCAGGCCCTGTGTACAATTATATTGTTAATGAAAACAGAGAGTTTATTCGCCGGACCCTTTCTGATGTCTGCCAGGGTACTGTATCTATGCAGAACCTCAATGGAAGGCGTCATAAGCAATGTGTGTCATTATGTATGCTTTCAAACCATCATTCCTTCTTTTGCCATTATTCCTTTCTTGCAATATTTTATTGCAGCCATGTTCTTTTGAAAACAGTTTATATTATTTTTTTCGCCACCTGTTCACCTTGGCAGAAGAATGAAACTTCTGTAAAACCAGAAAAAAATACATATACTGCAGCTGGGGCATACTGAATGAACAGTCATTCAACACAATGTTAACTGACAGCTTTCGCTAAATAAGTAGGTAACAAAAGATGGATTGCTGGGCACAAACAATTTGTGTTTGAATTGAGCTGAGTGCGTAATCAGTGTATGCCCACATTGGACTTTCAAATGTCTGATTTGTTTATTTTATTAATTTTTTGTTGTTTTTGAAGTTCACAGAAAACAATCTTGTTAGTTAATGGTCAATAAAAAACTTCAATTATCTGAGCATGCTGACCAAGTTTCAAAATATAATCTAAAAGTGTTGAAAACTTTTTATTTAAAATAATTTCATATTTATTCTGGATACAGTTGATGGAGTCAAAGGCATGTGATATATATTATAGGTCAAACTAAACTACAGTTACAAAAAATGTCTTGCTGCTTTTGACAGTCTTATACAGTCTCTTAGTATTGCAATTGTAGGATTTGTTTTATTTCCTAACACAAAGACAATAGTAACTGCGTCTCCTGTGTTCGGGCTCCTCTCTAGGGGGTTATGCTTAAGTGGACTGTAGGCACTGGGTTACTATAGAAACTATCTCACCTGTCCTGAAAATTTAGCAATGCTGTGATTTAAAACCAATATAGAATAGCTTGTGTTCAGAATCGTACATATTTGGCTACAGTGTATTAAAATTAAATATCTATCTAGCTATAAATTTAATAGCATATTTTCTTGTTTTCCTTCTTGTTCCATTATTTCTCAAGATATACAGCATGTTCACATGCCTTTGTAATTGTCAGCTTAAGAACAAATTTATAATGCAGGTCCACTGACATTTCTGTAATTATAATTTGTAAAACTGACACATTCTGACATCAGGCTAATTAAACAGTAATATACAGTAAAATCAATTATATTTATATATCTAGTGGAGGATGTAGCATCGCATATGGCCCAGGCTCACTAAAAGGATAATGCTAAACCAAACAAATAGAACACAGAAACGTAATTAAAAAGTCCTATACCAATGAACTCTATTTTCTAAATAATAAAACAATTTTGCATTGTTTGTAGCCTATATCATTTGAATTGAGATAGAGTTGAGCAACATTTTCAGCAGAGTTCTGTAACATATTCACCTCATTCGGTATGGTTGTAGATTTAACCATTGTGATCCCAGCTCTATATATAGAACATATAAACATAAATTCTGTGAGATGTGCAGAATGTCGAAGCAGAATTGGACTTTGAAGATTACATGGCGTGACCTCTGTACCTTTGAGAAACAGGCTGTTCAGCCACCAAACTTGATTTACGTGAAATTCTGCAGCAACTTTGTTCAACTCTAGTTTATTATTATGTTAATATTTCTTTGGTGAACAGTGTTCAAAATGTATAAGCATGCATTCTACATTGTATCATGTTCAGTTTGTCCTTACGATTATCTTTACTGCTAGAATTACACTTTTCACACCCAGCATAGGTCCTGTGACTGTGAGATTATATTTACGGTATAATATTTTCTCCTTCAGCACTTTTGTGCTTTGCCTGTGGGCTAATGCATGTTTATATTAAAAGAAAAGTAGATATCTTCCAAAAGTTTTTTATTTTTGCCAAAATAAAGGTATATGGAACAGATACAATTTCATAGGTGCTACCCGATCATTTTATCTCATTTTAATAGTCTCACTTAACAAAATAATATCTTTATTTTAATTGTTCCACAAAACTAGGAGCATCATTGTGACTACTCTGTACCTACTGTAGCATTGAATGCTCTCTCTTATCATTCCCAATTCCTTATATTGGGCAAATAAACTTCTTCTCCCCCTCAAATGCCATAATCTTGCTTCACAAACCTATACACTTTGACAGAAATTTAGGTATGTACAGTATGCAGAAAGTCAGGAACACACTGCCACCTTACATTACAAAATATAAAACAGAAGCATGCTTCATCAACTCCATAACATTGCAAGCAGCCCCTAGGTACACACATACACAGATTTACCTCATGTCTTTAGGATTGCGAAAGAACCAAGGATACAAAATAATTTATATATTTTACTTTTACTACTACTATTGTCCTTATTGTTTATTGGTGCCACAATATTCTGCAGCACTGAAAAGTGGGATAAGAGTGGGAAAATTACATAAACGTAGAGGTCCAAAAAAGCAAAAACCAAAACAGTCAAGAATCATAAATGTAACAATACCAACAAATTAAGTACAATAGGCAAATTATAAAACAAACCAAAAGAGCATTACTGAGCATGCAAGATCCCTATAATTTTTAGTTAGTGGCCCCACCACCATTTTATAAGTTGAATAAGCTGATTTTTTTTTGCTTGAAAAACTTCCCTATTATGCATTAATATTTTTCTTAAAAATTATATAGGAAATATATTACATTGTGATTCAATTATAGATGTGATCGTTTGCAACAACTGACACTAGTTTAACTGAACCTTTGGCTGAATTGCAAGGTCTATATCTGGATTAGAACAAGGAGCCAATTGCAGCAGCAACGTGTGTACGAAACTAAGGGCCTGTCTAAGAGTTGTACCATTTTAGCATTGCTGCTGTGTCCAAAGACGCAGCAGCAATGCTAAAATATTTAATATACTAATGCCACAGGAGGTGTCTTGTGTAAATTGACAAAAGAAAGAGGTAATAGTCACAGGCGCTGAAAATCAGGATATCTAATACACACAATTTTAAAACCAGGGGTGACGTTCCATGCTGCTGTTAAAGGTTGCAAACCAAAAATGAAAAACAAAAAAGAAAGTAACAGTGCTGTGGACAACCCAAATTTACTAATTAAACATATGTCATAATGGTGTAGATACCAATTGACCAGAGCTAATATATCCAAAAAAATTTAAATATATGTCAAAAATGATTAATAATGATGTATAAAAATAAAAACAAATCAAAATTATTTGTAATAATAATGTATAAAAAGGATGATATGCATATGAAAGACAATTATGCCAAATTATATTAATATAAATAAATAAATATAACAATTTATTACATATGACCAATTAATACATATAAAAAATTAAAATAATAACACTGAAATGAAGAAATGTGTTTTGTATATAGGACACCACAAAGAATGGGAGATGTTCTTAATTCATGTTCACTTTTCCCACAGGGTTTGCATTAGTTCACCTTGGAATTGGGGCCCTTGCTCTGTGACGACTTCCTGCGGGTATCCAAGCTGACTGAATATGTCCATCAATGCTTGCGCAACGTCTTCTGTGTCAATAGATGATAGGGCCACAGCCTCAGGATAGCGTGTAGCAAAGTCCACCAGTGTTAGGATGTACTTCTTTCCCGTTTGACTGGGAATAGCTAATGGTCCAACTAGGTCTATGGCAACACGGGCAAAGGACTTCCCTATAATAGGTAATGGGTGCAGAGGAGCTTTTCGCTGGAGCTTCCCCAGCCTTTGGCAGGTATCGCAGGTGTCTCGATACTGCTTAACGTCTCTAGAGATTCGTGGCCAGAAGAAATTCTGCAACAATCGGGCCAGTGTTTTACGGGTGCCAAAATACCCGGCTGCTGGAATGTCATGAGCAAGTGCTAGTAATTGTGCTCTGTATGGTGTAGGTACCACCAACTGTTTAGTAGGCATGACTGTTTCCTGTCCAGACTGAAGAACGACCACTCAGTACAGCAATTCAACTGTTTCCAACCCCAGGTCAGCTGCACTCCTTAATTTACTTAGGGAAAGGTCTGTCTGTTGGGCCTGTCAAAACTCGCTCCGGTCCACCTCCCCCAAGTCTATCTCTGAAGTACTGGACAAGGGATTGGAATCGCTCACCATTGTGGTCGGGGTAGGTTGGTTCTGTTCTGAATCTGTCACCTGGGTCACAGATCTTTGGGTTTTGCTCTGGGTCACCACTTGAACGAAGCGTGTCACCAGTCCCTGTCCCAGATCATTCCCGAGGATGACCTTGGCTGGTAGCCCCTTGAGTACTCTGACCTCCACGATTCCTTGATCGGCTCCCCAGTCGAGATGTATCTTGGCGATGGGGATATCGATCTGTTGTCCCCCAGCGCTGGCAATTCGTACATACAGTCCAGGAATCACCCAGGAGGTGGGAATCAGGTCTGGCTCAATCAATGTGAGTGAGGCCCCAGAATCTCGTAGGCCCTGTACCCGTTGGTCCTCTACCAACACAGGCTGTAAGTGCCCCTGCATATTCTGAGGAGTTGCCTGCTCCTCTCCAAGAACCAGGTCTACAATATACACCCCATCCATCATCGCGGCTGCATCTGACTGGATGACCTCTCATGACGTTTTCAATTTGGCCACCGGTTGCAACTCCTGACTGACTCTACATGATGATATTCTCTAGTGTTAGCGTTGCTTCTACTTACTCCCCTGGAATTACTGCAGGAACTGTGTGACATTCCACTGCTGCCGCCAAATGTGAAGATACCGGGGGACCTGGGTATCATGGGGTTCAGGGATCACACAGTGGAGCAGGTTATAATGAAGGCAAGATGAACTTTATTCATGGAGACACAGAAATCAAGCAAATAGTAAGCAGGGTTATATCATTACAGTCCACTCAGAGTTCAGCAAAGTCTTTTCCAGCTCCTGTATATCTCCTCCCTACCTGGCCAGCAATGGCAGCTGTATCAGGGCACACATTGCTGCTATATATCTAAAGACACTGAGAGGGGACAACACCCCAACCTTCAGAGTCACACTGTACTCACACACTAATCCACAATTCCCCTTGCTGCACCACCCTACTTCCCTCTCTCTCTCTCATTGGTGGGCCCTGGTGTCAGTCTTTCCAGAGAGGAAGGAGGAGGGCTTTGTAACAGGAACACTCCCTTGTTGTGTGCTGCTGGCAAACTTCCTGTATGAGACATGCAGACTGAGGGCTTCAATTTAAGAACACAGAACTGGGTCATGGGGTTAACTCTTTTCAACATGCAGGCAAGTCCTAGAAGTCCCTTTCCCTTGTCTCCTCACAACTACCTCATTTGCTCTCCGGTGTAATGTTGAAGAGTATGTAAAATTAATCTCTCCTCCATATACCAATTTACACTGTGACTCTATCTTGAACCTGATTTTTCCATGCCAGGACAACTGGATATACCTATTTTTTTCCCTTCTATTTACAAAGATACATTGTGTCTTTAAACTGAACTCTGATGATACACGCCAGGATGACTTGATACATTTTTTCCTCTCCACAGTCCTCTATAAATAACCTACAACAAAAGGATTATTATACAAAGAGTCTGCTAAATGTGAATGGTCTCTAGAAAGTAACCTGGGACAAAAATTGTTATATCTTTATTGCACTTCGCTGCTGTCCGATAGTACAACTTAATATACAGTACTTGTCCCGCTGCTATCCTCTCTAAATACTGAGAAGTATATTTACTAATGTGAGAGATTTTAAAAATGAAGATGTTGCCCACAGCAACCAATCAGATTCTACTTAACATTTAACTAGCACCATTTAGAAGATAATAGCTAGAATCTGACTAGTGGCTGTGGGCAACATCTCCACTTCTAAAAACTCTCACTTTAGTAAATATACCCCTGAGAGTACACCAATGTTTTTTATCGTATAAGGATTGTATTTCAGGCTTGCACATAATTGATCTTTTACTGTCTATTTTTATTTTATTGTATATTTTTAAAGTGCATTTTGTTCATGTCTTCTAAAATTTGCTGTCTAGCAAAATTGCAATATAGTGTAAGTTTGTTTTTTATAATATTTGATTGCCTTTTATTAAGATACTAGACTTTCTTAGCACTTCTCTATAATTGTCCATGCTAGTTATCTATTCAGATCAGAGTATGACCTCCAATGTGAGTGATTAAGCATCTGAGCTTGCAACCAGTTCAGCGATATGCCCGCGGCATGCCAATAGCACTCCCATGCAATGGACCACCTCCCAGTCACTGCCCAAGAAAACCCAGCACATTTCCAAGACACTTTGGATAATGTGTGTTTCACTTGCAACTGTGCATCTCTGCATACACACCTTGGGACGCATGTTCTGTGTGATGTATTTGCAGTTGAAGAACATTGACTGTTTCTGCGAATATCATCAGCATTTTGTGAAACTCATAATCAGGCCCTTAAACTTTTGTACATACTTTAAAAGAATAATTAACATAACTACACATCAATTTACTCAATTAACATGCAAACTTGATTTCTATATGGGCAATCAGTGGAAAGGTCTCACAAACATTGAAAAGACAATATTTTCTGCTGATAATGAGTGGTAAAAGACCAGGTAGTCATATATATGTGTGAGATATTGTCCTAACTTTTCACTGCTGTAGGTGTATAACATGTTATAATGATAAAGTAAATGAGCTAATTATATGTATATAACATCATATGGCCACAGGGCAAAATAATTATGAAGACTTAAAGCTGCATACACACACAACGATTTAGTAAATGAACTATTTTAGTAAACAATTTTCGTTCATTTTTTCAAGGGAAAAATTAACAAAAATCATTTACTAAAATCGTTCATTTACTAAATGTAATGAACGATTTTTTTGAACTACAAATGATTTTTGCATATTCCCTTACTGAAAATCGTTGAGTTGGTCAGTCTGACTGAACTACAAACGTGAACGCGCATGAACGATAATCGTTCATCATTTTAACTCAGAAAGTGAACGATTTTTTCAACGATTGAATGATATCGTTATCGATAATCATTCAAAAAATCGTTGTGTTTGTATGCAACTTAACTGTTAACTGATTATAATGAAGCATTATACTATTTATTACAAATTAATTCAAGAAGTTGTCCAGTTGCTTTCTAAATTAATAAGTTGTATTAATAATTTATTTTATTATATATTCTATTTTATCTATTATTTTTTAAATACTTTTAAAGATATTTTAGAAAAACAAATAAAACTTGCACAAGTACAAGACTGTAAATTGTAAAACATATTAATTGCTGAAATCTTTGTTCACCAAAAACAGTGACATCCCATTGTTATTAATTGCTAATTTTAATTACCTTAAGGCCTAATATGGTTGTATGGTGAGTTAGGGAAAGGGGAGGCTGATACCTTGCAATTTACAAAAATAAAATACCAGTGTAGCAGCTCAAACATTTAAAGATACACAATATAAGAACAAGGAGTTAATGTTTTGGGTGGTTTTCTTTAACAGTGTTAGGATGGGGGGGGGGTAGATAAGTTCGTTGACAAATACCAGCGTAGTAGTCCAAACTTTTGCAGATTCCTAGGTGCAAAGCAATATACAGAAGTGTCCTCTTACACATAGCCTCAATACACCATGCAGCTCGAAACACATGGTGCAAGTAAGCCATGCTGAGTGGGGAAGTGTAGCAGCTTTTTCTTTCATTTTGGGTCATATTTGCACAGCAGATGCAGCAAAACACCACTCAATCTGTACCATAGATGACTTTAACTGCTCAGGAATTAGTTTTAAATATGTGCAGATGAAGCACACTGGAACTTAGCATGAAATAAATCTCTGGAGGCTGCATCGTATCACTTTGATTACAGATTTAGGGGTACATTTACTAAAGTGAGAGTTTTAGAAATTGAGATGTTGCCCATAGCAACCAATCAGATTCTAGCTATTATCTTCTACAAGCTGCTAGATAAATGTTAAGTAGAATCTGATTGGCTGCTATGAGCAATATCTCCATTTTTGAAAACTGTCACTTTAGTAAATTTACCCCTTAGGCCCATATTCAATTGCCAGCGAAAAATCCCAGACATTTTGCATGCCAGAGTTTTCGCCATCCTCGCCAGTTTTGCCTCCGGAAAAGTATCATGCTCGTCACCGCGATTCGCCCTATTCAATTGCAAGGGACGCGAGAACGCGTCCCGGCGAGACTGAGATCGGTGAAAAGTACTGTCAGATTTGGGGAAATCAGCCTGACACCCCCCAAAAGATGCACTGACATGGGGAATCACTATGGATACCCCCGAATAGCCTTGCTGAAGGTATTTGTAGTGCTTTCATGCTCTCAATATTTGGTATTTAGCGTCTTTGCACAAGTGGTGAAGAATAGTATTTAGCAGTTTTTTTTGGCTAAAATAAGTAGTCTCAGCAAATTTGGGGTACATGAAAATGGGTGCAAGCATGGTTAAAAAACGCACCTTTGGCAAGCACCTGCAAACAAAAAACACCTGGGGCATACTTGGGGGACCCCCTGGAGTCTATTTTGCTAGTTTTTAAGTTTGTCCCCCAACTTTGTTTTTTTTCGCACTCAAAACGAAAGTACTTTTTTAGGTGATCTAAAGTATTTTTGTAAACTTTTTTTTGACATAGTTTACCTTTGGGGACTGTCCCAAGGCTGCAGTGGTGTTCCCACAACTTTGCACCCCAAACCCCCAAAACTGCACTTTTTTCCACCTCCTTTCAGTGGGGAATCTTGTCTAGAAGACAGAAGGCGCAGACTTTTCGCACCTGCAGAAAATGTTTGCAATTGAATACGGGGAAAAGTTCTCGCCTGGCGAAATGACATCACCGGCGAGAACTTTTGCCAATCTTGGCTTTTCAACGGCAATTGAATATGGCCTTTAGACTCATTCATATACAGGTGTACAAGTGTTGCATAACTAATTTTTCAGTGCAGTCTGGTTAGTTTTTGTTGCATTGCTTTGTAAGTAAGGTACATTTTTGGGAGAAAAAGACACTCTGCGCAAGCCGAGTTACACAAGACCTGGCGCACAGAGAATGGCTTTTTGGCATGACCGCAGCAATAGTGTATGATGACACATCTGTAACTCTGCACACAATATAAATACAAGTAGATACATTTTAGTTTTTTTGAGGGGTGGGTAAGTTCACTGGCAATTACCAGCATAGTAGCCTAAATTTTGGCAGATTCCTTGGAAAATGGTGATATAACTCACAAAATAAGTACAACACCCATACACACTAGGGTTAATAATTAACCTACCAATATATTGTTGGATTGTGGGAGGAAACAAGTGGATGGGGGGGAATATACAAACACCACACATTTAGGACTGTGGTGGGAATCAAACCCAAGACCACAGTGGTGTGAGGCAGTAATGCTGTCCATTACACCAACCTTGCTGCCAAACATACAGTAAGTATGCCCTGTATTCTCAGCTATGTTACAGTTTCTACATGCAATACAGTTATATCCAGATTTCTTTGAGGGAGCGTTGGGCAGATGTGCCCTTATATACTGTGGCTTCAGTATCGTCAAATAGCCCTTCTCAGCATGCCAGGTTCTATGTGACTCGGCCTCGCAAGCATTTTTATTGCTTAAAATGTGCATCTTTTTCTCACAAATAAAACAACTGGGAGTGCCAAAACTTCATTGCTAGCTTGCACTGATAAATTTGAGTGACATTTGTAAATCTGTGTGCGACTGAGTTTGAATCTGTGTAGTAAGCGCTCCGATGTGAGTGTATGCAGCTATTCTTATGAGGACAATTTTGATTGTGCTTAATCTGTGACTGTATGTGTCTAAAACCAATTCCTGTGCGGTCAATGCCGCAGTCCAGCATCTCAACTACATTGTGAGAGATGTCTGCGATGTGTATAAGACACAAGACAAGAAAAGTATGATACACTACCCCTCTCGGAACATCTTAGTCGCGTCTGGCATCTGGCACTGTATATTGTATAGATGCTAGGTGTATGAGGACTGTAGGTTATGTTCTCGCAAAAGTACTGATCTTTCATTGATTTTGCTAAGGAATAAAAGCAGCAATTTGTATTTTTTTTTTAAATCTCAGATTTACTGTAAGTTGCTGAAAATTATACAATTCTGCAAAATCGCAATCTGTTATATTTGCCCCTCGCTCGGGCCTGCATATGTACTCCGTTTCAGAAACACATGCTTACTTGTACTTGGCCTGCAGTAGAACACATTCTACCCCAGACCCACCTCTCCAAATTCAAACTGGCGTAAATGACAGAACTAAGCATAGACGCATAGGCCTGGGACTGCTCTCTAAGCAGGTGCAGAGGAATTACACACAAGTATGCTACTCAAACTGTATTTGCTTTCACTCTGCATAAGCTCCAATTTCAGCAATGTGTTTGCTCCAATGAACTTTAAGTGCTAAAGGATATAGATATACTAAGTGATGCTTTGCATATCTATAATGTTTCAAATGTACCGTAAATCACTTATTTCTGAATGTATAAGAAAATAAAAGCAAATTTAATTTAATAGAATCATGGGTTTATCATATAGAATAAATATGCACATAGCTGTCCATTTTACACATAACATGTGACATTAATAATTTAAAATAATTTTACAATAATATATTTACATTTGGTGAGTAGTAATGTCTTATATATGAAGAGTAGTGATATCACTCCTTATATATGGAAAGGAGTGATGCCACCTCTTATATATGAAGAGTAGTGATGTCACCCCTTATATATGGAGAGAAGTGATGTCACCCCTTATATATGGAGAGAAGTGATGTCCCCCTTTATATATGAAGAGTAGTGATGTCACCACTTATATATGGAGAGTACTGATGTCACGCCTTATATATGAAGAATAGTGATGTCACCCCTTATATATGGAGAGTAGTGATGTCACCCCTTATATATGGAGAGTAGTGATGTCACCCCTTATATATGAAGCATAGTGATATCACCCCATATATTTGAAGAGTAGTGATGTCACCCCTTTTACATGGAGAGTACTGATGTCACCCCTTATATATGGAGAGTAGTGATGTCATCCCTTATATATGAAGATTAGTGATGTCATCCCTTTTATATGGAGTGTAGTGATATCACCGCTTATATATGGAGAGAAGTGATGTCACCCCTTATATATGGAGAGAAGTGATGTCACCACTTATATATGGAGAGTACTGATGTCACGCCTTATATATGAAGAATAGTGATGTCACCTCTTATATATGGAGAGTAGTGTTGTCATCCCTTATATATGAAGAGTAGTGATGTCACCCCTTATATATGGAGAGTACTGATGTCACGCCTTATATATGAAGAATAGTGATGTCACCCCTTATATATGGAGAGTAGTGATGTCACCCCTTATATATGGAGAGTAGTGATGTCACCTCTTATATATGAAGCATAGTGATATCACCCCATATATTTGAAGAGTAGTGATGTCACCCCTTTTACATGGAGAGTACTGATGTCACCCCTTATATATGGAGAGTAGTGATGTCATCCCTTATATATGAAGATTAGTGATGTCATCCCTTTTATATGGAGTGTAGTGATATCACCGCTTATATATGGAGAGAAGTGATGTCACCCCTTATATATGGAGAGAAGTGATGTCACCACTTATATATGGAGAGTACTGATGTCACGCCTTATATATGAAGAATAGTGATGTCACCTCTTATATATGGAGAGTAGTGTTGTCATCCCTTATATATGAAGAGTAGTGATGTCACCCCTTATATATGGAGAGTAGTGATATCACACCTTATATATAGAGAGTAGTGATGTCACCCCTTATATATGAAAAGTAGTGATGTCACGCTTTATATACTGTATGGAGAGTAGTGGTGTCACCACTTATATATGAAGAGTAGTGATGTCACCCCTTATATATGGAGAGAAGTGATGTCACCCCTTATATATGGAGAGTAGTGATGTCACCCTTTATATATGAAGAGTAGTGATGTCACCACTTATATATGGAGAGTACTGATGTCACGCCTTATATATGAAGAATAGTGATGTCACCCCTTATATATGGAGAGTAGTGATGTCACCTCTTATATATGGAGAGTAGTGATGTCACCTCTTATATATGAAGCATAGTGATATCACCCCTTATATTTGAAGAGTAGTGATGTCACCCCTTTTATATGGAGAGTAGTGATGTCACCCCTTATATATGGAGAGTAGTGATGTCATCCCTTATATATGAAGATTAGTGATGTCATCCCTTTTATATGGAGTGTAGTGATATCACCGCTTATATATGGAGAGAAGTGATGTCACCCCTTATATATGGAGAGAAGTAATGTCACCACTTATATATGGAGAGTACTGATGTCACGCCTTATATATGAAGAATAGTGATGTCACCTCTTATATATGGAGAGTAGTGTTGTCATCCCTTATATATGAAGAGTAGTGATGTCACCCCTTATATATGGAGAGTAGTGATATCACACCTTATATATAGAGAGTAGTGATGTCACCCCTTATATATGGAGAGTAGTGATGTCACCACTTATATATGAAGAGTAGTGATGTCATCCCTTATATATGGTGAGTAGTGATGGCACGCCTTCTATAATGAGAGTAGTGCTGTCACCTCTTATATATTGAGATTAGTGATGTCACCCCTTATATATGGAGAGTAGTGATGTCACACCCTATATATGGAGAGTAGTGATGTCACCTCTTATATATGGAGAATAGTGATGTCACCCCTTAAATATGGTGAGTTGTGATGTCACCCCTTATATATGGAGAGTAGTGATCTCATCTCTTATATATGGAGAGTAGTGATGTCACCCCTTATATATGGAGAGTAATGATGTCACACCTTACATATGGAGAGTAGTGATGGCACGCCTTATATATGGAGAGTAGTGCTCTCACCTCTTATATATGGAGAGTAGTGATGGCACGCCTTATATATGGAGAGAAGTGATGTCACCACTTATATATGGAGAGTACTGATGTCACGCCTTATATATGAAGAATAGTGATGTCACCTCTTATATATGGAGAGTAGTGTTGTCATCCCTTATATATGAAGAGTAGTGATGTCACCCCTTATATATGGAGAGTACTGATGTCACGCCTTATATATGAAGAATAGTGATGTCACCCCTTATATATGGAGAGTAGTGATGTCACCCCTTATATATGGAGAGTAGTGATGTCACCTCTTATATATGAAGCATAGTGATATCACCCCATATATTTGAAGAGTAGTGATGTCACCCCTTTTACATGGAGAGTACTGATGTCACCCCTTATATATGGAGAGTAGTGATGTCATCCCTTATATATGAAGATTAGTGATGTCATCCCTTTTATATGGAGTGTAGTGATATCACCGCTTATATATGGAGAGAAGTGATGTCACCCCTTATATATGGAGAGAAGTGATGTCACCACTTATATATGGAGAGTACTGATGTCACGCCTTATATATGAAGAATAGTGATGTCACCTCTTATATATGGAGAGTAGTGTTGTCATCCCTTATATATGAAGAGTAGTGATGTCACCCCTTTATATATGGAGAGTAGTGATATCACACCTTATATATAGAGAGTAGTGATGTCACCCCTTATATATGAAGAGTAGTGATGTCACGCTTTATATACTGTATGGAGAGTAGTGGTGTCACCACTTATATATGAAGAGTAGTGATGTCACCCCTTATATATGGAGAGAAGTGATGTCACCCCTTATATATGGAGAGTAGTGATGTCACCCTTTATATATGAAGAGTAGTGATGTCACCACTTATATATGGAGAGTACTGATGTCACGCCTTATATATGAAGAATAGTGATGTCACCCCTTATCTATGGAGAGTAGTGATGTCACCTCTTATATATGGAGAGTAGTGATGTCACCTCTTATATATGAAGCATAGTGATATCACCCCTTATATTTGAAGAGTAGTGATGTCACCCCTTTTATATGGAGAGTAGTGATGTCACCCCTTATATATGGAGAGTAGTGATGTCATCCCTTATATATGAAGATTAGTGATGTCATCCCTTTTATATGGAGTGTAGTGATATCACCGCTTATATATGGAGAGAAGTGATGTCACCCCTTATATATGGAGAGAAGTAATGTCACCACTTATATATGGAGAGTACTGATGTCACGCCTTATATATGAAGAATAGTGATGTCACCTCTTATATATGGAGAGTAGTGTTGTCATCCCTTATATATGAAGAGTAGTGATGTCACCCCTTATATATGGAGAGTAGTGATATCACACCTTATATATAGAGAGTAGTGATGTCACCCCTTATATATGGAGAGTAGTGATGTCACCACTTATATATGAAGAGTAGTGATGTCATCCCTTATATATGGTTTAGTAGTGATGGCACGCCTTCTATAATGAGAGTAGTGCTGTCACCTCTTATATATTGAGATTAGTGATGTCACCCCTTATATATGGAGAGTAGTGATGTCACGCCCTATATATGGAGAGTAGTGATGTCACCTCTTATATATGGAGAATAGTGATGTCACCCCTTAAATATGGTGAGTTGTGATGTCACCCCTTATATATGGAGAGTAGTGATCTCATCTCTTATATATGGAGAGTAGTGATGTCACCCCTTATATATGGAGAGTAATGATGTCACACCTTACATATGGAGAGTAGTGATGGCACGCCTTATATATGGAGAGTAGTGCTCTCACCTCTTATATATGGAGAGTAGTGATGGCACGCCTTATATAAGGAGAGTAGTGATATCACCTCTTATATATGGAGAGTAGTGATGTCACCCCTTATATGTGGAGAGTAGTGATGTCACGCCCTATATATGAAGAGTAGTGATGTCACCGCTTAAAAATGGTGAGGTGTGAAGTCACCCCTTATATATGGTGAGTAGTGATGTCACCTCTTATATATGAAGAGTAGTGATGTCACCCCTTATATATGAATAGTAGTGATGTCATCCCTCATGTATGAAGAGTAGTGATGTCTCTAGTGTCTTTTACAAAATATATTTGGGGAGTAATTATGTCACAAAAAGTTCCATGGTGAAATGCAAGTAAAACTCACCCGTGAATGTGGATCACCGCATAGAAGAATCTTCTTTTGTTTAAAAATTTATTTTATGGATTAAAATATCTCTTTACTGAGGAATAAAATGGATAACTAATGTAAACAAGCGAAAGCCACTCATCACAATGCTATGGCAGTACCGGGATTGATACTTATCTGAGTGAACCAAGCAGTTGTTGTTTGCAGTAATAAAAGGGCTCCTTTATCTATAAAAATGTTCGTCTGTGGTATGTACAGGGGCAGAACTACCGGCGGTGCAGCCGGTGCACTGCACCTGGGCCCGCCGCAATATAGGGGTCCACACTGCCTGTATGGCAGGTGCAGTGCAGCTGCTTGCCTGGTAGTCATCATGGCTGTGACTGAGCCGGCCGGCAGCTACACACAGGGGACTGGAGCACAGTGCAGTCAGGCTCAGCACTGCAGTGCACTACTGGGTAATAAGTCCCAGTAGTCTCTGCAGTGGGGTCAGAGGAGCATGTGCTGAGCTCTGATTGGATGAGCCCATCACATGCTCCTCTGACCCAGCAGCAGTGCAGCCGCATGGGTGGGACTCATTGTGAGGCTATGAATGCTGCTCTGCCGGCTACCTGTGAATGCTGCTGGTTAGTACATTGTGTGGGTATTACAAGTGGCATAATGTGTGGGGACTACAGTGTGGCATAATGTGTGCATAATACAGGTAGCATAATGTGTGGGGACTACACTGTGGCATAATGTGTGGGCAATACAGTTGGCATAATGTGTGGGGACTACCGTGTGGCATAATGTGTGGGCACTACAGGTGACATAATGTGTGGGGACTATAGTCTGGCTTAATGTGTGGGCAATACAGGTGGCATAATGTGTGAGGACTACAGTGTAGCATAATGTGTGGGGACTACAGTGTGGCATAATGTGTTGGCACTACAGGTGGCATAATGTGTGAGGACTACAGTGTGGCATAATGTGTGGGCACTACAGGTGGCATAATGTGTGGGGCACTACAGTGTGACATAATGTCCCCCACATTATAATAATGTCCCCCACATTGTAGTATAATGTGTCGTGCAACCACTGCATCTCCCTGTCACCCACTGCCTCTCCCCTCTCCCTGTCACACACAGCCTGTCACCCTCTCCCTGTCACCCACTGCCTGTCACCTCTCCCTATCACCCTGTCACCCACTGCCTATCGCCCTCTCCCTGTCACCCACTGCTTTTCCCTGTCACTACTGCCTGTGACCTCTACCTATCACTCTCTTCCTGTCAACCTGCCTTTCACCCATTGCCTGTCAACTTTCCCAGTCACCCTCTCCCCTGTCACCCACTTCCTCTTCCCTCTCCCTGTCACCCACTTCCTGTCACCTCTCCCTGTCACCCACTGCTTCTCCCTGTCACCCACAGCCTGTCACCTCTCCCTATCACCCTCTCCCTGTCACCCACTGTCTCTTCCCTCTCCTTGTCAACCACTGCCTGTCACCTCTTGCTGTCACCCACTGCTTCTCCCTGTAACCCATGGCCTGTCACCTCCCCCTATGACCCTCTCCCTGTCACCCATTGCCTCCTCCCTCTCCCTGTCACCCACTGCCTGTTATCAGGGCGGCCGACAGCCGTGGCGGGCCCAGGTGAAATGAGGAATGTCTTAATCGCGGGAGGCGTGGCCATGCCCCCTTAGAAAAAAATGTTTAAAAATAATTTTTGCAGTGCAGTGCGCTGTGGAGGGGGGTGCTGTGTGCCCCTCAGCCCGGTGCACAGCTAAAGGGGGCATGATAAGTGTGATCACTCCCCCCATAGGCATAGTAGACTGCTCTGGCTGCTGCTTTAGCAGCCGCAAGCAGTCTCCCAATGCAGCCCAGCACACAGCAGCGTGTGCTGGGATGCTGTGACATAAGAGGAAGGGGGAGCGGTGCCAGACCCAGGTCCCCACCGGACCACTCCAGCAAGCCCGGGCCAGGTAATTAGTGCCCACTCCCCCCCTATCAGTCCCCTTACATGTTATCTCTCCCTGTCACCCACTGCTTCACCCTGTCACACTCATCTTCTTGCCTCTCTTTGTCTACCTCTTGCCTCTCCCTGTCACCCTCTATCTCTCTCTGTCACCCTGGGCGGTGGAGGGAGTCCGAAAGCAAATTTTTGCACCTGGGCCCACCACTCACAAGTTCCACCACTGGGTATGTAGATCACTACACAGCATGTAAAATATCCGCAGGAAGATTTCCATAGTGGTTATTTGACAGGTATTACATTTTGATTAATTTTACTGCATATTTTTTTCTTTATATTTCGAGAAACCTTGAAGTACTGAAATTACTAATCTTTCTAAAATATACAGTTACTGCTTGTTCATAAACATTGTAAATGAAAAAAAGTATGGGAATAATAAACTCAGAATGATCATTTTCCCCACATATAGCATTCTGGAATAGATGATCCACAATGTGTGCTTCATTTGCATATATATTATTAGTAAAACTTACTACCATATATGCATGCTCTGATACATCCTATGGGAAATAAGGCATAGATAACATCCCATAAGGCAGAGAAAGTAGTAACATTTAGTACCTATTCTGCTTTTAAGTAATTTTAGGATTTTTGGGAGATTTTAATATTTCATGCTTAAAAAGGCAAAATAGTCTGCATAGTTTATCTTCTTTAGTTTGTCATTTTATGCAATCTGCTTTATTTTGTAGTCTTAGGCTGGGTACACACCTGAACAATATCAGCCAGATTTGGCCTAATCGGAATGACAAATCGGGCATATTGTGCAGTGTATATGTCCGATTTGTGCGCTCTTGCGGTTGCATGCGACATCGTGTGATTGGCTGCGCTGGACCCCAGTCCCAGCGTTCTTCCTTCCTTATAAACTGTGACTTTAGTGCTGTGTTTGATGATAATTTACATGTTCCTAGCTGCTGAGGTGCAAGCTAGAATATAGGTTATTGTTAGAACTTCATGTAATGCCTTTCTTTACTGTATTCACAGCAAAAAGGTTTTCTTGAAGACCACATAAAGGATGAGTAAACTACAATGCCTCCAAATTCATTAGCATTTATACATTTTATTAATGTAAGCAAAAACTAATGTTATGGAATAACACTAGAAAGTTTGCAATGATTCCCCACCAAAAATATTATAACAGTGTTTTCTCTTTTTATCTTCCACTATTCTTTGTATCACCCAGTTTGAGAAGAGGTCACCTGACCACATCCCATTATTGGCTCAATGACTACTGTGTCTATGACCTCTTTGGTCAGGTAAACCTGATACTGCTATGGACAGTACCTATCCAGTACTTATAAGGGCCCATTTATTAATAATCACATTTGTAATGCAATTTTAGCACCCATGATCACATTGCAGGATGTGATCATAGTACCTGAATGCAATAAAGGATACCTGCAGGTACAGGGGCTCCAAAAGGAGCCCATCCCTGCGTTGTGCTGGAAGTGCAGTGACCACATCAGTGGTCTTTTCACTCATGTGTCTGGACTCCAGCACTTACGCGGCCTACAGACCACACATGCACGGTGGCCATTGCCTGGGGAGGGTTCCTATGGAATCCTAAGAAAGGAATCTAACTATTTCCAGGTGGTAAATTGGGAATCGGTATGAAATTCCGGTGGACGGGATGCCGATTGTCAGTACACTGACAGCGGCATCCCGATGGTTAGAATCCCGACAGGAGAATGGTAAGTAATGTTCCCCTGTCCTATTTACTCCCTAACCCTCCTTTCCTGCACCCTTACACTAACCCTCCCAGTAAGTGCCTAAAACTAACCCTCCAGCCTTAGTGCCTAACCCCCCCAGTGGTGACTGATCCTAACCCCCCCTGGCCGGAGCCTAACCCTAACCTTCTGCCTTCCGCAGCTTGATGCTAACTGTCCCCCAGGGCGCCTAAACCTCAGTTCCCCCCTCACGGCTGATACTCACCTTTCTCCGTGGGGCCTTAAAATTGGGATGCCGTCTGCCGGGATCCCGATGTCGGCATCCCGAGTCCATGTTGAGATTTTAGCGCCAGTGTTGTCTCGGCGATCGCGATTCTGATGCTGGGGTTCTGGCAAACGGCATCCTGCTTATCGGGATCCTAACCGCATCCCGTTAGATTACACAGTTACATGAAGGAGTTAAAAAGATTCGCACAGACTCCTAGTACTCCATCTTGACAAAATTATTATGATTGTACCCCTTCTGGATTTTATATAATTGCTATTTATCTTTCACCAAGGGGGGTGCACCCAGGAATAAATTGGATATGAACAAAAGGAAAAGAGAGAAGTATTCCTATCACGGTGCACTCAAAAACAACCTCATATAATTGATTTCTTAATCCACATAATCATCAGATATAGTAACATTAATGAACCATATTACACCAACTTGTTTTAAAATTTAACCTTTAATCAATCCTTGGATTGGAAACAGCGAAATATATTTGATTTTTCTGATTTTAATATCTTAAAAACAACTATATCTTAAATCTACCCCACGATTTTTAATGTTTAAAAATAATCCGGACTAGTGGTAATATGTCCCTCCTGAGCGTCTGTAGACAACGGACTTCTGTTATATCAAAAGGTATAATCACTCTGGTTATATATAACCAAATTAATATCTTAGATGGCACACTCTCAAATCACAATTTTGCAGGCACCACTCATGTATTGAGATGCATATAGCGATCTTCAGCTTAATTAATGACACTAGCGTCTCATGCAATCTTCAGCTCAATTAATGGCACGAGCGTTTCGTGAGTAGTTCTGAAGGTCAGATTATGAGTGCCTGCTGATCACTGTCCTATAGTCTTACAGACGCCCATAATAATTAGTATAGTGAGGATAGTAACGTACAACAAAATCATAAATTCCACATAACAATGTTTAATAGTTCTATATTACTCGGACTAACACATAAATACTATGTAATTTACAAACGTCTGTGAATAACGGATGCGCATAGATCACCATATATTATATCTCTGTTTAATTAAAGTTGTTATTGATATCCTTATTCCTGTGATCCTAAAAGGTTACTTATTATCAACAAGGAATCAATGTCACTTTGCTTGGCAATCTTATTTTATAGCTGATCTGACATTGAAATCAATGAGGCATACAACTGGCAACAAGTAAATTTATTTCTGACACATATTTTGCAACTGTGGATGCACAATATTCCATTACATCAGTATATCATTCTGAACTCATATATCTCTCATGATTATTAAACACTGATTATGCAATAATAATTCTCCGTAGAACGGGTCACATGTGCCCGCTCCATGTCTGACAATAATGCTTATTTATTAATACAGAATATCGGGTCAATTTATTCCGTAAACCGGGTCATACACGCCCGCTCAGTGCCTGACGATGATGCCTATTAATTGATACTAAGTACCAGGTCACACACGCCCGCTAATCACTTAGGCTTGGCATCTAGTATCTTCAATCACTCTGGATATAGGGTCACAGTCGCCCATTAATAAATATCCTTTTTAATCCCACAAGTGTTCGTTAGCTTATGTAACTCTGTATGCCTGGTCACATGTGCCCGCCGGGTATCTCACATGAATGCCCCCTAAATATCTTTAAATATCGGGTCACACGCGCCTGCTTAGTACTTGCTATCAATGCCTCTTACACATCCATGATTGCCGGGTCACACTCGCCCACTAGGCAACTCAGTTCCATATTTGGCATAGATACCTATGGATACCAAATCACACGCACCCGTTACTCAATATCTTATAATCTCCTGACGTTGATGTACATACATAACATTGTATCTATATAATGTGGTCACAACATAGACATAAATATACACATTACACATGCCCAACAGCGTGCATAGCGTGTCTCTTGATGCGCATTTCGCTGTGGGCTTAATCATAGGAGCAACCTATAGGTTGCTCCTATGATTAAGCCCACAGCAAAACTCGCATCAGGAAACACGCTATGCATGCTGTTGGGCATGTGTAATGTGTATATTTATGTCTATGTTGTGACCACATTATATAGATACAATGTTATGTATGTACATCAACGTCAGGAGATTATAAGATATTGAGTAACGGGTGCGTGTGATTTGGTATCCATAGGTATCTATGCCAAATATGGAACTGAGTTGCCTAGTAGGCGAGTGTGACCCGGCAATCAAGGATGTGTAAGAGGCATTGATACCAAGTACTAAGCAGGTGCGTGTGACCCGATATTTAAAGTTATTTAGGGGGCATTCATGTGAGATACCCGGCAGGCACATGTGACCAGGCATACAGAGTTACATAAGTTAACGAACACTTGTGGGATTAAAAAGGATATTTATTAATGGGCGACTGTGACCCTATATCCAGAGTGATTAAAGACACTAGGTACCAAGCCTAACAAACACTTGGGAGATTAAAGGATATTTATTTTTTGGTCGACTGTGACCCTATATCCAGAGTGATTGAAGATACTAGATGCCAAGCCTAAGTGATTAGCGGGCGTGTGTGACCTGGTACTTAGTATCAATTAATAGGCATCATCGTCAGGCACTGAGCGGGTGTGTATGACCCGGTTTACGGAATAAATTGACCCGATATTCTGTATTAATAAATAGGCATTATTGTCAGACATGGAGCGGGCACATGTGACCCGTTCTACGGAGAATTATTATTGCATAATCAGTGTTTAATAATCATGAGAGATATATGAGTTCAGAATGATATACTGATGTAATGGAATATTGTGCATCCACAGTTGCAAAATATGTGTCAGAAATAAATTTACTTGTTGCCAGTTGTATGCCTCATGGATTTCAATGTCAGATCAGCTATAAAATAAGATTGCCAAGCAAAGTGACATTGATTCCTTGTTGATAATAAGTAACCTTTTAGGATCACAGGAATAAGGATATCAATAACAACTTTAATTAAACAGAGATATAATATATGGTGATCTATGCGCATCCGTTATTCACAGACGTTTGTAAATTACATAGTATTTATGTGTTAGTCCGAGTAATATAGAACTATTAAACATTGTTATGTGGAATTTATGATTTTGTTGTACGTTACTATCCTCACTATACTAATTATTATGGGCGTCTGTAAGACTATAGGACAGTGATCAGCAGGCACTCATAATCTGACCTTCAGAACTACTCACGAAACGCTAGTGCCATTAATTGAGCTGAAGATTGCATGAGACACTAGTGTCATTAATTAAGCTGAAGATCGCTATATGCATCTCAATACATGAGTGGTGCCTGCAAAATTGTGATTTGAGAGTGTGCCATCTAAGATATTAATTTGGTTATATATAACCAGAGTGATTATACCTTTTGATATAATAGAAGTCCGTTGTCTACAGACGCTCAGGAGGGACATATTACCACTAGTCCGGATTATTTTTAAACATTAAAAATCGTGGGGTAGATTTAAGATATAGTTGTTTTTAAGATATTAAAATCAGAAAAATCAAATATATTTAGCTGTTTCCAATCCAAGGATTGATTAAAGGTTAAATTTTAAAACAAGTTGGTGTAATATGGTTCACTAATGTTACTATATCTGATGATTATGTGGATTAAGAAATCAATTATTTGTGGTTGTTTTTGAGTGCACCATGATAGGAATACTTCTCTCTTTTCCTTTTGTTCAGATTACACTGTTAGTAATAAAAATTTTACTGTGCAATGATTTTGTTAAAAATAAGCTGTTCAGAAAGAAGTGTCAGATGTAAATTAAGGAGGATTGATGTATCAAATTTAAATGTTACACAGTATTCATATATTGGTACATTAGAATGTTGTTACTGTGCATCTACATTGCAGTTCCCATATAGCAAGTGGCCTGCTTGTAATCAGTTGCTACAGGTTCAGAAATTCAGACATTTGTAACAATGGACCTAATTCAGATATGTACATAAACCCGATGGTTTACATACATATCTGGTGGTAAAAGGTCTGCACATGTGCAAGTCCTGCGATTGTGATCGCAGTGCCCCCAGAACTGCAGCCTGTCTGAGGAGGGTGTGGTGACCAGATCTGTTCAACAAAATATAGGCATTTCACCACTATTTTGTGGGAGTGTGAAGCCCGGGGTCTGCATAGGACACAGACTTCCTGTACCTGGCAGAGGGGTTAGGACAGCCAAGATGAGTAAGCTTCGGCTTACGCAGCCTTGCTGAGGGTAGCAACCATCGTGACCTATTGATGGTCATGATGGTGATCAGCATCTATGGATCGCAGAAGCATGCAGGAGGTGTCTATTTCCTGCAGTCACTTCCTTCTGCATTTGCATTTAGTTGGACGTTATTGCACAGCCGCTTCCTTGCAACTGTGCAATACTGGTGTGACAGGTGATACAAAGTGGCTGTTGTGCTATTTTGTTGTTAAACTGTTCAGAGTACTTTTAATGTATATATTAGTGATTGTATTAATGTACTTTGAATGTCTCCCTACTAATTCAGCTATGCAGTCTGATACTATTATTCAACTATGTTAATTATTGAATTATTAGAAGTTGCTCTTTGATATATTTCTCAAAGGAATGTGGAGTAGTTATGTTATGTCTAGTGGAACTGCTTATGGCAATGAGCCTTGAACATATAAATGTCAATGTAATTTGTTATAATAATATTGTGCTATTAATTATATTTGAGGCAATGCTGCCCTCTATTGTTAATATTTGTATTAATGGTATGACCATATAAGGTATATAGTATCCGGTGTTTGTTAGGAGCCCTATAATTAGGTGTGAAATGCGGAAGTCTGGAGCCTTAAATCCCGCCTCTCAGACTGACAGCAGAAAGTGCTGAGTCCGGGGTGTAACCATCCGGCGTATTGTGATAGGGCGAGGCACCCGGGTGTGAATTGTGCTGTATTGGACCATTATCGGAATTAATTAGAAATCTAAGCTAAGTACCAATAAATCATTTTAATTAATTATTTAACTTAAACTGTGTGTGTATTGTGTCATTTATATCACTCTGCTGCTGTCTTCCTGAACCTGCAGAAAGCAATAAATATTTGTAATGTTCTTGTGGAGGTGTGTCTTCCTTCCAATATTAATCCTGCTGTCATTGGTAGGATTTGAATGGGTTTGAAATGTTGCCCATCAAACAAAAGAGGGGGTATGTGTGTGTTGATAAGTTTGGTAAAATATGCTATTGAACTGAATAGTTACGTATTATATATATTTTTAAGAGAAATTACTCTAGTATTGTCTTAATGTACTGCTAATGTGTAAGAGCATCTCTATGTGAGTAAGTGCATAAATGATAAAGACTAGGTTGATGTAAACATATAAAATTGGATTAATTATAGTGTGAAAACACTGATATTTATGATCTTTTAATGTCCCCTGTATCCCTTCATAGTCCTTATTACTGAAGAATTATTAGATATATTACCACTATAATATGGAAGGATCATGCGTAAGTCAAAACCAGTGTGTGAAAATAGTCATATTATTGAGCTCTAATAAAAATGGGTCTGATTATGATGTGGAAGCTATTGCACAGCCAATGAAGCGGCTGTGCCATACTGTACAACTAAAATGCATAGCTGCAGGGGGCATATGTAGGAAATATTTGTCTCCTGCATGCATCTGTGATCTGAGTGGTGCATCTGAAGATGCAGTGTCAGATTATCATCACCAGTGTGTGTAAGCTGATACTTATTATTATTATTATTATTAATTTTAATTTAACAAAAACAAGTAAAACTATAAGTATAAAATTAAATAGAATAATGTTGTAATATGTGTGTACAGATAGTGGTGATATGGCAGAGTGAGTGTACACACCAGTTGATGCCCTGAGACAACAAATAGCCAAGTACTAAGCCAGTGAGGTGGTTTATTTAGTAGCAATGTTATTGTACAGCCATTCTCACAGTTATGCATACATAGCATTTGTTGCATGAAGCGGAGTAAAGAGCCCACCAGCCAGTGACTGTATCAGGGTAGTGGTGCACAGTGGCATCCCTCCAGAGGTGCTTTAAGAAAGGAGGGTGCCAGTGTGCAGGCTCCAGTCGGGCCCCCTCCATCCTCATGGTGCCCTTGCTGCATTCCCGGGACATCTCTACTGCGCATGAGCAAATCATTGAGGAAATGGCCATGGTAGCCTTTTTCCTGTGATTTCTGCAGCTCTGCAGCCAACGAAGAGCCAATGGAGAGGTAAGTATATGTAAATGGGTGCAAGGTGTGGTGTGTGTTGGCCAGACAGGACCCAGGGGCCTGTGGGCACCGTACACCTTGCACCCATGATAGATAGACTCCTGCATCACTTCTTAAGGTGGCACCTGGTGCAGGTTGGGGAGGGAGGTTGTGCAAAAAAGGGGACGTGGCCTTATGGATGGGATGTGGCCTCATGGAATGAGGCATTGCCTTGTGGCCAAAACCCCCATTTTAGTCACTCTGGGGGTCCAGGAGATGCGGGCTGTCTGTTTCAAAGTGCCATTCCTTTACTGTGTCAGAAGCTGAGTGCTGTATGTAATGCTACAGTGCAGAAAGTTTGTGAGGGAGCACCAACTGGATGGAGTTAAACCTAACTTGTGGAAACCTAAGACTGTCCACAAGCTCATCAGAGCAAAAGACGAGATGAAGCCTGTCAGGACTGTGACTATTTCAGTACATAAAGATAAACTACATTTGCCAAAGTTCCATTGTGGTCATTGGAGGAGCTATCCTGGTTGCTGGCATTCTCCACATACAGGGGATAGAGAGTTAAAATGATCATCTGTCTCAAAGGTGTTGTCAGGTTGTAGCATTTCTGATTGCTTATTATTTCAAACCTGATTCCATTTGGGTCACATATTCTGAACTTCCTATGGATCACAGACCTCTAGTATAAAGCCTGTTAGTAACTGTGTCTCAGTGTCTGTGCAACATTACTTTCAGGTCTTTCTTGGACTCCTGCCAGATCTCTGCTGTGCCTGTGGTTTGCTGTGGACTTTGCTATATCTCTGCCCGTGTTCCGATTAAACCTCTGATACTGGTTACCAGCTGCACTACAGAGCTCAGCATTTCCATTGCCTAAGTATTGTTATTCTGCTCCATTGCAGTGGTTGCATCCCCTGATGGATTATTTACTCTTCCTATTGTCTTCTACTTCTGTGGACATTGAACTCACCTTTACTACAGTTGTCAACTGCACCGTTACAGTTATCGTCGCCGGACCCTTAGTGCATTGCGGGGCTCAACCCCGCTCCAGATCCCCGTCACGCCGCAGGGCTAAACCCTGCTCTGGACCCTCACTACAACATGGAGCTCAACCCTGCTCCGGATCCTCGTCATGTTGCAGGGCTCAACCCTGCTCCAGACCTTCACCGCATCACAGGGCTCAACCCCGCTCCAGATCTTCACTACATCACAAGGCTCAACCCTGCTCTGGATCTTCACTACATCACAGGGCTCAACCCTGCTCTGGATCTTCACTGCATTGCAGGGCTCAACCCTGTCACGGATCTTCACTGCATCATAGGGCTCCACCCTGCTCCAACTTTTAGTACATCACAGGGCTCAACCCTATTCCGGATTTTCACCACGTCTCAGGGCTCAACCCTGTTCCAGATCTTCACTACATTGCAGGGCTCAACCCTGTTCCAGATTTTCATCACGCTATAGGGCTCAACCCTAGTAGGTCCATTATACCATCCTGAGGTCTTGCCTCATATTGGACTCGGGGGTTCCCTACCACATTTGTATCAGAGACTTTATTTACATATAGGGGTTTACTCCTATATTGAGTATTGCCTATCTGAACTTCTGTGTCGTTGAGACTTTGTGAAACATTGCTATAATATTCTGCCTGTGAATAAATTCTATTTACTTTTATTCCGTGTTACTGAGATTTCATGAAAAGGTCATTTCTAAAACCACCTCAGTTTATAGTGCCCAGTAGGCCTGACTCCTTCCAGGAGTCTCAAGTGTCAGCAGCCGTGACAAAGCCAATTCCTATCAGCAACTGCCTAGCAGGTTTGGGAAAATGTGGCCTCCAAAAGGCTCACAAATAGATGTAAAGACTTGTGCCTCATAGAGAGTGCTACATGTGAATCAAAAGAAACCTTACAGTGTCAGTCTGTGTGACAGATTATATTGCAAGTGATAAAACACCAATATTTGCTTACTAAATAACAAAATCATAAATGTGAATATAAAACACCACGTCTTATGTAAAATATTCTAAGCCACACATCTAGTGGGATTGTCTTCATTATAGCAGTAATTAAAAACAGCACTTATCTGGAAATGGCTGTTCTTTGTTGTTTTTCTTTTGGATCCTTATGAGGTTTTCAAATCTCAGATGAAAACAAAACAAAAACCAGGATGACATTGTAATAAACAATTTATTACAGAATAAAAACACAAAATCACACATGCAATATATCAAAATAGAATGAGCTTATCTGAACTCCTCCGAAAAGCCTCTGTGGTCTAGGATCAGTTAACAGTTACTGAAAAAGAATAGGGTCACAGTAAGTGTTTTCAATGCATTTCATTCCATTATAATACCACTTAATAGAATTTTAAATACTAAAAAAGTAACAATATACACATTTGTATATATAGTACACACATATACATTATATATCTATATATATATATATATATATATATATATATAATACATACATCAGCATGCGCCACAGTCTCTAAAAGTTCAGATAAAGCAGTCTTTTTCCAACAAGTAAGGATGTATTGCAGCCTCTCCAATCGACACCTTACCACAGGTGTATCAGGAACATATAAAAGAGAAAAACAGCGGAGGGCGCACTAGTGAGTGTATATACAGAATTTTAATAATACAAAGTGTAGCTCACTTACATCAACAAAAGTAATCGCAGGTAACGTTAATGGATCCCGGGGGTCCGTTCCAACACTTCCGGATAGTGTAACGGTCCGTCTCCCGTCACTGGACACACATCCGTGCCTGCACCTAAAAAGTCACACCGGACCACAGTCTCGGGCACTGGAAAGACAACGTCTGACGTCACCACGTCTACGTCCCAGAGGCCACGCCCAACACGTTTCGTCATCAAACAGACTTCATCAAGGGGTGTGTCACAACCATCCATCAAGAACTCTTTATAGTCCCGGCTGGCTCATTAGCATATAGTCTCTATGCGAGCCTTATTAATCAACCAGGATATGATGTAAACTCGACTCTATTGCACTTATTAATATATTGCACAATATAATATAAAAAAGGAGGAATTATATCAAAAAATCAACATCAAACATACATATATACATTCTACTAGCAGAATACATTTTTTAAAATACATTTTTAATAAAAAACTTTAATACTTTTAAAATTAAATCAATCAATTTAGTGCTTTCAATGCAGCTCACATCTGAACCCCACACACTCTTAAAGGAAGAGACAGGGATCCGCAATCCAACTACAGCCTCCTCCCAAAGTGTATAACATTCATGATGCGGCGCACAGACAAAGCACCCAATATAAATAAATTATTTTAAAAATGGAACTATATCATAATTTTCATTTAATCCAAAGGGGGCAAGTGTGTTCAGAGTATATATCCAGAAGGTCTCTCTTCTGGCAAGTTGTTTCAAAAGATCGCCACCCCTATCATCCATAACTACATGTTCTATTGCCTTAAATGAAAAATGACCTAAATCAGATCCACAGCATTCCAAGAAGTGCCGCGGAACACTGTGATTCTTCAATTTATTCTGGATATTTCTAGTATGCTCTAAAATCCTCAATTTCAACATGCGTTTAGTTCTCCCTATATAGCGTTTACCGCATTTACATTCAAGCATGTAGATCACACAACACGTCTGACAGGTCATAAAACTTTTTATATCCCAAGATTTCTTGTTTTTAGTATCCCAGATCTTCAATCTCTCTTTACTAGAGTATTTACAAACTTTACATTTATTGCAAGGAAAAAAACCCTTTCCCTTATTTAACCAATTCTGTTCCTTTAATCTTGGTAGATTACTTGGTGCTAACATATTTTTGAGAGTCTTTGCTCGCCTAAAAACTACTTGTGGTTTAATCGGGAGTATATCCTTTAAAAAGGGATCTAACTTAAGAACATCCCAATGTTTCTATAGTACTTCTTTTATTTCTCTGCTCTTAGTGCAGTAAGTAGTAATAAACGGAACAAATTGTTTGTCAGTAAAATCACTTCTCTTATTATACTGTAGCAAATCCGTTCTTTGAAGATTTAGCCTTTTCTCTGCTTTTTTTGATCAATTCTGGGGGATACTCTCTCTCCAGAAAACGTTGGCTATAAATGTCAGCCTGTTCTTCATATTTTTCAATCGATACATAATTTCTCCTAACTCGTATAAACTGTGAGTAGGGTATATTAGTAACCCATTTCTTTAAATGGCAGCTCTTGAAATGAACATAACTGTTGCTGTCTACTTTTTTAATATGAGTGAATGAATTAATACAACCTTCTCTCTCCCAATTAGTTGTCTCCAATACTATATCCAAAAATTCAATTCTCTCCTTCTGAAAGTTATAAGTGAACCTCAAATTATATTTGTTCTTATTCAAAAATTCCATGAACTCAATAAAGGTGTCTTTTTCGCCCTGCCAAATTATAAGCACATCGTCTATATACCTTTTAAAAAACTTTATATGTTCTGAAAAAGTATTATTCACTTCTATCACATTTGTTTCCCATTGACCTAAGTACAAATTAGCGAAACTAGGTACGTACGGTGTACCCATCGCTGTCCCGCAGCGCTGATTATAAAATTGTCCTTGAAATTGGAAATAGTTATTTTTTAAAATATACTCTATACAAGTTAAAATAAATACTTTTTTATCCCTATTAAGGTTAATATCTTTCTCTAAATAATATTTTATGGCTCCTAGACCAAGGTCGTGCGGAATACTAGTATACAGAGCCTCAATGTCTATTGTACACCAGTTATAATCACTTTTCCATTCAAAAGACTCTAATAATTTAAAAATATGTGTAGAGTCCTTAATATATGATTTTAAACTTACTACATACTTCTTTAGATAAAAATCCACAAATTCAGAAAGATAACAAGTAGCCGAATCTATCCCAGATATTATGGGTCGCCCAGGGGTTTTTTCCATCTTTTTGTGGATTTTAGGTAGTATATAAAATATAGCTATTCTTGGATATTGGTTAAAAATATAATGATATTCATCTTCCGTAATAGATTTATTTATTACACCTATGTCCAATAAATTTTTTATTTCATTCACTATTTTTTCACTCGGATCTTTATCCAATTTCTCATAGGTTTCTGTATCATTAAGAAGCCGAAATGCTTCCTCCATATAATCCTTTCTATTTAAAACAACTACCCCTCCTCCCTTGTCGGCCATTTTAATAATTATTTCTTTATTTTTCTCCAAAGATTTTAATGCTATTCTTTCTCCTTGTTTTAAATTATCCTTTCTCATTGACTCCTCTTTACACAACATATCAAGGTCCTTTTTAATAAGACTTGAATAAGTATCTATATAACTGCCTCTTGACTCAATGGGATAATATATAGATTTAGCCTTCAGGCCAGTACAATTCTCATCTTTAATTATCACAACATTATCTGTATCACTACCATTTTTCAGAAAATGCCTTTTTAGCGTCAATGTTCTAATAAATTTATTCGTGTCTATGAATAATTCAAAACCATTTGGGTTATTATTAGGGGCAAAAGATAAACCTTTAGATAATAATTCCACCTCATTTTTATTCAATTTGGTATCTGAGAGGTTAAAAATACTGGTACTTAAAGTTGATTCGATCTTCTGATTTTTCCTTTTCCCTCTACCTCTCTTTCCTCTCCTACATCTGACCCTTTTCTTTTCTTTCCTAAATTGGGACTCTGTATCCAATAACCTTCCATACGTTTCTTCCTCTCTCTCCAATCCAAATCCTTCTGAAAAAACATCTTTTTATTTCTCACTAAAGGTGATCTAAGCGAATCATATCTATTGAAGGTGGGAACTTCCATTCTCCTATTTTCATCTAGTCTCGATCTTTTAGACGTAACTTTTTGCCAGGGAATATTTTCATTTTTTGATCCAAAACTGTATTCTCCCTTATTTCTCATATCACCTCTATTGTTGCCATAATTCTTTGCAAAATCCATGTATCTTCTACTAGCTGACCAGTTTCTTACATTTCCATTTTTATAATCCATCAAATCACGTTGAAATTTCTTTACTTTTGTCTGAATAATCTCATCTTCTAATTTTTTTTATCTTTTTCTCACTTAGTATTTTTAGTTCTTTAAACTCCTCCATTCCTTTGACCAATTCAATTTTATCATCAAAGGCCATTAGCTCTGAATCCAAATCAGATAACTCTCTTTTTCTTTCTCGGACAATTAGCTTCATTAGATCCAATGAGCAATTCTCTAACACCTGATTCCATGTATCAAGAAACTCTTTTCTTTCATTACCAAACATAGGGTTTTTTATAATTCTCAAACCTCTTGGTACTCTATTAACCTCTAAATATTTTTCTAATGTTGTAATCTCCCAACTTAATTTCATTTCTTTTATGCATAATTTATCTAATTGCGTAAAAATAGAGTCTAAATCTAAATCATTTTTCTCCAGTCCGCTCCCGCGGATTCTGTTATCCACAGATTCATCAAATCGTTTATAACATTTCTCAAATCTTCTGATCCTATCAGTATTTCTATTACTCATTATCAGTTGTACACGCAAGTGCCCAATGGGAGTAAGAAAATATTACAAATAACAAGTATACTAATCAGAAAATACAGTCTTAAAAACATAGGCAGCAAACTTCAAACATTGGTTTTACACATAATACATACATCAGCATGCGCCACAGTCTCTAAAAGTTCAGATAAAGCAGTCTTTTTCCAACAAGTAAGGATGTATTGCAGCCTCTCCAATTGACAC
This sequence comes from Taudactylus pleione, assembly GCA_031769625.1. NCBI lineage: Eukaryota > Metazoa > Chordata > Amphibia > Anura > Myobatrachidae > Taudactylus > Taudactylus pleione. The sequence continues at coordinate 6,500,418 of JAUIMM010000572.1, forward strand.
CTTACCACAGGTGTATCAGGAACATATAAAAGAGAAAAACAGCGGAGGGCGCACTAGTGAGTGTATATACAGAATTTTAATAATACAAAGTGTAGCTCACTTACATCAACAAAAGTAATCGCAGGTAACGTTAATGGATCCCGGGGGTCCGTTCCAACACTTCCGGATAGTGTAACGGTCCGTCTCCCGTCACTGGACACACATCCGTGTCTGCACCTAAAAAGTCACACCGGACCACAGTCTCGGGCACTGGAAAGACAACGTCTGACGTCACCACGGCTACGTCCCAGAGGCCACGCCCAACACGTTTCATCATCAAACGGACTTCATCAAGGGGTGTGTCACAACCATCCATCAAGAACTCTTTATAGTCCCGGCTGGCTCATTAGCATATAGTCTCTATGCGAGCCTTATTAATCAACCAGGATATGATGTAAACTCGACTCTATTGCACTTATTAATATATTGCACAATATAATATAAAAAAGGAGGAATTATATCAAAAAATCAACATCAAACATACATATATACATTCTACTAGCAGAATACATTTTTTAAAATACATTTTTAATAAAAAACTTTAATACTTTTAAAATTAAATCAATCAATTTAGTGCTTTCAATGCAGCTCACATCTGAACCCCACACACTCTTAAAGGAAGAGACAGGGATCCGCAATCCAACTACAGCCTCCTCCCAAAGTGTATAACATTCATGATGCGGCGCACACACAAAGCACCCAATATAAATAAATTATTTTAAAAATGGAACTATATCATAATTTTCATTTAATCCAAAGGGGGCAAGTGTGTTCAGAGTATATATCCAGAAGGTCTCTCTTCTGGCAAGTTGTTTCAAAAGATCGCCACCCCTATCATCCAAAACTAAATGATCTATTGCCTTAAATGAAAAATGACCTAAATCAGATCCACAGCATTCCAAGAAGTGCCGCGGAACACTGTGATTCTTCAATTTATTCTGGATATTTCTAGTATGCTCTAAAATCCTCAATTTCAACATGCGTTTAGTTCTCCCTATATAGCGTTTACCGCATTTACATTCAAGCATGTAGATCACACAACACGTCTGACAGGTCATAAAACTTTTTATATCCCAAGATTTCTTGTTTTTAGTATCCCAAATCTTCAATCTCTCTTTACTAGAGTATTTACAAACTTTACATTTATTGCAAGGAAAAAAACCCTTTCCCTTATTTAACCAATTCTGTTCCTTTAATCTTGGTAGATTACTTGGTGCTAACATATTTTTGAGAGTCTTTGCTCGCCTAAAAACTACTTGTGGTTTAATCGGGAGTATATCCTTTAAAAAGGGATCTAACTTAAGAACATCCCAATGTTTCTATAGTACTTCTTTTATTTCTCTGCTCTTAGTGCAGTAAGTAGTAATAAATGGAACAAATTGTTTGTCAGTAAAATCACTTCTCTTATTATACTGTAGCAAATCCGTTCTTTGAAGATTCTTAGCCTTTTCTCTGCTTTTTTTGATCAATTCTGGGGGATACTCTCTCTCCAGAAAACGTTGGCTATAAATGTCAGCCTGTTCTTCATATTTTTCAATCGATACACAATTTCTCCTAACTCGTATAAACTGTGAGTAGGGTATATTAGTAACCCATTTCTTTAAATGGCAGCTCTTGAAATGAATATAACTGTTGCTGTCTACTATTTTAATATGAGTGAATGAATTAATACAACCTTCTCTCTCCCAATTAGTTGTCTCCAATACTATATCCAAAAATTCAATTCTCTCCTTCTGAAAGTTTGTATTAATTCATTCACTCATATTAAAAAAGTAGACAGCAACAGTTATGTTCATTTCAAGAGCTGCCATTTAAAGAAATGGGTTACTAATATACCCTACTCACAGTTTATACGAGTTAGGAGAAATTGTGTATCGATTGAAAAATATGAAGAACAGGCTGACATTTATAGCCAACGTTTTCTGGAGAGAGAGTATCCCCCAGAATTGATCAAAAAAAGCAGAGAAAAGGCTAAGAATCTTCAAAGAACGGATTTGCTACAGTATAATAAGAGAAGTGATTTTACTGACAAACAATTTGTTCCATTTATTACTACTTACTGCACTAAGAGCAGAGAAATAAAAGAAGTACTAGAGAAACATTGGGATGTTCTTAAGTTAGATCCCTTTTTAAAGGATATACTCCCGATTAAACCACAAGTAGTTTTTAGGCGAGCAAAGACTCTCAAAAATATGTTAGCACCAAGTAATCTACCAAGATTAAAGGAACAGAATTGGTTAAATAAGGGAAAGGGTTTTTTTCCTTGCAATAAATGTAAAGTTTGTAAATACTCTAGTAAAGAGAGATTGAAGATTTGGGATACTAAAAACAAGAAATCTTGGGATATAAAAAGTTTTATGACCTGTCAGACGTGTTGTGTGATCTACATGCTTGAATGTAAATGCGGTAAACGCTATATAGGGAGAACTAAACGCATGTTGAAATTGAGGATTTTAGAGCATACTAGAAATATCCAGAATAAATTGAAGAATCACAGTGTTCCGCGGCACTTCTTGGAATGCTGTGGATCTGATTTAGGTCATTTTTCATTTAAGGCAATAGAACACGTAGTTATGGATGATAGGGGTGGCGATCTTTTGAAACAACTTGCCAGAAGAGAGACCTTCTGGATATATACTCTGAACACACTTGCCCCCTTTGGATTAAATGAAAATTATGATATAGTTCCATTTTTAAAATAATTTATTTATATTGGGTGCTTTGTCTGTGCGCCGCATCATGAATGTTATACACTTTGGGAGGAGGCTGTAGTTGGATTGCGGATCCCTGTCTCTTCCTTTAAGAGTGTGTGGGGTTCAGATGTGAGCTGCATTGAAAGCACTAAATTGATTGATTTAATTTTAAAAGTATTAAAGTTTTTTATTAAAAATGTATTTTAAAAAATGTATTCTGCTAGTAGAATGTATATATGTATGTTTGATGTTGATTTTTTGATATAATTCCTCCTTTTTTATATTATATTGTGCAATATATTAATAAGTGCAATAGAGTCGAGTTTACATCATATCCTGGTTGATTAAAAAGGCTCGCATAGAGACTATATGCTAATGAGCCAGCCGGGACTATAAGGAGTTCTTGATGGATGGTTGTGACACACCCCTTGATGAAGTCCGTTTGATGATGAAATGTGTTGGGCGTGGCCTCTGGGACGTAGACGTGGTGACGTCAGACGTTGTCTTTCCAGTGCCCGAGACTGTGGTCCGGTGAGACTTTTTAGGTGCAGGCACGGATGTGTGTCCAGTGACGGGAGACGGACCGTTACACTATCCGGAAGTGTTGGAACGGACCCCCGGGATCCATTAACGTTACCTGCGATTACTTTTGTTGATGTAAGTGAGCTACACTTTGTATTATTAAAATTCTGTATATACACTCACTAGTGCGCCCTCCGCTGTTTTTCTCTTTTATATGTTCCTGATACACCTGTGGTAAGGTGTCGATTGGAGAGGCTGCAATACATCCTTACTTGTTGGAAAAAGACTGCTTTATCTGAACTTTTAGAGACTGTGGCGCATGCTGATGTATGTATTATGTGTAAAACCAATGTTTGAAGTTTGCTGCCTATGTTTTTAAGACTGTATTTTTTGTTTAGAAAACTGAGGGTAGATTCCTACCCAACTCTCGGCGCTAATGTTGTTAATACAAAATTGTCAATTGGGATCAGCTGCAACTGCTAGGAGTATACTGTGAACTCCCACTAAGATACTAATGGAACAACATGGGCAATGCGCTGTGAAAACGTCTGACTATGATGAGAGTGTGTTGATACACAATGTAATGCACAATGAATGAATAAAAAGAGAAAAATATTTTACTTCTAAAAATGAAATACATACATCACACACAATACATTGAACGTATTACATGAAACATAAAAATATAGATGGATCAAACTAATGAAATGCAAAAGTGTAAATGGGTTAAAAATTGCATCAATATATAAGCTTGAATCAGAAAATGAATCCTATTGAGCGAGAAAAATTGATACAGTGGAATGTAACAGATCAGATCAATTGTATCATTTCCATGGATTAGAATTGATACTGTCTCAGTTCTTTTTCACACTGTTTAGTATTACTGCCTTCTCACACCTGGAATAGATGTAGGTTATCCATATATATAAACTTTGGTTAAAAAAATATATTACTGGCATCCCAGCATATATTTGTTGTGTTTGTGATAACCGATTGGAGTGAAGTGACTCCTATTGTAGAATGAATATTCCTGTATAGGATATGTCCATCTGCACAGTGGAGAAAAAGCAGCAGACAAAAGGTTGTCTTTCTCTCCGTGTGTATGGGGAGAGAAAGTGTGTCTTACCGCTCACCGGATAGATGCAACAGCGCTCTCCCAAATCAATGCAGTCTCTGTGGGGAGATAATGGTCAGCATACCGTGGTATCGGTAACTCCGTTGGTGGCAGCTGTTCAATCAGCTCCAAAATCCCGCTGACAGAGTAAGTGTGGCAGTGTTCTCCCGGGTAAATATAATCGCTGTAGGGAGCTGGATGGTGATGCTCCGTGAAACTGATTTCTCCACTGCCTGTGCGGTCAGCTCGAAAATTCTCCAAGGTGCAGGTACAGGTGTGTGATAAGCAGTGGAAGGATTGAACGACAATGACGTCAACGCATTTCGTCTCCTTGAACTGGAGACTTTTTCAAGACTGACATTGAAATAATGGATGCCGTATTTATCCTTCTGAAAGGTCCGCCTTTGTAATTGCTTTAATTGTGGACAGCTGAATTACTTCAAATTGCACTGAACAGCTATATTCCACGTTCTTTTCAATTTAATAAAGAAAAAAAATATATATATAACAATGACTGATATCCATCTATATAACACTTAAAAATCTATACAGACATATATGCTAGTACATAAAATGAAATAAAATGAAATGAATACAAAAATGAGATTGAAAATGAAACCAATGTATAATGAAAAAATATATGTGGAATATAATATATTGACATATGTATATATTACTTGTTATATAGATCTGTATAAGTGGTTATTGCCTAGTATATGAATATATATAAAATGCATTTGTGTGTATCACAAAAAAAATATTAATAGATCTTAGTCATTAATAAAGATATGAAAACCAAAAATAGGGATGGTTGTAACACATGGAAGGTTATGAAAAAATATATATAAAAATGGTTGGAATGAAATAGGAGTGTGGATAATTAGGGGTGATTATAAAATAAGGAATAAAAAATAATAAAGAATGAAAATAAAAATAGATGCTCTTGGAAATGAATCGATGTGTGCTATAAAAATGGCAATTGTGAATACATTGTCTTTTATGAACAAATTGTGCTGTATGATACAGCCTTGTTTCCACATTATTTGGAATGATTTATAAGGAGATCAATGAACTAACATGCTTGCTACCATCAAAAATAGACAATAAACAGTGGTGAATACATTATTATATGAGGAAATCATTGATACATTTGAATAAGCGAAGGGTTGGTTGAGGACAGAGTAATATGAAGTATTGGTTGAAGATACCTGGGGCCTATTGTGCACCAAGAGAGAAATGAGGCAACGGTAGTACGCTCACATTTAAGTCGTGGAACACATAAGGCCCAAGGTGCATTTAATAGTCTAAGCATGCAAAATCTAGGGCTTCATTTAAACCTCCTGGATGCATAGTGTCTAGCTTAAAAATCCAGGAGGATTCACCTAGACATAGTTTTTTGAACCTATTGCCACCTCTTTTTGTTTCTCCAAACCTTTCTACTGCCACAACGGAAAGTCCTGTTGGATCTCCGTTGTGATGTTTGGAGAAATGTCGAGATACACTGTGTGTTTGGATCTTATTGATAATATTTCTCCTATGTTCTCTAAAGCGTGTTTTTAATGTACGAGTTGTTCTTCCAACGTATTGTAAAGAGCAAGGGCATTCTAATACATAGATGCAATAGGTAGATTCACAATTAATAAATTGTTTAATTTGAAAGATGTTCCCATTAGTTTTAGATGTTATATTCGTAGTTTTGTTTTTCATGAATTTGCACATCAAGCACACTGATTTATTACAACAATAATTTCCTAGTGGCTTTGGAGGCAACCAAGAATTCGATTTATTTTCTGTCTCTGGTTTAGATTTCAGTTCACTTGGAGCTAATAGGTTTTTAAGATTGGTGTTTCTTCTAAAAGTAATAATAGGTTTTTCTTGTAAACAAGAATTCAGTATAGTGTCTTGTTTGAGAATTTCGTAATTCTTTTTGATAATTTGTTTGATTTTATTGGATTTTATGTTATATTTTGAAATAAATGCTATTTTTTCTTTTATAGTAGAGGAGGAATTATCTGCCGAATAGTTTTTTTGAAAGTTTTCTTTATTTGTATTTTTCTTTCTATTCTTAATATGATCTGTTTTAGTAAAATGAGATCCTACTAAAGTATTAGCCATATCTTGAGCCTCTTTTAATAGGGATTCTGGGTAATCTCTATTTTTGAAATGTGATAATATGTTTTTTACCTGTAACAAAAAATCAGCATCTTGTGTGCAATTGTGGCGTAATCTAATAATCTGATTTTTTGGAATATTATTAATCCAGGGCTTGTAGTGTCCACTGTTATAATGTAAATAGTTTTCGGCCCCAACTGTCTTAATGTAATTAGAAGAAACAATACTATTATCTGCTACTGAGAACGTTATATCTAAAAAATTAACAGTGTCGTGATTAAAAGTGTGGGTGAATCTTAAATTAAAAGTGTTGTTGTTTAAATAATTAACGAATTCATGTGCCAGAATGGGACCCCCTTTCCAAATAATAAATAGGTCATCAATGTAACGGCCATAGAGGACCAGGTTTTCTCTATATGGTCCGCTCCAGATGTAATGTTCTTCAAAGCGGCCCATATAGAGATTTGCAAAACTCGGTGCAAACCTGGTCCCCATGGCTGTCCCCAGTGCTTGAAGATAAAACGTGTCATTGAACAAAAAATAATTGTGAGTGAGGATAAACGTTATGGCAGAGATGATGAAATTACATCGACCCTCTGAAACGTTAGTGTCTGATATTAAGTAGTGTTCAATTGCTTTTGTACCTTCAAAATGAGGAATATTGGTATATAACGCTTGAACATCTAGGGTTAAAAATCCCCAGTCTTTATTCCACTGTAAATCTATAGTTTTTTGTAATATATGTGACGTGTCTTTTATATGTGACTTTAATTGAGTGACATAACCTTGAAGATGTGCATCAACAAAATGTGACAAATTGGATGTGTGGGAACTGATACCAGAAATAATAGGTCTCCCGGGAGGTGCAGTGAGTGATTTGTGAATTTTGGGGAGGTGATAAAATATGGGAGTGATGGGGTGTTGAGGTATAAGGAAATAATATTCATCTTCAGATATAACATTCTCAGATCTAGCTTCAAATAGAAACTTGTCAAGTTTTATTTGAAAAATGAGTGAAGGATCTTTATCTAGTGTAGTGTAATATTTGGAATCTTGGAGTTGTCTATTTGCTTCAGCAATATAATCGTCTCTATTCTGCACAATAATCCCTCCCCCCTTATCGGCTGGTCTTATAATCAATGAAAGATCTTCTTTTAGCTGTTTAATAGCCTGTCTTTCTGTTTTGGATAGATTATCTTTGTGAAATGATAATGAATTTTTTGTATTTTAAGGTTTTTGACAGATAGTTTTTAAATCTTTCAATGTTTTATTATAAAAGAGGGTTATAGCTGGACTTTTATGTTCTAATGGAAAAAATTGTGATTTTTTCTTAAATTTAGGGATTGCGGTGGTGTTGAGATCAAAAAGCATGACCTCCCTATCACCCTCATCTGCAAGTGAGTTGAGGCAATCCAGCGCCTCTTGATCATCTATATCTAAAATGATTGGATTGATCTCCATAGTATTAATCTTTTTCAGTCGTTTTGATGCAAAATATCGCTTTCTGCACAGTGTTCTAATAAATTTGTTTAAATCTAAAAATAACTCAAACAGATTGGGTTCTTTATTAGGTGCATAATTTAAACCTTTTTGCAAAAGAGAGATTTGGTTATCAGTTAATTTGTGTGATGATAAATTATGAATAATTTTTCTATCTATCGATAACGAGGTTTTCTTGAGTTTTTTACCTCTTCCTCTTCCTCCTCTCTTTCTCTGTATCTTTTTGGTGTATGATTGTTTAATACTTCGTATGGATTTGGATGGAAAAATTGTTTCCCTGATCGAAAATCCTTATACTGATTGGGATGATCTCTTCTTTTCACTGAATCATTAGTTTTGTTTGGATGTTGTCCTTCTCCTGAACGTCTAATATCATATGTAGGATCTGATCTGGCATAATCTCTGTTGGAATTTGATGGATTCTGAATATCTTTAGATCTAGGGTGATTGTGATTCCTATTAGATGAATAATTAATAGTAGATCTAGATGTTACTCTAGGAGAGTCTCCAATGGTGGAGGTTAATTTGGTTCTATGGTAAGATTCTACCCCAATTCTTTTGTAGGATCTGACCCTATCTGTTCTATAATCCTCTCTGTCTCTGGAGAGTTTCCCTTTTTTGGTGTCAATGAGATCTTTCTCAAATCTTTCTACTCTATTATTGATTTGTTCATCTTTTTCTTTAAAGCTGGGGTGATCTTTAAATAGTATGAGATCTTCTTTGATCTGATCTATTTTTTCTGTAGTTTTATTGACCTTCTCCTCTCTATATTGTACAAGCAATTTTATCAGTGAAAAAGAGCAATTGTCTAGAGTTTCTTCCCACTTTTTTTGTAATTCAGGATTCTCATTTATTGAGAGGTGTTTAAAAATTCTAAGACCTCTCGGTATGATTTTTTCATCAATATATTTACTGAGTGAAACACTGTCCCACCATTTCCTCATTTCTTCCTTTAAGAGATCTTCTAAATGGTAAAATAGTTTATTCATATCAGGATTGGTTTTTGATGTAGGTTTTGTGTTTGTCTCTGTTTTATTGAAAGATGAAAGGTAGGATTCTCTTCTATCCTTCCTTTCAAAATAGCTTTTGAATTCTGCCATGATAATTTTAACAATATGTTCAAAGCTAGGTTAGATAATATCTGTACACTACAGATTTGTTGAAAACTTTAAATATACAGAATGTTCTTATAATTTGAAGGTGAACTACTTTTCATAAATATAGATATATGTAGAATCTTGAAAGAAATGTATCTGGAGCTGCCAGAGAGATATACAGAAACAATACAATGAAAGAAAAAAGAAAACTGAGGGTAGATTCCTACCCAACTCTCGGCGCTAATGTTGTTAATACAAAATTGTCAATTGGGATCAGCTGCAACTGCTAGGAGTATACTGTGGACTCCCACTAAGATACTAATGGAACAACATGGGCAATGCGCTGTGATCACGTCTGACTATGATGAGAGTGTGTTGATACACAATGTAATGCACAATGAATGAATAAAAAGAGAAAAATATTTTACTTCTAAAAATGAAATACATACATCACACACAATACATTGAACGTATTACATGAAACATAAAAATATAGATGGATCGAACTAATGAAATGCAAAAGTGTAAATGGGTTAAAAATTGCATCAATATATAAGCTTGAATCAGAAAATGAATCCTATTGAGCGAGAAAAATTGATACAGTGGAATGTAACAGATCAGATCAATTGTATCATTTCCATGGGTTAGAATTGATACTGTCTCAGTTCTTTTTCACACTGTTTAGTATTACTGCCTTCTCACACCTGGAATAGATGTAGGTTATCCATATATATAAACTTTGGTTAAAAAAATATATTGCTGGCGTCCCAGCATATATTTGTTGTGTTTGTGATAACCGATTGGAGTGAAGTGACTCCTATTGTAGAATGAATATTCCTGTATAGGATATGTCCATCTGCACAGTGGAGAAAAAGCAGCAGACAAAAGGTTGTCTTTCTCTCCGTGTGTATGGGGAGAGAAAGTGTGTCTTACCGCTCACCGGATAGATGCAACAGCGCTCTCCCAAATCAATGCAGTCTCTGTGGGGAGATAATGGTCAGCATACCGTGGTATCGGTAACTCCGTTGGTGGCAGCTGTTCAATCAGCTCCAAAATCCCGCTGACAGAGTAAGTGTGGCAGTGTTCTCCCGGGTAAATATAATCGCTGTAGGGAGCAGGATGGTGATGCTCTGTGAAACTGATTTCTCCGCTGCCTGTGCGGTCAGCTCGAAAATTCTCCAAGGTGCAGGTACAGGTGTGTGATAAGCAGTGGAAGGATTGAACGACAATGACGTCAACGCGTTTCGTCTCCTTGAACTGGAGACTTTTTCAAGACTGATATTGAAATAATGGATGCCATATTTATCCTTCTGAAAGGTCCGCCTTTGTAATTGCTTTAATTGTGGACAGCTGAATTACTTCAAATTGCACTGAACAGCTATATTCCACGTTCTTTTCAATTTAATAAAAAAAAAAATATATATATATATATATGACTGATATCCATCTATATAACACTTAAAAATCTATACAGACATATATGCTAGTACATAAAATGAAATAAAATGAAATGAATACAAAAATGAGATTGAAAATGAAACCAATGTATAATGAAAAAATATATGTGGAATATAATATATTGACATATGTATATATTACTTGTTATATAGATCTGTATAAGTGGTTATTGCCTAGTATATGAATATATATAAAATGCATTTGTGTGTATCACAAAAAAAATAATAATAGATCTTAGTCATTAATAAAGATATGAAAACCAAAAATAGGGATGGTTGTAACACATGGAAGGTTATGAAAAAATATATATAAAAATGGTTGGAATGAAATAGGAGTGTGGATAATTAGGGGTGATTATAAAATAAGGAATAAAAAATAATAAAGAATGAAAATAAAAATAGATGCTCTTGGAAATGAATCGATGTGTGCTATAAAAATGGCAATTGTGAATACATTGTCTTTTATGAACAAATTGTGCTGTATGATACAGCCTTGTTTCCACATTATTTGGAATGATTTATAAGGAGATCAATGAACTAACATGCTTGCTACCATCAAAAATAGACAATAAACAGTGGTGAATACATTATTATATGAGGAAATCATTGATACATTTGAATAAGCGAAGGGTTGGTTGAGGACAGAGTAATATGAAGTATTGGTTGAAGATACCTGGGGCCTATTGTGCACCAAGAGAGAAATGAGGCAACGGTAGTACGCTCACATTTAAGTCGTGGAACACATAAGGCCCAAGGTGCATTTAATAGTCTAAGCATGCAAAATCTAGGGCTTCATTTAAACCTCCTGGATGCATAGTGTCTAGCTTAAAAATCCAGGAGGATTCACCTAGACATAGTTTTTTGAACCTATTGCCACCTCTTTTTGTTTCTCCAAACCTTTCTACTGCCACAACGGAAAGTCCTGTTGGATCTCCGTTGTGATGTTTGGAGAAATGTCGAGATACACTGTGTGTTTGGATCTTATTGATAATATTTCTCCTATGTTCTCTAAAGCGTGTTTTTAATGTACGAGTTGTTCTTCCAACGTATTGTAAAGAGCAAGGGCATTCTAATACATAGATGCAATAGGTAGATTTACAATTAATAAATTGTTTAATTTGAAAGATGTTCCCATTAGTTTTAGATGTTATATTCGTAGTTTTGTTTTTCATGAATTTGCACGTCAAACACACTGATTTATTACAACAATAATTTCCTAGTGGCTTTGGAGGCAACCAAGAATTCGATTTATTTTCTGTCTCTGGTTTAGATTTCAGTTCACTTGGAGCTAATAGGTTTTTAAGATTGGTGTTTCTTCTAAAAGTAATAATAGGTTTTTCTTGTAAACAAGAATTCAGTATAGTGTCTTGTTTGAGAATTTCGTAATTCTTTTTGATAATTTGTTTGATTTTATTGGATTTTATGTTGTATTTTGAAATAAATGCTATTTTTTCTTTTATAGTAGAGGAGGAATTATCTGCCGAATAGTTTTTTTGAAAGTTTTCTTTATTTTTATTTTTCTTTCTATTCTTAATATGATCTGTTTTAGTAAAATGAGATCCTACTAAAGTATTAGCCATATCTTGAGCCTCTTTTAATAGGGATTCTGGGTAATCTCTATTTTTGAAATGTGATAATATGTTTTTTACCTGTAACAAAAAATCAGCATCTTGTGTGCAATTGCGGCGTAATCTAATAATCTGATTTTTTGGAATATTATTAATCCAGGGCTTGTAGTGTCCACTGTTATAATGTAAATAGTTTTCGGCCCCAACTGTCTTAATGTAATTAGAAGAAACAATACTATTATCTGCTACTGAGAACGTTATATCTAAAAAATTAACAGTGTCGTGATTAAAAGTGTGGGTGAATCTTAAATTAAAAGTGTTGTTGTTTAAATAATTAACGAATTCATGTGCCAGAATGGGACCCCCTTTCCAAATAATAAATAGGTCATCAATGTAACGGCCATAGAGGACCAGGTTTTCTCTATATGGTCCGCTCCAGATGTAATGTTCTTCAAAGCGGCCCATATAGAGATTTGCAAAACTCGGTGCAAACCTGGTCCCCATGGCCGTCCCCAGTGCTTGAAGATAAAACATGTCATTGAACAAAAAATAATTGTGAGTGAGGATAAACGTTATGGCAGAGATGATGAAATTACATCGACCCTCTGAAACGTTAGTGTCTGATATTAAGTAGTGTTCAATTGCTTTTGTACCTTCAAAATGAGGAATATTGGTATATAACGCTTGAACATCTAGGGTTAAAAATCCCCAGTCTTTATTCCACTGTAAATCTATAGTTTTTTGTAATATATGTGACGTGTCTTTTATATGTGACTTTAATTGAGTGACATAACCTTGAAGATGTGCATCAACAAAATGTGACAAATTGGATGTGAGGGAACTGATACCAGAAATAATAGGTCTCCCGGGAGGTGCAGTGAGTGATTTGTGAATTTTGGGGAGGTGATAAATATGGGAGTGATGGGGTGTTGAGGTATAAGGAAATAATATTCATCTTCAGATATAACATTCTCAGATCTAGCTTCAAATAGAAACTTGTCAAGTTTTATTTGAAAAATGAGTGAAGGATCTTTATCTAGTGTAGTGTAATATTTGGAATCTTGGAGTTGTCTATTTGCTTCAGCAATATAATCGTCTCTATTCTGCACAATAATCCCTCCCCCCTTATCGGCTGGTCTTATAATCAATGAAAGATCTTCTTTTAGCAGTTTAATAGCCTGTCTTTCTGTTTTGGATAGATTATCTTTGTGAAATGATAATGAATTTTTTGTATTTTAAGGTTTTTGACAGATAGTTTTTAAATCTTTCAATGTTTTATTATAAAAGAGGGTTATAGCTGGACTTTTATGTTCTAATGGAAAAAATTGTGATTTTTTCTTAAATTTAGGGATTGCGGTGGTGTTGAGATCAAAAAGCATGACCTCCCTATCACCCTCATCTGCAAGTGAGTTGAGGCAATCCAGCGCCTCTTGATCATCTATATCTAAAATGATTGGATTGATCTCCATAGTATTAATCTTTTTCAGTCGTTTTGATGCAAAATATCGCTTTCTGCACAGTGTTCTAATAAATTTGTTTAAATCTAAAAATAACTCAAACAGATTGGGTTCTTTATTAGGTGCATAATTTAAACCTTTTTGCAAAAGAGAGATTTGGTTATCAGTTAATTTGTGTGATGATAAATTATGAATAATTTTTCTATCTATCGATAACGAGGTTTTCTTGAGTTTTTTACCTCTTCCTCCTCTCTTTCTCTGTATCTTTTTGGTGTATGATTGTTTAATACTTCGTATGGATTTGGATGGAAAAATTGTTTCCCTGATCGAAAATCCTTATACTGATTGGGATGATCTCTTCTTTTCACTGAATCATTAGTTTTGTTTGGATGTTGTCCTTTTCCTGAACGTCTAATATCATATGTAGGATCTGATCTGGCATAATCTCTGTTGGAATTTGATGGATTCTGAATATCTTTAGATCTAGGGTGATTGTGATTCCTATTAGATGAATAATTAATAGTAGATCTAGATGTTACTCTAGGAGAGTCTCCAATGGTGGAGGTTAATTTGGTTCTATGGTAAGATTCTACCCCAATTCTTTTGTAGGATCTGACCCTATCTGTTCTATAATCCTCTCTGTCTCTGGAGAGTTTCCCTTTTTTGGTGTCAATGAGATCTTTCTCAAATCTTTCTACTCTATTATTGATTTGTTCATCTTTTTCTTTAAAGCTGGGGTGATCTTTAAATAGTATGAGATCTTCTTTGATCTGATCTATTTTTTCTGTAGTTTTATTGACCTTCTCCTCTCTATATTGTACAAGCAATTTCATCAGTGAAAAAGAGCAATTGTCTAGAGTTTCTTCCCACTTTTTTTGTAATTCAGGATTCTCATTTATTGAGAGGTGTTTAAAAATTCTAAGACCTCTCGGTATGATTTTTTCATCAATATATTTACTGAGTGAAACACTGTCCCACCATTTCCTCATTTCTTCCTTTAAGAGATCTTCTAAATGGTAAAATAGTTTATTCATATCAGGATTGGTTTTTGATGTAGGTTTTGTGTTTGTCTCTGTTTTATTGAAAGATGAAAGGTAGGATTCTCTTCTATCCTTCCTTTCAAAATAGCTTTTGAATTCTGCCATGATAATTTTAACAATATGTTCAAAGCTAGGTTAGATAATATCTGTACACTACAGATTTGTTGAAAACTTTAAATATACAGAATGTTCTTATAATTTGAAGGTGAACTACTTTTCATAAATATAGATATATGTAGAATCTTGAAAGAAATGTATCTGGAGCTGCCAGAGAGATATACAGACACAATACAATGAAAGAAAAAAGAAAACTGAGGGTAGATTCCTACCCAACTCTCGGCGCTAATGTTGTTAATACAAAATTGTCAATTGGGATCAGCTGCAACTGCTAGGAGTATACTGTGTACTCCCACTAAGATACTAATGGAACAACATGGGCAATGCGCTGTGATCACGTCTGACTATGATGAGAGTGTGTTGATACACAATGTAATGCACAATGAATGAATAAAAAGAGAAAAATATTTTACTTCTAAAAATGAAATACATACATCACACACAATACATTGAACGTATTACATGAAACATAAAAATATAGATGGATCGAACTAATGAAATGCAAAAGTGTAAATGGGTTAAAAATTGCATCAATATATAAGCTTGAATCAGAAAATGAATCCTATTGAGCGAGAAAAATTGATACAGTGGAATGTAACAGATCAGATCAATTGTATCATTTCCATGGGTTAGAATTGATACTGTCTCAGTTCTTTTTCACACTGTTTAGTATTACTGCCTTCTCACACCTGGAATAGATGTAGGTTATCCATATATATAAACTTTGGTTAAAAAAATATATTGCTGGCGTCCCAGCATATATTTGTTGTGTTTGTGATAACCGATTGGAGTGAAGTGACTCCTATTGTAGAATGAATATTCCTGTATAGGATATGTCCATCTGCACAGTGGAGAAAAAGCAGCAGACAAAAGGTTGTCTTTCTCTCTGTGTGTATGGGGAGAGAAAGTGTGTCTTACCGCTCACCGGATAGATGCAACAGCGCTCTCCCAAATCAATGCAGTCTCTGTGGGGAGATAATGGTCAGCATACCGTGGTATCGGTAACTCCGTTGGTGGTAGCTGTTCAATCAGCTCCAAAATCCCGCTGACAGAGTAAGTGTGGCAATGTTCTCCCGGGTAAATATAATCGCTGTAGGGAGCTGGATGGTGATGCTCTGTGAAACTGATTTCTCCGCTGCCTGTGCGGTCAGCTCGAAAATTCTCCAAGGTGCAGGTACAGGTGTGTGATAAGCAGTGGAAGGATTGAACGACAATGACGTCAACGCGTTTCGTCTCCTTGAACTGGAGACTTTTTCAAGACTGACATTGAAATAATGGATGCCATATTTATCCTTCTGAAAGGTCCGCCTTTGTAATTGCTTTAATTGTGGACAGCTGAATTACTTCAAATTGCACTGAACAGCTATATTCCACGTTCTTTCAATTTAATAAAAAAAAATATATATATATAACAATGACTGATATCCATCTATATAACACTTAAAAATCTATACAGACATATATGCTAGTACATAAAATGAAATAAAATGAAATGAATACAAAAATGAGATTGAAAATGAAACCAATGTATAATGAAAAAATATATGTGGAATATAATATATTGACATATGTATATATTACTTGTTATATAGATCTGTATAAGTGGTTATTGCCTAGTATATGAATATATATAAAATGCATTTGTGTGTATCACAAAAAAAATAATAATAGATCTTAGTCATTAATAAAGATATGAAAACCAAAAATAGGGATGGTTGTAACACATGGAAGGTTATGAAAAAATATATATAAAAATGGTTGGAATGAAATAGGAGTGTGGATAATTAGGGGTGATTATAAAATAAGGAATAAAAAATAATAAAGAATGAAAATAAAAATAGATGCTCTTGGAAATGAATCGATGTGTGCTATAAAAAAGGCAATTGTGAATACATTGTCTTTTATGAACAAATTGTGCTGTATGATACAGCCTTGTTTCCACATTATTTGGAATGATTTATAAGGAGATCAATGAACTAACATGCTTGCTACCATCAAAAATAGACAATAAACAGTGGTGAATACATTATTATATGAGGAAATCATTGATACATTTGAATAAGCGAAGGGTTGGTTGAGGACAGAGTAATATGAAGTATTGGTTGAAGATACCTGGGGCCTATTGTGCACCAAGAGAGAAATGAGGCAACGGTAGTACGCTCACATTTAAGTCGTGGAACACATAAGGCCCAAGGTGCATTTAATAGTCTAAGCATGCAAAATCTAGGGCTTCATTTAAACCTCCTGGATGCATAGTGTCTAGCTTAAAAATCCAGGAGGATTCACCTAGACATAGTTTTTTGAACCTATTGCCACCTCTTTTTGTTTCTCCAAACCTTTCTACTGCCACAACGGAAAGTCCTGTTGGATCTCCGTTGTGATGTTTGGAGAAATGTCGAGATACACTGTGTGTTTGGATCTTATTGATAATATTTCTCCTATGTTCTCTAAAGCGTGTTTTTAATGTACGAGTTGTTCTTCCAACGTATTGTAAAGAGCAAGGGCATTCTAATACATAGATGCAATAGGTAGATTCACAATTAATAAATTGTTTAATTTGAAAGATGTTCCCATTAGTTTTAGATGTTATATTCGTAGTTTTGTTTTTCATGAATTTGCACGTCAAACACACTGATTTATTACAACAATAATTTCCTAGTGGCTTTGGAGGCAACCAAGAATTCGATTTATTTTCTGTCTCTGGTTTAGATTTCAGTTCACTTGGAGCTAATAGGTTTTTAAGATTGGTGTTTCTTCTAAAAGTAATAATAGGTTTTTCTTGTAAACAAGAATTCAGTATAGTGTCTTGTTTGAGAATTTCGTAATTCTTTTTGATAATTTGTTTGATTTTATTGGATTTTATGTTATATTTTGAAATAAATGCTATTTTTTCTTTTATAGTAGAGGAGGAATTATCTGCCGAATAGTTTTTTTGAAAGTTTTCTTTATTTGTATTTTTCTTTCTATTCTTAATATGATCTGTTTTAGTAAAATGAGATCCTACTAAAGTATTAGCCATATCTTGAGCCTCTTTTAATAGGGATTCTGGGTAATCTCTATTTTTGAAATGTGATAATATGTTTTTTACCTGTAACAAAAAATCAGCATCTTGTGTGCAATTGCGGCGTAATCTAATAATCTGATTTTTTGGAATATTATTAATCCAGGGCTTGTAGTGTCCACTGTTATAATGTAAATAGTTTTCGGCCCCAACTGTCTTAATGTAATTAGAAGAAACAATACTATTATCTGCTACTGAGAACGTTATATCTAAAAAATTAACAGTGTCGTGATTAAAAGTGTGGGTGAATCTTAAATTAAAAGTGTTGTTGTTTAAATAATTAACGAATTCATGTGCCAGAATGGGACCCCCTTTCAAAATAATAAATAGGTCATCAATGTAACGGCCATAGAGGACCAGGTTTTCTCTATATGGTCCGCTCCAGATGTAATGTTCTTCGAAGCGGCCCATATAGAGATTTGCAAAACTTGGTGCAAACCTGGTCCCCATGGCCGTCCCCAGTGCTTGAAGATAAAATGTGTCATTGAACAAAAAATAATTGTGAGTGAGGATAAACGTTATGGCAGAGATGATGAAATTACATCGACCCTCTGAAACGTTAGTGTCTGATATTAAGTAGTGTTCAATTGCTTTTGTACCTTCAAAATGAGGAATATTGGTATATAACGCTTGAACATCTAGGGTTAAAAATCCCCAGTCTTTATTCCACTGTAAATCTATAGTTTTTTGTAATATATGTGACGTGTCTTTTATATGTGACTTTAATTGAGTGACATAACCTTGAAGATGTGCATCAACAAAATGTGACAAATTGGATGTGAGGGAACTGATACCAGAAATAATAGGTCTCCCGGGAGGTGCAGTGAGTGATTTGTGAATTTTGGGGAGGTGATAAAATATGGGAGTGATGGGGTGTTGAGGTATAAGGAAATAATATTCATCTTCAGATATAACATTCTCAGATCTAGCTTCAAATAGAAACTTGTCAAGTTTTATTTGAAAAATGAGTGAAGGATCTTTATCTAGTGTAGTGTAATATTTGGAATCTTGGAGTTGTCTATTTGCTTCAGCAATATAATCGTCTCTTTTCTGCACAGGCCCCAGGTATCTTCAACCAATACTTCATATTACTCTGTCCTCAACCAACCCTTCGCTTATTCAAATGTATCAATGATTTCCTCATACAATAATGTATTCAACACTGTTTATTGTCTATTTTTGATGGTAGCAAGCATGTTAGTTCATTGATCTCCTTATAAATCATTCCAAATAATGTGGAAACAAGGCTGTATCATACAGCACAATTTGTTCATAAAAGACAATGTATTCACAATTGCCTTTTTTATAGCACATATCGATTCATTTCCAAGAGCATCTATTTTTATTTTCATTCTTTATTATTTTTTATTCCTTATTTTATAATCACCCCTAATTATCCACACTCCTATTTCATTCCAACCATTTTTATATATATTTTTTCATAACCTTCCATGTGTTACAACCATCCCTATTTTTGGTTTTCATATCTTTATTAATGACTAAGATCTATTATTATTTTTTTTGTGAAACACACAAATGCATTTTATATATATTCATATACTAGGCAATAACCACTTATACAGATCTATATAACAAGTAATATATACATATGTCAATATATTATATTCCACATATATTTTTTCATTATACATTGGTTTCATTTTCAATCTCATTTTTGTATTCATTTCATTTTATTTCATTTTATGTACTAGCATATATGTCTGTATAGATTTTTAAGTGTTATATAGATGGATATCAGTCATTGTTATTTATATATATTTTTTCTTTATTAAATTGAAAAGAACATGGAATATAGCTGTTCAGTGCAATTTGAAGTAATTCAGCTGTCCACAATTAAAGCAATTACAAAGGCGGACCTTTCAGAAGGATAAATACGGCATCCATTATTTCAATGTCAGTCTTGAAAAAGTCTCCAGTTCAAGGAGACGAAACACGTTGACGTCATTGTCGTTCAATCCTTCCACTGCTTATCACACACCTGTACCTGCACCTTGGAGAATTTTCGAGCTGACCACACAGGCAGCGGAGAAATCAGTTTCACGGAGCATCACCATCCAGCTCCCTACAGCGATTATATTTACCCGGGAGAACACTGCCACACTTACTCTGTCAGTGGGATTTTGGAGCTGATTGAACAGCTGCCACCAACGGAGTTACCGATACCACGGTATGCTGACCATTATCTCCCCACAGAGACTGCATTGATTTGGGAGAGCGCTGTTGCATCTATCCGGTGAGCGGTAAGACACACTTTCTCTCCCCATACACACGGAGAGAAAGACAACCTTTTGTCTGCTGCTTTTTCTCCACTGTGCAGATGGACATATCCTATACAGGAATATTCATTCTACAATAGGAGTCACTTCACTCCAATCGGTTATCACAAACACAACAAATATATGCTGGGACGCCAGCAATATATTTTTTTAACCAAAGTTTATATATATGGATAACCTACATCTATTCCAGGTGTGAGAAGGCAGTAATACTAAACAGTGTGAAAAAGAACTGAGACAGTATCAATTCTAATCCATGGA
This sequence comes from Taudactylus pleione, assembly GCA_031769625.1. Classification (NCBI taxonomy): domain Eukaryota; kingdom Metazoa; phylum Chordata; class Amphibia; order Anura; family Myobatrachidae; genus Taudactylus; species Taudactylus pleione. The sequence goes on from JAUIMM010000572.1 coordinate 6,520,753, forward strand.
AATGATACAATTGATCTGATCTGTTACATTCCACTGTATCAATTTTTCTCGCTCAATAGGATTCATTTTCTGATTCAAGCTTATATATTGATGCAATTTTTAACCCATTTACACTTTTGCATTTCATTAGTTCGATCCATCTATATTTTTATGTTTCATGTAATACGTTCAATGTATTGTGTGTGATGTATGTATTTCATTTTTAGAAGTAAAATATTTTTCTCTTTTTATTCATTCATTGTGCATTACATTGTGTATCAACACACTCTCATCATAGTCAGACGTGATCACAGCGCATTGCCCATGTTGTTCCATTAGTATCTTAGTGGGAGTCCACAGTATACTCCTAGCAGTTGCAGCTGATCCCAATTGACAATTTTGTATTAACAACATTAGCGCCGAGAGTTGGGTAGGAATCTACCCTCAGTTTTCTTTTTTCTTTCATTGTATTGTTTCTGTATATCTCTCTGGCAGCTCCAGATACATTTCTTTCAAGATTCTACATATATCTATATTTATGAAAAGTAGTTCACCTTCAAATTATAAGAACATTCTGTATATTTAAAGTTTTCAACAAATCTGTAGTGTACAGATATTATCTAACCTAGCTTTGAACATATTGTTAAAATTATCATGGCAGAATTCAAAAGCTATTTTGAAAGGAAGGATAGAAGAGAATCCTACCTTTCATCTTTCAATAAAACAGAGACAAACACAAAACCTACATCAAAAACCAATCCTGATATGAATAAACTATTTTACCATTTAGAAGATCTCTTAAAGGAAGAAATGAGGAATTGGTGGGACAGTGTTTCACTCAGTAAATATATTGATGAAAAAATCATACCGAGAGGTCTTAGAATTTTTAAACACCTCTCAATAAATGAGAATCCTGAATTACAAAAAAAGTGGGAAGAAACTCTAGACAATTGCTCTTTTTCACTGATGAAATTGCTTGTACAATATAGAGAGGAGAAGGTCAATAAAACTACAGAAAAAATAGATCAGATCAAAGAAGATCTCATACTATTTAAAGATCACCCCAGCTTTAAAGAAAAAGATGAACAAATCAATAATAGAGTAGAAAGATTTGAGAAAGATCTCATTGACACCAAAAAAGGGAAACTCTCCAGAGACAGAGAGGATTATAGAACAGATAGGGTCAGATCCTACAAAAGAATTGGGGTAGAATCTTACCATAGAACCAAATTAACCTCCACCATTGGAGACTCTCCTAGAGTAACATCTAGATCTACTATTAATTATTCATCTAATAGGAATCACAATCACCCTAGATCTAAAGATATTCAGAATCCATCAAATTCCAACAGAGATGATGCCAGATCAGATCCTACATATGATATTAGACGTTCAGGAGAAGGACAACATCCAAACAAAACTAATGATTCAGTGAAAAGAAGAGATCATCCCAATCAGTATAAGGATTTTCGATCAGGGAAACAATTTTTCCATCCAAATCCATACGAAGTATTAAACAATCATACACCAAAAAGATACAGAGAAAGAGAGGAGGAAGAGGAAGAGGTAAAAAACTCAAGAAAACCTCGTTATCGATAGATAGAAAAATTATTCATAATTTATCATCACACAAATTAACTGATAACCAAATCTCTCTTTTGCAAAAAGGTTTAAATTATGCACCTAATAAAGAACCCAATCTGTTTGAGTTATTTTTAGATTTAAACAAATTTATTAGAACACTGTGCAGAAAGCGATATTTTGCATCAAAACGACTGAAAAAGATTAATACTATGGAGATCAATCCAATCATTTTAGATATAGATGATCAAGAGGCGCTGGATTGCCTCAACTCACTTGCAGATGAGGGTGATAGGGAGGTCATGCTTTTTGATCTCAACACCACCGCAATCCCTAAATTTAAGAAAAAATCACAATTTTTTCCATTAGAACATAAAAGTCCAGCTATAACCCTCTTTTATAATAAAACATTGAAAGATTTAAAAACTATCTGTCAAAAACCTTAAAATACAAAAAATTCATTATCATTTCACAAAGATAATCTATCCAAAACAGAAAGACAGGCTATTAAACAGCTAAAAGAAGATCTTTCATTGATTAGAAGACCAGCCGATAAGGGGGGAGGGATTATTGTGCAGAATAGAGACGATTATATTGCTGAAGCAAATAGACAACTCCAAGATTCCAAATATTACACTACACTAGATAAAGATCCTTCACTCATTTTTCAAATAAAACTTGACAAGTTTCTATTTGAAGCTAGATCTGAGAATGTTATATCTGAAGATGAATATTATTTCCTTATACCTCAACACCCCATCACTCCCATATTTTATCACCTCCCCAAAATACACAAATCACTCACTGAACCTCCTGGGAGACCTATTATTTCTGGTATCAGTTCCCTCACATCCAATTTGTCACATTTTGTTGATGCACATCTTCAAGGTTATGTCACTCAATTAAAGTCACATATAAAAGACACGTCACATATATTACAAAAAACTATAGATTTACAGTGGAATAAAGACTGGGGATTTTTAACCCTAGATGTTCAAGCGTTATATACCAATATTCCTCATTTTGAAGGTACAAAAGCAATTGAACACTACTTAATATCAGACACTAACGTTTCAGAGGGTCGAAGTAATTTCATCATCTCTGCCATAACGTTTATCCTCACTCACAATTATATTTTGTTCAATGACACGTTTTATCTTCAAGCACTGGGGACGGCCATGGGGACCAGGTTTGCACCGAGTTTTGCAAATCTCTATATGGGCCGCTTCGAAGAACATTACATCTGGAGCAGACCATATAGAGAATACCTGGTCCTCTATGGCCGTTACATTGATGACCTATTTATTATTTGGAAAGGGGGTCCCATTCTGGCACATGAATTCATTAATTATTTAAACAACAACACTTTTAATTTAAGATTCACCCACACTTTTAATCACGACACTGTTAATTTTTTAGATATAACGTTCTCAGTAGCAGATAATAGTATTGTTTCTTCTAATTACATTAAGACAGTTGGGGCCGAAAACTATTTACATTATAACAGTGGACACTACAAGCCCTGGATTAATAATATTCCAAAAAATCAGATTATTAGATTACGCCGCAATTGCACACAAGATGCTGATTTTTTGTTACAGGTAAAAAACATATCACATTTCAAAAATAGAGATTACCCAGAATCCCTATTAAAAGAGGCTCAAGATATGGCTAATACTTTAGTAGGATCTCATTTTACTAAAACAGATCATATTAAGAATAGAAAGAAAAATACAAATAAAGAAAACTTTCAAAAAAACTATTCGGCAGATAATTCCTCCTCTACTATAAAAGAAAAAATAGCATTTATTTCAAAATATAACATAAAATCCAATAAAATCAAACAAATTATCAAAAAGAATTACGAAATTCTCAAACAAGACACTATACTGAATTCTTGTTTACAAGAAAAACCTATTATTACTTTTAGAAGAAACACCAATCTTAAAAACCTATTAGCTCCAAGTGAACTGAAATCTAAACCAGAGACAGAAAATAAATCGAATTCTTGGTTGCCTCCAAAGCCACTAGGAAATTATTGTTGTAATAAATCAGTGTGTTTGACGTGCAAATTCATGAAAAACAAAACTACGAATATAACATCTAAAACTAATGGGAACATCTTTCAAATTAAACAATTTATTAATTGTAAATCTACCTATTGCATCTATGTATTAGAATGCCCTTGCTCTTTACAATACGTTGGAAGAACAACTCGTACATTAAAAACACGCTTTAGAGAACATAGGAGAAATATTATCAATAAGATCCAAACACACAGTGTATCTCGACATTTCTCCAAACATCACAACGGAGATCCAACAGGACTTTCCGTTGTGGCAGTAGAAAGGTTTGGAGAAACAAAAAGAGGTGGCAATAGGTTCAAAAAACTATGTCTAGGTGAATCCTCCTGGATTTTTAAGCTAGACACTATGCATCCAGGAGGTTTAAATGAAGCCCTAGATTTTGCATGCTTAGACTATTAAATGCACCTTGGGCCTTATGTGTTCCACGACTTAAATGTGAGCGTACTACCGTTGCCTCATTTCTCTCTTGGTGCACAATAGGCCCCAGGTATCTTCAACCAATACTTCATATTACTCTGTCCTCAACCAACCCTTCGCTTATTCAAATGTATCAATGATTTCCTCATATAATAATGTATTCACCACTGTTTATTGTCTATTTTTGATGGTAGCAAGCATGTTAGTTCATTGATCTCCTTATAAATCATTCCAAATAATGTGGAAACAAGGCTGTATCATACAGCACAATTTGTTCATAAAAGACAATGTATTCACAATTGCCATTTTTATAGCACACATCGATTCATTTCCAAGAGCATCTATTTTTATTTTCATTCTTTATTATTTTTTATTCCTTATTTTATAATCACCCCTAATTATCCACACTCCTATTTCATTCCAACCATTTTTATATATATTTTTTCATAACCTTCCATGTGTTACAACCATCCCTATTTTTGGTTTTCATATCTTTATTAATGACTAAGATCTATTATTATTTTTTTTGTGATACACACAAATGCATTTTATATATATTCATATACTAGGCAATAACCACTTATACAGATCTATATAACAAGTAATATATACATATGTCAATATATTATATTCCACATATATTTTTTCATTATACATTGGTTTCATTTTCAATCTCATTTTTGTATTCATTTCATTTTATTTCATTTTATGTACTAGCATATATGTCTGTATAGATTTTTAAGTGTTATATAGATGGATATCAGTCATTGTTATATATATATATATTTTTTTATTAAATTGAAAAGAACGTGGAATATAGCTGTTCAGTGCAATTTGAAGTAATTCAGCTGTCCACAATTAAAGCAATTACAAAGGCGGACCTTTCAGAAGGATAAATACGGCATCCATTATTTCAATGTCAGTCTTGAAAAAGTCTCCAGTTCAAGGAGACGAAACGCGTTGACGTCATTGTCGTTCAATCCTTCCACTGCTTATCACACACCTGTACCTGCACCTTGGAGAATTTTCGAGCTGACCGCACAGGCAGCGGAGAAATCAGTTTCACAGAGCATCACCATCCAGCTACCTACAGCGATTATATTTACCCGGGAGAACACTGCCACACTTACTCTGTCAGCGGGATTTTGGAGCTGATTGAACAGCTGCCACCAACGGAGTTACCGATACCACGGTATGCTGACCATTATCTCCCCACAGAGACTGCATTGATTTGGGAGAGCGCTGTTGCATCTATCCGGTGAGCGGTAAGACACACTTTCTCTCCCCATACACACGGAGAGAAAGACAACCTTTTGTCTGCTGCTTTTTCTCCACTGTGCAGATGGACATATCCTATACAGGAATATTCATTCTACAATAGGAGTCACTTCACTCCAATCGGTTATCACAAACACAACAAATATATGCTGGGATGCCAGCAATATATTTTTTTAACCAAAGTTTATATATATGGATAACCTACATCTATTCCAGGTGTGAGAAGGCAGTAATACTAAACAGTGTGAAAAAGAACTGAGACAGTATCAATTCTAACCCATGGAAATGATACAATTGATCTGATCTGTTACATTCCACTGTATCAATTTTTCTCGCTCAATAGGATTCATTTTCTGATTCAAGCTTATATATTGATGCAATTTTTAACCCATTTACACTTTTGCATTTCATTAGTTCGATCCATCTATATTTTTATGTTTCATGTAATACGTTCAATGTATTGTGTGTGATGTATGTATTTCATTTTTAGAAGTAAAATATTTTTCTCTTTTTATTCATTCATTGTGCATTACATTGTGTATCAACACACTCTCATCATAGTCAGACGTGATCACAGCGCATTACCCATGTTGTTCCATTAGTATCTTAGTGGGAGTTCACAGTATACTCCTAGCAGTTGCAGCTGATCCCAATTGACAATTTTGTATTAACAACATTAGCGCCGAGAGTTGGGTAGGAATCTACCCTCAGTTTTCTTTTTTCTTTCGTTGTATTGTTTCTGTATATCTCTCTGGCAGCTCCAGATACATTTCTTTCAAGATTCTACATATATCTATATTTATGAAAAGTAGTTCACCTTCAAATTATAAGAACATTCTGTATATTTAAAGTTTTCAACAAATCTGTAGTGTACAGATATTATCTAACCTAGCTTTGAACATATTGTTAAAATTATCATGGCAGAATTCAAAAGCTATTTTGAAAGGAAGGATAGAAGAGAATCCTACCTTTCATCTTTCAATAAAACAGAGACAAACACAAAACCTACATCAAAAACCAATCCTGATATGAATAAACTATTTTACCATTTAGAAGATCTCTTAAAGGAAGAAATGAGGATTTGGTGGGACAGTGTTTCACTCAGTAAATATATTGATGAAAAAATCATACCGAGAGGTCTTAGAATTTTTAAACACCTCTCAATAAATGAGAATCCTGAATTACAAAAAAAGTGGGAAGAAACTCTAGACAATTGCTCTTTTTCACTGATGAAATTGCTTGTACAATATAGAGAGGAGAAGGTCAATAAAACTACAGAAAAAATAGATCAGATCAAAGAAGATCTCATACTATTTAAAGATCACCCCAGCTTTAAAGAAAAAGATGAACAAATCAATAATAGAGTAGAAAGATTTGAGAAAGATCTCATTGACACCAAAAAAGGGAAACTCTCCAGAGACAGAGAGGATTATAGAACAGATAGGGTCAGATCCTACAAAAGAATTGGGGTAGAATCTTACCATAGAACCAAATTAACCTCCACCATTGGAGACTCTCCTAGAGTAACATCTAGATCTACTATTAATTATTCATCTAATAGGAATCACAATCACCCTAGATCTAAAGATATTCAGAATCCATCAAATTCCAACAGAGATTATGCCAGATCAGATCCTACATATGATATTAGATGTTCAGGAGAAGGACAACATCCAAACAAAACTAATGATTCAGTGAAAAGAAGAGATCATCCCAATCAGTATAAGGATTTTCGATCAGGGAAACAATTTTTCCATCCAAATCCATACGAAGTATTAAACAATCATACACCAAAAAGATACAGAGAAAGAGAGGAGGAAGAGGAAGAGGTAAAAAACTCAAGAAAACCTCGTTATCGATAGATAGAAAAATTATTCATAATTTATCATCACACAAATTAACTGATAACCAAATCTCTCTTTTGCAAAAAGGTTTAAATTATGCACCTAATAAAGAACCCAATCTGTTTGAGTTATTTTTAGATTTAAACAAATTTATTAGAACACTGTGCAGAAAGCGATATTTTGCATCAAAACGACTGAAAAAGATTAATACTATGGAGATCAATCCAATCATTTTAGATATAGATGATCAAGAGGCGCTGGATTGCCTCAACTCACTTGCAGATGAGGGTGATAGGGAGGTCATGCTTTTTGATCTCAACACCACCGCAATCCCTAAATTTAAGAAAAAAATCACAATTTTTTCCATTAGAACATAAAAGTCCAGCTATAACCCTCTTTTATAATAAAACATTGAAAGATTTAAAAACTATCTGTCAAAAACCTTAAAATACAAAAAATTCATTATCATTTCACAAAGATAATCTATCCAAAACAGAAAGACAGGCTATTAAACAGCTAAAAGAAGATCTTTCATTGATTATAAGACCAGCCAATAAGGGGGGAGGGATTATTGTGCAGAATAGAGACGATTATATTGCTGAAGCAAATAGACAACTCCAAGATTCCAAATATTACACTACACTAGATAAAGATCCTTCACTCATTTTTCAAATAAAACTTGACAAGTTTCTATTTGAAGCTAGATCTGAGAATGTTATATCTGAAGATTAATATTATTTCCTTATACCTCAACACCCCATCACTCCCATATTTTATCACCTCCCCAAAATTCACAAATCACTCACTGCACCTCCCGGGAGACCTATTATTTCTGGTATCAGTTCCCTCACATCCAATTTGTCACATTTTGTTGATGCACATCTTCAAGGTTATGTCACTCAATTAAAGTCACATATAAAAGACACGTCACATATATTACAAAAAACTATAGATTTACAGTGGAATAAAGACTGGGGATTTTTAACCCTAGATGTTCAAGCGTTATATACCAATATTCCTCATTTTGAAGGTACAAAAGCAATTGAACACTACTTAATATCAGACACTAACGTTTCAGAGGGTCGATGTAATTTCATCATCTCTGCCATAACGTTTATCCTCACTCACAATTATTTTTTGTTCAATGACACGTTTTATCTTCAAGCACTGGGGACGGCCATGGGGACCAGGTTTGCACCGAGTTTTGCAAATCTCTATATGGGCCGCTTTGAAGAACATTACATCTGGAGCGGACCATATAGAGAAAACCTGGTCCTCTATGGCCGTTACATTGATGACCTATTTATTATTTGGAAAGGGGGTCCCATTCTGGCACATGAATTCGTTAATTATTTAAACAACAACACTTTTAATTTAAGATTCACCCACACTTTTAATCACGACACTGTTAATTTTTTAGATATAACGTTCTCAGTAGCAGATAATAGTATTGTTTCTTCTAATTACATTAAGACAGTTGGGGCCGAAAACTATTTACATTATAACAGTGGACACTACAAGCCCTGGATTAATAATATTCCAAAAAATCAGATTATTAGATTACGCCGCAATTGCACACAAGATGCTGATTTTTTGTTACAGGTAAAAAACATATTATCACATTTCAAAAATAGAGATTACCCAGAATCCCTATTAAAAGAGGCTCAAGATATGGCTAATACTTTAGTAGGATCTCATTTTACTAAAACAGATCATATTAAGAATAGAAAGAAAAATACAAATAAAGAAAACTTTCAAAAAAACTATTCGGCAGATAATTCCTCCTCTACTATAAAAGAAAAAATAGCATTTATTTCAAAATATAACATAAAATCCAATAAAATCAAACAAATTATCAAAAAGAATTACGAAATTCTCAAACAAGACACTATACTGAATTCTTGTTTACAAGAAAAACCTATTATTACTTTTAGAAGAAACACCAATCTTAAAAACCTATTAGCTCCAAGTGAACTGAAATCTAAACCAGAGACAGAAAATAAATCGAATTCTTGGTTGCCTCCAAAGCCACTAGGAAATTATTGTTGTAATAAATCAGTGTGTTTGATGTGCAAATTCATGAAAAACAAAACTACGAATATAACATCTAAAACTAATGGGAACATCTTTCAAATTAAACAATTTATTAATTGTGAATCTACCTATTGCATCTATGTATTAGAATGCCCTTGCTCTTTACAATACGTTGGAAGAACAACTCGTACATTAAAAACACGCTTTAGAGAACATAGGAGAAATATTATCAATAAGATCCAAACACACAGTGTATCTCGACATTTCTCCAAACATCACAACGGAGATCCAACAGGACTTTCCGTTGTGGCAGTAGAAAGGTTTGGAGAAACAAAAAGAGGTGGCAATAGGTTCAAAAAACTATGTCTAGGTGAATCCTCCTGGATTTTTAAGCTAGACACTATGCATCCAGGAGGTTTAAATGAAGCCCTAGATTTTGCATGCTTAGACTATTAAATGCACCTTGGGCCTTATGTGTTCCACGACTTAAATGTGAGCGTACTACCGTTGCCTCATTTCTCTCTTGGTGCACAATAGGCCCCAGGTATCTTCAACCAATACTTCATATTACTCTGTCCTCAACCAACCCTTCGCTTATTCAAATGTATCAATGATTTCCTCATATAATAATGTATTCACCACTGTTTATTGTCTATTTTTGATGGTAGCAAGCATGTTAGTTCATTGATCTCCTTATAAATCATTCCAAATAATGTGGAAACAAGGCTGTATCATACAGCACAATTTGTTCATAAAAGACAATGTATTCACAATTGCCTTTTTTATAGCACACATCGATTCATTTCCAAGAGCATCTATTTTTATTTTCATTCTTTATTATTTTTTATTCCTTATTTTATAATCACCCCTAATTATCCACACTCCTATTTCATTCCAACCATTTTTATATATATTTTTTCATAACCTTCCATGTGTTACAACCATCCCTATTTTTGGTTTTCATATCTTTATTAATGACTAAGATCTATTATTATTTTTTTTGTGATACACACAAACGCATTTTATATATATTCATATACTAGGCAATAACCACTTATACAGATCTATATAACAAGTAATATATACATATGTCAATATATTATATTCCACATATATTTTTTCATTATACATTGGTTTCATTTTCAATCTCATTTTTGTATTCATTTCATTTTATTTCATTTTATGTACTAGCATATATGTCTGTATAGATTTTTAAGTGTTATATAGATGGATATCAGTCATTGTTATATATATATATTTTTTCTTTATTAAATTGAAAAGAATGTGGAATATAGCTGTTCAGTGCAATTTGAAGTAATTCAGCTGTCCACAATTAAAGCAATTACAAAGGCGGACCTTTCAGAAGGATAAATACGGCATCCATTATTTCAATGTCAGTCTTGAAAAAGTCTCCAGTTCAAGGAGACGAAACGCGTTGACGTCATTGTCGTTCAATCCTTCCACTGCTTATCACACACCTGTACCTGCACCTTGGAGAATTTTCGAGCTGACCGCACAGGCAGCGGAGAAATCAGTTTCACGGAGCATCACCATCCAGCTCTCTACAGCGATTATATTTACCCGGGAGAACACTGCCACACTTACTCTGTCAGCGGGATTTTGGAGCTGATTGAACAGCTGCCACCAACGGAGTTACCGATACCACGGTATGCTGACCATTATCTCCCCACAGAGACTGCATTGATTTGGGAGAGCGCTGTTGCATCTATCCGGTGAGCGGTAAGACACACTTTCTCTCCCCATACACACGGAGAGAAAGACAACCTTTTGTCTGCTGCTTTTTCTCCACTGTGCAGATGGACATATCCTATACAGGAATATTCATTCTACAATAGGAGTCACTTCACTCCAATCGGTTATCACAAACACAACAAATATATGCTGGGACGCCAGCAATATATTTTTTTAACCAAAGTTTATATATATGGATAACCTACATCTATTCCAGGTGTGAGAAGGCAGTAATACTAAACAGTGTGAAAAAGAACTGAGACAGTATCAATTCTAACCCATGGAAATGATACAATTGATCTGATCTGTTACATTCCACTGTATCAATTTTTCTCGCTCAATAGGATTCATTTTCTGATTCAAGCTTATATATTGATGCAATTTTTAACCCATTTACACTTTTGCATTTCATTAGTTCGATCCATCTATATTTTTATGTTTCATGTAATACGTTCAATGTATTGTGTGTGATGTATGTATTTCATTTTTAGAAGTAAAATATTTTTCTCTTTTTATTCATTCATTGTGCATTACATTGTGTATCAACACACTCTCATCATAGTCAGACGTGATCACAGCGCATTGCCCATGTTGTTCCATTTGTATTTTTTGTTTAGTATACTTGTTATTTGTAATATTTTCTTACTCCCATTGGGCACTTGCGTGTACAACTGATAATGAGTAATAGAAATACTGATAGGATCAGAAGATTTGAGGAATGTTATAAACGATTTGATGAATCTGTGGATAACAGAATCCGCGGGAGCGGACTGTAGAAAAATGATTTAGATTTAGACTCTATTTGTACGCAATTAGATAAATTATGCATAAAAGAAATGAAATTAAGTTGGGAGATTACAACATTAGAAAAATATTTAGAGGTTAATAGAGTACCAAGAGGTTTGAGAATTATAAAAAACCCTACATTTGGTAATGAAAGAAAAGAGTTTCTTGATACATGGAATCAGGTGTTAGAGAATTGCTCATTGGATCTAATGAAGCTAATTGTCCGAGAAAGAAAAAGAGAGTTATCTGATTTGGATTCAGAGCTAATGGCCTTTGACGATAAAATTTAATTGGTCAAAGGAATGGAGGAGTTTAAAGAACTAAAAATACTAAGTGAGAAAAAGATAAAAAAATTAGAAGATGAGATTATTGAGACAAAAGTAAAGAAATTTCAACGAGATTTGATGGATTATAAAAATGGAAATGTAAGAAAATGGTCAGCAAGTAGAAGATACATGGATTTTGCAAAGAATTATGGCAACAATAGAGGTGATATGAGAAATAAGGGAGAATACAGTTTTGGATCAAAACATTAAAATATTCCCTGGCAAAAAGTTACGTCTAAAAGATCGAGACTAGATGAAAATAGGAGAATGGAAGTTCCCACCTTCAATAGATATGATTCGCTTAGATCACCTTTAGTGAGAAATAAAAAGATGTTTTTTCAGAAGGATTTGGATTGGAGAGAGAGGAAGAAACGTATGGAGGTTATTGGATACCGAGTCCCAATTTAGGAAAGAAAAGAAAAGGGTCAGATGTAGGAGAGGAAAGAGAGGTAGAGGGAAAAGGAAAAATCAGAAGATCGAATCAACTTTAAGTACCAGTATTTTTAACCTCTCAGATACCAAATTGAATAAAAAAGAGGTGGAATTATTATCTAAAGGTTTATCTTTTGCCCCTAATAATAACCCAAATGGTTTTGAATTATTCATAGACACGAATAAATTTATTAGAACATTGACGCTAAAAAGGCATTTTCTGAAAAATGGTAGTGATACAGATAATGTTGTGATAATTAAAGATGAAAATTGTACTGGCCTGAAGGCTAAATCTATATATTATCCCATTGAGTCAAGAGGCAGTTATATAGATACTTATTCAAGTCTTATTAAAAAGGACCTTGATATATTGTGTAAAGAGGAGTGAATGAGAAAGGATAATTTAAAACAAGGAGAAAGAATAGCATTAAAATCTTTGGAGAAAAATAAAGAAATAATTATTAAAATGGCCGACAAGGGAGGAGGGGTGGTTGTTTTAAATAGAAAGGATTATATGGAGGAAGCATTTCGGCTTCTTAATGATACAGAAACCTATGAGAAATTGGATAAAGATCCGAGTGAAAAAATAGTGAATGAAATAAAAAATTTATTGGACATAGGTGTAATAAATAAATCTATTACGAAAGATGAATATCATTATATTTTTAACCAATATCCAAGAATAGCTATATTTTATATACTACCTAAAATCCACAAAAAGATGGAAAAACCCCCTGGGCGACCCATAATATCTGGGATAGATTCGGCTACTTGTTATCTTTCTGAATATGTGGATTTTTATCTAAATAAGTATGTTGTAAGTTTAAAATCATATATTAAGGACTCTACACATATTTTTAAATTATTAGAGTCTTTTGAATGGAAAAGTGATTATAACTGGTGTACAATAAACATTGAGGCTCTGTATACTAGTATTCCGCATGACCTTGGTCTAGGAGCCATAAAATATTATTTAGAGAAAGATATTAACCTTAATAGGGATAAAAAAGTATTTATTTTAACTTGTATAGAGTATATTTTAAAAAATAACTATTTCCAATTTCAAGGACAATTTTATAATCAGCGCTGCGGGACAGCGATGGGTACACCGTACGCACCTAGTTTCGCTAATTTGTACTTAGGTCAATGGGAAACAAATTTGATAGAAGTGAATAATACTTTTTCAGAACATATAAAGTTTTTTAAAAGGTATATAGACGATGTGCTTATAATTTGGCAGGGCTAAAAAGACACCTTTATTGAGTTCATGGAATTTTTGAATAAGAACCAATATAATTTGAGGTTCACTTATAACTTTCGGAAGGAGAGAATTGAATTTTTGGATATAGTATTGGAGACAACTAATTGGGAGAGAGAAGGTTGTATTAATTCATTCACTCATATTAAAAAAGTAGACAGCAACAGTTATGTTCATTTCAAGAGCTGCCATTTAAAGAAATGGGTTACTAATATACCCTACTCACAGTTTATACGAGTTAGGAGAAATTGTGTATCGATTGAAAAATATGAAGAACAGGCTGACATTTATAGCCAACGTTTTCTGGAGAGAGAGTATCCCCCAGAATTGATCAAAAAAAGCAGAGAAAAGGCTAAATCTTCAAAGAACGGATTTGCTACAGTATAATAAGAGAAGTGATTTTACTGACAAACAATTTGTTCCGTTTATTACTACTTACTGCACTAAGAGCAGAGAAATAAAAGAAGTACTAGAGAAACATTGGGATGTTCTTAAGTTAGATCCCTTTTTAAAGGATATACTCCCGATTAAACCACAAGTAGTTTTTAGGCGAGCAAAGACTCTCAAAAATATGTTAGCACCAAGTAATCTACCAAGATTAAAGGAACAGAATTGGTTAAATAAGGGAAAGGGTTTTTTTCCTTGCAATAAATGTAAAGTTTGTAAATACTCTAGTAAAGAGAGATTGAAGATTTGGGATACTAAAAACAAGAAATCTTGGGATATAAAAAGTTTTATGACCTGTCAGACGTGTTGTGTGATCTACATGCTTGAATGTAAATGCGGTAAACGCTATATAGGGAGAACTAAACGCATGTTGAAATTGAGGATTTTAGAGCATACTAGAAATATCCAGAATAAATTGAAGAATCACAGTGTTCCGCGGCACTTCTTGGAATGCTGTGGATCTGATTTAGGTCATTTTTCATTTAAGGCAATAGAACATGTAGTTATGGATGATAGGGGTGGTGATCTTTTGAAACAACTTGCCAGAAGAGAGACCTTCTGGATATATACTCTGAACACACTTGCCCCCTTTGGATTAAATGAAAATTATGATATAGTTCCATTTTTAAAATAATTTATTTATATTGGGTGCTTTGTCTGTGCACCGCATCATGAATGTTATACACTTTGGGAGGAGGCTGTAGTTGGATTGCGGATCCCTGTCTCTTCCTTTAAGAGTGTGTGGGGTTCAGATGTGAGCTGCATTGAAAGCACTAAATTGATTGATTTAATTTTAAAAGTATTAAAGTTTTTTATTAAAAATGTATTTTAAAAAATGTATTCTGCTAGTAGAATGTATATATGTATGTTTGATGTTGATTTTTTGATATAATTCCTCCTTTTTTATATTATATTGTGCAATATATTAATAAGTGCAATAGAGTCGAGTTTACATCATATCCTGGTTGATTAATAAGGCTCGCATAGAGACTATATGCTAATGAGCCAGCCGGGACTATAAAGAGTTCTTGATGGATGGTTGTGACACACCCCTTGATGAAGTCCGTTTGATGATGAAACGCATTGGGAGTGGCCTCTGGGACGTAGACGTGGTGATGTCAGACGTTGTCTTTCCAGAGCCCGAGACTGTGGTCCGGTGTGACTTTTTAGGTGCAGGCATGGATGTGTGTCCAGTGACGGGAGACGGACCGTTACACTATCCGGAAGTGTTGGAACGGACCCCCGGGATCCATTAATGTTACCTGCGATTACTTTTGTTGATGAAAGTGAGCTACACTTTGTATTATTAAAATTCTGTATATACACTCACTAGTGCGCCCTCCGCTGTTTTTCTCATATATATATATATATATATATATATATATTGTGATAGAAGCACTTGAGCAGTTTTGAATGGCTTCTATGTCTGTCCCAGATTCCTGTCCTATGTGTTTTAAAACCCCCAGGAGAAGTCTGTTTGGAAAAACAGACTATAAATGTCGGCTTTAGTGAAAAGCCGGAATGAGTCCTGGGGGTGTGGATGTGAGGAGAGAGAGGGCTCAATCCACAGGCCACTCCAGGTGTTGGGCCTTTCAGCCTGGTAGCTTGGTAGGGCTGGTAGGGTTTGCACCTGAAAGTGGCTCAGATAAGCTAGGTTTGGTGATAGCTGAGTGTCTCATACCTGGTAGAGGAGGCCCGCAGGCTAGTTTGCTCTGAGAAACTGTGTGATACCACCTGTAAGTACTGTGGACGTGAACTTATTTAGTCTTCTGTTAGTGAGGGAACCTGCTGTCTTGTTAGAGCCCAGACAGGCTAGGATTTTGTTTGTGTTTTGTTTTATTTATGTGTCCAGCACAATAAGGACTGGCTCTGACCAGCTTGCACGAGAACCCTAGAATTGTGTCCTGTTTCTCTGGCTGCTGTGTATGTAAAGAGGAAGTCCATCTAACCAGGAGAGGGACCCCTATCCCGACTGTGTCACAATTGGTGGAGAACGCAGGCAGGAACACACTGAAATTGCAGCAAGGAAAAAATTTTCCTTTAAATTTTAAAGGAACAGACAAATAATTGTGGAATCCATGAAGGTGGCATCAGCAGATGCTTAGAGAAGCCAGATTCAGCTTCCAACCTACACCTAAAGATAATATGGAGGACATTGTTAAGGCCTTACTCCAAGCTACAGCAGCTGTTGGCCTTTGAGACAGCCCAGAGGCAACAACAAGTCACCATCGAGGAAACCCGCCAGGCCTTAAAAGAGGTAGTACAACACTTGGTAGCCCAGTCTGGAGATGCATCCACTGACCCTCCAACCCACACTCGCTCCATATGGGCCAGTCATTTTTTACAGAAGATGACTCCCAGTGATGATGTGGAGGCGTATCTCACGGCATTTGAGAGAACCGCAGAAAGGGAGAGTTGGCCCAAGGAACAGTGGGCAAGTCTTGTGGCACCCTTCCTGTCTGGAGAACCACAAAAGACCTATTATGATTTGTGCCTGGCTGATGCAAAGGACTATGAAAAGCTAAAGCGGGAGATCCTAACTCGCTTGGGGGTCACCTCGTTTGTTCATGCCCAACGAGTCCACCGCTGGGAATTCCAAATGGAAAAGCCTCCATGCTCACAGATGCATGACCTCGTCCATCTAACCACAAAATGGCTACAGCCCAAGATGCTGACAGGACCACAGATCATTGAAAGAGTCGTGATGGACCAGTATCTGCGATCGCTACCTGCATCTCTGCGCAAGTGGGTGAGCCAACAAACCAGTTAGTTCAACTGGTAGAGAGGTACGTGGCAGCTGAGGAGCTGTTGAGTCTGCCCCACCAAGCCCCAATAGCGCATCTGCGAACTCCCATCGATACTAGTAAGACTGTTCCAGGGGAGAATGGTGCTGGGTGATGGAATGTACTTAAGACTGAGGGTATAGAACCTGGAGATTGGCCAGCCAGGCCAGGAAGGTTCCTACCCCGTAAAAGACTATATAATAATATGATTCAGTGTTTCCGATGTGGTGGTTTCGGCCATATTGCGGCTAATTGTTCGCTTGCCTCTGAACCTATGCAATGTGATACTGCTCATGTCAACCGCAGGGGTCTTTCTTTGCACAGCCAGCCTGTACTGCTGACCAGCAGGCTGAGACAGATAAGCACATGTGTGTACTCACTGTAGAAGGCAACTGAGTAGAGGCTCTGTATGATTCTGGTAGCCTGGTTACACTTATAAAAGCTGAACTGGTGAACCCCTTGAAGCATAAGGGGAAGACTGTTGGTGTGACCTGCATACATGGGGATACTCGGTATTATATTACTGCAGAAGTGAACATCGAGACTCCATGTGGTTCCGCGATAGTCTGTGTGGGTTTGGTACATGGCTTTTAAGTATGATGCAATATTGGGGAGAGACTTTTCTCACTTCTGGAAGTTGTGGGAAAGCCGATTTTGCACAGAGGTAAATCACCCTGACCCATTTGAAAAGGTTGTAGTAGCAGAGGAAGTTTCTTCAGAGTGAGAGATGTTCCCTTTTCTAGTATGATTGGCGAACTAGACAATGCTGAGTGTGATGGTGGCTCACCAACTGATGTGCCTCCCATTGAGGTGGGAAGTGTTGTTGAGCCAGTTGATCATCTGCTTTTTTTATATAGGTCTGAAGAGAGGTCTTTGCCGTGGAGCAGTTAAATGACCCTACTCTGGTAAAAGCCAGGGAGAATGTTAAAGTGATCGATGGTAAACTCATTGACCCCGATAGTCCTTTGTCATATCCTCACATGGCAGTGTGTCAGGATTTTTTGTATCAGGTGACTAAGCACACAGAAGAACAGTGTTAGATCTGGCCCATGGTCAAATAAAGGCAGGCCACCTAGGGGTAGAGAAAACCACTGAGCAAATTTTGCAGAGGTTTTTCTGGCCCGGGGTCCATAAAGAGGTATCTGACTATTGTGCATCCTGCCCTGAATGTCAGTATCATGCTCCAGGGCCACATTTTAAAAGTCCACTAGTCCCATTACCCATTATTGAGGTGCCATTTGAAAGAATAGCAATGGATTTGGTTGGACCAAAAATGAAGTCTGCCCGGGGCCATCAATATATTCTGGTGATAATGGATTAAGCTACCTGGTACCCGGAAGCAGTACCGTTGCGCAATACGTCAACCAAGACCATTGCTACAGAATTAGTCCATGTCTTTAGTAGGTTGGGAATACCTAAGGAAAGACTGACAGACTAAGATACCCCATTTATGTCAAAAATCATGAAAGAGTTATGCCGCCTGTTCAAAATCGAACAGTTAAGAATTTGGTCTATCACCCCCAAACCGATGGGTTGGTAGAGAGGTTTAACAAGACATTAAAACATATGTTAAGGAAAGTAGTCAACAAAGATGGTAGAGATTGGGATTACTTGTTGCCTTATTTGTTGTTGGCCATAAGAGAGGTACCTAAATCCTCCACAGGGTTTTCACCCTTCGATTTGTTATATGGGAGACACCCAAGGGGGTTACTAGACATTGCCAAAGAGACATGGGAGGGGCAGTCCAGTCCATATAAAACCGTTATTGAGCATGTTTCCCAAATGCAAGAAAGAATTGCTGCTGTGGTGCTGATAGTGAGGGAGCACTTGGAACAGGCACAACAGGAACAGCAGGGGTATACAACTGCAATGCTCAGTTACGCGTCTTTGCTCCTGGGGAAAGAGTGTTGGTGCTGGTTCCCACAGTAGAAAGTAAACTGTTTGCAAGGACCCTTTGAAATTTTAGAAAAAGTGGGGCAGGTTAAATATAAAGTTTACCAGCCGGGGAAAAGAAAGCCAGAACAGATATACTATGTAAACCTTATAAAACCCTGGAAGGATAGAGCAGCTCTGTCAGCCATCTGAGCCCCTCCAGTAAACCCAGGGCCCTTGGCTCCCGAAGTGACAGTGGCAAAAACCCTGTCAGCAGTTCAACAGCAGGAAGTTAAGGAATTTCTTATCACAAATAGGGTGCTGTTTTCTGACATACTAAGAAAAACCACGGTCATTAAACATGACATAATCAGTGACCCAGGGGTTAAGGTTAACCTAAAGCCCTATAGGTTACCAGAAGCCCTAAAGAGAACCAGTATCGAAAGAAATTAAAAAAATGTTAGAGTTGGATGTAATTGAAGAATCGCATAGTGAGTGGT
The DNA here is from genome assembly GCA_031769625.1 of Taudactylus pleione. Classification (NCBI taxonomy): domain Eukaryota; kingdom Metazoa; phylum Chordata; class Amphibia; order Anura; family Myobatrachidae; genus Taudactylus; species Taudactylus pleione. The sequence goes on from JAUIMM010000572.1 coordinate 6,540,129, forward strand.
CAAGTGCCATTGTACTTATTCCAAAGCCCGATGGGAGCGTGCATTTCTGCAATGACTTCCAGAAATTGAACAGTGTGTCAAAGTTTGATGCCTACCCAATGCCTAGGGTGGATGAACTAATTGAAAGGCTAAGGACAGCCAGATATTTAACCACTCTTGACCTAACCAAAGGGTATTTGCAAGTGACATTAACTGAGAATGCCAAAGAAAAGACAGCTTTTTCTGCACCAGAGGCTTGTTCCAATACAAGATGTTGCCCTTTGGGCTACATGGGGCACCTGCTACCTTCCAAAGAATGATGGATAGGATTCTAAGGCCCCATAGACAGTATGCCACTGCTTATCTAGATGATGTGGTCATTCATAGTCCTGATTGGCAGTCTCACTTGCCCAGAGTACAAGCAGTGTTGGATTCCATCTATAAGGCAGGTTTGTCAGCCAACCAAAAAAAGTGTTGTCTAGGGATGGAAGAAGTAAATTATCTTGGATACACCATTGGCAGAGGTTTGATAAAGCCACAGCTTAATAAAATTGAGGCAATACAAAACTGGCCATGATCCCTGAAAAAGAAGCAGGTGAGAGCCTTCCAAGGGGTTACTAGGTATTATAGGAGGTTTAGGCCAAAATTTTGCAACCATTGCAGTCCCACTGACTGACCTTACCAAAGGCAAACAGAAAGTCATGGTGGAATGGAGTCCTGAAGCAGAGAAGGCTTTTCAGGGTTTGAAAATAGCGTTATGTACCCAACCAGTTCTGTTGACTCCTGATTTTGACAGGGAGTTTGTTGTGCAACATGATGCTTCAGAAGTAGGTATAGGAGCAGTCCTATCCCAGAGCAAGGAAGGTGAGGAACATCCTATTTTCTACCTAAGCAGGAAATTAAATGTACATGAGAGAAACTATGCTACAGTTGAGAAGGAAGCATTGGCCATAAAATGGGCATTGGAAACTCTCAGGTACTATTTGGTGGGAAGGAAATTCAGGCTGATCACTGACCATGCCCCGTTGAAGTGGATGTCGGAGAACAAGGAGACCAATGGGAGAATAACAAGGTGGTTCTTGGCATTACAGAACTTTAAATTTTCGGTACAAAACAGGCCAGGAAGTTAGCTGGCCAATGCAGACGCTTTGTCATGCATTCATTGCTTGGGGGCTTCAGTTCTTCCGCCCCACAGGTCTAAACAATGGGGGGGGGGAATATGTGATAGAAGCACTGGAGCTGTTTTGAATGGCTTCTATGTCTGCCCCAGATTCCTGTCCTATGTGTTTTAAAAACTCCCAGGAGAAGTCTGTTTGGAAAAACAGACTAGAAATGCCGGCTTTAGTGAAAAGCTGGAATGGGTCCTGGGGGTGTGGATGTGAGGAGAGGGAGGGCTCCATCCACAGGCCACTCCAGGTTTTGGGCCTTTTAGCCTGGTAGCTGGCTCGTTAGGGCTTGCACCTGAAAGTGGCTCAGATAAGCTAGGCTTGGTGATAGCTGAGTGTCTCATACCTAGGAGAGCAGGCTTGCAGGCTAGTTTGCACTGAGACACTGTGATAACACCTGTAAGTACTGTGGACGTGAACTTAATTAGTCTTCTGTTAGTGAGGGCACCTGCTGTCTAGTTAGAACCCAGATGGGCTAGGCTATTGTTTGTGTTTTGTTTTATTTATGTGTCCAGTACAATAAAGACTGGCTCTGACCAGCTTGCACGAGAACCCCAGAATTGTGTCCTGCTTCTCTGGCTGCTGTGTGTGTGAAGAGGAAGTCCATCTACCCAGGAGAGGGACCCCTATCCCAACTGTTTCACAATATATATATAATATATATATATACACACACACATACTAGTTAATAAATGTACCCGGCATCTCCTAGTTCACCTCAGCAACCCCTCCCCCTCACAAGCTCCTACCCTCCCCCTCACAACCCCTCCCCCTGTCCCTGCCCAACACATTATACTTATAACCCCCCTAATGTGTAATGGCAATAGATACTCACTTATAAGCTATACTAATCTAAATTATAAGAATTACACAACAAACCAGATATTAGAAACAAATAAGTTTTTTTTTTTGTTGAAGATAGAATTATCTCTGCGCTTAGCCTAATAATATTGTGAGATGGCAGAAAATATCAGTCAGGATTCCAATACTTATGTAAAATACACATATTTAATATAAATTCCACATATAGAAATATTTTAGAACATCTTTTACATATAACTGACTTTATATAAAAAAACAGTTAATAAAAAACCTTGAATTAAATGTTTGCAGACCTCCGAATGTCAATAATTCTCTATTTGTTGCATATACTTAGCTCTACATATACACCAAATGAGCCTGATGTAATGAAAAGTTCAATAATAATTGTTCACGGACATCCTGAGAATAATGATGTTTAGTGGAGATATTGCTGGTGTTTAATTTAGTCCATAGATTTTCCACTTTAGACCATAAATATTACTTAGGTTTGAACAGTCTGTTTATATACTCCACTATATATCACAGTAATATTGATACTTTTTAGCACTTTGGCTGGAAAAATTAGCGAATAGTTACCCAGTCACTTGTGCTCACAGTATACCGCACAATAACGGGGGGGGAGTCCTTATGGTTCCTCCATCCCCCTGGGGAGTGTCTCCAAATTTTCAGCTGATTTGTTGTGGAAATAGTCAGCTTTTTCTCAGATCACTTTAAGCCTGCAGGCAACACACAGCAGGCTGTCACTCCTATCAGCAGAAGAGCATATGGAGTCCAGTGTATAATTACACTCCATAGGTTATCCCAGGCTGCAGCCGTGATTGCAGAGTTTTGATGACACAGATGCAGCAAGGAGGTGTCTGATACCTCCTTCTACATTTGTATCTGAGATGGATGGATTTGCACAGCTGCTTGTGTGTGGCTGTACAAATCCATCCTTCTCTGAATCAGGCCCTAAGATAGACCAGGTAAGTGTCTATCTTCAACATACAATTTAAGTGCTGCAAATACAAACATTACTTTTACATGTGAGGTATATTATGTCTGCTTTATCATATATCTTCAGGCATAGGTTCTCCCTGAAACACATCCTTGGCAGGTTGCGAAGTCCCACTTCCATGGTCAGGGGTGGATGATGCAGCCCAGTTGGAGTTTGAGGATGAGGTAGATGGGTCAGGGGAGATGGACTGGCCAAGGGTAGGAGTTTGGACAGGGGAGGCTGAATGGGCAGAGGAGTTAGTTTGGACAGGGAAGACTGAATGTGCAGGGGAGCAGGGCCATAGAGAGCACCGCTGGACCCCAGTAAAGAGGGAGCGTGGCCTAATTGCAGGAGGCGTGGCCACACCCCCTTGAAGAAGAAGAAAAACCAAATATATTTTTGCAGCGCCGCTTGGGGCACGATCAGTGTGATCACTCCCCCCCTCAGGCTGAGGAGATTGCTGTGGACTGCCTGTCTTCTCCTACTCCTTCTCTGCTGAGCTGTTCACGTACAGACACATCTAGATATGTACAAATAAATAGTAACATACAAGTTTATTATAAATCACACACACACTTATATGCCATTAAGCAAGAAAAAATCCTACAGCCTATTATAACTGCTAGTAATGTGTTATGACACTAAATACACTTGGACTACACGATACAGCAAAATGGCCACAGAATAAAACAAAATGGAAGCATGAAACTGACACAGCAAATAATAGCAATAAACAGTACGGCTGCGAGGAGTGCACGTACATTAGCAGACATGCATACATGAGTCACAACAACATGCGTACACATAGCTATGCATACTTACTATGTGAGTTGATAGACTGCAAGCAGGTCAGAAGGTCCGGCTTGTGTCATTGGAGATCTGACCACCGCCTCTCTAACTGGACTATTGTCCTGCAGCATCCAATGCACCGGAGGTTCCTATGCACCTCGCGGTACGCAAGTACTTTTCTGCGATTTTACGCATGCCCCAACCTGTGGTTCATAACATCCGCGAGGATGCGCAACTTGCATCGGCTGACACATGCAGCTCTCATGATGGCAATGGCAATTATTACAGTATGCAAACTTTATAAAGACTCTGGTGCTTGCTGATTGGCTGCCTACATTAAAATGGCTGATTCATAAAAAAAAGGTTATGATTCTGGCTACCTACAGGACCCTTTGTCACATTCCACTCAACACATGGGCATGTGTCTGGCCATACACCTATGCATTTGTTCTCATGGGCATGCCATTGGCGCATGCATACAGGCAAGTGCGTGCGCATGTGTGTATGCATGTGCATATAAAAGGCTTAACAGTTTTATGATTGTAGAAAATATTGAGGAAGAAGATCTTGCACATATACATGAATTTATGGAAGGATTTGTAAGGGGCTTGCACAATGAAGATCGGTCCTTTCACACACACTTGCATATGTGATTGGTGATCCAAAAATCATGGAGGTATCTGTATTGAAACTGCTAAAAAGGTAAATTATGTAAACTCCACTTCTCAAAAATGAACATTTCTGATTGGCTGTTTACTTGAAGATGGCTGACTATTAGATTTCACTGATGCTCTTTGGGATATTTACTGTGCCCTCTTTCCCATATTTCCCATCACCACTCATGCCACATTTACAGGTGCCTTACCATATGCCCGTCCATTCAGTCGCAGTGCGTATGGATACTAATATTCCTGCATATGCATGTTGCTGCGGTGGGTTTTCCTTCTTTTCTTCCTGCGTATGCACACCTGTTTACTGATCTTTAGTTGTTCCTTTTTTGGGGCGTGGAATTTTGTATTAAAAAAAACAACACATTTTAAAAGTGTTTGAAAATCAACAAAGGGATAATGCAGCTTTAATTGATAAAATTTTAAAAAAATCATATCTGAAAGATCTATTAGCCACATCTTGTCTAATGTGCTCATCCACATTGTGCTGTTGTGTCCTTCCCTCCTCAATCTCAGGCAACTGGTCCTCCCCATCCCATGGCACATGTCTCCTAATTACAATATTGTGAAACACGCCACACAGGGCAACAATCTGACAAACCATTTCCGGCACATACATAAGTGCACCACCAGAACGATCCAAACACCTAAATCAACCTTTCAAAAGGCCAAAACAATGCTCACTTACATTTCTGGTGGTGGTATGTGCAGCATTATATTCAGATTATGCACCTGGTGCGGGTGATGCAAAAGGAGTAAGTATCCATGGGTGACAGGGGTAGGCATTATCTCTTGTGGTAAAATGAAAAATAAATAATGTATGTTCAAATGTATGGGGAAAATAATAAATTTAAAATAACATTAACCAACAACCACGCATCACCCACTTGCATCATGGATAGTTTCTGCCAGATCTCTGATTGCCATAACACATATGCATCATGGGAGCACCCCAGATAATGGGCATTCAGGGAAAGAATCTGGAGGGATGGACCACAGACCACCATTACATTTAATGAATGGAAATATTTCCTGTTCCTAAATATCTGCTTGTTTTGTGATGGTGGCACGAGTTCTACATGGGTGCCATCCACAACCCCTATAACATTTGGGAAGCCAGCAATACTCTGAAATTGTGCCTTCGCCACAGCTAGGGTCTAATCATCTAAAGGCATGGAATTAAACTGGTTGATGTGGGCCAGAAATCTGCACATATGCTCTTCAGGATCCTGCTAAAAGACGCCGCAGATATCCTAGCCGCCACTCCCACTGTGGTCTGGAAGGACCCTGAAGCACAATAATGCAACAATGCCATTAACCAAGTGAGTGGTGGAATTGCTGTAGGAATGTGTTTTTGACTCTCTAGATCACTCTCAATTGTTTGGAGAGTATCCAGGATGACATGAGGGGGCAAACGGTTGCAATGCCGCACCTCATCATCAGGCATTCCAAAAAGGGTGACATGGGTGCGGTAGATTTGGACCCTTGGACACCTATGTTGCCTGAGATTGTGCAGTGGAAGGGGGTGCCATTGCACCATATACATGACTCTAAAGGTATTCTAAATTATAAAAAAAAAATATTACAAATACACAAAGATATGAAAATATCATTACACTAGAAAAAATATGTATTAACAGGGGCATTAGTTCCATTATAGAATTTCTAAAGGAAAAATTTGAAAAAAAATTAATAAAAAAAGGCCAGCAGAAACAATCACTAAAAACTAGTTTACCTAAGTAGGGCTGACTGCAATGACTCCCAAAACACTTACCTGATGGATAAGGTGATAGAAAAACACTTGAAAATAAGTAGGCCAAAAAGAGCTCCCAAAAAGAAATGAAGCAAACCCTAGATTGAAAAGATTAATATAGGCAATGTAAACTCCATTTAACTAAGTAGGGCTGACTATAATGACCTCCAAAACACTTATCTGCTTGAAAAGGTGATAGAAAACCACTTGTACCAAAGTTCTCCAGTAAATACACCAAAAGTCCAATCCAATATCTGAACACACACATGGCCAGACTACAAATGCCATTTAAATAGCACCTGCGGGATGTCACGTGGAACGTATCATGCGTTCTGATTTGCCTGATATGCTTAATTCGCTGTGAGTGTGGTATACACCCCCCCAAATGCATGCATATGGTAAAGAACGTAATTAGCTCATAAGTGTATAAAAGTATGCCATTGAAGTATGCCAAAAAAATGCATCCCATTGCAAAGCATCTCACCTGTATAATGCAGCAGCTCAGGCAACTCTATGGTGCCGGAGACATGGAGGAACAACAGTTCAGCACAAGGCACTAAGCCAGAAACTGCTGGCCCCAGTAGGGAAACTGGAAGCACTACAACAACAGAAACTGCTGGCCCCAGCGGGGAAACCCGCAAATGCTGCAAGCGGCAGGAGGAGGCAGCCCCAGTTTTGTTGGAAGGAGCTAGACATCCTTGTAACAAATACCATGGAGAGAATACACCATGGGCCCAGGAATATTAGTGCAGGTATGAATTAAACAGAAATGGGGGTATCCACAAGATGTCCACCAGCACAAGTTTTTTTTAAATTTTATTTGTGATGTTTAATATGATCCCTCCTTTTCATGCACTTGAAGAGTATTATAAAAATTAGGTCACGACCTTCAACTTTGTTCTGTGTGCAGGCCAAAAAGCCCAGATATTTCAAGAGAGTTTGCTGATGCAGTCAACCGGAGACGCCCATCGTCCGTACAGCTGGTGAAGTTAAAAGATAGTAAGATATGTAAATACCAAATCTTAATGATCTACAATATTATTAGCTAACAGGTTTGTGTAAATGACATACTGTAGTGTGTAACACACATAACTTATTTAGTATTTTGGATAATGTGGTGTATATGACCAGAAAATATTGTGTAGAAATCAACAGTGGACATCATGGCAGATTATGTTAAGAATGTAATGCATCCCACCTCTCTTGCCTATTGATCACTTCCTTCCACTCCTGCCTCCATGATCTCGCCTGTGCTGCTCCCTACCTCTGGAACTCTCTCCTTCTCCCTATCAGACTCTCCATCGCTCTACAAATCTTCAAACGGGCTCACAAGACTCACTACTTCAAAGCCTTCCTGCTCTCATCCTAAACTGCTGCTTACATGCTTCTTCCTCACTGTCTACCTTATCTGTGTCACCCCTGTCTGTCTCCCCCCCTATAGAATGTAAGCTTTCACAAGCAGGGCCCTATTCCCTCATGTGCTTTTCCTTCCCTCACTCATATGATCATCTACTCAAAACTCTCCACAAGGGCACTTAACACTTGCTAGCTGACGCCCTACTGCTTTTTTTGAGTGTTATGATCACTGCAGCAATGTTTATAAACCATGTTCTTATTCTGTATTGTCTTGTACTGTAAGTCGCTGTTTTACGAGTTTACTCATTTGTTAATGTACTTTGTGAGGCGCTGCGAAACCCTTGTGGCGCCATATAAATAAAGGATAATAATAATAATAATATTGCTTTATATATTAATTGTACAAATCTGTAAGATTATTAGTGCATTAATGAATATTATGTTTGTAAAAATGTCCAATGTATGATTGCTCTGACCTCACAAACAATGTTTTTTTTTATGGAATAACATGGTTTAGTATTTTTAGTTGTTTAAAAATTTATATTTTAACTTGAATTTTTTTAACTCTTTAGTATTGTAGTACTCATTATTTTTTATCTAATTTGTTTAAAAAAATACAGATGGGCCGACTTCCGCAGCAGGCTGAAGGCCAAGATGTCAGCCCGCTGGAGGCATGCGAGGGGGACCAGTGATGGAAGAACCCCACAATCCTTGGAATACACCCCATTGGAGGAAAAAGCTACGGTATGGGGTGTATTGAGAAAGAGGAGGTGGTAGGTGTGTCTAATATTGACACAGACACACCTATCAATATATCTACACTTGCTCAATCGGGAATTTTCACAAAATGTAAGGCCAAAATACACATAATATTGCTTTGGTATTTGTTTGTTTTTTCCCTTTTACATTTATGATGAGAAAGAAGCTCCTCATGGCCTGGATGATGCTACTGAGGGGACCCTTTCAAGGGAGGTGGCGGCAGGAATAACACCACCTGCAGATGCAACATCTGAGCCACATATGAACAAAGTATGTCGAAAGCATCAACATGCGACGCATTGTGTCTGAGCAATTGTCAGTGTATAGGGAACTGAATGAGCTTTTACGGGAGATAGTCCAGGCTGTGCGGGAGAACAACACCCTTATCCGGGAGAGCAGGCAGGAGCGCTCCTCTCTTCAGAGCCAAGGATTCTGCTCCACATCTGTAGGTGTTCCAGTCTCCAGCCCTGGCCAGGATCAATTCACCTCTGGCCAGGGCACTCCCAGATCCAGCTAGCGTGTGGCATCAGCAACCTCTAGGCCTCAGTCTGCAAAAAAGCGGAGTGTTGACTACATCAGTAATATCTTGCTAGCCCTATATTCCTGGGGACACTTCTCCATGGCAGCAAGGTTGTCTAGCTCCTTCCAATTTATTTATTTTCCATTTATTTGCTTTTTATTTTAAAAACTTAAAAAAAAAATATGATGGAAAAACCTCAATATTATTGTGAAATAACAATAAAAATATCCAAAATATTGAGTTGTGTTTTGTGTATTAGATAAAAACATGCAGTGTATTGGTTACATGTGACATCATTAATGTGTGTTTTATATGTTTCTGAATTTTACATTAATGCAGTGCTCAGATACAGTGATGTGAAGGATTTAATCTTAGAATTTTTTTTAAAAACAGGATGAAAGTAATGTATTAAGCACAATACATTGGTGTTGCATCATGTGTTACATATGTTATAAAAGTAACATTATTGCTATACTCTGAAACAATATCCTATTTTTGAAAATTGTATGACATTTCAGAGTGACACATTCTACAGTGTTTGAAGATTCTTTCATACATACATGTGTTAATCCAGCAGCGCTAAAAATTTAATGTCCAATCCCCTTTAAATAGTCCACTATATCATGATGTAACAAAAAATATACTTTGAAATAATCAATTAACTTTTTAGGGATAAAAAGGCTGTCCCTTACCATTCAAGAGGAAAAAAACCCTTTATAACCTAAATCAATTTTTCTTAAAGTTCCATTCAAATCTAGTAGAAAGAAAATATATCTGTATATATGGCAACAATAAAAAATGTTTTTTTTTTAAATGTTTCTTATGTAAAATCCAAACTCAAAAGAAGGTCCTTCTGTAATATATCACATGCATAGGTAAATATGATGATAGCAGGTATTTGACACTGTGTTGTTTCTGAATCATCAGAACCCGACTTAACTCCTATTACTCCCGACTGTTGTAAAATCGGAATGGTAGTTATTACCTCTCCACAAGGTCTTAACGTCAGCATGGCTCTCACCCATAGCTGCCTCCTGTTGCAAACTCTCCGATGTCACCCGGCTCCTGTCATTGAGGGGGATCCTGCACCTTGGTGTCACCCCTCGGCAGGTGACACCCAGGTGCGGGCCGCACCCCCCGCACCCACCTTGTAATGCCACTGTTTGTAACAATCAATCTGCTTAATTGCTGCAGACCATCTAATTTGTAATTATTTGCAAACTGTATAGATTACTAGATCTTGTTCTTCTTAGCTCTGTGGTATTCACTGTTTGTTTATGTTAGGACATTTATTGCTAGCCATATTAGTGGGAGGGTATTGGGGGATGATTGGATTCATTGCATACACATGCAGGCACAGCCTATTTAAGTTTCATATGAGAGGCTGAAGGCCCGGGCTGTGTAGGGCATAATTATTATAAGTGCATAATTTGTAAAAGTGCATTTCTTACCAAATTCGGCATTAAACTGAAGTTAAACAGAAGGAGACCACTCTAACCTGAAAATATTCACTAACAAGAACATATGGACAAAGTATAATCAAGAAATGTGAGTTCACAATATCTACACTACAAGCAACTGCTGTCTGCATCACCTGGACTTTGTTTGCTCACTATAAGAACTTACACTTGCTAATATGTGTACTGACTCGCTCGTTTCACAAACAGCTCATAGCTTACTGTATTCAGTGCCAATTTCAGTTTATTTCTTAGAAATGCCTTCCCACCTCTTTTCTTTTCCTAGCCTGTCATCTGTCATCTGTCTTCTAATTGAGTTTACTTTACAATTCCATTTCTCCTCTTTTCCTCTCAATAATAGTTTGGAAATTTTGAAGGCACATTTTCCTCCGTTGTACTATTACTTGCTCCTCTGCACTGATACTTTATTCCTACATCTAGTTTTCCTCCCCCTACTCAACTCTTCCACACCATTATCATGTGTACTACCCCCTCCACTCATTGTCTACCTAATACTCTGCTCTACCCCCTTTTTCCACCTATATCATTTCCCCTTGTCTCCTCCACCTCCTCCTTCCTTTATCTCTCCTCCTCTGTCTGCTGTCCTCCCTCTCCTCTCCCACTACTACACTTTCATTCTCTTCTACCCCTCCTATGCCCTACTATCCCACTGATAATCCTTCCTCCAAACCTCCTCTCCATGTCACCCCATACCACCCCCATCATATTAAACTCCCTCCCTGCCAACCACCTACAGGTTCCCTTCCCAGCACAGGTCCCCGCATAATCTCTCCACTACATTCATCTCGGCCACCCATATTAAACTCACCTTCTCACTACAGCAACCCAAATAATCTAATTCACATCTCTCCCACAAACACTGTCCCTCTATCCTGTGCCCTCTGGAATGCCAGATCAGTATGTAACAAACTCGTACCCACCCATGACCTTTTCATCTCAAAAAACTTGCATCTCCTAGCCATTGCTGAAACCTGGATTTCACCCTCTGACACCACCTCCCCTGCTGCTCTCTCCTCTGGGGGCCTCATATTCTCTCATACCCCTCGGCCTGGGGGTCGCCATGGTGGTGTGGTAGGGGTCCTTCTATCCCCCGGCACCTCCTACCAACTACTACCCTCTGAACCATCTCTTACTTTTTCTACATTTGAGGTTCATGCTGTATGCCTCTTCCAACTAGTTCACCTTAGAGTAGCTGTTATTTACCATCCCCCTGGCCCTCCTTCCAAATTCATTGACAGCTTCGCTTCCTGGCTTCCACACTTTCTATCCTCTGACCTTCCTCTCTTATCCTAGGTGACTTCAATATTCCTTTTGATAGCCCCACAGAAGCCTCTGCCTCCAAACTCCTTACCCTCATCTCTTCATTTGGTCTCTCCCAATGGACCTCCTCACCCTTCCATGTGAGTGGGCGTTCGCTTGACCTGGTCTTCACTCACAGTTGTGATATTTCTGATTACTCCAATTCCCCATTCCCCCTCTCTGACCATCACCTTCTCTCTTTTAACCTATCGCTCTCTCCTTCCCTTCCTCTAGCTCCTAAGGCCACCATCACTAAGCGTAACATTGACGCTATTGACACCATTTGTTTTTCATCCCAGCTGGACTCACTTCTCTCCCCTATCCTGTCTCTCTCCTGCACTGAACAAGCCATTTCTCTATACAATACCTCCCTTGCTTCTGCTCTGGACTCTGTTGCTATCTCTATTCACCCTCGCAGATTTACATCTCAACCTTGGCATTCCAAATGCACCAGATACCTGCAAAAGTGTTCACAAACTGCCGAGCGACAGTGGAGAAGATCATGCTGTAAGGCTGATTTTCTCCATTTCAAATTTATGCTCTCATCATAGAGTGCTGCCCTTTCCCTCTCTAAACAGTCATATTTCAAGAACCTCATCTCCTCTCAGTCCTCAAATCCCCAATGTCTCTTCACCACCTTCAACTCCCTCCTCTGCCCACCCCCTCCTCGCCTCACCTCCTTGCTCTCTCTCCTTGACTTTCTTACCTACTTTACATCTAAAATTGACTCCATACGTCAGGACATCATATCCCACCAGCCCCCCTGCTATCCACTAAATCCAAGGACCACTACTCTCTGCTCATTCTCCTTGACCTTTCTGCTGCTTTCGACACTGTGGACCACCCTCTCCTTCTGCAAATCCTTCACTCCCTTGGTCTACATGATACTGCCCTCTCCTGGCTATCCTCCTACCTCTCTGACTGATCCTTCTCTGTCTCCTCTCATGGCTCCTCTTCTCCCCCACAGCCTCTTGTAGTAGGTGTTCCCCAAGGTTCTGTTCTTGGACCTCTCCTTTTCTCACTCTATACATCCTCACTAGGTGAACTCATCAGCTCTTTTGACTTCCAATATCATCTCTATGCTGATGATACTCAGATCTACCTTTCCTCCCTTGACCTCTCTCCTCACTCGTGTCTCCAACTGTCTCTCGGTCATCTCTTCCTGGATGTCCCAGCGATTTCTTAAACTTAATATGTCTAAGACTGAGCTAATCATCTTCCCTCCCCCCTACATAACCACACTTCCCACAATTTCCTTATCAATTGATGGCACAACTATCTCCTCTAGCCCCAAAGTGCGCTGTCTTGGAGTTATCCTGTACTCCTCCCTCTCCCTCAAACTACATATCCAGAATTTCTCACAGTCCTGTTGTTTTCATCTTAAAAATATTTCCAAGATTAGACCCTTTCTCACCTAGGATGCCACTAAAACCCTCTTTCACTCATTGGTCATCTCCAGATTGGACTACTGTAACCTCCTCCTATCTGGCCTCCCCAAATCCCTTCTCTCCCCTCTCCAGTCTGTCCTCAATGCTGCTGCTCAGCTCATCTTCCTCTCAAAATGCTCTGCATCTACCTCCCCTCTCCTACAAGCTCTCCACTGGCTCCCCTTCCCTTTTAGAACACAAGTTAAGGTTCTCACACTCACTTACAAAGCCCTCAGCCATTCCTCTCCCATTTACATCTCTGATCTCATCTCCCTTCACTCTCCTGTCTGCCCTCTTCATTCAACAAATGCACACTGCCTCTCATACCAATTGATTACTTCCTCCCACTCCCACCTCCAAGATTTTGCCCGCGCTGCTCCCCACCTTTGGAACTCTCTCCCTTAACTTGCTGCTACATACTCCTCTCTCTCTGCCTACCCCATCTGTTTCATCCCCATCTGTCTGCCCCCCCCCCTTAGAATGTAAGCTCCTATGAGCAGGGCCCTCTACCCTCTTGTGCTTCTCCTTACTCTACCTTCATCTACTTCTTACTCTCTACCAGGGCACCTAACACTTGGTTGCTTTGCATTGTTGCTTATCTGGGTGTTATGGTCGCGAATGTAGCCATGTATATTATCCATGCCCTCTAATGTATTGTATTGTACAATGTGTGGGCCTGAGATTTACAACACTGCACTCAAAGAAGAGCTTCCTTCCACCATGTCTCTACCCTCTGAAAATGTGTAGATGAGCAGTACAAGTCAACATGGTGACAAGCCTGACATAGAAATAGAGGATGCTACTGTGGAAGTGCAACAGGATGAGTGGGATATTGGTGTAGTTGATGCAGGTGCTAATGAGGAAATTGATGAGGATATTGATAATAAGGATGTTGTTTGTGTACTCTAGGTGAGGCACCATTGGAAGCAGTTGTTGCCCATGATAAGAAGAAAGCCATTTTCACGTCTGGGCATAAGATACATTTTTTTTAAATGTATCTATGTATGAACAGGCGCTCTAAGAGCAATTAAACTTGTCATGGGGGCAGCTGTGGGTATATGAGGTAACCACCCTCAATTCACATGTGGATCTTTAATTTTGATAATAATACCTCAGCGCTCAACCTGTATGTGATATAGTAATAGGAATAAATTGATAAAGGTCTGTGTGTTTCTTTAAAATTGTTTAATTGTCAATTAATGTTAACACTGTCAAATGTTGGTATTTGCTGTTAACAGGTAACCTACAATGTTAACTAAATTACTATTAGCAGATTAGATACAATTTGGTAAAAAAATCACAAGTATATGAGATACGGGTGAATGAGCCAATTATTAACAAGTAATGAATAGATTTGTATTTAGAAAATGTATCAAAATAGCTAATTAATTAAGAAACATGTATAAATTGATGCTTAAGTGCTGTGAAAACGCCAGCTGGCTCTAAGCTGATATAGGACATCCACATGTAACATCACAGTACATATAGATCACAAACTGACATGGGGATGGGTGGGTGTGTGGGAATGTGTAATATAGACATATACAATTGTGCTATGCATAGGTACTGGGGGTAGTGGGAGATGGGGGAGGGATATATTTTGTGTCCCGATGGTATCCAATATGCTTTGTCCAAAATATGTCCTGCACAGGGAACCCAGGATGCTTGCTGCTGGAGTAGTGGTATGCTGCTTGATAGAATATTGTTTTGGCCACTGGTGTCTGGCCGCTGAATGCCCCATGGGTGACTTACCCTTCCTGGGCTGCAGAGACTCCGGTCTCTCTCTGTGTATTGCGGAGTGAGACGGTCACCACTGGAGTTCAGCCGCTGAAGTCCCGTGGGTAAAGCTTCCCTTATCGGCTTGCTGAGACGCTGGTCTCTCTCTATGCGGTGTGTTCCTCCGGATGGTTCTTGCAGTGAAATCTGCTTCGTCAGCCATGTGGTCCAGGATCCCGCTGAAATGCCTGGCTGTCAGTGTGCTAGTAATGCACCTGCAGCTTGGTCGGGCCGTGGCATAAGTGTTAGCATGTCAGCGTATCAGCGCGCTGTCCCGATCAATGCTGGGTATCTTCTGCTGCTAGTGGTGGTGTCAGTACACCAACGCGTTTTGGCTCTGTCTAGCCTTTTTTCAAGGTGTATCATCCCGTTCTCTTTGGACTCCTATAAATCCTTAAATGTTTAATTGTTCCTTCCATGTAATTGGTTGTACTTCTCCGGGGGTGTGGTAAACATGATTGAGTCGTGGGGGTGACACAATGGGTATTGTTTGACAGAATGGTGAATTGTATCTGAAATATATAAGTGGTGCTGATATTATGAATCCAATAATACATTAAATATTATATTGACTAAATTGGCTTAATTCAAGTCAATTGAATCGAATTAAAATGAAACCTTAAGGTTAAACCTTTTATTGTATGATTTAGAATTTTATAGATATTTTAGATATATTCACAGACTGATACTTCTCTGTTTTGAAAAATTGATATTTAATCACTAAGGGGATATCTCGTGGGATATTATTAATAAACATTTAACTGTATTCTGTCTTGGCCTGTGTGCAGTATTGATGATAAAATGTACAATGCAATCTGCATATCCTCCATCTTAACATAATTGCCTCATTGATTTAATACCCTTACATATTCTACTATCTGAATTAATGCATGTGGTTTTGATACTACTATTTTCAAATGATGAATATTTTTAAATATTTTAAATATTTAAAATAATTCCTATTCCTTAAATCCTTCATCAAGTGTCCCTCCTTTTATTTCTAACTTTATGTAATCTGTATGGATGCGTACTGGAACCTGAGCTGTTTGTGGATGGTTAATGTGTTGGTTGTGCAATAAATATTGCGAAGTAGAGCTTACGATTATAGTTTCACCTATGAAATTATTGTTGTAGATTGTGTTCTTTTAAAGTATATTTTGTATCTCTAGGTCTATGTTAAGACCATTTGGTTGTAATGTGTCCAGAGTCGTTATCCATTTGATTTCTGCTTTGCTAATTTTTTTGTTGTGGTCTCCTCCTCGCCAATTGGATTTTACTTTTTCAAATGCTTGGAATGTGAGTTGACTTGGATCTTGATTGTGCCATTGCTTAAAGTGCTGGGAGACACTGTGCATCTCGAAACCATTTATGATATTTCTCCTGTGCTCTCCAATTCTCTGATTTAATTGCCTGGTTGTCTTTCCGACGTATTGTTTGCCACAGGGGCACTCCAAAACATAGATAACCCCTTTTATATCACATGTTATGAATTGTTGAATTTTAAATGTTTTCTTTGTATATTGGAAATAAATATTGCTGTCAGTTTGGTTGTTTTGCTTCCCATAGTGAGACAATTTTTACACTTTCCACATCGGAAGAAGCCTTTCATTCTACGTGTCATGATAATTGATGTTTGTTGAAGGTCTTCTGGTTTGATGTGGTTTTGAACCAGTTGCTTTCTAATATCTGGGGCCTTTCTGTAAACTATTGATGGTCTTGATGGAAGAATGGATCTGAGTGTTTCATCTTTTAACAGTATTTTCCAATGTCTGTTTAGGATCTTTTTTTATCTGTGTTGAAGCTCTATTATATTATGTTATAAAGTATACTGATTGTTCATTCTTGTTGACCTTCTTTTTTTCTTTGTATGTTAAGAGAGTTTTTCTTTCCTTATTCAGTACTTCTGTATATGCAGTCTTTATGGTCTTTCCTTCGTATTTCTTTTCCAGTAGTTGTGTTTTGAGTACTTCTGATTGCTGTATGTAGTTGTCCGTGGTTGTACAATTCCTCCTAAGCTGGGTAAATTGACCCTTGGGAATGTTTCCCAGCCATTTGGGGTGATGGCCACTTGTGGCCTGGATGAGAGTATTGACATCCATGTTTTTATAGTGGATTTTTGTTCTTATTGTCCCTTCTTGTATATATATATCCAAATCTAAAAATTGGACCAAAGTTTTACTGTATTGGGTGGTGAATTTGAGGTTTTTGTTATTGTTGTTAATTTGGCTGATGAAAGTTTCCAAGGTCTGCTCACTTCCTTCCCACACAAACAGGACATCATTGATATACCGCCTCCAGAGGACCAAGCTCGCCCCAAAGTCATGAGATAAAAAGATAAAAGATAAAAAATTCCACCTCTTACTGGTGGCATTATTTTTACCCAAATCCAGACAACAATTCTCTTGCCATTTGTAGTGTTTGTAAAGCCACAGTAAGCAGAAGTAGGAACTTAGGAACCTCCTCCATGTTACAACATTTGTAGTGCATGCATGAAAAGTTTTTGTCAAAAACAGGAACTTTTTGCTAAAAAGTAACAACAAGCAAAATCCTGACAACATTTGTAAAGGAATCTGTACCATTTGTGAAGCCAAAGTTAGTAGAAGTAGGAATGTTAACCATCTAGGCACCTCCTCCCTGTTATGTGAAGCGAGTTCATGCAATTTATTTAACAATATTATAATAATTTGTAAAGTAATAACAAGCAGTCCAGTATCAGCAACCAGCAGTTTTGACCAGCACATGCGATCTCCATAATGACAAGCAGTCCAGCATCAGCTAGTTCTTTTCTCTCTGCTAGAGCTAAGCACCTGCAATCTCTACATCCAACACCTTCAGCATCTTTATCCTAAATCATGAACAGAATTAGTCCTGCATCCAATTTCATGTCCTCCCCTATCCAGGATTCCTTAGAAGAATCCTTGAGTGCTAGGCCTGCTGCTGCTGGGGTTGGATCTTCATCCCAGAAGGGGACCAAGAAGACTACTACTAGTAGCAGTTTAAAAAAAACAATTGACTGTTAAACAATTCTTTGAAGAGAGAAGCAAGTATGACAGCTGTCACCCAGTTGCACAGTAGATCGCTGCCATCACGATGGCTATGCTAGTATTAGATGGTGAAATAATAGAATTTGAGGATGATGGTGTGGAGGAAGTGCAACAGCAGGATGAGGGGAATATTCGTGTCCTATCTGATGCCTATGAGGATGCTGATGATGAGGATGTTGTTTGTGTAAATCAGTAATGTGGCAGCAGTTCTTGCTTGTGATAAAAAGAAAGCCTTTGTCATGCTTGGGATAAGAACAGAAAAGCCACCTCTTGGGTGTGGAATTATTTTAACCAACGTCCTGACAACATTTGTGAAGGAATCTGTACCATTTGTAAAGCCTAAGTTAGTAGAAGTAGGAATGTTAACCATCTAGGCACCTGTCAGGATGCAGCCTGGGATTGGCCACTACTCACCTCCGCGCCGGTGTCCTTGGGCTTAAGTGTTCAGTCACTGACAGTGGAGGTGAGTGGTGACTGAGTTTTCTCCCCAGGGTCTGCTAGGGCTTCCGTGTGTGCATTCTGGTTCCCATGGTAGCGGGCATGGGCGCAGTCATGTTGGTCCATATCACCTGACTAGTCTCTCCCAATGGTAGTCCTGCGGTCTCTCAGCTGATCCTCTGATCCAATGACCAACTGCCTAGGCGTATTTAGGTCTGACTCCAGGAACAGGAAGTTGCCTGATCAAATTCATTCCCTTATTTATTTCAAGTCTTCAGTGTTCCAGCGACTGAGTACTTTTATTTCACTCCAGGCTACTTCTTGTTTTCAACTTCTAGTTAATTCCAGTTCAGAGTGCAGTTCAGCTTTTCTTGCTGAATCCCTGTGTTAAATGTATTTGCTCTCATGCTGAATTCAGTTGTGCTGTCCAGTTCTCTCCCTGTGTTACATGTTTCAGCTGTTAAGCTAATTACCAGTATTCTGAGTTTCCCTTCTCATGCTAAATTTCTTGTGTTACATGTCCAGCTCTTTTCCTGTGTTTCTCAGAGCAAGTCAGCATCTGGATCTCTAGCAATTCTCAGTACATGCCTGTGCCCACATTTCTCTGTGTTTCTCAGTGCAATTCAGCATCTGGATCTCTAGCTATTCTCAGTACACTCCTGTGTCCACATCTCTGTGTGTCATTACAGCAAGTCAGTCTGAGGATCTCCCGTGTCTTCTAGAGCAAGCCTGCATCTGGTTCATTTCCAGTATTTCCAGTACCACTCCATTTACAGTGTTTCCCAATGCCATCCCATTTCTACTAATTCCCAGTTTTGTCTCATTGCTAGTAATCTCCAGTGTTACAACAGCTTTTAATAACTCCCAGTGTTATGAAATATTCCAATAATTCTCAGTGTTATTTTCTAGTATTATATTTCTGTCTTCCGCCACTCCCAGGTACCTGTCATGAGGGCCGCGACCTGCCCACTTGGTGCGGCAAATCCCAAATCCCAGTAGGAGGTTTCACTGGTGAAGACCACCAAGTGGGTTAGACTCCATGCCTCTGGGCAGGTCAAGGCAAACCTGGGTGGCCACAATATGAAGACATCTTCACTGTCACCCCCATCAGATACTGCTCTACCACCTTACCCCCTGGTTCATGGCCTCAACAAAGGTGTCCCTAGTGCCCAGTTATGACAGTGCCTCCTCCCTGTTATGTTATTTGCAGCAAGTTTATGCAATTTATTTAACAAAATTATAATAACTTGTAAAATAATACCAAGCAGTCTAGTATCAGCAACCAGCAGTTTGGACTAGCACGTGCAATCTCCACTGCCAACACCCTCATCCTCAACCTCCTCCTTAATGATTGGAAGTAGTCCAACCAAAAAATTGTTTTGTGGGGGCCCAAACAAACCAAGGACTTCAGCAACAAAAGTGGCAGTCCTCGTCACTGAAGTGCTTGGTTTGTTGTACTGTGCATATCATTTTTAATATCCAAGATAAGGGTGGGTAGGAGGGCCCAAGGACAATTCTATCTTGCACCTCTTTTGTTTGCATTATGCGCTATTTGGGGCATTGCTGACTGACATTTTCATAGTTTATTAAATTGCCATCCTGTCTGCCACTGCTGTGTGGTAATGTTAATAGATGTCCTATATATTTTTTAAAACTGCCGTGCATTTGTGCCGCTGCTCTGTTGCTTACTTTAGAAAGCCAGCTCACTGCAGCCTTGGCCTATGTTGGTGAAAAGCAGTGAAAACAATATTGTGAGCTGTGAGGTGTTCAAAATTTACTGGAAATGACTGGAAATTAATGTTATTACGTTTAATAATTCTACAGGAACAAAAACAGTCACAAATTATGTGAATTTAACTGTTTTTATCATTTAAAAAAAAAAATACAGTTCCAAAATTAAAACATGTGAGGGTTGTTTTGCAAAACCAGAACCAAACACGAAAGTTAATCCAGATCCAAAACCAAAACACAGGTGTCAGTGCACATCTCTAATTACCAGCAAGGTTGCATGTAAGCAGTGGAGATGCCAATGCATAACAACACCATTACTTACAGATTATTACAGAGGTTTCCAAATTCTGTCATTACAGTCCAGGTTTTAAGGATATCCATGCTTGAGCAAACATGACTTAATTAGTGCCTCAGGCAATTTAAATTAGCAATCTGGATTTAAGCATGGATATCCTTACAACCTGAACCATAATGGTAGGTTTCACAGAAAGGGTAGTGGACAAGTCCATTAGCCTTCCATCAGAGGTGGTAGAGGCTAAGACAGTAGAGCAATTTAAACATGCATGGGACAGACATAAGGATATCCTTCAGAAGAAGTAAGGATCCATAAGGGTTGAGGTAACAATATGTTTAAAAATAGGACAGACTAGATGGGCTAAGTGGTTCTTATCTGCCGTCAAATTCTATGCTTCTATGAGTTAGGGATACTTTGAATTATTACATTAGATACATGACAAGTCCATTAAAAGTAAGCTTTTACAAGCTTACCACATTCTAAAAATGCTGGAACAATTATTTATTTACTCAGGGATCAGGTACAATCATGCCTTTCTATACTTTGTACTTTTCAACATACTACACACATGTCATGTGTGTACACAAAATTAAATCTGTGTACTGATGCAATATTTCCTTGGTGTTAGCTACCCAATACAGACTGCTAAATCTTATAACTTTTCATAGCAAGTATATAATATGATTAGCATACTTACGGTGAGCATTCCTGTCTCAGAGCCTCAAAAGGACTGCGCCAAAAGTCATGCCAGCATCCACCAGGATCCCAGCTAACAGTGTAGATGACTACACATCTTGTGGTATGTTGCAACTTTTACCCTATTATTGATATTGGGCATTGCCACCACCAGTCGGTGAACCATAACCTCCAGTGGTATCACTAGGGGGGTATGGACTGTATCAGATGACACCATGTAAGGCAAAAAGAAGAAGAGGGTGTTCTAACAAGGGGCACTCATGGATTTATCATATATCAGATGATCTCATCAAGGATCCTCTCTTATGGGGATCTAAGAATATATAATAACATTTATATAAATAAAATATAACTTAATTAATCTTTAAAATATCATAATCAGCTAAATATTAAAGTGCAAAATATGTGAAAGTGATGTTGTGTGAGACAATACTAACAATAAAGTAAAATATTGTGTCCACTCTCAATTAATGAATCGTTATTATATTCGATATTTATTATACAGTAGCCTTCCAAGTTGTGAATGGATATATTCATATGTCTATAATGGCAGCACTCCTAACTATTTTCAGGTGTTGATTTCCACTAAAATTAGTGGTATTGCAGTTTTAGTCTCCCTTTAAATGCAGTAGATACATATACCAGTAACAATTATTATCTGGATAATATCTCCTCTATAAAATTGTGGTTTTCCTCCCCCTTATCAATAATACTTGGTATAGGATATCCTTATTCTAATGCGTCAATGTTGATCAATAGCCCTTATTATAACCAACTCACATATATGTGTCTACACATAATACTGGTTCCATTTCTCATGGTATGCTAAACCGTGAGTTGATTGGTATGTCCTATTAAAAAATAATTAATGGACTATCCATATCATATGTGTAGACAATTGTTATACATGATGTATCATAGGTAATTACCAAATGTGTTCTGTTTCCAATATATCCCAACTCATACAGGTCTGTTAGCCATTTGTCATACAGTATATTGAATTTCATCCGTGTATATTGTGTATCATATCACTACTATGACTCAGGTCTGATGTATGGATTACACTGAATAAAATCTAATGTTTGTCTCCTTCAATTGTAATTGTCCCCTAATATATGATTTCAGTAATCCAGTCAGAGGTATAACAGTTACCTACACCCAAGCTAGCATGGTATTAGTTAATCCCCACAATCTCCGGTAAAGCTATTCAGCTATTCAGGATATGAGATTTGTTTGATTCCAAGCCCTCATACACTGCAGGGACATTGAAGTATAGAGTTTAGCTATCTAGACAGATATTGGAAACATAGGGCCAAATGTAATAGGGTGAGAGTTTAGAAAATGTGAGAGTTTAGCAGTAAACTCTCACATTGGTTGCGTTTTATCTTCAAAATGGGAAAACATCTGAATGAGATTATAAATCGTGAGAATTTTTAAAGTCTAAAAAAACATGCAAGTTCACTCTGTTACTTTGTTTTTGGACTTTATTACATTGGCAAAGTTTAAAAAGTGTCAGAAACTCTCACTTTTCTAAACTCTCACCCTATTACATTTGGCCCATAGTATTCATTGTTGTTGGGCACATAAAAGAAACACTATAACGGTTTAAATGAATGTCAGGACTTCCACATGGTGCTGCAATCCTCAAGAAGAACCTGACGGCAGCGTAACTACTCGTTTATCATATGTATCCATTTCACATTGTTAACTGTATGCGGAGGGCGAGCAATGGACCATGATCAGAGACAAACACCATACACGATAACACGCGTGCATGGTGTACCCTTCCTAACGTACGTTTCTCTTACTGCTTCATCATAGGATCACCACCCAAGGGGTGACACCAAAATAGCATAGCTGCTCTGTGCACATCATCCACATTGTGCCATGAGCTTAGAGAGGATGGGGGCTGTCCAGCAGCAATAGGAGCACTGAACAAGCTCCCAGTATGATAAGAATGGCAGTGCCAGATTAAGGTCCTCATGGGCCTGGAGCTGAAATTTCTGAAGGGCCTACCTTGTGCTAATGCAGGGGGTGTGACCAGTGCCACAGGAGTGTGACTAGTGATATGGGGTGTGTGACCAGTGTTGTGTGGTTGTGTTCTCCATAGGGGTGTTGGTAAATTTGGCAGCATCGCATCCCCCATAGAAACCTATAGGGGATGCGGATGCCAGTGGGAATGGAGTGATTGCAGCAGGTATTGGAGATTTCTGCTGCAGTCCATCTTTCATAAACCTAGGGAAAATGTAATATTTGCTGTTTACCCCCGAAAACTGGGGTTTTCGGTGATATAGCCGCAAGTATACAATGATAAATGGGCACCTAGGCCTGAACTGAAGCTCCTCCACAACACCAGCTGGTGACTCACAAACAAAAAAATAAAAATACAGCTGAGATTGCACATCGGAACCCACATGGAATGTCTGCACATGTGACCAGGCAGAGACAGAAGGAATGGGAAAGAACAGGAGAAGACGGGATGAACACAGAGTGAAAATAAAGATAGAAGGAAGACAGTTGGAAGAACTGGAGACGGGAAGAAAGAATTAGAAGAGAGGAACACAGGAGGAAGAACAGAGAGTGGGAAGGAAACAGGGAGAGACAGTAGGAACACAGGGGGAGACGGGAGGAACATGGAGGGGTAGAATAAGGGGAGAAAGGAGAAAATGGAATAAAAAATGTCCAAAATAAATAGATACACAAAATAAAGCTGGGTGTACACTGAGACGGTGTTGACACGATATGTTGTTTCCGGCCAAATTGGAATGACATATCGGCGCATTGCTCAGTGTGTACGGCCAATATGCACAATCGCACAGTCGCATGCGGTATCATCTGGTCAGCTGTGCTGCACGTCCATCACATGTGGCCACATTGCAAGAAATGAGGACAGATCCAGGGATCATTCTATCATTCATTACCTTGTTCTGATGTGTACCCAGGATCCTATATGTTGGCCCGACATAATATATGTGTGTATGTATATATATATATATATATACACACACACACACACACACATATATACACATACACATATACATACATTTATACACCTGTTGCACCTGATTTAATTGGTACTGGAATCTGGATTGTTGAAGCAGAACCACCACTTTACTGAGGATCATTGTGTTCATCCATCAGTAGTTACAGGCTGTACATACTACTGCACACTGCACAGTCATCATGCGGGGAGTGGAATAGAGGAGCTACAGGAACCAGAGCCATGCAGGCTCTGTGGTGAATGGTCCTATCCAGGCAAAAAAACAATAGTAGAGCAGTCACTCCAGTTTCCAGTGCACCTTTAGTTAAGCCCCAAATGGTGAGGGGGGACTGGGGGAAGGGGATGTTGCTGCCCGTGGATGGGGGTGAGGCCTCAGTCAGGGGGGGTCTCGGGCTGTTTTGATGGGAGGACCTGGAGCTGAAGCTCCACCCACCCCTTTGTTAATTCAGCTCTGAAGAATGGGTGCGTGAGACTCAGTCATGCTGCCAGAGCATGTCATCTCTAACATGAGGCCATGCCCACTTTCATGTGCACCGAAGAGGAGTCCACAGTAGCACACTGGGTTACACCAACCCAAGTGACACCATTGGGACTTGTAGCTTACGTTTGCTGAAGCTGGTGGCACTCACGATGGCAGTGATAGTCTCTGATTGGTTAGGACTATATAAAAGGGACTGATATGCTATTATTGGTTGCTACAGCCACATGAGTTCTCACACAGGTATGCAGTCGGGAATCCGGTGGACCTAATCCCGACAGCCAGCTTCCCGACTGTCAAATCCTGGCAAGGGTCTAAAGACAGGCGTCGATATGCCGACACCTGTCACTAGACATACGCCGGGAGCCCGACGCCCGGCATTCCGATCGAAGGGACGCCAGGTGCCGAGCGCAGATAGCCGTGGGGGGGAGGGTTAGGTTTAGGGTTCATGGGGGGACTTAGAGTTAGGCACCCCCAAGGGAGGTTAGGTTTAGGCTAGGGGAAGGGTGGGTTAGTGTTAGGCACCCCTGGGGGGACTAAGGGTTAGGCACCCCCGGGGGGACTTAGGTTTAGGCGGCGGGGAAGGGCGGTTAGGTATAGGCACTTAGAGGGGGAATTAGGGTTAGGCACTGGGGGGGGAGATTAGGGTTAGGCACCCCTAAAGGAGGGTTAGGGTTAGGGGGTAGAAATAGGTTAGTATATACTTACCTGGGGACGATCGGGATTTCCTCTGCTGGGATTCCAACCGCCGGGCATGGGTCCGGTGGTAAATCATACCAATCCCGCAGAGCACAGTGGTCTACCAGATGGAAGGGATCATGTTGGTGAGTTTGGGTAAGCAGGAAAATATGGTTTACTATGTAGCAAATGGGTGTGTCTGTGGTACTGTATGTTTACTTTAGCCAGCCGCTCCTTTATTTTCATCTTCACATTACATCAGAAGCATTCAATCTCCGTGTCCAGCCTAAGCCTTTTGCTGCACTGACAGCTGGCAATCTCCATGTCTAGCCTTGTGCTGCACTAGCAGCTTGTAATCTTGTTCGCCTGGATAACACACTCTGGACCTCATTCAGAGGCAGTCGTTAGTTGCAAGTGGTCGCTCTGAATCAGGGCGGCCGCTTGCATCCTGAACGGCCGCCTCCTTGTCGATCATTAAGCTGTGGGTTACCACCCACAGCTTAACGACCGACCAGGTTGATGGTCGCGATGGTGATCACCATCGCGACCATCGGGGCTTACGACCAGAACCTAAGTTTGGGTCTGAGCACTCGTAAGCCCGGGAGAGCTTTCTGCTCTGATGGAGCAGGAAGCTCCCCACTAACATCAGTAATGATGTCAGTGTGGCCGCCGACAAAACGGTAGGCATTCGTAAAGGAACGCCTCCATTTTGGAAACCACCCCCCGGCCCGCCTACCAAATGGGGGCAGCTGTCGATCAACATCGACAGCCGCCCCTTTGGTAATGAGCTCTGGAGCGACAGACTCTGAATGAGGTCCTCTGTGCTATGCTACCAACTAACTAAAAACAGAAAGCATGGCTCACCGCGTCTTTCCCCGGAACCTGATGGCAGGGGCAACGCTGTGTAAGATACATACTCCACGCTGCACTAGTGTCTCGGTTCAAACGGCATGGCTCAATGCGTCTTCCCCAGAGCTGGGTAACAAGGGCAGGCATGTATATAATGATTCTACAGTGTTTGGCTGATATCTGGAAAGGCACTTACACCGGTCATACAATACGTGCAGCGTGTGCACCCAAATCATCCTTGATGCGTTTTTCATTCTATGAAAGTTTCCTAAGAAGGATAAAGAGTGTCTCCCAATGGCTTACTTTATCTGACAACCCTCCAATCCAATTAGATGCATAATTAGTCCTTATTTAATGCAACTGCATTTGTCAATTTCTTGTGCAAATGTTACCAAACATTAAAACTGCTCTTTAAGAATACTTATAGAGTAAATTAAATACAAATCAAAAAACATCTTCCAACTGTAATTCTTGTTCATATCATTATATGCTGAACATTGAGTTGAAAAGTACAAATTAATAAGTTAATTAATATAAAAAATATACATTTAAATGTCGCTATATTGAAATTTATACATAAACCCATTGCAATATAACAAGGATGTAAAAATATATAGACTCATCTTAAAAGTACAAATAATATCAAACATAAATAATATAAAATATATCTAAAATAATATAAAATATCTCTAAAGAAGCTTTGGTAAATGAGATCTTTTACAGAAATTCTAGGTCCACTATTTTGTTTAGACCATCAGGATATAAAGATCTCATAGTGTAAATCCAATGTGCCTCTCTCATGCGCAACCTCCTAAATCTATCTCCTCCTCTAAACATGTTATCAATGTGTTCTAACCCCCATATCTTTAACCCGGTAGGGTCCCCATCATGTTCATCTCTAAATGGTGGGAGACATTACGATTAATATTTTTATTCAAGATGTTACGCCTATGTTCTAAAAAGCGCTTTTTTAAAGGGTGAGTAGTGCGGCCCACATATTGTAGATACACTGCAATATACAAACCACATAGGCAGTGTTACAATTTACAAAAGTTTTTAGGGGTTGTGTCTCTTAGGGGACTGTGAAGGTAAAGGATTTAGCATTATTTTGCATGAAGGAGCACGTCAGACACCTTCTATGGTTGCAGCAATAATTCTCTCCTGGTTTAGACTTCAACCATATAGATTTTTTTTCCATTTCTGAGGTGTACATACCGGGGGCCAGCATTTAGTTTAGACTTTTCGCTTTTCTAAATATAATAGATGGTTTAGATATAAGATTTTCTTACAAAAAGAGTATCTAGTAGGAGAAGTGAATACTTATTATTTATAATTTTAGCCACTTGCTGAGTTATTAAACTTAGATGCTAATATTACAGATGGATTAAAGTATTTATTTTTTGTTTTTTTGTTCTTTTTTCCTTAAGTAAACAAAAGTAAACCTCTATTTAAATTTCTAGTTTTTGTATAGGCTTTTGACACCAATGAATTTGGGTATCCTTTATTTTCAAAAGTCTTAAGCTGGCCACACACTAGACCAATTTACATCCAACCAGCAAACTTGTTGATTGGTTGGAATGAAAATCTGGTAAGGAATGGGAGTAACTGATGATCAGCAATTTGCTCCTAAATGCCAGAAAACAGATAAAAATGGTCGTCAGACAAGTTTGTTAAATGTTTGATCTAAACAATTTGTTCAAACAACAGTTTTTGTCCATTTTCAGGTGTTTGGGAGCAAATTGCTGATTGTCATTTGCTTTCATACCTAACCAGATTTTCATTCCAACCAATCAACTAGTTGGCTGGTTGGATGTAACTTGGTCTAGTGTGTGGCCAGCTTTAGATAATTCATCTGCTTTTTTTCAAATTTATTAAGGGAGGAACAATTATGTCTAAGGCAGCACAGCTGGCCCATAGGAATACTGGATAACCAGTTTCTGTGGTGATTGCTGGAATACTCAATATATGTATTACTATCTACTTCTTTTTTGAAGATGTAAGATGCAATTCTCCCCTCGGAGGCTACAAGGGTTATATTCAGAAAGTTGGTCCCCCTTTTGGTGGGGGACATTAGTATATAAAGCTGTTACATCGCAAGTTAAAAAATAGTAACTATCTTTCCAAGCTATATCTTTCACCATCCGCAAAACGTGGGTGGTGTCTTTGATATAAGATTTCAGAGAGACAACAAAGGGTTGTAAATAATGGTCAACATATGCTGATAAATTAGAAATTAAAGACTGTCACGACCCTGTCTAGTTTTCACCTTTTTGCCTGTAGACTTACCCCTGCCAACTGTCTCCATGGATTTGTATGTGTGCTTTGCCTGGAGAATCTGCTCCGGTCATGCTGGCTGCAGCACTTCTCCCTGCATTCCTTCCACGCTGATTGATCACCTGGCCTCTCCTCTGTCTGGGAACATTGCTGGTCTTGATTGGAGTCGCAGGTGTGGTTCTGATTCTCAGTTCTGTATAAATGAATATTCCCTCTGCATGTTGTGCCTTCCACCACTCAGAATGCCACTGCCAGACCCCTGTCCATATCCACCAATTGCTGCCAGACCCAGGGTATATATATCCTCCCCTGATAGCATTCTGGGCCCGAACATCTCATTACTTCCCATAGTGTATGGTTCGTGCTGTTTCCATCTACAAGTGTATCCCTGTCTCCTGCTGACAGCAACCCCTGGTGCTTCCAGAAAACCTGCTACAGCAATACCTGGCAATCCAGAAAACCTGCTACAGCAATACCTGGCAATCCAGAAGTCCTGCTACAGCAATACCTGGCAATCCAGTAATTCTGCTAGTCCCCAGGCCAGTGCAACTCCTGTGTTTTCAGCATCAGCTATAAATGAGTTCCTGTGTTCTGACCTTAGTCCTGTGCTCTGCTGCTAGCCCTACTCCTGGTTGGTCTCTGGCACCCTGCAAACCTGCATCATGTTACCCTGCCGTGCTTCCTGCTGTGGATCAACTCTTACTCCTTCTACCTACCCACTCCCTCCCTGAATCTAAAATCCCAGATCTACCCATTCCTTCCTGAACCTGTTATTCCCAATTACCCAATCCAGCCTGCACCTGAGTTCCAGCCTTTGTCACAGCATTTCCGGATTACCCTGTTTAGCCCTCATCTCAGCATTACCTGATTTCCCTTCAGCCATTGTCACGTCACTCATGTCCAGAGTCAAAGCCCAAGTTCTTCAGTTCAATCCACGTCACTCCAGTCAGGAGTCAAGTCCAAGTTCTTCAGTTCAATCCACATTATTCCAGTCCAGAGTCAAGTTCCAAGTTCTTCAGTTCAATCCACGTTATTCCAGTCCAGAGTCAAGTTCCATGTTCATCAGTTCAAATCCACGTTACTCCCATCCGGAGTCAAGTTCCAAGTTCAACAGTTCAACTCAGCAAGTCTTCCTGCCGGTTCCAGTCTGGTTCCTCCAAGTTCCCTACTGGTTCCAAGTTCCAGTCATTTATCATCAAAGGCAGTTCTCACTGCCACATAAATCTTGCAATAGAGCTATTCACCTCATCTGTGGTTCCAGTCATGCCAGTCTCCGTTGAATCCCGCTCATCAACTGAGACAGGTAACTCACAGACACCAATCGTGACAAAGACCCAATACCCTTAATAATAGAGTGACCTGGCATATTAGTGACGGATTTGTGATTTTCAGCACGTTTAATAAACTGAAGTGATAGCGATCGTAGGAAATGAAAAATGTAATTCTTCTCTGGATATAACCCATTATCTAGTCCTCCATTCAATATAACTCTCAATTGCATCAAAAAAGGTGATGTGGCGTCAGAGGGCAGAACTGTATAAAATACCTTGTTGTTCAATTGATGTTTTGCCTCTGCCACATAGTCACTGGTAGTTAAAATAACGGTCCCCCCACTTTTATCAACCTGTTTTATAGTAATTGATTTATCTTTAGATACATTTTTTAAAGCATATTGGGCCTGATTCAGAGCCGCTCGTAAGCGGCCGCTCGTTCGTTCCGAGCGATGTTAGCCCAACTGCGCATGCGTACGGATCATTATACGCATGCGCTAACCAGTCAGTGCGGCCGAAATTCATGTGCTCGCAAAATAGCGAATGCCTGCTATTTTGAGTGACAGAAAGAGGCGTATGTGGGTGGTAACAGGGGAAGGTGCTTGAAAATGGGGAGTGGAAATCAGAACGCAGGCGTGCTTAAAGGTCAAAACGGGCGTTTTATGGGTGTGCATATTTAAAACAGCAGCGTCATTGACCACGTCACTGGGTTATTTTATAGTCAGAACTGCTCGCAAAATTGTGGTAGCAAACACCAACCCCAAGAATAGCGAGCAGTTCATACCCTTGTCGATGTACTCGATTAATCTAATAAATAGCGGACATGACGTAGGATGCGAGCGGCCAGGGGGCGTATTTTTCCAAAAAACGAACGCAAGTTTTGTTCGCTCATTCAGACATAGAGGCGTGAACAGACCGCAAACAGCGAACGGTTCATTTGAATAGCCACCCCTTGTTTTAGAACGAACGACCGCAAATAGCGAGTGGCTCTGAATGAGGGCCTTTGTTCTTTAGGTGTTAAATTATTACATTTAGGTTTTCTGTTTTTCTCGCATAGGGTTTTAAACTGAGATAGAAGGCCTGATTCAGGTTTGGAAATAGAGTGAGATATCTCACTCAACTGTTCATCTTGGTGAAACCATGCTGCACTGAAGGTGGGCAGATTTAAAATGTTCAGAGAGATTTAGATTTGGGAGGGAGGTGTCTAAACTGACATCTTAATTGCAGTGAAAAAGTAAAGATGTGCAGTATACAGTATGTGGGTTAAATTCAAAAGCAGCCAGTATTTACCCTGCATGCAAAAAAATTTATGTATTTGCACCCCTTGCATTGCAATATGGTTTGTCCAGGTTCAGTTAAGAGCTATTTCTCACTCTATTCCCAAAGCTGAATAAGGCCTAGAGTGTTTTTATAGAATGTATCAATACATACATTTTTAAAATGAAATGGAAAAATATGAGATATGGTAAGAACTTACCCTTGTTATCTCTATTTCTACGAAGTCCATAGGGTTCCACAGGATACCTTGGGGTATAGGTGTGACGTCAGTCGCAGGGCACCAAAGAGTTAAGCTTTCAGCCTCCCAGGATACACTAGTTAGTTACCAAGCCATAGGCCGGAGAAGGAGAAGGAAGAGAGAGAAAAAAGATCTGGACACACACAAGAATCACATTCTCACCAGAGGGAGATGGAAAAACCGGTGACCAGAGCAAAGCCCATCTGCAGCACAGGTGCGACAGGGCGGGAGTCCTGTGGAACCCTATGGACTTTGTAGAAATAGAGATAACAAGGGTAAGTTCTTACCATATCTCATATTTTCTACTTCAGGGTCCATAGGGTATCCACAGGATACCTTGGGGATGTCCCAAAGCAGTATCCTTTAAGGGTGGGGACACTCTTGTGCAGAAAGGAGAATCCGCCGCCCGAAGGAAGCATCCTGAGAGGCGAAGGTGTCAAACCTGTAATACCTCACAAAGGTATGGACAGAGGACCACGTAGCAGCCTTGCAGATCTGGACTGCAGAGGCTCCACGTCGAGCTGCCCACGAAGGATCCACAGACCTAGTGGAATGAGCCTTCAGAGAAGGAGGAACCGGTAGGCCTTCATGAAGATAAGCTTCAGAAATAGCCATACGGATCCAGGCTGCCAAAGTTTGCTTTGAAGCAGGCCAACCCTTTTTACAGAAGCCATAGAGGACAAACAAAGCGTCCGACTTCCTAAACGAAGAAGTGCGGTCAACATAAGTCCTTAAGGCCCGCACAACATCCAAAGAGGCCTCACCCACGGAAAGACCCGGTGAGTTAAAGGCCGGAACAATGATTTCCTCATTAACATGAAACTGGGAAACAACTCTGGGAAGAAACTCAGGCCGAGTGCGGAGTACTGCCCTGTTCCCATGAAAAACCAAGAAAGGGGGTCTACAAGAAAGAGCCCCTAACTCAGAAACACGTCTGGCCGAAGCAATAGCCAGAAGGAAAACAGTCTTAGCTGTTAGCCATTTAAGATCCACTGATCCCAGTGGTTCAAACGGCGGTCCTTGGAGAGCCCTCAGGACCACAGCCAAATCCCAAGGCGCCACAGGTGGAACAAAGGGCGGCTGAATGCGGACAACACCTTGCATAAAGGTGCACACATCCGGA
This sequence comes from Taudactylus pleione, assembly GCA_031769625.1. Classification (NCBI taxonomy): domain Eukaryota; kingdom Metazoa; phylum Chordata; class Amphibia; order Anura; family Myobatrachidae; genus Taudactylus; species Taudactylus pleione. Next base: position 6,572,294 of record JAUIMM010000572.1, read on the forward strand.
ATTGTAGCAATCCTACGGTGAAACCAGACAGACAGGGCCGAAACCTGTACCTTCAAAGAAGCAAGACGAAGCCCATGATCTAGTCCCGCTTGCAGGAAGGCGAGAATCCGAGACAGACGAAACTCCCGCGGTGCATACCCTCTCTGTCGACACCACTGGAAGAACGTATGCCACACGTGATGGTATATCCTCGCGGAAGACGGTTTCCGAGCTCGCAACATGGTACGCACCACAGACCTGGAAAACCCCCGGGACCTCAGCATGGCCATCTCAACAGCCACGCCATCAAAGACAGCCGAGTCAGGTCCGGGTGACGACAAGGACCCTGAGACAGGAGGTCCGGTCGTAGCGGCAACCGCAGAGGACTGTCCACGGACAGACCCTGAAGGTCTGAGAACCAGTGCCATCTGGGCCACGCGGGAGCTATCAACAGGAGCGTCAATCCTTCTTGTTTGAATTTCCGGATTACCCGTGGAAGAAGGGAGACCGGAGGGAACAGGTATGCGAACCGGAACGTCCACCGGATGGACAGAGCATCCACCAGAGACTCCCCTTCGTCTCTTGTGCGAGACCCGTACACCGGCAACTTGTTGTTGTGCCGGGACGCCATGAGGTCGATCTCTGGAAGACCCCATCTGTCCACCAGTAGTTGAAAAACATCCGGGTGCAGGGACCATTCCCCCGGATGAACGTCCTGGCGACTTAGAAAGTCCGCCTCCCAATTGAGCACTCCCGGGATGAAGACCGCTGATATGGCCGGAAGATTGCGCTCTGCCCAAACCAGGATCCGAGACACCTCTACGAGAGCCGCCCGGCTTCGGGTTCCTCCTTGCCTGTGTATGTAGGCCACGGTGGTAGCGTTGTCCGACTGGACCTGTTCCGGGTGACCCTGGAGTTCCAAGATAGTGATTGGAAGCTCCGCTTCTGTCGGCGTCCACCTGCCCTGGAACAGATGTGGACCCAAAACTGCTCCCCAGCCCCAAAGACTGGCGTCCGTTGTCAACAGGACCCAATTTGGAACCCAGAACGGACGTCCCTCGCTGAGGTGGGTCGTCTGTAACCACCAAGCAAGGGACAGGCGAACCTCCAGGGTGAACACAATCGTCTGGGACTTCAGAGACTGAAGCAGCCCATTCCACTTTGACAGGATCAGGTGCTGCAGAGGTCTGGAGTGAAACTGGGCATATACCACCATGTCGAACACCGACACCATGGAGCCCAGTAACCTCATCGCCGAGTGTAGAGACACCCGGCGGCTGTGCAGACAACTGCGCACCCTTGACTGTAAAGCAGAGATCTTTTCCTCCGTCACGAAGATCTTTTGCTGTCCCGAGTCCAATAAGGCTCCAAGATGCAGAATCCTCCGAGACGGGATTAGAGTGGACTTCTGCCAGTTGATTAGCCAGCCGTGCCGTTGCAGCAGGGCAATGGTCAGGTCCAAGTGGCGTAACAGGCGCTCTGGAGATCCCGCCACCAATAACAGGTCGTCCAAGTACGGCAACATGCGGACTCCCTGCAGCCGCAGAGAAGCCACCATGACCGCCATCACCTTGGTGAAAACACGTGGTGCTTTCGCCAGGCCAAAAGGTAACGCCCAAAACTGGAAGTGGTCACTGCGGATTGCAAACCTGAGGAACTGTTGATGGCGCAAAAGAATAGGGACATGCAGGTAAGCGTCCTGTATGTCCAATGACACAATGTAGTCCCTAGGTTCCAGCACCAGAATGATGGACCGTAGGGTCTCCATCCAAAACTTCGGTACCCGCAAAGACTTGTTGAGTGCTTTGAGGTTGAGAATCGGACGATACGACCCATTGAGTTTCTGTACCAAAAAAAGTTTTGAATAGAAACCCTGGCCCCTCTGGGAGAATGGAACAGGCACTGTAACTCCAGCCTGGAGCATAGTGTGCAATACCTTCCGCAGCTCCGTAGCCTTGTTCCGGTATGATGGTAGACCCGTGGTGAAGAATCGAGCTGGGGGTCAGTGCCGGAAGGAGAGGGCGTACCCGTGGGAGACCACCTCCAGAACCCAAGTGTCTGTCGTAGTGACCGACCAACACTGGGCGAACTGCAGCAGGCGGCCCCCCACCCTGGGATCCCCCAAAGGGAGGCCCGGACCGTCAGGCCACAGGCTTGTCATCTGGCTTGGGGGCCGGACGTCTGGTACTCCATGCCTGCTTCCGGGGCTTGACCAATTTCCTAGGGCCAGCCTGACGAGGAAACGACTGTGGTTTGGGCCTGCCCTGGGCCCTAGATGACTGAAAGGACGATGGTCCAGAACCAGAAGGAGCAGCGGCCGATGGGAGACAAGCCGATTTGGCTGCCGCCAGCGTGGCCACAATCTTATCCAGATCCGGACCGAAGAGATCTTCTCCGGTAAACGGCAATGCTTCCAGACCCTTCTTGGAATCTGCGTCTGCCTTCCAGGATCGCAGCCACAAGGTGCAACGAGCAGCTACCGCTGCTGAAGAAATTCTAGACACCAGAGTACTAATGTCTAGAGCCTCCTCATTGATGTAGGTGGCCGAATCACGGAGATTGCCAATCAACTCCGCCTGTTCGGCCGGACAGTCGGAATCAAAAGAAGCCTCTAATGAATCCGCCCAGCGCTCCATCGCTCTGGCAACCCAGCAAATGGCCATAGTCGGCCGTGCTGCCCCCCCCCCGCAAGGGAATAAGTGGACTTCAGGCAGATTTCCACCTTGCATCCTTAAGGGAGGACATGGATGGCATCGGCAATGTGGCACTACGGACAAGACGGGTCACGTGAGAATCCACCTGTGGAGGGGATTCCCACAGCAAAATAATTATCCGCGAATGGATAAGCCACCGCCAGGCGTCTCTGCGGCTGGTTTCTTTTGCCAGGCTGTTTCCACGCCTCCTCTAAATGGTCCACCAACTGACCCGAAAGAGGAAAGACTGTGGCATCGCCCTTCACGTCTTTGAAAAAGGCATACTTAGACTTAGCCGCTGGGGGAACTTCGTCCTCAATCACCAAGGCTGTGCGGACCGCCCGAATAAGTCCAGGAATATATACTTTGGACTTAGCATCAGCGTGCTTAGTATGGAGAGGTTCCTGATCGTAAGGATCCAGAATCTCCCCATCATCAGACGTCCCTTCGTCATCCTCATAAGGAGCGGACAGAGATGCCACCGGCCATTTATGAGGCCGCATCACAGACTCCCCTTGCAACACATCCGACAAGTGCTGTACAGAACTCGTCAGGGAGTTAACCCACGCTGGCTCCTGAGAAACCGGGAGCGGGGAAATAGGGAGTCTGTGGGGTACCACCAATTGTCGTGGGAAACCCTGCATGGGTGATGACACCACAGACTGCTGGGACAAACCCATCGGAGTAAACGCGGGCTGCGGAGCTAACTGGCCCACTAAAGCTGTTAGCGCCTGAGCGAAACAAGCCCAGGGCGGCTCCTGTACCAGTGCTGTAACCGTAAGAGGCCGCGCCATGGACAAACACTGCCGGCAAAGGCCCTCCGCGCTACCCTCCCCCTCCGCTAACGTTACTTTACACGTGGTACACTGTAGCCGGAGGGGAAAATCACTTTCAGACATGATGGCACCACGTATGTGACCCCTCTCACCAATTATATATTAAATAGGCGAGAGACCACCCTGCAGCACCGCACCGCAAGGGCTTAGCAGAAAGAACAGGGACAGTAATAAAGCTGACAGTCTTGAGAAGAAAAGTTACAGGCAGCAGCGCTAGCACAGTCACATACAATGCAAAGAAAATCAATTCCTGCACTAACAGCGCTGATCACTCAACTACACAGACACAGGGCCTGGTAGGACACAGCGCTGCATACACAGACCTGACCACAGCGGAGGAGAGGTATGCGGGGGGACCCAGACCACGATGCTTCCAATGCAGGCTTCCAGCAGAGTTCACCATGCTTCTGAAAAGATGGCCGCCAAGGAGCAGAGAGAAGGCTGGCCTAGGGGAGGAGCGCTGACACAGGGCCAGTCAGCACAGTGCAGAGAGGGCTGTGTGCAGCGGGGGAGGCACCGGCTGTGAGACAGGGAAGGCGCGCTCCCCTGGCATGCATTTAACCCTGGGGACGCCGCAGCGCTACCGCTCTGCTGCAGTCCGCTGTCCCAGGGGGTAGTGGAAGCACAGGTTGGTCGCCTGGCTCCACGCTGCAGCCAGTCCCCAGGGAGCCCCCTGCCTGGGGACTTAGGACCATGTGATCAGCGGGGACCCACCGCAGGACCCCGCTGCTTACCTCTGTCCCCCTTGAATCCGGCCATGGTCCGGAACATCTGGGGTCACCGCTAGCTGTGACCCCAGATGCCCACCAGCATCCCCGGATCAGTACCGGCATTCTGGTACCGGCGGGGTGTAGGGAAGACAGCATGGACGTCAGGACTGACTGTCCATGCTGTTCATCCAGATGTGCAGCCACAGCTGCATGAAGAAAAAAGCTTCAGGGGCTCTTCTAGCCCCCACTCCAACAGGTGCACCCGACTCCGGCCGGGCACCAAACTAAACTGGGGTGCCTTGGCTCGGGGGCTGGGTATAGGAGGGGGACCTAGTGCATCCTGGGAGGCTGAAAGCTTAACTCTTTGGTGCCCTGCGACTGACGTCACACCTATACCCCAAGGTATCCTGTGGATACCCTATGGACCCTGAAGTAGAAAAACAGATTTCTTTACAAATTCCTTATTATTGGAACCATTGATATCATATATTTCTAATGTTAACTCTTGTTCCTCACAAACATTTGATCAATTTTCTTGTAGTAGTTCAGCTAGTATGTGTGAGGTTCTGAATTTGTTGTGCACCCAGGGTGGTGATAGGAGCAGACACAGAAGCAGACTTAAATGAAAAAGTGGAGTTTTTAATAGGTGACTTAGAAGACATGGGAATGGCAAATGAAAAGTCAAGGTATAGCACTAAAGTGCACTTGATAACTGTAGTGGGGTTTTTAATGGGAAATGTCCAGATAGTGACAGGCAGGAACAGTCCAGTAACAAGTATGGTGAGCTGAAACAGAATACCGGTATGATGAGCTGTAACGAATGCAGGTATGGTGAGCTGTAAAAAATGCAGGCTGAGGTAATTCAGTCCAGCTGGGAGTGAAGGGAGGCAAGGTGCAGGGAAACAGCAGGTTCAGGTACTCAGGCAGGTAAAAGGTATGTGGAGGGTGCAGGTTAAATCAGCAGGTTGGAGCAGGCAAGGTTCAGGCTAATAGCATAACAGACAGGCAGGCAGGTAAGGCACAGGTACTCTCTCTCAGCCGCAGCTGAGAAACACGTTGCACTGGCAAAGGAAGGAATGCTCTGGACCTTCCTAAATACTCAGTGCCGCTCTGTGAGTGGATGGAATGAGCACATCTACCAGGATTGGACAGTCAGAATCACATAGCCACAGGCAAGATTGCGGGCGCCCATGCCAATGGAACGGAAACACCGCCAGACCTCACCAGGCCTAGTGACAATGTGCCTGCACAGAACCACATGCAGCAAATGCCCCCACCAAACACCAGCACTGCTGCCAGAGACCCCCCACCATAATGACCTTACAGGTAATACCCGGTGACTACCATGCCGAGAAACCCTGGCCATGACAGGAAGACCACTCATTTTCTAAATTTTAAATTTTGTGCAAAATAACTTTTGCAACTTATTGCTCTTACATACTTATTTAATTCAATAAATAGTTCAAAAAATTTGGAGGGGATGATGGTGCATAATTCACACCATTTTTCAATAACATTTTTCTGCTTCACTAAGTTTGTGAGAGGAAAGGTTAAAGATACTATTGGGTTTATTTGAGGAGCTTTTTGTTATCTTCAATTGTCAATTGTCTTTTCTTTCTTTGTTGTAATTCTCCTCCTCTCTTTCATCTAGCTCTAAATATCTTCCTCTTTTTTGGAGTCTTGGGGTATAAACAGTTGTTCCTGTTGTAGCTGAAAAAATTTGGAGCCTCCTCCTTCTGCTTTTGAAAAGGGGGGATTTTTTCTTGTTGAAAGCCTCTCTTTTTGGTTTAGCTCCTCAATATGAATCCTCATCTGTTGTATATGAAAATCTATAATTATCTTTCTCAGTCAATCGTGGGGAATACATATGAAGTGTGTTTGAATTGTTTGCATTTCTAACCTGGAAGGGAGAAAAGCGCTTGTTACTTCTACTTCTATGTGAAGGATTGCTATTTTTCTTTTCTTTAGAGGAACGCAATCTCTATTTAGAGATTGTTTATGGGGGCCCATTCTCAAATCATAATTTGTTTCATTAGACCCTCTTTGTTTTCTATTTTAAGTCCAAACGCTTTCTTCATTATAATATTCATAATCTCTTTGAATTTTTTTATTTATATCATATATAAGTTTTTCATACTCTGCCACTCTTCTGTGTAGAAGTGCTTCCTTTTCTCCACATTTAGTTTGTTCATTGGAGCTTTCTATTTGTTGTCTTATGGAAGCTATTTCTCTTTGAGCCTCTTTAGTCTTAGAATCATAGAATTATTCAATTAACAACCTCATAATAGTGAATGAACACTCAACCAAAGTATCATACCATTTTTTATTTAAATCCTCGTCATCTTTAAAGGACTGAGATTTAAATAACCTCAAACTCTTCGGTATTCTTTTATGCTCAATATATTTAGAGAGAATGGTCTTATCCCACCAATGTCTAGCTTCCACTTTAAGGAGATCCTCTAATCTATTATACAGATGTAATATCTCAGGGATATTTTCTCTTTCAGATGTAATGTCGCCCTTACAATAATCATCTAACAAATTTTGTCTCCTCAAAATTCTTCCACTATAATACGATAGATTCATAGTATTATTATTTAACACAGCGACCTCAATCACAAAGTAAAAGCACCAGTATAATTCAATATATTAAATCTTACAATGAAATATATAATATAAAGAATAAAAAATATTTAGAATAGTATGGAATGTGGAAAGTTTTGAACAACATTGTCCTTCTACTCTGAGTAGTGTAGGCATATTAGCAAAGGTTTAAAAAACATCTCTACAAATCACCAAAACAATTTAGACAAAATAAAAGCTTTTCTGTTTTTTTAATCTATATTCTGTTATCTGTACTACAGCAAATAAGCCATGTTTTGTCAGTAATGGAGTGTAACCATTATAATGCTAATGTTGAGTTTGTCTAGTTAAACAACATAAATATGTAGTTGTAAAAACTATTGCTGGCAAATGAGGTGTTCCGACCACTACCTCATCATTCTCTGGCTTGATGGTCAGTTGGTCCCATGACACCTAACTCCTTATTGTAATTGTGTGGAACACTGCACACTGGGCCCGATTCAGACCCATTCGCTAAGCTGCATATGCACGCTATATGTGATTATTGCACATTTGTGCATGCGGTAATATACGCATGTGCAAGTCACTCATTGTGGTCGGGAATTGAGTGCTTGTAGGAAACAGACAGGACGCTACTTTGAGTGACAGATAGCGCCGTTTGTGGGTGGTAACAGGGGAAGGTGCTTGTGAATGGGAGAGTGGATGTGGGAACGCAGGCGTGTCTGGGTGTCTAAACGGCATTTTAGGGGTGTGCATAATTAGCAAAGAAGTGTAATTGTACACATCACTTGGTTGTATTTCAGCCTGCAGTGATCGCAGTGCTTGCGGTGGAGTAAGGTCTTTTCAAGCACTGCGTGCAGCTCTGATGGCTCTCGATGGTTTCGATTGTTCAGACACTTCCTGGAGATGACGTGTGCTAAGAAAGAAAGGAGGGCGGCTTTATACTCCGGCGTGCGTTCACTCTGCCGTCACTCTCTAAGACATAGATGGCATCCTTACACCACACAGTGCGATTGCGGCATTTGCATACCCGGCCCCTTTTAGCTGCGTGAGAGCGCAGCTTCGCGTCCGGGTCTGAATGAGATCCACAGAGCGATGATTTCACAAACCAGTTCAGGCCCATATATGAGGGCATCACCAGACCAGTTCAAGCACATAAAACAGGCCTTCTAAAGCCAAAGGTTCATTCTACGAATTGCCTGGTGGTGGTCTGCATGGTGTTGTAGTCAAACTTGGCACCTGTGTTTCATAATGACAATGAAGTCAGGAGCCATGGGTGACAAGGGTAGGCACTATCTCCTGTAAATTTAAAAATGATCAAATTATACAAACATAGGAAAAAAAAACAACAACACAAGATATTTACACCAAAAACCATGCCTCTCAGATAATTTCTGCTAGATTCCTGATGCCTGGATAACATCATGTGCACTGGCCGGAAAGTTGGCATACCATGGATAGAATCTGGATGAAGGCACCATATACCACCATCACATTATTTGAGTGGAAGTACTTTTGACTCCTATATGAGTAAATGCATTCATTATGTGTTGGTGGCACTATGGCAATGAGTGCCATTCACAACCCCTATAACGTATGGGAAGGCAGCAATAGCCATGAACTGCTGCTTCAACACAGCAAGGAATCCACTTCCAAAGGCATTTGTATGAACAGGCTAAGGCACGCCAGGAACGGAGAAGCAATGTGCTTCAGGATCCTGCAGAAGGATGGCTGTGAATTTCAGCAACCACAGCAACCATGGTTTGGAAGTATCCTGAAGCATAGAAGTGTACACAAATAATAACTGTGAAAGTGGTGGAATCAGTGTGGGAATGTCAATTGTACTGTAAGAAAATGTTCCCTTGCCTTCTTCAGCCTTGCTGCCTTTGAGGATGAGGAGAAGAGTAGGGATAACTAAAGCTCCTTACCAGGATGCATACCATGACAACTGCATATGGAGCATTACAAATATAAAAAATAATAAACATCCTCATTAATAGACACAGATATGGCACAGATTTAAAAACAATATAACCAGAAATGTACTGAAGACAGGTCTGTCACAATATACATACTGCTTTAAACACAAAAGCAAAAATATTACTAAGGTAACACACACTTCAAAAAACAAATACATGTTTTACTATGTAAACACACAACAATTAAGAAAAAAAATAGACATAAACATGTTTAAAAAATTAACAATTCTTATCAGGAAATACTACAAAACCCACAGTGTGATAATCATTGACACATACAGACTTAATTTTTGCCTATACCAAAAATGTTACAATAATCCAAAAATTTTAAATATAAAAATGTTTTGTGAATGGCCTTAACCAAAAACAACATGAAACATGCTGTGGCCACGTTGAGGTATGTGACAACAAGAAATAAAAAATTACACACATGCACACTTACTGTACCTTTTTTTCCAAAATCAAAGAAGAACCCTAAAAGAAACAAACCAAAAACAATAGCAAAGGCAGAAAGACAAAAACATCATTATACAGTAAACACAAAAAGTTGGTGAAAAGAGAGATAGACACACACACATATTTTTTTTGAACAGTTAAAGAAAAAGAAATCATAAAAAAATCCAAATCAAAAACTTCAGCAACTCCTAAAAGAGGAAATAAAAATGTGTTCTGAAAACCTGGTCTGCCAACACAGTGATAAGTGTAAAGAAAGATAAAAAGACAAACGTACACTTACCTTTAAATAACAAAATGAATCAAAATGCCAAGAGAAAAAGTAAGCCAAAATAAATAGCTTAGAAACACTGGGCCTGATTCACTACAGTTCGCAACTGCGATTGCAATAGCGATTACGCAAGCAGTCTCACTTCAATAGTATGCTAATCCATTGCAATCACTATGCCACCGCAGCACAACACAAGGACACCCACTTTACCTTACACACATCCGTAATCCTTAGCAACCATGTGAAACCATTGGTAACATTGAATACCATGGCAGCCTCACACACACTTGCACAAGCTCTGACCTTACTCATGAATTGCTAACTTCATTGAATGCTGTGTGTACTCAAGCTGCGTATGGCATTGCAGTGGATAATTTATGCACCCCCCTGTCACCTCCCTCAAATGGTACTTCCTGTCAATCACTATGCAATGGGTCTGCGTAGTCACTGCGATCGCAGTCCCGATTGCAGTGACTGGATATGCACGTGCAGAAGGTAACAATCGTCTGACTGCGTGCGTAATCACAGTTGCGATCAGTAGTGAATCAGGCCCACTGTAAGAAGTGAGGAGTAGGAAATATAAACCTGCTCTGCAAACACACCAAAAAATTTTCAAAAACAGATACACACAGTTAATACACTGACCTGGGGTTAAAGGTAAGTCAAATGTGGATTGTTTTTAGTACCAAAATGACACCTCTGCACAGCCTCTCTCCTCCAAACCGCACTTGAAAGGAGTGTAGGCACCTGCAGAGATGATTTATATAGTCAATAGCTCCTACCGACACGGAGCCCACCTTTGTTTTTATAGTGTGTGCACACAAATGCAAATATAAAATCACAGAGGACTCACATTTCAACATCCAATGCTCAATGGATCCAACATATTGGTGCTTCCAGCATGTTACTTCTCAACAGAGCTGCAGGGAAGACAAAATGGACTTGCAGTGCCCCTCTCCAAATGATAACAGCAGCAATCCTAATCCAGAAATCAGCACTGCATAGTGTATGAGGAAGAGATTGCAGGTCAAGCCATGGAGCCACAGAACAACGTCAACCATATTTTAACAAAAGATGTGTGCTGACCCTCATGTTTTGGTTTTGGTTCTAAATTATTATTGTGTTTTGTGTTTTGGTATTGCCAAAACCATCCTTTATGCATTTTGGTTTTGGATCTGGATTTTTTTTTAAATTGATAATTAAGCTAAAATCATGTCATTTAGGCCTGTTTTTGTTTAACAGTATTATTAAACTCAATAACATTAATTTTCAGTAAATTTTGACCATCTCACAGCTCACAAATTTTTGCTAAAGCAACAGAACAGTGGCACAAACACACGACAGTTTAAGAGACTATACAGTAGTACATATATGAAACATTGTGGCACAGCAGTGGCAGACAGGATGGCAGTTTAGTAAACTATACAACCCCATTGAAAGAATGATTGCATTAATTAAGAACTAGATCAGAGGCCCGAGGGCAGTACAGGGAAATGGAGGTGGAGTATGTATGTAGTGGAAGAGAGGTATGATTGATCAATTGATTGATTAATAAAGAAAATGTAATTTGAGACATGGCTTTGTTTTGCAGCAATTGAGAAAAGGCCATGAAATAATATAATTTATCTTGCCATATTCATATTACTAAATAATACTAAAGTAAATATGCTCAATAATTATTTTTTTATATTTTGTGAGGCACCATGTTATTTCTGGTAAAAAAATATGTTGCAAATTAGTAATGTATTAGAGCAATAACTAATAAAAATATTTGTCTATGCAAAAAAGATCATCACCATTGCCCCCCAAAATATAGCCAATAATGAAAACAAAAGTGGTGCAAACTTAAACTAATGTCAAATGATCTTTTTATCATAATTACCCCCTCTCCAATTCTTGTGTACTAATTTCATTCCTATGCAGTCAAGACCTGTCGGGTCCTGATTGTGTTGGTCCTTATAATGTTTGGACAGGCTGTGGGTTTCCAGTCCTTTTTGGATGTGTCTAATGTGTTCCGAAACTCTCACCTTTAATTTCCTCTTTGTTCTTCCCACATATTGTTTTCCACACTGACATGTGAGGAGATAAATCACCCCCATACTGTTACATGTAAGATAATCTTGGATTTTATATGTTTTTTGTTTCTGGTTAGAGTTAAAGAGGCATCTTTTTTTGGTAGAGATTGGGTTTAATTTACATGCTTGACATGATCCACAGTGATGAAAACCTGGGGTCAGTTGTTGACCTTTCATTGTCTTCTGTATAGATGTTTTACTCTTTAAATGATTCTGTACAAGTTTTTGTTGCAAGTTGGGTGCTCTTCTAAAGGTCAATTTAGGTTTGAGTGATAACAGATCATTCAGGACTTCATCCTCTAAGAGGATGTGCCAGTGTTTCTGGATGGTTCCATTCAGATGCTTATAATCCTTACTAAATTGAGTGATGAAGGCAGTGTTTGTAGTTTTTTGTGCAGTGCAACTGGTTGTATATGTCAGTAAGGGTTCTCTTTCTACTTTCTCAAAGGCGGCCTGAACAAATTCTGATTTATAGCCTTTGTTCACGAACTGTTGTTTCATCAGTTGCCCTTGTGCTTGGTAGTCTGATGTTTTGCTGCAGTTCCTTCTGACTCATTTGAATTGGCCTAGTGGGATATTGCCTAACCAAATCGGGTGATGCCCACTGGTTGAGAGTATATAGCTATTGACGTCTACTTTTTTTTATATGTTCTGGTTCCTATCTTCTCTTGTTCAATGTACAGGGTTAAGTCTAAAAAGTTAACTTCCGCCTTGCTATAGTTGGTGGTAAATGAGAGATGGTTGTCATTGTTATTGATGTAATTGAGAAATTGTATGAGTTCATTTTCTTCCCCTTTCCAGATAAACAGTATGTCGTCTATGTAGCGACGCCAGAGGACCAGGTTTGCCCCAAATTCGTGTTCTGACCAGATGTTAAGGTCCTCCCACCTTCTAAGACAAATGTTGGCGTAACTCGGGGCAAACCTGGTCCCCATCGCTGTCCCGGTTTCCTGTCTGTAAAATGAGCCCTCAAACCAAAAATAATTGTGTTTTAATATAAACAGTATGCATTCAGTTATGAATTGAATCTGTTGCGGGTCCATGTTTAAATCTTGTTGCAAGAAATGTTTAACAGCATCTGTTCCCTGTTGGTGGTCTATGACCGTGTAGATTGATGTTATGTCACTTGTACAGAGCCAGTAATCTGTACACCATTCGAAATTCTCCAAAAATTTTAAGATATCAGTGGTTTTGGGTTTGCCTTCCAATTGTGTATGTTTTTATACATATATATGTATTCATTCATGTTTTTTTTTTTTTCAATATGTGATAATGTGAATTAGAAATGTTTGATACGTTCTGATTGATATCAGGTGCCAGTCAATCAACCCAATTAGGGGGTATAAAAGCACTAGCTCTAGAACTGATGAGACACCTTTGATAAAGCTGCACCTGGATGCAGTGAAACGCGTTAGGACTCATTGAATACCCTTCTCACCACCCACCTTAACTTGGACATCTATTGGGACACGGAGGAATTTTATCTATCCAAGGCCTATTGCTTGCATGTGGAGGTTACAACACTTTGAGGACTAATATACTGATTCTTCATATCCAAAGGCAAGTTGCTTGTATGTGGATGCCGCAATATTCTGAGGACCTGCTATACTGATTTTGCAGAAAAGGATCTTCCTCTAGCGGATAACTACAAAGCATATTGCCCTGCAATAACTTTTCAAATAAAGGCATCAGCCATTAAGGAAATATATTTGGTGGGATATAAATCTGTTCCCTATGGATACCGCAATATTGAGGACCCAGTGAATATACTAAGGGATATCCCTCTAGTGGACACCAGGAGGACTTCACCATTCTCAACCTCCATTTATTCAATTGGCCATTTAACAAGAACTTGTCAATAGCCCGTCATCATCAGGACTTTCCAATATAAAGGTGTGGGTGAGATTGTTTGTCAATGCAACTATTTGTTTTATATTCTATACAACATGAATAATATCATGTCATTTTAATTATTAAATTGTTGTTTATTTATTGGCACAGAATTGCATTTATCATTCATTCATTTTTTAGCGCTGCTATCTGTGTTTTTGTCTTTTATTTTGTAGGGAGTGATGTCCCTTATTGTAGTAGCTGCTAGATCAACAGCTCATTCCAGCGCCTGCATATACCCACTTGGGTATTTCTTCTTAAGATATCAGTGGTGTCTCTTATGTGAGATTTCTGATTTCGTACATGGGTCTGTAAAAAGTCATCTATATACTGTGACAAATTGCTGGTCAAAGAGTCTGTGCTTGATATTTTTGGGCGCCCTGGTGGGTTGATAATGCTTTTGTGGATTTTGTCAAGTAGTATATAACTGGAATTACTGGATGAGAATTATCCAAATATTTGTATTCTTTTTCCATCAGGATGCCTAAGTCATGGCCTTCTTGGAGTAAATTCTGAAGTTTAGTTTGGTATTGTTTGGTTGGATCTGTAGGCAGTTTAGTGCAAGTTTTTGTATCGCTTACTAGTCTGGTGCATTCTGAAATATAATCTTGTTTGTTAAGTAAGACCAAACCTCCTCCCTTATCTACTGGGTTTATGACTAGGTCGTTATTGGTGCTTAGGTCTTTTAATGCTTGTCTCTTTCCTACTAATGTTCATGTTTAGGGATTGGGGTTTTGTAGCTAGTTTGTCAATGTCTTTAACAACTAATTTCCCAAATGTCTCTATCATCGAACCCTTCAAATGTAATGGGTAAAAAGTGGAAGATGTCTTGAAGTCTGTATGTTTGAAATTATCACTTTTCTGTTGTGTGTCTGTGCGTGTGCACAGATTTTTACTGAAGTATTTTGCTAGTGTTAGTTTTCCAGTGAAACAATGCAGATCCAAATAAGTTTCAAATTTGTTAAGGCCTGTAGTGGGTGCAAATTTCAGACCTTTGTCTAACAGAGTGATATGTTCCTTTTCCAGCTTCATATTGCTTAGATTAAATATGCCTGTTCCTACAGCCTTGTTGATGGATGTTCTTAATGTTCCTGACTTTTGGGATGTTTTGCTTGACCCTCCTATACATCCCCTACTAGCTCGTCTAATTTCCTTTTTGTCTGTGATAATTGTATCTTTTCGCAGGCTAGTGCACCTGCTTCCAGATCTAAAAAATGTGTGCCCCATGTCTGTGTGCTGGTGATACCTTGATTCTATTCCACTGAGTCTAAAACTCTTGGTGTCACTAGATCTTTGTCTATGTTGCGCGAAAGGTTACCCCAAAGTCAATTGACTGTCTTGCTAAATGATCGTAGGCAGGATCCTCACAGATGCTGTAGGTGGAAAAAATGGTGTTTGCTGTAGTGTCAGCCTCTGATTCCAATTCCTCGATTGGTAATTGGTCTTTGTTAATTGTTTTACTTGTCTGATGTATTTGCTTCATGTATTGTTGATACATTAACTTTAACTTGTTATATACTGGAGTAATGTTTCTTTGTTGGGTTAAGAAGTCTCGTTTAACTATTAGCCATTTTTTTATTTTGTGACTACCAAGCACAAGGGCAACTGATGAAATAACAGTTCGTGAACAAAGGCTATAAATCAGAATTAGTTCAGGCCGCCTTTGAGAAAGTAGAAAGAGAAGAAAGAGAACCCTTACTGTCATATACAGCCAGTTGCACTGCACAAAAAACTACAAACACTGCCTTCATCACTCAATTTAGTAAGGATTATAAGCATCTGAATGGAATCATCCAGAAACACTGGCACATCCTCTTAGAGGATGAAGTCCTGAATGATCTGTTACCACTCAAACCTAAATTGACCTTTAGAAGAGCACCCAACTTGCAATAAAAACTTGTCCAGAATCATTTAAAGAGTAAAACATCTATACAGAAGACACTGACAGGTCAACAACTGACCCCAGGTTTTCATCACTGTGGATCATGTCAAGCATGTAATTTAAGCCCAATCTCTACCAAAAAAAGATGCCTCTTTTACTCTAACCAGAAACAAAAACCATATAAAATCCAAGATTATCTTACATGTAACAGTATGGGGGTGATTTATCTCCTCACATGTCAGTGTGGAAAACAATATGTGGGAAGAACAAAGAGGAAATTAAAGGTGAGAGTTTCGGAACACATTAGACACATCCAAAAAGGACTGGAAACCCACAGCCTGTCCAAACATTATAAGGACCAACACAATCAGGACCCGACAGGTCTTGACTGCATAGGAATGAAATTAGTACACAAGAATTGGAGAGGGGGTAATTATGATTAAAAGATCAACAAAGAGGAGCAAAAATGGATCATAGAGTTAAACATACTTGCCCCACATGGACTTAATTTGGAAAACGAGGTAAAGACAGTCATTACGGGTTAACAGCGATGAAGTGCTGATATCCCGACTTAGGCCCTCATTCAGACCCACTCGCAAGCGGGCGCACGTACGTTAGGCGTACGTACCAAAATATTTAAATTCAATGGCTCGCTCGTATTTTCGTTCGCATCTAAAATTCCTCCCAAAACTCTGACGACCCCTCCTCTAACTAACGAGCGTACGAAATAGCGAGCGTACATCCCCGAAATGGCTTGAAAGGAACGCACGCACAAGTATAAACAGGAAGTGGCCTTGTCAGATGTCGATTACCTGCTCCTTTATTCTGCCTACCTCCATCAATCGTATCATGCCAATCAATGTATCAATTAGCTTAATTGTTTTTTTTTTTTCAACACAATGAAAGAAACTTTACTCTTGTCTGTGTTTGTGTTTACCCGCAGAATACGTACGGATGAAACATTCGCTTGTATTGTTTAAAAAACATGTGAACCACAATTAAACAATTGTACTATTGCTGTGTATCCCCGCATATTTCCCTGGGTTCATTTCTTTATTTAAATTTGCTTACGCATGTCACTGCATCAAGCCTATCCTAACTCTCCAGAGATTTCTGGCCCTGTAGAACACATGACTCATACACTAACCAATAAAATTGCTCCTGTTAATTTCCAAAATACATTAGCCAATCAGAAAATTTTTACACACTTTATCAAAAATGATTTTTAAGAAAAACACCATTGCCATCATGAGAGCCTCCGCATTCACCAGGCGTGAGCTGCTGGTGCTTACGGAGGTCATGGATCGCCGGATCACCAGCCAGCCAGAACCCATGACCAACCGGCAGAAGCGCTCCGCGTATGCGGAGGTACGGTCCCGCCTGCGGTCCTTTGGATCACGCCGCAACATCGGGCAGCTGGAGCGCAGGTGGTCCGACCTGCAACGGCGAACGCCCCGCTTGCTGGCATGCTTTCGCATGCAGATCCTGGCAAGTAAGTGTTATGTATTGTGGTTTTAATGTTTGTGTTTGTGGGGCAAACTGCGTGTGCATGTTTTCATGTTTGTTCAATTTATTATTTGTACTCATATCTGCGTCTGCATGTTTTCCTGTCTGTTCTATTTATTATTTGTACTCATATCTGCGTCTGCATGTTTTCCTGTCTGTTCAATTTATTATTTGTACTCATATCTGCGTCTGCATGTTTTCCTGTCTGTTCTATTTATTATTTGTACTCATATCTGCGTCTGCATGTTTTCCTGTCTGTTCTATTTATTATTTGTACTCATATCTGCGTCTGCATGTTTTCCTGTCTGTTCTATTTATTATTTGTACTCATATCTGCGTCTGCATGTTTTCCTGTCTGTTCTATTTATTATTTGTACTCATATCTGCGTCTGCATGTTTTCCTGTCTGTTCTATTTATTATTTGTACTCATATCTGCGTCTGCATGTTTTCCTGTCTGTTCTATTTTTTTTTTGTACTCATATCTGCGTCTGCATGTTTTCCCTCTTTTTATGAATTTTTAATTCTACTGCTATTTTTTTTTTTTTGTTTGTTTGTTTGGCCGGATTTGTCCATAAACTAAACGCAATTTATTTGACATATTTTAGGGGGACAGCCAAGACTCCGCCGTCAACGTCGGCGTTCCCGCCCACTCTCCCCAACCCCCAGCCAACACTCCACCCCAAATCTTTCCCCTATTCCCCACTCCTCCCCATCCTTCCCAGACCCTCTCCCGGAAATGTCGGGACTCCTTCCCCTCCGTCCCACTTCCCCCTCTCCTCCACCCACCCCTCTTCCAATTACCCCCTCCCCGGAGTCCAGCATAACTCCGCCCCATTCTTTGGGGAATGACGGATCCTCCGAGGAGGATCATGGAGGTTTTGTCGGAGCTCCCGATTTGTTTCCCGGTATGTTTTTTATTATTTTTTTTTAAAGCACAAACTGTTTGTATGTAATCATGTGTCGTGCCTTTCTTCGTGTTTTTGTGGCTTGACTTTTGTTGATTGTGAAGGTTTGCCTTTACCTCTTCCTGGTGATTTAAGCATACACATATCATACCTGTGGGAATTTGTACCTAGGCCTTGTATTTTTGCCAGCCCACACTTTTTATTTATGTTTTTGGGTTTAGGAGTGATTTGTTTTTTAAATAATGTTTTTCTGTGGAGTCCCTATTGTTGTATTAACCCACACACTTTTCTCACCCACAGAGGAACAGAGGCGTCGCCAAGAGGTGGCGGATGTTGTGGGGCAGATGCGCCACCATGTAATCGGCCTTCTGGTGGCCCTCGACCGACTGTCTGGCCTCCTTCGGCATTAGATTTTTTTTTTTGGTTGTATTTTCCCAATAAAATTTTAAAGACAAATATACGTTGTGGATCATTTTTAAAAAACAAAACCAAGATAGTTTAGCCTGACATAAGTTCCTGCAAGGATTTCCCTTTTGTAAAAGTTAGATTGTGTTTTGTCTTTGTATGTCAAACAGACACCAGAAACACATAACAGTAACAATGTAATTTCCCTTTTTGGGTGTAGTGTCAATTTCAGATTTCTACATTTTCCAGGTTCCTACTTGGTGCGCAAGCTGCTTAGGCCAATCTTACAAATCCCAAGGTTGGGCCAGGCTTCCTTTTGGTGTGGATTTGAAAGCTGAAAACATATTTCAGTTTTGCTCATCTGGCGTCAGTACTGGTTTACCCCTTAGTCAAATGTAACTTGTGTTAACCTGGTTACACTTGCTGTTAACGTCCCAAAAAAGGAAGACCATTTCACTCTTCAAACATTTATTCACCACATAACAGAGCAAACAAAGTGGTCACTCCCCAAAAAAATACACAGTGATAAATTCAAATACAACACATACCAAGAAAAAAATAAATAAAAACACAAAATCAAGAACTGGTTGACGAAGGACCATGCCAACATGATTCCACAAACATGGCGTTGCGATATGGGTTCCAGAATATATGCCCAAAAGGACCAGATCCAGGTTTGGTAAGGGTAGCAGGAAGTAGTGAGCGTTGGAGTGCCAAAGATTATGTGAACAAACAGAAGATGGTGAGAAAAATAAAAATTAATTAGATGTTTGCCCCCCAAAAAAAACACATTAGGTATAAACACTGGAGTTTTGAACAAACTTACCTAAAAAATCTGGCCACCACATCATCGCGTATGGCCCCCCCACATACTGACCTTCGACCAACCTCGGGGGGGCCATCCTCAGGTAAGGCATCCTCTGGCTGCATTGGGACACCACTCCTTATGGCAATGTTGTGAAATATCCCACACAGGACCACAATTTTAGACACCATATCCGGCACATACATGAGCTCGCCACCAGAGCGGTGGAGGCATCTGAATCGGCCTTTTAAAAGGCCGATACAGCGCTCCACCACTTGCCTGGTGGCTGTAAGTGCGGAATTATATGCACTTTGTGGCCCTGGTGTGGGAGCCAAATAAGGAGTGAGCAGCCAGGACATGCAAGGGTATCCACTGTCTCCTGTGAACAAAAATAGACCACATCAGGAACACTGTGTATCAAGCTTAACATTGTTATGTACTAAAGGTCTCCACTTACCCAGAAGCCACGCATCACCAGCTTGTAGGTTGGTTAATTTCTGCCATATCCCTGATTGCCGGATGACGAAGGAGTCATGAGCACTTCCGGGTAATTTAGCATTCAGGGACAGGATCTGGAGGGAGGCATCACATACCACCATTACATTCAGGGAGTGATAGTGTTTCCTGTTTCTAAATATGGCCTCCAGCCGTGCTGGAGGCTGAAGT
This sequence comes from Taudactylus pleione, assembly GCA_031769625.1. Lineage (NCBI taxonomy): Eukaryota > Metazoa > Chordata > Amphibia > Anura > Myobatrachidae > Taudactylus > Taudactylus pleione. The sequence continues at coordinate 6,591,933 of JAUIMM010000572.1, forward strand.
GGTATGTGAGTACCATCCACAACCCCTATGATGTGTGGGAAGCCAGCTATTTGGTAAAAATTGGCCTTGGCCACACTAAGGGCACCCATATCCAAAGGCATTTGAATAAAATGATGGAGGTGCTTGAAAAGTGCCTCCATCACTGCCCTCAGGATCCGGGAAAAGGAGGATTGGGAGATGCCCGCCACTATTCCGACCGTTGTTTGAAACGATCCTGAGGCACAGAAATGTAACACCGCCATAAATTGCGTCAGTGGTGGTATTGCTGTTGGACTGTCAATTTGCCGCTCAAGATCACTTTCTATTAATGAGAGAGTGTCTATGATGATTTTGGGAGGTAGACGGTAGCGTCTTAAAACCTCATCATCGGGCATTCCAAAAAGGGTGACACGTGTTCGAAATATCTGGGGCCTTGCATGCCTACGATGCCTACGCCTGGGACGAGTTTGAGGTTGGTCGTCTTCCGGGAGCAGGGCCAGAACAATTCGCCCCAGATCTATCTGAAATTCAAAGTTCACTATGTAAGGCTTTTGACCCACCCCAAAAGTAAGAAAAAAAAACTTAGCTTTCTGATACCATCCATAGCTGCTTACATGCCGGGGTATTGTCATGATATGTATAAACTGTAAAAAAGGCAACAATGAGACGTCAAAAATGTAAAGGGTTTTTTTTTAGGTAAAAAATTGTTGCAAGCCAACACAGAAAATAACGGAAAAACACATTTGGCCATCGCTGAAAACTACATTGCACACCGTACGTCAAATAGGGTTAAAATGGACCCAAAAAATGGAAAAGGGAAAAGCAAAACTGGATTATATGATGAATAAGCCGTCCAAAATGCGGTAAATTATTCGCAAATGCAAGTCACTACACCAACAGTCCAAAATGCGGTAAATTATTCGCAAATGCAAGTCACTACACCAACAGTCCAAAATGCGGTAAATTATTCGCAAATGCAAGTCACTACACCAACAGTCCAAAATGCGGTAAATTATTCGCAAATGCAAGTCACTACACCAACAGTCCAAAATGCGGTAAATTATTCGCAAATGCAAGTCACTACACCAACAGTCCAAAATGCGGTAAATTATTCGCAAATGCAAGTCACTACACCAACAGTCCAAAATGCGGTAAATTATTCGCAAATGCAAGTCACTACACCAACAGTCCAAAATGCGGTAAATTATTCGCAAATGCAAGTCACTACACCAACAGTCCAAAATGCGGTAATTCATTCGCAAATGCAAGACAAAAAATGGACTTACCCAACTCGAATATATAAGATGTCCTCAAAAAACTTCTTTGGGTCCGAAAACAAAAAAAAACTAACAAATATGAAATGAGTGTTAAACAAATTAACTAACCACAAAACAGAAGAATACAACAATTGGCCACATATTTGAATGCACAAAACTTACCAAATCAGGAAAGGATGTAGAAAAAATGAAAAAAATGCGAACGGAAAAACAAAAGAAATGTAGCAAAAACAAACAAAAAAACAACTCTCCAAATTCCTCCAAACGCAACCAACCAACCAAATCCAAACCACTTCAGCGACAACACTCCAACAACCCCACCTCGAATCCACACACACCAAGCCATAAATAGTGTTTATTTTCCCGCACAAATTAAGGATGAATCATAGGGACGCACAATCAATGATGCGGCCGCAATCTAACGACGCATGTATAAATACGTCACAAAATCACATAGAATTTCTGGATGATTTCATGCTGGAAGCAGAGACATGGCTTCAAACCAGGGAAACAATGGTCAAAATTGCGGCGGTAAGGCCTTCATGCATTTTGTGTCAATGAGTATTTTAAAACATAATATTGTGCAAGTTGTGAAGTGGCTAAATCTGCATATTTACCCAAATAGGTGAGGAGGATGACATGGAAGAGACTGCTGGCCCCAGTCAACCCGCCAAAGCTGCAAAAAAAAAAAGGCAGCCACATTTCACAAGCAAGGAGATGGAGGTTTTGATCCAGAAGTGCGTTGACATCCTGCCCCAGGCAGCCAGGAATATGAGCCAAAGCCAGAAGTGGAGAATGTGGGAGGAGGTCGCCGTTGCTGTCAATAGGGTGGGTGATTATGTCCGTCTAGCCCGGGATGTCAAACGGCGGTAAGTAAACACTTTCCCATCCTATAAACAAACCCCATTGTTAAAAAAAGGATAATGGTTCCAAATTCATTCCACAGATGGGCAGACTTCAAATATCGTCTAAAGCAAAAACTTGCCGACAGGGCTAGGCATGCAAGGGGGACAGGTGGGGGTCCCACCCCTGTGTCATTGGAGTTGACAGACTTAGAAGAGATGGCACAGGGGTGTGTGCAGGCTGTGGAGGTGTTTGGCGTGTCCAACATGGATACGGACATGCCAGACTTTGCGGCTCCTCATGTTGGCCAAGGTAAGTCTTGTGATGTCACCATCTCAGAAATGCTATTGTGCCAATATGTAGATTCTAATGTGAGTCTTTTCTCCAATTTCCTAACAGAGACAGAGGCGGATGAGTCTGCTCCAGAGGGGAGCCTTGGCCGCAGAATTTCTGCTGACTCTGCAGGGGAGGAACCAGTACATCCGGCTGAGGACCCTGCAGAAGCCAGTCCAGGGCGTGCCCCCTCGCAGGCAGTGGGCCTCCTCACAGAACTCAATTTTAAATCGGATTGCCATACGGAGATTCTGCAGAGGATGGACGCCAGTCTGATACGGGTGGCTGAGGCCCTGGAGCAAAATGCTGCGGCCAACGTGACCATTGCTCAGGCCCTGGCGGAAAATACCAGGGCCAACATCCGCATCGCCGATGCCCTGGAGCAGCTCGTTCGCCAGCACATGGTGGAGCCGACCTCCCTTCCTGCCGGAACATCCAGATCCTCCACCTCTGGCACAACATCAGCCAATCCTCCAAATGTGCCTAGCCCTGTGCCTAGTCCAGAGGCCACAACATCTGCCTCTGGACAGGCCAGCCCGATGGCATCCCGGACCCGGTCTGGCGCCCACCCTCACCCATCCAAACGGCCGAGAAAACGGTGACAGCAATGGCGACTTTTCCCACTTTCCTTCTGTGCTTGGCTCATATTCCTTTCTGGTCAAAACTTCCCTCTCCTTTCTTGTGAAATGTTTTTAAATTTTGTATTTACGATTATGTTAGTAGTTATGTTTTTTTTTTTTTTAGATCAAATATCTTGGCCACAAAAAAAGGCAATACAATATTATGCCAATTTGTTTGTGTGTAAACAATAAATTTTACAAAAAAAACAGACATTGTATTGTGACATTATTGTACAAATGGGTTACATTTAATCCTGGCCTTAAACGCAAAAACTGACCCTCTTATGTTAAAAAAAAGGCCTCTTTAAGGAACGTTTAAAAAAACACATAGCGATGCAAATTCCACAGTAAACCAAAAAAAAGGGGAGCTAATTAAAAGATGATGACATTATTTTTACAATAGGCCATAACCAACAAATTGTAGTCAAAAAAAAAACACAAAAATGTACGCTAATTGATTATGTAATCATGACATTAGCAGCTCTGATTTCCACCTGCGTACGCTTTTGTGCTATCCCAATAAACTGCTTTCCAAACACATACCAAGCCGGATTTCAATCCAACACTAATTACTTTACTGACCAGCCACGATTAATCGCAGCACCATCGTGGAGTCCCGGGACGGAGGAGAAGGCCATCGCCAATGTGGTCGAGTAATCCTGACCCTAAGCTGTGCGAGCATTTTGAAGGGAAAGCGGATGTTTCAGTGACGTATGAGACGGTCCGAACACATTTGACGTTCGCATCTGCTAATGTATGTACGCCCCAAAAACGCTTCGCCACGCCTGCGTTTTGTCATCTCCACCCCCGTCAACACCCAAAAACGCCCTGTTCTGTCAATCACATTTGACATGTCACTTCCTGTACGCTATTTTAGGAACGAGAGAAAAAAAGCTCGCAATTTGCCGTACGCGCATGCGCGGTGTAACCCCGACGCATGCGCGGTTAGTCAACATCGGAACGCAACGAGCGTACTGTTGTTAACGTGCGGCTCTGAATGAGGGCCTTATTCCACTAATAAGTGTCTATCCTTTAATATATGTATTTACTTATTTTGGTACCTATATCATTCCTTTACTGCATGCTGTCTACAGGTGCTGTCTATTACTAATATCCTCCCATTAACCTTTCCATATCTCTGTTTAGTTATTTAATTCACTTTATCCCATTTTAACTTTATATATTTATATACTTAGTTGTTCTATTATTATCATTATTAATATTATTTGTTCATTATTATCATTTGTTTATCATTTTTTATTTCATACACTTAATATCATTCCATTATTTATTAACTATTACACATCTGCTCCTTTTATTATATATATATATATATATATATATATATACATTCATTCCTAGTCACATTCCATCAACTAGTATGGATCGCATCTACTTTTGCCTTCCCTTCTCAAGTCAAATTCCACCCATGCTTTCATTAAATATTCAGTTAAGTGACCTAAGGGCATTTTGCCCTTATTTTACCCTTATTTTGAACCATGTCTACTGTTTGTATCGGGATGTGCAAACCATTACATCATGTTTCTGAACCACGCAGGTTCATTCATACCCTGTCCTCCCGTTGCCCTGATAACTATATTCAGGCAATATATACCCCCATCACATGTTGTTCTAACTCTTGACAATAGTGCATTCCTGATGGTAACCATGACAACCCCCCACAGCCCAGTGACGTAATACAGACTTTCCGCCTACAAGACTATATATTCCCATTTCCAAGATGGCGCCACCCATCACTCCCTGAGGAAGGCTAAGGATAGCCGACACGCATAGGAGCTTTGTATCACACGCATCACTCTACATGTCCCTCCTCCTGCTTTAAGTCTCCTCCTAAGGTGATTTGAGTGCACAGTGATCTGGAGCTTGCATATCTCCTCCAGCCTGCGAGATCTCGCGAGATCGCGGGTCCGGATGGGATTCAGCACCTGACACACTGTGGAGACCAAGCCAGCAGCTGCATTGAAGGCGCATGCTGGAATACGGTCTTACCACCTGCAGTGGCAGGAGTGGATGAAGACTGCCAGAAGAAGGAACCAGGACCCGGACCAAGGAAGAAGATAAGGTGAGGCCTCACCAAGACTGTTTCAGACTTGCATTTAACTTTGACTCTTGCTACTGACAGTGATATAGACCCTACTAGCTGATTTAGTACAGTGGGTTGCGGGACGCCCTCCCCCTGTACACTCAGCCACGTCACTGGACTGTCCGCATCCCGCACATCTATCTCCAGTCCCCTGCCTGTCCCCCTCTTCCCCATTTTTTCATTTATTTACACCAATATTCATGTACAAGTATCAGCTATAATACGCATTAGCTATAATACGAATCCTTTATTCACTTGTTTTTGACATTTAATAAATCGCTTTTTACATTCCCCTTGACATTAGATTAAGTTTGCACTTATTTACTCATATTGTTTATACAAGTGGGTCCAACCAACTACATCCACTAAGGGAGCGCGATCCCTATCATAACATAAATTGTGGTCACATTTATGTTCATTTGCTTCAGTATACTATGTTAGTTTAGATTTGGGGTATCTAAACATAAGGATCTGCAGCACTCACATCCATTGCCCCTATTACTATCAGTAAGTGCCGAGACACGGATCTACGTGATCTTTCTCTATATATAACAAACCAAGCAGTTCAGTGACAGAGTCTGCACTTTTGTGGCTCAAGTGCTTGGTGTATTTGGTCCTCACAAAACAAGCTATGAATGGGCTTAAGGTGACTAACAGCATTGTTAATCATCTCTAAACTGTGAATATGTCATTATCATCCTCATACTCTTCACCCTCATCAGTGTTAACATCATCATCACACAATATTAGCACATCCCCACTAGAATCCACCTTTACAGAAGTGTCTGTACTTTGTTGCATTTGGAAGCAAATGTCTTCCTCATAGAATTTGTAGTTAATTTTTATAAACATGAGCTTTTCCACATTTTGAGGAAGTAGCATCTTACACCGATCGCTCACTCTTTCCGCGTACATACTGGAGGGTGAGCATCTGTTAAGGCTGAAATGAAATACCTCTGTATTGCTTCAAAATATTCTTTTTACAAAGTGATTTTATGTGAATGCATTAAACTGTCTTGAGCTAACTATTGCAGTGACCACAAAGGTTTGGAATGGGTTAACCACATAATAAGAAGTGATTTCATTTTATTCTGGACTATGAGCTATAAGGACACGTTGGAAGTATGAGATATGGAGATGGTAATAGAAACTTATCCCGATACCGTATTGATTAAAAGGGATTAAAATGATCATGCCACATGGAAATCAAGATGGACAATGGACCTGTTGACTAGAGACTCTTATGAACTATAATGAACTACTTTATGCCCCCTAAAGTGAAGACTCTGCATTTCTCGTCACGTAGGCCAGTAATTTTCCCTGGAATTGGTCTTATTTGCCCACTCCCCTGAACGCCCCTTGCTATCCCCTCACCTCCTTGTCACCTCCCTGTCACACCTTCTGATAACGGATTAACAAATCATGTTTCTGTAATATGATGTATTGCAATGTAATTATGTACACCTTTTTCATTAATCATTGTCATTGGAGTGCATAAAATGTATTGTAACCTAATGAAATATAGGATATCTTGTTGATAACTCAATGTGCATGGTCCACGGCTGTGCGCACAATCTTGTGACTGGTCCAGCTGAATAAATCTACCTTTGTTTCACTACAAGCTGTCTTGAAGAAGATTTGACATTATCAAGTGGTGGCTCGTCCTTATTTTCTCCAGGATCGCTGTACATATCGATTCTGACTCTCCCTGTCGACAGAAGGGGTGGACCCTGCCCGGGCATCACTAAGGTAATATATTTTCATATATTTTTCTCTAAATAATTTTGGATCTGCTGTTTCTGTCGACTGGGAGACTCTTGATATGTGTATCGTTCCTGGCATGGAATAATGAACCCGTTTTGGGTGAGTGCTTGTACTGCAACAAACATCTGTAATGCATAAATGCCAAACATCTCCCTTAGCCTAATGTCTCTTTAAACTACATTTTTTCACTGTTACAATACCTACTGCTTGGTACCAAAGGTCGGGACAGTGTCTTTGTTTGCTCTCTGATAACATCAAACCAGGGAGAGGAGATTTCGCTGCTCTAAGTGTGATGATATGTGTGTGAAGGTAGTAGTACATTTAGGATTCTATGTTTTATGGTATAAGGTGACAAAAGGTTGGATTTGTGTTGTTATTCCAGCTAATATTGTACTACAAATACGTGTGCTTCACTTTAAGACTTGTTGATTATAAGAGCTGCGGAGGCGCAGATAATACCCTCATTTACTGCTAGAGCACCGAAAGTGGCAAGCAGAAAAAAGGGTTAATAAGTATAGATATCAGAATGTGATCGTGACCGGTTGAGGTAATCAGAGATATCATTGTTTGTGTTAAGTGTGAAATGGGAACGGCAGGTTCAAAGTGTCCAGAAGGGACGGCTGTTAGCTGTATGCGTTTTAAATATGGTGATGATTGTGTGAAAAAGGTGCATGAATGGAGTGACATCACCAGGAGCTGTGAACACCCTTTCCCTGAGATGGGCAGTTTTGATCAATCGTGACACTGTTTGATCCTAAAGCGCAGATAAAGCATATGCATTGAGAATCAAATCGTGACACTGTTTGGACCTAAAGCGCAGATAAAGCATATGCAATTGTTACAAATGTGGAAACAAGAGGTAGGAAGATGGAAAGTAAATGATGAACAAGGATCTGACCATCCACCTCCCTATAATGACCCTTCCCTAAGCCATTCTATACAGAAACCCAGTAAGTCTATATACCCCATACTGCATGACAGTGTGTTGAACAATAGTCAGATACAGGAGGATGATTTTGATTGCATACAGGAAGAAGCTTTGTTGCATCAGCTTGCCGCTGACATGCAGCGACAGCTGGCAACAAATATAAGTGGTGCCACTGCCCCAGAGCTAGAAATACCATACAACACTGCTCCCGCCCGTACGCCCTCCAAACTGCAAACAAATCCAATCCCACCTGATGTTGGACACTTTCAAACAACTCAAATTCCTAACACAAGCACTATGTATACCCCAGTGTTGCAGCAGCGGCGACGTTCCACAGTTTCCGTCTCCCCACTCTAACTCAATATGCCGTCCCGATATACACACCTCCCCCTGAGGTACAGAAGAAGCCCAACCTGAAAACACGTACATATGCAGAACTTTCCCCATTGCGCATAAGATCATCCCTGAGAACTACACCCAGCATAGACTATAAGGTTTTAAACAACACAGGACAAGTCATATATAAACAAACACGTGAGGGAGGGTCTAAAATATACTCTGCCGAAGCAAATAACAGCAAACCCGGGAAATACACCGTGGTAATGGGAGATTTCAGTAAGAATAAAGAATCAGGCTCCCTTTATCCTATGCGTACTATGATTATCCCTGGTAGACCCACAGTTGCTACTACCGACGGGGAGGAAACATCCCCTGCAATTCCCCCGGCGCAGTTTGAGGTTTATCACCCCTTCACTAAAACAGATTTGAAGGAAATTGCTTCGGCTTTTCCAGATCCTAGAAAAGATGTCACTGCAACTTGTGATTTTATCTCTAGGGATCATAGAATTCATCAATTTACGGCTAAAGATTTAATCCGTCATAAATGTTTGCTTCACAGAGGATGACGCAAAATAAATATTAACTGTTATAGCAATCCCTGATGACTCGGCAGAAAAGACCCAAGTTGATCTGGCCGTAGCCAAATTTAAGCAACATCTTAGAGTCAAATTCCCCCCTGTTTCACAATGGGACAAACTTTTCTCTATCTCTCAGAAGGCAAATGAAACTGTCTCAGAATATTTTGACCGTTTCAAAATAGAAGTTCCACGATGCACCGGAGGTGCTATAAAGGCCGATGATGCAGTAGAAAACTGAGCATTGCTGGTTTCCTGTTTCATGATGGGTCTCAACCCCAATTTTAAGCAGCTAATTTCTAGTACTAAATTAGGATGGAGAGATGCTGCTTTGTCTGATGTTGTGGGTGAAGCCCGAGGCCACGAACGCAATCTAGTAAAGCCAGCTAGTGCACTCATAGTTGAGCCAGTATCCCAAACCCAATTCAGACCAGCTCAGTTTAAGGCTTCACGTAATTGTCAAAATAGACCACTAAGTGAACCCAAATATCCAGCCCAACAGAAGACTACTGAAAGGTGGACAAAACCTTCCCGATCGGGAGACCGTTCCCAGCCTCAACAACTAGTCTGCTTTACCTACGGCATAGCTGGTCATATCTCCCGAAATTGTTCACAATCCTATAAAAATAGCAGGGATACTACTCCTCACACTTTCCAATCCCGTGCTCAAGATAGGCCCCAAGTCAGTAGCCAAACCCCATCCGGTCCTAACCAAAGCTCCCCTTTAAATGCAAATAGCCGCCCTTGGACCCATGAGGGAAGAGGGCGGTGGGACCAACAATACTGATGGTCCGGCAATCCTGTGTCCGCTGTTTGCAGTGTAGTGCCTGTGAACATGAATGAGCCTACAGTGACCCTAAAAGTAAATGATGTCCCTGTGGAATTCTTGGTGGACTCAGGAGCCTCTCAGTCAGTCATGCGAACTGCACTACCTACCCAGACACTAACCGGACACAGTGTTGCAGCAGTGGGAGTGTCTGGCAAAGTCCAGCAATTCCCAGTGCTATCACAAAGCAGGGTCCAAATAGGACCCCTGCAAGATACCCATGCTTTCTTACTAGCATCCAATGCACCCCAAAACTGCCTGGCTCACATGCTACGATGGTTCAGGCATCTCTAGACATACCTGTCCCTTAACTTACATTCCAGTCAATATCAAAAGATCAGCGAGCTCTGTCTCCTCAACATGAGGCAGTATTACAAGATGTACCCACTGTCTTATGGGCAACCCATAAAGATGAAGTAGGACTATTACAGGATATTACACCTGTGGTAGTGACGTTACTTCCAGGAAGGAAAGCCCCACGCATTGTCCAATACCCATTAAAACCTGAGGTTGAAGAGGGAGTGTTTCCCACTATCTCCTCTCTTCTTCAGCAGGGGGTCCTGGTTCGCTGTTCAAGCCCAGCCAATACCCCAATTTTTCCTATAAGAAAGCCAGGACCCTCTAACTCCTACCGTATTGTACAGGACCTCCGCGCCCTAAATTCAGTAGTACAAACCTGCCACCCTGTTGTACCCAATCCTGCTACAATACTGAGCCAGATACCCAGTACTGCTGCATATTTCACAGTCATAGATTTATGCTCAGCTTTTTTCTCTGTGCCCCTTCATCCAGATTGTCAGTACCTTTTTGCTTTTACTTACCGAGGGTTACAATATACCTGTACTAGGCTTAGTCAAGGATATGTTGATTCCCCCAGTCATTTCAGTCAGGCGCTACATGACAAGTTGCAACATTGGATGTCAGCACATCACTCAGTGCTTATTCAGTATGTTGATGATTTGCTGCTTTGTTCTCCATCTCTGTATGCCTCACTACAAGATTCACTGTCTCTTCTAACTTTCCTTGCCACCATAGGTTTAAAAGCCAGCAAAACCAAATTACAACTTTCACAAGACCGGGTGCAATACCTAGGTCACTGTTTGTCACAAGGATTTATACATCTCTTGCCAACACGCACGGCTGCTATCACAGCAATGATTATTCCAAGAACACAAAAACAAGTCTGTACATTTTTAGGGATGACTACCTTTTGCCGTCAATTCATTCCTGGATATGCTGCCATATCTCTGCCACTACAGGAACTAATTTCCATCACAAAACCAGACCCAGTCATACATAATCAGCAAAAAGAACAAGCTTTTGATTTACTCAAAGCAGCCCTTATTACTGCTCCAGCTTTAGGACTGCCTTGTTATACTAAACCATTCTTTCTATTTTGTACAGAACTTTCAGGATGCGCTGCGGGAGTTTTAACACAAAAGCATGGTGATTGGCATCGACCTTTAGGGTATTACAGTGCACAGCTTGATACCGTCGCCAGAGGCCTACCTCAATGTTTGCGTGCAGTAGCTGCAGCAGCACTACTGGTGGAGAAAACTGCTGATATAGTTTTAGGACATCGATTGTATTTAAATGTCCCACATGCAGTAGCAGCGTTGTTGAATGGTTCTGCAACCAAACACATCACTGCATCCAGATTGACCAAATGGGAACTGGCTCTACTCATGCCTCCCAACCTGATATTACAGCGATGTACCACACTTAACCCCGCTACGTTTCTCCCAGGTGTGACTGGACAGTCACAAGGGGTGGAGGATAAAGAAAATGTTGTAAATGTTGATGATCATGACTGTGAAACACTAACACAACATCTTTGTACCCCAAGGCCTGACATCAGAGACACAGCCATAGAAAATGCTGAACTTACCTTTTATGTTGATGGTAGTTGCCACAGGCAGAATGAAAAAGGAATACTAACTTCAGGATATGCCATCATAAGTGATACTGATACAATTGAGGCCTAGCCTCTTCCTCCCCCACATTCAGCGCAAAGGGCAGAACTTATTGCACTAGGAAGAGCATGTGAATTGGCAAAGGATAAAACTGTAAATATCTATACAGATTCACAATATGCTTATGGGGTGGTCCAGGATTATGGGGCCATTTGGAAATTAAGGAACTTTTTGACTTCTAGTGGAACCCCCATATCTCATGCGAACATTGTTAAATATTTGATAGAGGCAGTATTGCTCCCAAAGGAGGTAGCTGTAATATAATGTCAAGCACACACCAGTCAACAAGATCCAGTTTCCTTGGGGATTGCTAGGGCAGATGACGCTGCTAAGAAAGCAGCTATGACTCACATTGATCAAATACATGTGGTCCCACAGTTAGAACCAATTGTGTCATTGCATATGTTTCAACCTGTCACATATCAGAAATTAACATGTCTATATGAGTCTTGTTCACAGAAGGAAATCTCCTCGTGGAAGGCCAAGGGATGTGAGATTGATGACCTGGGAGTTTGGAGAGACAAATTGGGAAGACCAATTGCACCAAAATCACTGTTGCCTAGCTTGGCTGAGGCAGCCCATGGCCTTACACATGTCGGAAAGGAAGGCATGGTGAGGACAGTCAAATTGAACTGGTGTGCTCCAGGGTTCTCCTCATATGCAGGTAAGAGAGTGCAATCGTGCCTTACCTGTTTGCGAAAAAACCCAGGAAAAACGGTCCCAACCCCAGTGAAGCACATTCCGCCTACACAAGGACCTTTCCAAGCAATACAGATTGATTTCATTCAACTTCCGCCTTGCAGGAACTTTAAGTATGTTTTGGTAACTAGTGACATTTTCTCAGGATGGGTTGAAGCTTTTCCAGCAGTAGCATGTACAGCTAGTTTTACAGCTAAGAAAATAGTACAAGAATTCATATCCAGATATGGTATACCAAATATTATCGAGTCAGATCAGGGCACACATTTCACAGGTCAGGTGTTTCAGGAGATGTGCCGACTTATGGGAATAGAGTCTAAGTTGCACTGTGTCTATCGCCCCCAAGCGGCTGGTAAGGTGGAATGCACTAATTTTACAATAAAGAGTAAATTGTCAAAAGTCACCGCAGAAACGGGAATGGTGTGGGTGGATGCACTACCTATAGTCTTGCACAGCATGAGGGTAACTCCTAAGCCTCCTCTGAATCTCTCTCCTTATGAGATCTTGTTTGGCCGTTGCCTAAACCTAGTGCTAGGTCCAGAAGACGGTCATGCCACTCTACATGACTTGACTACCAAATATGTTCTTGATATGCAGAGACAGTTCAGGAAAATCCACAAGGGTGTAATAGATAGCCAGCCATCTAATGATGAAGAACAGAATTGTCATACAGTTAAGCCAGGAGAATTTGTAATGGTGCAAAATTTTTTACGTTCAGGTTCTCTTGTAGACCGTTGGGAAGGACCCTACCAGGTATTGCTGACTACCTCAACTGCTGTCAAGGTCGCAGAAAAGCCTACCTTGATTCATGCTTCACACATCAAGAGGGTAACCGGATCTGTACCAGTCAGCTCTCTGACAGACGAAGCTAACGAGGAGGCTGACCTGACCCCAGCTCTGGAAGGGCTGTTCCAAGGAAAGTAAGCTTGGTCATGACTAGGATGAACAGGATGGAGGATGAGAGGGCCTGGCACACAGGTTTCCTCCGTCCCAAGAATAAGGAAGGGAAATGTGATTGGCGTTTTACAGAAGTAGTGGTACTTGCAGCCTGCTTAGTCTTAGCCATGTGGATAGCAGGGATTGTCACATACTACATCCTTATTAGGATGATGGGAATTGGAGGAGGGCAGGAGACCCCTGGTGAGGTGGTAAGCAGGGTGGTGCAGCATCCCAAGAACGCTCCCGAATCTCTTGTGACATTTGGTCCTTATTTACCCACTAAGATATCCGCTGGGAATAGAAAAAAGAGAGAGGCAAGGGAACAGGGCCTTTGGGAAAAATGCCAAGGGTTGCCTAAAATTCCTCACTGTATATGTAAATATTGTGGTCCAAATCCAGAATTACGGTGTATAAGGTGGTGTACAGATGAGACACCTGTATGGGGAAGGATGACCCGAGAAGCCTCCCCATGGAGAGTAAAGAGTGTTATAAAATGGCAAATGTATTCAGGTGTATATGTAGAAATTGTGCTAGAATTCCCGCACATGAATGTATCATATGGTGTTATGAAATGGATGGAGAAGGACTGTATCACACAAGCACTGAAAGCCGTGTAAAACGGGTGGCTACCCATAATGATGCAGATTTGGAATTTCCAGTTGAGAGTTATAACCCAATTGCTAGGGCCAGCGCATATGGGAGAAATACATTTGTCGAATTAGCCACTACAGCTGCCGACAGTGATTCCTTTTGTGTAGCTCCGCCCATGCATGTTGGAGCAGCCTATAAAACTTGTTTCATATGTATTCCTATATCAGTAAAGGAGCTAAATGACATTAGCATACTGGATGATAAAAGTCTTAAATTTGAAGCTATAACTTTTGATTTGATAGGAACTACTCGTCCCCAAGAGAACACACGAAGGTTTCATCTCACTAAATACAAAATAGAGTTACAACCCAGTATATTTGAAAAACACTGTTGGAATATTACCAGTAAAATTAGACTATCACTAGTTCTAGGAAATACTGAAAATTGCATACTGACTGTTGAAGCCAGCTATATATCTTCAGACCTGTATATGCCAAAAGGCATATTCTTTGTATGTGGTAATATAGCATACTCTTATTTACCTGCAAACTCTACTGGTGTATGTTATCTAGGTAGATTGACTTTTGTTGCAGCTCACTCAAATATTACAAAGACTGAAGATTTTATTAGGGATAAGAGATCTCTTTCCCCGAATTGTAGATCTGATCTGGCCTTGTTATCACCATCTCAATACATAGCTCTAGCCGCTTCTCTGGTAGGAGTGCCAGGCCTTAGCCTGTACAATACCCGAGTAATTAACAGTATTGCCTGTGGGTTAGCAAAAACAATAAATGCCACTAGTACTGCAATCGCATACATAAATGAAGAACTAAGGGAAGTTAGAGAAGGAATGCTACAAAATAGAGTGGCTATTGATTACTTATTATTAAAGGCGGGGAGTGGTTGTGAACAATTCAAGGGATTGTGTTGTTTCAATATCTCTGATAACTACAACCCAATAGAAAAGAAAATTCAGGATCTACAGAGTATACAAAAACATTTAAATCAAGGAAATGAGTGGGACCCTTTTGGATGGTTAGGACAAGGTATGTCAAGGTGGCTCACTCGTATCCTTTTTTATATGGGTTATTTCTTTGCCTTCGCATTTATCATCTATCTAGGAGTTAGATGTGTACCAGTGATTCTACGCCGCTGTTCAAAAATAGGTAAGGCCAATAGAAAGAAAGTAGTCCAGGTGATGGCAATGAAACCTGTAATCACTTATTCTCCTGTAGATGCTTGAAAGTACAGGTGTTAGTATTTAGGCACATTATGCTTTTCCCTTTTCTGCTTATTTCTCGTATGCACATGTACCCGGAACAAAGTCTAAAGGCAGTACCTCCTCTGAGACTCATGAGGATGATTAAAAGCTTTCACGTCCACTGTCGCTCCTATTCTTTTACTATATCCTGAGGAAGATGGTATGCCCCTCACCATCTCAATGACTCGGGAGTGAATCAGGCGTAGGCCCTCAGGTATAGTACTATCTCCTATAATACTCTAATTTCCTTTTTTTCTATCTCACAAAGCAAGAAGAAGTATCTAAATTTTGATGATTATGGTGTTAAGTAAATTAACAACAGGGAGGACTGTTAAGGCTGAAATGAAATACCTCTGTATTGCTTCAAAATATTCTTTTTACAAAGTGATTTTATGTGAATGCATTAAACTGTCTTGAGCTAACTATTGCAGTGACCACAAAGGTTTGGAATGGGTTAACCACATAATAGGAAGTGATTCCATTTTATTCTGGACTATGAGCTATAAGGACACGTTGGAAGTATGAGATATGGAGATGGTAATAGAAACTTATCCCGATACCGTATTGATTAAAAGGGATTAAAATGATCATGCCACATGGAAATCAAGATGGACAATGGACCTGTTGACTAGAGACTCTTATGAACTATAATGAACTACTTTATGCCCCCTAAAGTGAAGACTCTGCATTTCTCGTCATGTAGGCCAGTAATTTTCCCTGGAATTGGTCTTATTTGCCCACTCCCCTGAACGCCCCTTGCTATCCCCTCACCTCCTTGTCACCTCCCTGTCACACCTTCTGATAACGGATTAACAAATCATGTTTCTGTAATATGATGTTTTGCAATGTAATTATGTACACCTTTTTCATTAATCATTGTCATTGGAGTGCATAAAATGTATTGTAACCTAATGAAATATAGGATATCTTGTTGATAACTCAATGTGCATGGTCCACGTCTGTGCGCACAATCTTGTGACTGGTCCAGCTGAATAAATCTACCTTTGTTTCACTACAAGCTGTCTTGAAGAAGATTTGACATTATCACATCTTAAGTACACCAAAGCTAGTTTGTACAATGGGCTACAATTTACATGCTAATTTGTACATTGTCATTAAACTAATTCTCCACCATTTTATTGATGTTGAGTGTATCAGATGAATCACTGTAGAGGTGTCAATAATTGTGGGCAATTCTTTTAAGCCTGACCAAATGTCTAAATGGTGTTTCACTTTGGTGCACTGAGTTGACTCATCATCCACACCCCCAGTGGGTCTCTTGAAAAAGGTCAGCATTTTCCTGGCAGCAGCATTTCCAGGAGAAACTGAAGCAGGAGGCGTCATTGTGCCATTTGAGCTGACAACTTGCTGGCAAGCTTTTTGCATCTGTGAGTTTGAAAGAATAAAATTATTGGTTGATAAAATGTAGTGATCCAATTGCAAGATCTTGACAACCCTTTGGTCCGTGTGAAGCAAATAAAGAAGTTGATGTACAGGTCCCACCCTCCCTTATGCACTGACCTGCAATATGGGCACAGGGGACACAGAAAAAAACAAAAAGATAGTGCAGATTCCTTTAAAAAGCATGCATTTAAATAACAAGTTGCACTTACAATTTAGAAACAGAAAAAAGCATGTAATATATTTCCAATGGCAAATACAGCAGCAGACATCAGTAGATGTGTTCACCCCAGTCCCAAATGTTTAAAGGGTTGGTTGGATCATCACTCCGGATGTTCATGTCCACCATCAGGGACACCCCCTCCGATACTGCATACGAGTTCTCAGATAGATGAGTCATCTTTTTGTTTCTTTCTGTGTTCCCTCTACCCATATTGCCAGTCAGTGCATAAGGGAAGGTGGGCACGTTTTTTCCACAGAATTTTACAGGTGGAAATAAGGAATATTAATTTCTAAAGAAGTTGGAACTGTATATATGGGGCTCAAATGAATTATCTGCAATTAAAACTAAAGCGGAATAAACTGTCAAGTGGTGCTATTATATATTCAGTGATTATTGTCAAATCTTTGTGTTAATGCATATTGGTGATGTTTTATATAGACATGTTATGTGTAGAGCACTTTTAGAGATTTGCACAATTCCATTTAATCTTATGCTTCTTTGAGTATTTCTAGGTGTATACTCATGTGTATTTCTCCTAGCTGCAGTTCTAGTGTTCTTGCGCATTTATTTAAAAAAAAAATGTTTTGCAAGTTTCAGAAGATGCCTGACTGTGTTTGGCCCCAACTTACACAATAGGCATTTTAGTGCATGAAACAGCAGCAGTAGGACCACCACACACAAAGGAAGGCCATCACCTGAGGCTTTCCTTGCCACTGCGTGTGGTGTATGAAATGTTGACAACTTTTATGCTTTTTTGCAGTAAATTTTCTCTTTATTATTAGAGGTGGTTTTCTTTAAAATTGTGAAATATTGTTTAGATCTCAGGTGCCCTGGACCTGGACCACCTATAGTACATGAGGAAGTTCTATCATGAATGCTGGCAGCAGCTGCAGCACTAGTACTGGGTTTCTACTCCTGCTCTTCTACAAACTGATCCATATCAACTCACAGCGCTCCTAGTATACTAAAATGGCATCCTAAAGATGTTATATTTTTTAACACACAAGTTTTAAAATGTTATTATTTTTTGAAACAGTGCTTAGACACACATCACACTACCTCACAGCATTCCTAGTATTACGTTGACACCCTAATGACATTATATATTTTAAACACAAGTTTTAAAATATATTTTTAACAGTGCCTGAACACACTTCACAGTGCTCCTATGACATTTTTTAAAATTACACATTGATTTTTTAAGTTAAACCAAAGGTTCCCAAACTCGGTGCTCAAGGCACCCTAATGGTCCAAGTTTAAGGCTTTAACACAGTGGTATTTGTCAGATGACTATACCTTTTGTATGATGTGGTTCTTATGCAAACAGTATTTCAACATTGCCACAAAGTCCACTCCTCCTAATGGCGTTTTGTATTGCCTCACAGTGCTACAGCCCACAGTCCACAGTGCCTCTACACACTACAATATCACTGTGTTCCTAATAATTTGTTTTTTTATGACAAAGTGCTCCAGTCCACTTCTCTTAATAGCATTTGTTAGTGCTGCAGCCCAGAACCACGCCGTTCATGGTGGAGGGACTTTAATATGGAATCCAAAACACGCAAGACCCAATGCCCGGAAGATGAAGTTTTGCCTAATTTTGGGACTCAAACATAAAGGGAAGACCCAAGCTTTGGCTCAATTGACTCAGAACCCCCAAGTTCGGGTGTGTTCGGTTTCCAAGGAAACTGAACCACACATCTCTAATTTCAACTAAAAGAAGCTTGAGATCCTTCTCTGAGAAGCTATGGGCAAGATCCATCATGACCCAAGGAATTTAGGAACTGCAGCTAAGGATAAGATCTGATAAGAGATCACTGATGCAGTCACCATGTAGGTACCCGTTGTCCGCAAACTTGGCAAAGTTCAAAGTCGGTACAATATATTTTACACAATACTCTACTTATAAAAATGAATACAAAAAAGTGGACACTTGAAGTTGTCACAATGGGTGTGTGCAACCACAGAATACATGTGCACTTTTACTCCAGCGCATGCGCATCTCCAAAAACATTGATGAATAGTACCCAAAGTAGGACTGCATCCAGGGCTGAATCAGCCCCAAAACAACATAGAGTGGTGTGGATAAGAGAGTTGGCAGTGATGCATATTTGGGTATTATTTTGGGCAGGTTAAATTAATTTGATATTAAAAGTATGCATTGTTAGAGTGTCTTCTTTTATGGTTTATTTGTCAGATGACTATACCTTTTGTATGATGTGGTTCTTATGCAAACAGTATTTCAGCACTGACACAAAGCTATGTAAAAAAAAGGATTCCAGCAAAAATTGTATTTTGTATTTGTTGACATTGTATGTTTTATTTAGGAGACTTGCCCACTTTTATGGGTGGCCAGGAGTGCCACCTTTTTTTCGGCAGCCTCCTGGCCATTCCGGTAGAGTAGACATGTATGGTTATACTTTATAAAAATTGCAGCATTTGGAGTTACAGATTACAGCAGGGAAGATGGCTGGTATAAGACACCTACAATACAGCAGAGTACTGTATACAGGAAAGCATGCAGAAGATGTCCTTAGTACTGTATGTGTATGGAAAATAATGTCTCTATTGCATTGTAGAAAATAATAGACACAATCTCATTGGTAACTTTGGGCAACACCACCACTTGTCTGTTTTAGAAGCTTTAGTAAATATACTCCTTTGAGTGCTGAGTTTAGGGCTATACATAGTAAATTATGTAGCACATGGAAATGCAAATCACAGTGAAGCCACACTTCCTGTCATATCTGTTTTTGTTGTTTGCAGGGATAGGGAGGTTGCATTTGCTACTTATTCCCCATAGGCCATATTTAATGTTTGCTGCAAACGTCTGCAAAGGTAATAAAATGCTACGTTTCTCCTGAGCTCATTTTACATTTGTGCTTAGATGCAAATTGTGTCCAACTCTGAATAAGGTCTTTAGTCTCTAGATTGTACAATCCATAATCTTTATCTAATAATAATAATAATAATAATAATAATAATAATAATAATAATAATAATCTTGTGATTTACTCTTTTACATAATTGAAGTATTTGATGGCTTGAATGAGGTCAAAAGTTTACCAGACAATATGTAAATTACTTTCATTTGAGTAGAAACCTACTGTACTGTACAATAATGAGTGTACCTGCTGTGGTGCGAATAGAATATACAGTATCAGCTGGTAACCAGTTTTATAACTCAGCATCTTGATATAATAATAAAATTATGCAGTATACAGTAAATCAATAAATAAAATAAATACCTGAATGCATGAACTATTATCTTAGAATCAAATAAAGGTATCTTCTAATAGTAAATATGTAGCATAAGAATTGGATCTACCCTAGATCACAGACAACTTTCACCCAATGGTTTTACAAGCAATCATATGTATTAGTGCACACTAAAGAAAAAGTGTATTCCTATGTGGAGCACTCATGAACTTAAGTAGTATCAATGAAAGCAAATTAGGAATATGATGTATATTAAAATATAACTTTTAAAAATTTTTTTATTAATATAATGCCAACAAAATATTAAAAATAAAATTAAATGTGAATGAATAAGTTAAAGTGAAATACAAGTAGGCGTAATGATCTTAAGACTATCAATTACACATGAAACAAATATCCATTTTGGATATAATATGACACAATATATTATTGTTATATGTAATAACTATTTTAGAGGGTCATCTATTAAGATTAAAAACTGTAGGTCTTACGAGACAATATAGGATATGATATTAATTCTCATAATACCATGATGTTATTAGCCAGGGCTGCTTATAAGCTGGATAATGACAGTGCCAACCCTATTGGTTTACCCAAGAATGGGGACAAATAATCCAAGGGTTGAATCAATAGTTGATCAGGTTGTTTAATAGGTTCTCCAATATAGATCCTATTTTATTTGTAATATTCTGATCCTTTTTTCACAGGTAATAGCTCCCGTAAAGGTACCTACCAGGATAGTTTAATTACATATAATTAGCAACCTTACTAATATTGATCAACTAATATAGAGGTATTCTTAGAGTGTTATATAATAAAACCATATTCCCTACCAAATGTAAATACACACTAGGGTTATTTTTTTGTCAGAAGCTAATTAACTATTAAGTATATTTTTAGATTGTGGGAGGAAAACAGAGTATCCAGAGGAAACCCACACAGACACAGGGACAACTTACAAACTCCAGACAGATAGGGCAGAGGTGGGAATCGAACTGAAGACCTCAATGCTGTGAGCCAGAATTGCTAACCTTTACACCAACCACATGTGGCATACTACAGTATTATATTAATCACAACACAGAACACATAAAAATAGTGTATTTATACATATGTTGAGGTGTACACATCACAAGAGTCAGGCATGTCGACACCAATAGTATGTGTGCCTGGTTTACATCAGGCATATGTCACATACACCTATAGCCATGTTTTTATTTGTTTACTTTGCTCATCAAATACTCAGCAACTATTACATTTTAATAACACTTAAAAAAAAGTCTCTAATACTGCAAGTAAAAAATAGCAGCTGGTGTATGAAAATAATATTGCTAAAACATGCCGACAAAAACATAATATATGCCTGAGAAGTAAAAAAAAAAGCACCAATCAGCTTGAGAGATGAATTACTGTAGCAATCTGCAATGTAGAAACACTTACAGTAGGTAGCGTTGGCTACAGTCATCATCATCAGTGAGATTTTGCACCAACCTTCAGCCACTTACAAATATTATGGCTTGGTTTAAACATACACACATCTCTGTACTGGTCTGCATCTGTCCACAGTTATGCAACCATGCTCTTACTCAGCCTCTGTAGGTTTGCCCCTTCCCTCCCCATCCCACCTTTCTAGTAGCAAGCTGATGCAAGGGTCAGATTCATACAAATCTGCATATGTGGAGCCTCTTTACTCTGCATGCCCAGAACAATTTTGCATCTTTTTAACCAAAGTTCAAATCAGTATCAGCCCCAAAATCTGTAAATATTCTTTGGGGTATATACAATTAGCCGCGGGGTTTACCCCACGACTAATTGTTGCACTGGTGGTGAGTCAATTAATGGGGACTCCACGCGTGGGTGACCACAAGACCCCGCGCGTGAGTCCCCCGCTGTCGTGCTTTACCTCGCACCTCATGTAGGTGCGAGGTAACAGCTGCACGAAGCCGCCCTTGTCGGCCTCGCGCACGTCAGAAAAACACACTGTTTCCGCACTTCTCGCGGAAACAGTGTGTTCCCGCGAGCAAGGGCACATTTACCAGCGCGGGGAAAAAGCTATTTTATTGAATAGCTTAACCCCGCGCCGCGGGACTTTCGAGCCCCAATTACTCGCTGGAGAAGTCCCGCGGGTAATTGTATATACCCCTTAGAATTTAACAAAAATGTATATTAAAAATTAAGGCCCTTTATATGCATAGAATAATTTAAAAACATGAGTAGGCCAGATGGGCAAATCAGCCTTGTGTTTATTGCTGGAGAATTCACAGAAGAATCAGAGTTTATGCAAACATTGTAAAATAAAAGTGGTTTACTTAGATGATGGTATCCCCAGTGCATTAATTACTGAAAAAATACAATAAAGTAAATGAAAGTTAAATTAATTAGTTTGTTCACAAATAAGCTTCCTTTAGTTTATTATTTCAGGACAGAAATAAAAGTGTTCTGCTTCACTATAACCCTGTGGGAACTGGAACATGCCAAGTATGTAGTGGTCTTAAAAGAATAAGCAAACTTATTGTCATTTCTAAGTTAAAACTAAGAACAACATGGAATTTGAAGTAGGACTGTTAAGGAGGAGAGCAATGAATTTTGACTGTTCCAGTCCTCAATAATAAAAGTGCCCATACACGGGACGATTTTTAACACAATTTTGGCAGTTTCTACATTTTGGACAGACCAATCATTTGAAAATAGATGTTTTTTGAGTCTTCTGCGACCCCGATGCGCGTCCCCGCCGTCGTCTAGTTGTATCGCAGATCAAATGGTTTTGCGGAGAGATCCCAACCAATCGTGTACGATGTGACACACTTCTATGCATCTTATCCTATGATCGTAATGATCAATCTTACACCATTTGACCACATCTTATGAAAAATTTCAAGGGCAATCGTCCAACTCATCTTACCAACTTTGAATCTTACCATGATGGGGGCCTTAAGGTTACTGGGTGTCAATGTTTGCAGGTACAGTACAGTAGGAGAAGCATCCCATGGGTGTGTCTTGGGACACTGCTGGATTAAGGGGGTCTATGTACTAAGCCTTGGAGAGAGATAAAGTGGATGGAGATAAAGTACCAACCAATCGGCTCCTGTCACTTTACAGGCTATGTTTGAAAAATGACAGTTAGGAATTGATTGGTCTCCAACCACTTTATCTCTCTCCAAGGCTTAGTATATAGACCCCTAAGTGCCATATGGGCCTGAGGCTGAAATTGATCAAGGGTTTATTGTGAGCAGCGAAGGAGGCAAGGCCAGTGCTGTATGGGTGTGGTCAGTGCCATGTGGACTTGTACACCACCTACACTATCAGCCCCAATATCTATCTAAACATGTAAAGTAGAAAAATTGCATAATTGTGTGAGGAAAATAAAATACAATTGTAATATTTATGGTCCTACAATGTGGCAAGCTGGGCAGTTGATCATCATCATGCTGTCATGATGAAAGGCCTACTTTTAGTGGGGGCCTGGAGCTGTAACTCCATCTGTCACTTTGTTAATCTGCCCTGCTGTCTTGGACATGAGGACATACAGTATTCTGTATTGAACATAGCAGATTTCATGCTGTTTTTGGTTGAAACTTCTGCTTCAAGACTGACATAGCTGTAAGTGCTTTTAATAGTGGTCAGTGGGTTGGGAGCGGTGCAGTGGCATAGATGTGGCTGACAGAATACAGGTGGATGTTCTCATAGGGAAGAGGTGGCCAAAATCATTGATCGCGATCGACTGGACAACCACAGACATTTGACCAGTCTATTACGTTGCCCCATCCAGCAGCAGTTACCAGTGTCCAAAAAGAATCAGTGTGATCCTTATTGGCTGCTGAAGCTGATCCTTATGAAGCTGTGGCTAGCTGAAGCCGCAGCTGTCTCTGTTGGCTATCACTGTGACAAAAATATCCCAATATGAATTAGGCTGATTCTTATTGGCTGAGGCTGTTATATGTAACAGCCTCCATGGCACCACTGCCAGCGCTGGGTTAAGGGAAGGCATGGGGCCAGAAACAGCACAAAGGAGCCAAACTAAAAAGGGGATGCAGTACTGCATCCTGGAGTGCTATTTAATGTCTGTTATACTTTGTTTATCTGAGGAACAATGTTTAGTTTTTTTTCCCTGTGTAGGACATCGTGTTTGGGATTTTTACTGTGAGGGCCAATGTGTGTGTGTGTTTTTCCTGTGGGGGCCAATGTGTTTAATTTTTTTTAAGGTGGAGGCCAATGTGAGAACTTGGCAGGACAGTCCCCATATTCCTTGCCGTGAGGTCACGCACACATTTTTTGTATGCCACGCTCCTTTTATCGGGTGCACACCTATGGTGCAAGCAAATGTAGATACTCGGTAGATCACAAAGAATTTTACCTTTAAAGAAGATTACCGAGTCCAAAAGTCTGGCCACCCCTGACATAGGGCTTATGATTGCTGGAAGCGGATGGAATTGTGATGGCATTATGTGCAACTCAGAGTCAGGCCCATACTGTATGTTTGGTACATATTGGTAAGTAATAGAAGTAAATCTAATTAGTCTTGATTCCTAGCAGATATCATATCTTTGCTGACGTGCCAATCGATATGCATGTGAGCAATAGAGAACATGTGGAGCCATCAGTATGATGTCTTCCAAAGATAATGTGATTACAGAGTACAGCCAATGTAAAGATAGTTACTCACTAGTTGTGTAATACCCCATTAGATGGTGTAGGAGTGTGGTTTGGTGTTCTGATATCTTACCAAGATAGTGTTGGATTGTCACACACTGTATTGGTTCTCTTGTTCCTCCAAACAGGTAAGGAGAGTTGTCCCAAACACGAATAATTATAACTTGCTCTTAAGCAGAGTTTCTTTATTCAAAAAAAGATTTAACACATGGCAGCTCACAATACAATTGTCTCAAGAATGTATTTTCACAATAACATTAAATATATTACACAATGTGTAATCCAGAAATGAATATGTATTGAGCAGGAACTTCTCTAATACTGTACTGTAGAAGCAAAAAAAGTTAGCAATACACATAAAACATAAATACTATTTAACTACTACCATGCATGTGCTGTAAACGGGATAAAAAAATCCAGACAGGTCGGGATTCCGACACCAGTATGCTGTCTGCCGGGATCCCGAAGATAAGTATTGGGGTGTTAGGGGGAGGTTAGGGTAAGGTAGCAGGGTTAGGGTTAGGCATTATGGGGAGGGTTAGGGTTAGGCACCGGGGAGGTAATGTTAGGATTAGGGTGCAGGGAGGGGGAGGTTAGGTTTAGGCACTAGGGAGGAGGATAGGCACAGGGGAGGAAGGGTTAGGGTAGGAATGAGGGTTAAAAAAGTACTTATCATTCCTTCCTATGGGTGTCGGGATTCCGGGATGCCACTGTCTATGCTATCTAGAGCAAAGTTGCTTCAGCAACAAACTATCAACTTGTAAAATGTTACACTTTCAATACTTAACTCTACACTGGTAGGTTTAACCTACTTTCCTAATCCTATTTAATAATAATATATTCTATCACACTATTAACTATTACATAAAATTATCTGTAAAACACCATGATAATCACCTTAAAGGCATTCCCACTTTTTGGCGAAGTATTCAGTCAGGCATGCACTAAATTATAACGTTTGGGTGGCCAGATATTTGTTGAAATTCATTAATCCACTAGCAGCTGAACTCCAAACTTAATCTGATATCCAAATAGTTGTATCCTTTTCCTCACAACTATGGGCCCGATTCAGACCCGCTCGCGAGTGCACAGCGCTCGCAAGTGGGTTGATGGTCCCCCACTGCGCATGTGCACGCCGGAGCTGGTAAAAAAGGGGGCATGGCCTAATCGCGGGAGGCGTGGCCACGCCCCATTAGGTAAAAAAAAAAGTTTGCGTTGGCGAGGGGGTGCAGTGAGCCCCCTCAGCCCGGCGCATAACCAGTGGGGGGCACGATCAGCTTGATTGCTCCCCCCACAGGCATAGGAGACTGCTGTGGCTGCATCTTAGCAGCCTCGAACAGTCTCCCAGTGCAGCCCAGCACACAGCAGCATGTGCTGGGCTGTTGTGATGTAAAAGGTGGGGGGATCGGTGCTGGGCCCCTCCAGCAAGCCCGAGCCTGGGTAATTTGTACCCTCTCCCCCTCTCTCGGCACCCTTGCAGGTAGCTGCACAATGCGGTCTCTGAGTGGAACTTGCTGCCTTTGTGCAACTCCTTAATGCCTGCAATACTTTGATTAATGTCTAGACTTTAGTCACTTATTACTTTAATAAAGGGAATAAAGGAGGAGTTCCTTATAAAGAAGTTTACTACTGTTGACTGTTTTACAGTAGCTATAGCTCACCTCTGGTTTATTTCACTAGCTGCTAAGTGTCTGTTGGAACAGAAGTCATGCAAGAGTTACCTCACAGATCACAGCCCACTCAACTGAGATGGAGAGAAATCACATACTCCTTGGATCTTAAGGAATGTCTGTTAACTAGAACTAGCTGAGTGGTGTGCTGTGGTGTGTAACAAGCAGACAGACCTGGTCCTCATTTGCAAGAGTATGTAGTTCAGTACCACCAGAGACTTGTCCAGTGCTCCCTCTGCGCCTCAGCTGTCACTCATCAGTGAGCCAATCTTGGTTGTGGAAATACGGCGGACAAAATGAGTAGGGGTCCCCTGTATTAGCCAACACAGGGTACTTTCTAGCAGAGGTTTAATGTTGCATCTGTGGAACATGCTTCACATGGTACCCCGGGAAAAGCATTCATCGCCCCACACTAGTCAGCCCTGGGCAGGTGAGGACCCCTCCAATAAATTTGTCCCCCCTTTCAAGGGCACCACACCTGATAGACTGGGGCTACGGGCGGTGGGTGCCAGGTTGATAATGTAATAAATAGATTAAGTGATATTGTTCTTTACAGGGGTTCTAGAGGTCCCAGCAAGCTCTCCCCCCAACTTGCTGGTACTTGGAGAACCACAGGTACCAGAATGTGGTGCATTAAGAGCCTGCTGGTACCTCTAGTTCACTTGCAAAATAAATATTAAAATAAAGACAAGACTCACACACCATGACAGTAAAACTTTAATACACTCACACATACTCACTTTGTCCCTGGTGTTAGATCATGGTCCCTCGTCTAGTAGAATCCAGATGTGGACATATAAAAAAGATACATAGTGTACTCACCTACCTCTTGGTTCTGGTCCTCTTCGGTCCATGTAGGCATCTACTATCTTCTTAAAATAAAAAAATGCCAAACATGGTGCTAGTTGTTGAAACTATGGGGTACTCATAGTTCCCCCCATAGTTTTCCTCCCATATTTTCACAACCAGGACAGGCTCAAAAAAGCCTGGTGCTGGTTGTTTTTTTTTTTAAATATAAATTTTACTATCTTTTTTTCACACAGAAGCCTTCACGGATCTCACTGATCTGTGAAGGCTTCTGTGTAACTCGCACCTTGTAATGAAAGTTGCATTACAAGGTACGAGTTTACCCGCAGTTTAGCTTGCATGCACTTGCATACCAGTGAAACGCAGACCTTAAGCTTACACTCTATTATATTTGCAAGTTTAGGGACAAATTTGCACCTTCCAAATGAGCGAGAAGGTGTGAGTTTGATCCAACAAAAATACTCGCACCTTATTACATCCCACCTTAGGAGAGAGATAAAGTGATGTGTTTGAGAAATTACGGTTAAGAGCTGATTAGTTGGTACTTTATCTCTCTCCAATTTCTCTCTTTCTTACCCTTAGTACATCAGACCCCAAGTCACAGCTGACAGCTCTCTGCCAGTGCAGGGCCCTGCTATATCTGACAGCAGCCCACTCACTCACGTTGCATACAGGCCTTTCATCGATGGGATAGTCCCCGCTGTGAGCCCACAATCAGCTCCCCAGTATCTGCTAACTGGGTCTCCTCACTTATATATATATATATATATATATATATATGAACCAAACCAACAGGCGGCACTCAGAGACTTCCATAAACAAGTAGCGGATTTATTCACACATCGTGCTCATCATCAACGTTTTGAGGAACTAGTCCCCTTCATCAGGGACTAGTTCCTCGAAACGTTGATGATGAGAACGATGTGTGAATAAATCCGCTACTTGTTTATGGAAGTCTCTGAGTGCCGCCTGTCGGTTTGGTTCATATGTACGTGGAGGCATTTCCCTCTATAGGAGGGCACCAGAGCAATTACAGCCCTTAGTTGGTTGACCTGAGTGCTGGGCTGCTGAGTGTCTATATATATATATATATATATATATATATATATGTATATATGTACACAGCACATCATGCTAAGACCCCCATCTGGCGACCCACAGGCTTTCTCTCCCCCTGAAAGAACACTTAGGTGTAAGTGTGTAAATACATTAATTTTTTACTTTATATAATATTTTACTATATATATATATATAAAATATATAGTTAAATATATTTACATATGTGAGTACACACATCATACTGTATATAAGGTACCACACTTTAGTGGATACCACAGTTGTGCTACCTGTACTGTATAGATAGAGTGTGGGTAACCACTCTCAACTACTTGTGATGAGAACAGACAACATGACTAGAAGAGTATCAGTTTAATTTCTTAAGCAGGAACCCTGTATCTATGGGAGGCAGTGGATCATTGGCTTTCATATAAGGTTGCATTTGGAGCCATGGGCAATAATTCATCATGGCAATAATTCATCAAATATATCCTTCATAGCACATGAATAAATATAATATACTAGTTAATACATAATTGCTGATGACTTTAGTGCAGTAGTGTACTCATAGCAAATGGGATTTTTCAGCAAGATAACACTATGGGTCAAATGTAATAGGGTAAGTAAGTTTAGATATGTGAGAGTTTAGCAGTAAAACTCTCACGCTAATACATTGAGTTGTATTTTCAAAACAGGAAACATCTGGATGAGAGTTTAAATCTTGAGAGTTTTTTGAGTCTGAAAAACATGCAAGTGTATATATTCTATGACTTTATTACACATTTTCTAAACTCTCACCCTATTACATTTGGCCCCATATTCCTAAAGCTAGGGATGTTTTAGGATGTTTCTAAAAACATGACAGCACCAGATGAAGTATGTTAGATACAGTTTATCAGAGTGTATCCGAAAGTACTTAAAAAGGAGACCTTTAACAATTGTTGACTATAAATTTAACAACAAAGTTATAAAAAATAAATGCATCCTCTTCCTCTTCTCCTTTACCCATTCTCTTCCCCTTACGTTAATACAGAGTTGATAGTTATTTACTTTGTTCTTGTTTTTGGCCACACTAATAATGGGATGTAGTCGGCATACCGGCACACACAATGTTGGCGATCAGAATTTCTGGTTCCAAAATCCTGATGGCTGCAATCCAGACGGTAAGTATTAGGGTTAGGGGGAGGCTTAGGCTTAGTGAGAGGGTTAGCGGGTTAGACATTAGGGGGAGGGGGAGGGTTATGCTGTGGGAAGGGGGGTTAGAGTGAGGCATAGGGTAAGGGGAATACATAACTGCATCTGTCAGGATTTCCACTGTCGGGATTCCGCTGCTGGGATTTTGACCACCGGCATTATCAGCACCGGGATCGGGTACCCAACCCCTAATAATATGGCTAGCTCACGTTTGTGATCAACTATGGTTTTTGTTTATTGATCTTTTTTTTGTACCAACTCAGTCACTTGGTTGATTGCATGCAAACTGTGTGACCTTTGTTAACTGATATTATCTTGTATATTTAATTTGAGATTGAAAATTAAATTAAATAAATAACAAAAATTGTATAAGTACTAAGTAAGGACATCAGTCATGAGGACACAATTTAGCTTATGTGTTTACAGGACATTGTATAGGTTTAGATATGTATTATGTGCGTATGAGAATATTTTAATTAAACCTGAAGGATAAGCACAGGTTACAAGTGTATATCTATAGGTAAAATGGCACTCCAATAATTGTTTTCATCTTTAACAATGATGCAGAACAATGACAATTGAACCACATTTTGCAAACTATTATTTAGTTAATTAAAATACTGCACTGTATACTGGTACATGCCTTAATGCTGTCTTATGTTATTTATTGCTTCATTAACAGTAACATATTTATTTAGTCAAGCTGAACTGTAGTTTGTGTCCTGGAAACACATAAGCAAGCTATATTTATTTTTGCTCTTCAATACACTAGGTCAGTGGTTCTCAAACTTGGCCCTCAGGATCCCATACAGGTCACATTTTTCAGGTCACCCAGCAGGTGCACAGGTGTATTCATTACTCACTGAAACTTTTTAAAAGATCCACAGGTGGAGTTAATTATTTTACTTGCGATTCTGTGAGGAGACCTGGAAAACATGCACTGTTTGGTGTCCTGAGGACCGAGTTTGAGATCCTGTTCACTGGGTGAATGCACAGGTTGACATGACATGTGAGCAACATAAAAGCTACCTACCTGAAAAACCACATATAAAATAACACTCTCTAAAATAATGATTCTTTTTGTAAATTACCTAATTCTTTATTTCCCCACACCTGGTCCCTTGTATAGGGCCACCTTTATTACTGATGATCCCTCCCTCTCCACTCGGATCTTTTCACCATTTTCAAGGGTGCATAGCACAAATGAAGTCTGAGCGTCTGTGCCATTGTACAGCTGTGGTCATTGAGCCCCATCACTCTATAAAAAAAACTGGACACATTATAACACATTTAATTATCTTTAGGAGGAGTGGGAGATAGAGACAAAGGTGTATAATTACTAAAGTGCTGGCTTTTAGAAGTGGAGATGTTGCCCATAGCAACCAATCAGATTCTAGCTATTATCTTCTAGAAAGTGCTAGATAAATTTTAAGTAGAATCTGATTGGTTGCTATGGGCAACATCTCCACTTCTAACAACCCACACTTTAGTAAATACTGTATACCCAAAGAGATAGAGTTAATAGGTCTACCCCGCCAGCTTACAGCCTAATATACTTTGACAATGATAGCATAAACCTGTTTACTAATACTCTTTCATCATTGTTTTTTCAACCATATTTTGGCTAACAAATTGCATACAAAAATGTAAAAACCCATTGTAGAAAGGACTATTAATAATGTAAATGCCAAATACATGTAAAGATACAGTGAAGCTTTATGTAAATCATTGGATCAAAAAAAAGTTATTTATTCATCAAGATTTGTAATAATTTTGCCAACAAGGTAATTCCTGTAATGTAGAGTGAGTTGTCAAGTTATGTCGAAAATGGTTCTTGTGGCAGCTTGGATCTGCTACATATATAACCATGCTGTCACCCTGATATTGCTGAGTTCCAATTATACCCCTTTTCCACCAAAATATCCGGATCAGACCCGGAATTTAGCCGGCGCCGACTCTGGATATTCCCGAGTCGGTGCCGCTCACACCGGAGTCGGGTCTGCATAGACCCGGCTTTCCCGGCATGAAAGTGGATGCTTGGAGATGACGTCATCTCCAAACGCCACTGAAACTGGACCAATCTGCTGGCTAGCAGCGCACTCCTGGTCATCGTGACCCAGAGTGCTCTGTTCTCACAGCAGGGTTAAACTCTGCTATTTACCTGGGTTGGAATGCCGGGTCACTCGTCCCGGGGATCCAACACTCGCCCCTTTTACACCAGGGAGCTGCCCGAGTTAACCCTGCAATAACCCGGGTTTTAGCTCCGGTGTAAAAGGGGTATTAGAGTCCTCAAATCAGACCAGTATCATACTTCTACTTATTCAGCTCTGTTGTATGTTATTATGGGTCTAGACTAGGCTAGAAAATAGTACAAAATAAACTTTAAATGCAGGTAATAGTGTGACTGTGAAAATAGCTTGACATTGTAACAGCACCATGTCATCTGTCTAACATAGGCCCAGATTTATCAATGAGTGATATTCTTGTTATCACTCATTACTAACCTTGAATGTTGCTCCAACCAATCAGATCCTAACTTTCATGTGTTTGAAAAATGACAGATAGAAGCTGGGCACCATTTAAGGTTAGTAACAGTGATTACAGAATATCACTCATTGATAAATCTGGGCCATAATCCATAAATACACATAGATTAGTGTATCAGACAGTGAAAGAAATATAATAAAATTAATTTGCTTTGAGATCAAATTGGAATAATTTCACAACCTTTTTATAACACAATTAAAAAATGTACCCAAGGCATAAATTATAAATAAATGCCATGAAATGTAAGGTATATATGTTACATATTAACATTTGTGTGTCCTAGGTTAGCCCAACATACTGCTACTCCATATTTCAAAACCTCCTTTCCTATCGAGTGTTAATCTTAAGTGACGGTTAAATCCTCTGCTACAGCTAGACTCACTTGGCTGTGAACACAATTCTCTGGATTTAAGTAGTTTATTTCCGCAGATAATCTACACAGATGCCTGCCAGATAGGAATGTAACATGAAGTAATTTACTGAGTGTAATGTGCCATTCCCATGCTTAAACCATTGTTCTCTTATTAAAACGCTAAGCCCAAATCAATATCTACTACAAACTAGAGTTGGTTTTCACTTCCATAATTCTTAGAATACTGCTTGACCTGTACAAAAGAGTTTTATATATAAAATTGAAACTACATCACAGTATATCCTAGGCATGCTGCAACAGCCACATATCTAAAAATGTATACATATGTACATTATCAAAATAAAATAAACACCACCAAGGAGCGGACCCCGGGATGGACGGCAGCAGCATTGGAGCGGGGATAAAGGTAAGTGTTTGTGTTTTTTTCTTTTGTGTGTGTGTTTGTTTGTGTGCGCGCGGAGGGGGGGAGCAATTACAGTGGGCTAACTACAGGCGGCTAACTACAGGGGGCTAACTACAGGTGGCTAACTACTAGAAGGGGCACTACAGGGGGCTAACTACTAGAAGGGGCACTACAGGGGGCCCTGCATAATGGGCACTACTACAGGGGGCACTACTTTAATGGGCACTACTACAGGGGGCCCTGCATAATGGGCACTACTACAGGGGGCCCTGCATAATGGGCACTACTACAGGGAGCATTGCATAAGGGGCACTATTACAGGGGGCATTGCATAAGGGGCACTACTACAGGGGACATTGCATAATGGGCACTACTACAGGGGACATTGCAAAAACGGGCACTACTACAGGGGGAATTGCATAAAGGGCACTAGTATAGGGGGCATTGCATTTTGGGGCACAACTACAGGGGGAACTGTATAAGGGGCACTAATTTGATACACAGTTTACAGGTTATAAAATATGTTCCCAATAATCTGGTTCTACACGGACATAAAAACTGTGCAACCTGTCTTGAGCTGAGGTGACGGACTGGCAGGAACAGAAAGGAGGGTTGGTGAAGTAGATCTGTCAGGGTGGGATGTAATGAGCATTACTGTTTGGCATAATGTGTATTTGGCATTACTGTGTGCACAATGTGCTATTAGGGGCATTATTGTGTGGCATAATGTGTAAGGGGCATTACTGTGTGGCATAATGTGTTGTATGTGGCATAATCTGTTGTATGTGGCATTACAGTGTGGCATAATGTGAAATAGGGGCATTACAGCATGGCATAAATTTGTTATAAGCGCTTTACTGTATGTCATTATGTGTTATATGTGGCATTATTGTGTGGGATGTGTAAGGGGCATTGCTGTGTGGCATAATGTGTTGTAAGGGGCACTCCGGTGTGGCATAATGTGTTGTAAGGGGCATTCCGGTGTGGCACACTGTGTTATAAGTGGCATTACTTAGTGTGTCATAATGTGTAAGGCACGTTGCTGTATCATGTAACCACACACGTTAAACGTAGTCTTTGGGTGTGTTTGATCTTTGGGGGGGGTGGTGGTGGGGGGTTTGGCGGCTGAAACTTTTTTGGCATGGGGGAGCAAAATTTATAGTTACGCCACTGTCAACACGTTCCAGTTTTCTGCAATGCTTGCCATTGCCATCCCTTCTCTGCCACAAATCGCCACAACATTTCAATCATGCTGCAGCTTAGGGGGAACTGCGACCGTCATCGTAGACAGATCAGCAAATGCGCAGTACAGATCTTGCACATGCACTGATCGGCAACCATCGGAGTTGTACGTAACGTGGGTTTCCATACTACCCTGAATCAGGCCCTCAGATACCTAACACATTGAGCTATTTGATCTTGCATAGGAAGCTTAGTAATTCTAAGTATATGAAGCTCAAGGTTGACTGCAGGAGATTAAATGAGTGGCTGCACACTGTATAGATATACTTAGCTGCAAAGGTTTTAAACTGATAACTTAGCTAGCTTCATAGGCTACCTATGCAGGAGCAAATAGTTCCATGTGTTAGGTATCTTATACCCCTTTTCCACCTAAATTCCGGGTCTGACCCGGAGTTGGAACAAAGGGCCTGATTCAGAGCTGAACGCTCTGACCTGAGCGCTCGCTCTGAATCAGGGCCCTCCTCCCTGAAAATAGAGCATCCTCTTGGACGCTCACATAGCTGTGGGTGACCACCCACAGCATATGCGAGCGTCCATGATGATGGTCGCGATGGTCTTGACCATCGTGACCATCGGGCTTGCGACGGAGACCCTGCTGTAGGGTCTCGCTGCCGCAAGCCCAGGAGTGATTTTGGCTCTATCAGAGCCAAAATCACTCCCACTGACATTACTAGTGATGTCAGTGGGGCCGGTTCCAGACGGTAGGTGTTCCCATGGGAACGCCTCTGTCTGGCAGGCACGCCCCCGGCACGCCCACCAAAGGGGGCGTGCTGTCAATCAACATCGACAGCACGCCCTCTTTGGTGCGAGACCCAGAGCAACAGCTTGGCTGTCGCAGTCCGGGTCTCGCGCATGCGCACGATGGAGCTCCCTCCGTCGTGCGCATGCGCAGTGGGGGAACATCGACCCGTTTGCGAGCGTCCTTTGCTCGCGAACGGGTCTGAATGACCCCCAAAGTTCCTATCCAGATCAGACCCAGAATCTTGCCGGCGCCGACTCGGGATATTCCCGAGTCAGCGCCGCTCACACCGCAGTTGGGTCTGCATAGACCCGGCTTTTGCGGTGTGAAAGTGGTCGCTTGGAGATGACGTCATCTCCAAGCACCACTGAAGCCGGACCAATCGGCCAGCTAGCAGCGCACTCCAGGTCATCGTGACCCAGAGTGCGCTGTTCTCACAGCAGGGTTTCATGGGCTACGCCCTTGTTAAACCCTGCTAGTTACCTGGGTTGGATTGCCGGGTCACTCGACCCAGCGATCCAACTCTCTCCTCTTTTACACCAGGGAGCTGCCCGGGTTAACCCTTCAAAAACCCGGGTTTTAGCTCCGGTGTAAAAGGAGTATTACTGTTCAAGTCCTGTGTACCTATGGCATGCTTAGAATTGGGTTTTTAATAAATGGGGATTTAAATGAAGCACAAGGCGCATACATATCACACTGTTACTGATAGTTCACAAGTTAAATGTATGAATATGGTATAGGAGGTTTGGTGTTCAAATTCCTTGCTTGGAGTCAGGGGCAGTTTAGGAGAGGAGGTGGCAAATGTCCAGCCTCCTCTTTGGCAGTGCAAAAACTATGACTTTGTGCCAGAGTCTACCGCGCATGTGCTGATTTCTGGGAACATGGTATTTCGCACTATGGAGCTCATTCAGACCCGTTCCGTAGCAAGAGTCCGCTTGTTGCTGCCGATGTTCGCTGATCTGCGCATGGATATGTATCACAGTGCGCATGTGCAAACTACTCACAGTGATTGGGAACTGCTTGCTCGCCCTGTAAAGACATTACCAGTGGAATGAGTGACAGGAGAGGCCATTTGTGGGTGGTAACAGGGGCAGGCCAGTAAAAACGATGGAGTGGAGGTGCAAACGCAGGTGTGACTGAGTGTTTCAACGCCTTTTCAGAGGCGTGTATAATTAAGAGGCAGCATCATAGTAAACGTCAGCAGGCTTTAATTTACACTGAAATCCTCGCAGTGCTTGCGGTAGGGTAGAGGCAACCACAAGCGCTGCGATCGCTTCCGATGGTCCTTGATGTTCCAATGTTTTAATACACTTCCTGGAGATGATGTGCGCTAGTGGGCATCTCAACATACGCTAATGGGCATCTACATACACAAAGTGATGGCTCGCTCAAGACATAGTGGGTGTGCTTATGCCTTGCCAAGCGATAGACTGCGATGCCGTCACTTAGCCAAATTTGCATATGCAGGGAGCGAGTGGCCGCATCTAGCGAATGGGTCTGAATCATGTCCTATGTTCCGGGCAGGGTTAGACTGACCTACAGGGGATATCCCTGGTAACCCCACCCCCTCCCTTTAAAGTCAGGTTCCAGACCGTGCACTCAAATTATACATTGTTACTCTATTGTCTACAGCAAGATTCACTCTCTTGCCAATCAAAAGCAGTTGGATTAATGATCTAATGTTTTCTCATTTGAAAATATTTAAAATATAGAATATTGCAAAAAATAAAAAAGGAACCAACACTTAAGTTATCCCATTATCCCATTGGTAGTTGAACCTTATTTTTACAATGGCATAGATTTGGCCTTTATTAGACCTAATGCAGTTCTCATTGAGTTTTAGACTCTGGCGAGTGTGTACAGGGTTCCCCCTCATATGTATGCATTAATGTGGTATATACAGCATAGACTGGATGATTATCATTGTGTGCTTTATTATAATTCATGTTACATTATTCTGAATTCCCAGGACTATGGCCTAATCACTAAAGCGCATAATCTGGTGGATTATACTGCATGAACTTTCAGTATACAGTATATCATATATATTTATGTTGGGGCCATTTTGTCTGAAGGCTATATCCTCTCTAATAGTTGGCCAAACCTCTTTAGTGGCTTGTCTAACCCCTTAAGTCCCTACCACTGTACTCCCCTGGGGAGACCTTCATACCCCAGTCCGACACTGATTCCTGGAGACATCTCTACTGCACATGCATAACTCACCTGTATAATGGCCACAAAGCCAGATTCAGAACTCTCACAGATTGAGATTGCTGTCATAGAATTGTGTGCTCATTGGAATACACACATGTAGTCTATGCAACTTAGGTTTGAGGAGTTATGTGACTCCCACATCCCACTCAGTGCCCACAATCTTCCCATTCGATCACCACAACAAACTCACTGGTAGCTTCCATGCTACCACCATTCACCATTCTCCATATGGCTTCCCAGCCACACCAAGTAGCTCCCATGCTACCACCATTCTTCATACGGCTACCCAGCTGCAGCACTGTCCCTGGACATTCCTGAGACCCATTATCTGTCGCTGCTGGTGTACCCTGTCCATTATACCTGTTTTAATACCATTACCTGCAGCCTCACTCCAGTTAGACAGTTGTGGAAGGACTGCCACATCACTGTCCTGTCTTGTCCTAGTCAGCAGTCCTGCGGTCTCTCGCCGGTTGTGTAAGCCTCCACTGCTGGAGGCGTAAATCCAGGCAGCCACCTAAGTACCGGTGTGTAAATAATTCACTAAGGGAACAACGGGTGGCTGTTATTGGTGGAAGATCCTCTCCCTGGCTCTAGAGGTCTTACACAACTGTACATGAACCGACAACATTATAACCGGCCAAAATACAGACGCTACTGGAGTGTTCAACATGGTCTCTATTTTATCAAATCCGGTTCAGGTCTTGCCAAATCAGACCTTAGTCTTGAACCCTGATTTGGGGCTTATGAATGAAATTCTGACCCAGGAGACGGTTCCTCGTGCAAACCCAGGAAAAATGACCAGCCCCAAAGTCTTAGGCCTCAAGTTAGCAACTCTCTTTGTAAGCCTATACATGCCACAGACTCTCTAATTCCCGATAAAGGTGCCAAAGCCCCCCAAAAAGAACCAGTTATTTATAATTGGGGTCTCATCACTAAGGGACCAAATCTCAAGTTGGGGAACCAATTAAACAAAGACTCTCATTGTACTAGTAGGGGTTCAGTTGGTTCTTTTGCAGGAGGAACTTCTGATATTAAATTCGATAAACCTCTCATAATCAGAGAGACACCTGATTTTTCTACCACAGTAGGGGTCTCCTCTGCCTGTTCCGGTCTCATCCCGGATTCTGCCTGTTCCGGTCCCATCCCGGATTCTGCCTGTTCCGGTCTCAGCCCGGATTCTGCCTGTTCTGGTCCCAACCCAGATTCTGCCTGTTCCGGTCTCATCCTAGATTCTGCCGTTCTGGTCCCATCCCAGATTCAGCCTGTTCCGGTCCTGTCCCTGATCCTGCCTGTTCCGGTCCCAGTCCGGATTCTGCCTGTTCCAGTCCCAGTCTGGATTCTGACTGTTCCGGTCCCGTCCCGGATTCTGCCTGTTCCGGTCTCAGCCCAGATTCTGCTTGTTCCAGTCCCAGTCCAGATTCTGCTTGTTCCGGTTCCAATATCTCAGTCGTCCAGACCTCAGGAGAGGACTTCGATATGCCAACCTCAGAAGAGGTGTCTGAAGTACCGACTCCAGTAAGGGAGTCTGAGGTGCCGACCTCAAGTGAGGAGTCCAATCTTCCAACTCCTAAAGCGATTTCTGATGTCCCAGACGTCCAGACCCCAGGAGAGGACTTTGATATTCCGACCTCAAGTGAGGTATCCAATGTACCTACTCCTGAAGGTGTTCCCGATGTTTCACCTGAAGTACAGACACCATGAGGGGAGCTCGATGTATCAACTTCAGAAAAGGTGCCTGATGTACCTCCCTCAGAAGAGGTCTCCATAGTACTGCTCCCAGGAGAGGAGTTTGATGTACGAACCTCAGAGGAGAGGTGTGAGGTACTGACACCAGCAGGGGAATCCAATGTATCAACCTCAGAAAAGGTGCCTGATTTACCGCACTCAGAAGAGGTCTCCGTTGTACCACTCCCAGGTGAGGAGTTTGATGTACCAACCTCAGAGAAGTACCAACACAATGAGGGGAGTTCAATTTACAGACCCCGAAAGAGAAGTCTGATGTTCCATACCCAAGAGGAGAATCTGATGTATCTATTCCAGCTGGGGATCCTTAATCAGTGAAGCCAGACCGGGTCCCTGATTGCCTTATCTTCAATGGGGAATTCGAACAATTCCTGGACCTAATGCTTCAACTCCAGGGGCTTCCTCCAGATCTTTCACAATCTGACAAAGTCATGTTCCTGCTTTTGGCAATTAAAGGAGAAGC
Organism: Taudactylus pleione; assembly: GCA_031769625.1. Lineage (NCBI taxonomy): Eukaryota > Metazoa > Chordata > Amphibia > Anura > Myobatrachidae > Taudactylus > Taudactylus pleione. The sequence goes on from JAUIMM010000572.1 coordinate 6,630,928, forward strand.
TAAGAGATGGGCTGAACCCTACATCAGATCTAATGACTCCATTCTCCATGATCTTGATGCATTTGTCAGTGCTGTCTTTAGTAGGGTTATAGGTCCAGACATTGTGATTGCTGAACCTTCTGGAAGTTCTACTTGTACATCCAAAAGACTACCCAAATCAAGATCTGCTAAATCAGCCAGCGATTCTCAACCTCCTCAAGATTGTAGTATCTCCTCGTCTCTACAGGAGACTCAACCTACATATCTCCACTCTGGATGCTTGCTAACTTACCTAGGGATGGGATCTCCAATGAATTTGGAAATGAGGAAGTCAATAGCATCTCTATCTGTGAAGCAAGCCATTTCTAATAAAAAGTGTAGATGACGACTCTAGTTCAGACTACGATCCAGTAGAAGATGAAAGATTCTTGGAAGAACTGTCTGTGCTTCCAGTGGACAGTAGTAACATATTTATGCTCCCCATTGTTAAGCCCAAACAGGTGGGGAAGAAAAAGAGACATCGTAAAAAAACTTTGATCATATTCTGTTACACCAAGATTAATGCTCCCCTTAGTGACATTGGGGTGTCTGGAGTCCACCCTCAAGGGGGGGTACTGTTAGGATTTGTGGTTAGCAAAGCATCTTGGTGGCAGTTCCCACTCATAGTTGTTACTGGGATACTGCATCATGTCCTGTCCTTGTTATTGCTTTTTGCAGGTAGCTGGAAATCCTCTCTTGTCTGTGTTTAAATCATAGCCTGTCATTCACAACTGTCTGACAACCAGTGTATGCTTGTCTCTCCGAAGTCTGAACTTTTGCCGGTCTCACCAAGTTCCACTGTTCCAGTGTCCTGCACCCATCTGTCTGTTTAGAATTAGCCTGTGAAATTTACCCTGCAGCTGCCTGGGGCACTTTCATTCCAGAGTCCAGCCAAGCCATTTCAGTCTGCTTCCTGCCTGTGTTCCTGTCATGCCAGGGTTCACCTCTCTGCCATATTGCTCCCGTGCTACCACCATTCTCCATATGGCTTCCCAGCTGCACTAAGTACCTCCTGTGTTACCACCATTCTCCATGTGGCTTTGCAGCCACACCAAGTAGCTCCTGTGCTACCACCATTCTCCATATGGCTTTCCAGCCACACCAAGCAGCTCCCGTGCTACCACCATTCTCCATACGGCTTCCCAGCCACACCAAGAAGCTCCTGTGCTACCACCATTCTCCATACGGCTTCCCAGCTACACCAAGAAGCTCCCGTGCTACCACCATTCTCTATATGGCTTCCCAGCCGCATCAAGTAGCTTCCGTGCTACCACCATTCTCCATATGGCTTCCCAGCCACACCAAGTAGCTCCCGTGCTACCACCATTCTTCATATGGCTACCCAGCTGCACCACTTTCCCTGGACATTCCTGAGACCCATTATCTGTCGCTGCTGGTGTATCCTGTCCATTACGCCTGTTTCAATACCATTACCTGCAGCCTCACTCCAGTTAGCCAGTTGTGGAAGGACTGCCACATCACTGTCCTGTCTTGTCCTAGTCAGCAGTCCTGCGGTCTCTCACCAGTTGTGTTAGCCTCCACTGCTGGAGGCATAAATCCAGGCAGCCACCTAAGTACCGGTGTGTAAATAATTCACTAAGGGAACAATGGGTGGCTGTTATTGGTGGAAGATCCTCTCCCTGGCTCTAGAGTTCTTACACAACCGTGCATGAACCATAACATTGACAAACGATGTAGCAGTTCCCTGTATTAAGCACAACCAGCACCAGGCTAATCAGAGCCAGTCTTGGTTGCCAATATACAGGGACAAGCAATGTAGGGGTTCTCACGATAAAAAATGAATTTTCCCATAGAGAAATCCCAAGGGGGTATGGTGTTTAAGGGGCTACACCTCAAATGCAATTGGAGGTACGATGCTGAAATTTGGCTTGGGCTGGTAGAACTGTCACTCAGTGCTGCATGCCAAATTTCAGGTCAAAAACATAAAAAATTAGGACTTGGGAGTAATTTAAATTTCCAACTGTCAGTATTTTCTGACACTCAATTAGGACCACTTTTCTGCTGTTCTCTATGGGGAACTTTTGGGAAGGCATAACTCAGAATAGGGGGAAAATTTACACTTTGGGTTTGTTTTATTAGGTAGCTATAGTTCCAGGGTAGGTGCTTTTGGGGTTTAGGTAATTGAGAAAGTAATAAACAATTACATCACAAATCCGCCATTATAGAGATAGGAAGTTTCAACTTGATGCGCAGCCTCAGTAGGAGCCTCCATCAGGTGTACGCATTGTGGCATCACTTGGGTGCACCAAGATGGCAGGTCAGTTTGGGTGGTAGTGGTGGTGGGCTCGGGGAAAGTAAGCAGTCATAAGCTGCAGCCGTACCTGGGGGATAGCAGGCGTTTGCTGCGGCTGGGACCCATGGGTGTTAGCGGCGGTAGTGATGCAGGCGGCAGGACCCGTGGGAGGTAGCAGCAGACTGATGCAGGCTCGGATATGAACATTCTGTGATACCTGTATTTAAATAAACACAGAAGCAGGGATGGGTCAGTGATACCTGTCTGTGCTTCTGTTTAATTGAAAAAACCCTGTGTAAAAAAAAAATGGCATGGCTTCCTCCCCAAAAACAACTACCAGCACCGGGCTTTGGAAAGCCAGTACTGGTTGTGCTAAATGCAGGGGACAAATCACGTAGGGGTCATCCGTATGAAGCCCAACCAGTACCAGGTTTTTCAGAATGTCCTGGTTGCCAAAATACGGGTGACAAATGATGTACGGGTCCCCCGTATTTAGCGCAACCAGCACTGGGCTCTGAGCCAGCCCTGGTTCTGGAAATACAGGGGGAAAAATGCATAGAGTCTCCCTGTATTTTCCAGAACCAGCACCAGACTCTTTCTAGTGGGGGGTGATACCACAGCCAGGGGAGCCCTTTCACCGGGCCCCCCAGCTGAAACATCACCCCTGACCACCATGCAGCCCTGGCCAGGGATAAAGGGGTCCCCCTCTCCAGGGCACCCCAGGCCCAAGCTGATAGCCCAGGGCTATCCCCAGCACCCCTGAGTGGTGGGTGTTGGGTTGATTGTGTTGTGTGATGCATATGTAAATATAAATATTGTCTTTTGCAGTAGTACTATAGATCCCAGCAGGCATCCCCACATACTGACACTTGGAGAACCACAAATACCAGCAGGCGGGGCATTAATGGCCTGCTGGTACCTATAGTACCCCTGCAAAATAAATCTTAAAATAAAAAAAAGACACAAGTTTTTAAAGTATTTTATATAGCCGCATCTTCACCAGCCTTTAAGGTCTTTCACATAGCTGCCGCTTCCTCCAGGACTTCTATGGTGTCTTCACCTGGAGAGCAGCAGCCTTTAAGGTCTTTTCCATGGCCGCCGCCCATCCAGTGCTTCCGCGGCGTCTTCTTGCTTCAGCTGGTCTTCTCTCCAGCTCCCCAGCTGACGACTGACTGCACAGCACCTTGCAAGGGGGAAGGGCGATGATGTCGCGAGCCGTGATTGGCTCGTGGTGGTCATTTTTGAAAATGGCATGCTCAGGTCTCACCATTGAAGTCAATGGTGAGAACAGCTCATTGGCTGGGAGGTGGAAGGCTTGCCTTTCTCAGCCAATGAGTGCTACGCACCGGGATTCTAAACTGAAATCCCGGGTGGAGCTGTCATTCGGGTAGTAGTGTCCTTAGAGGACACTACTAATGTACGAGGGTCCGCGTATTTCCATTTTTCTTTTTGCCAAGACCCTGGATTGTTTGAGGAGGACAGATCCACGCATAGGAGGAGGTGAGTATAGAATTTTTATTATAGGTACTCCATTGGATTTGGAGAAGAGGACAGATTGGCTTCAGGGATACTAGGTGAGTACAGTATGTGAGATAGTGTGTGCATGTATGTTTTAATAAAATTTAACTTTTCTATGGTGTGTGTTTCTGTGTTTTTTTAATATTGCTTTTGCTGTGGAACTACAGGTACCAGCAGGCCCGTAATGCCCCGCATGCTGATATTTGTAGTTCTCCAAGTACCAGCATGCTTGGGAGGCTTGCTGGGGACTGTAGTTCCACAGCAAAAGCCGATATTTTAACTTTATTTGCACCACACTTTACACAATCAACCCGGCACCCACCACCCAGGGGTGCCAGGGATAGCTCATGGCTATCAGCCTGGGCCTGGGGTGCCCTGGAGAGGGGGATCTCTTTATTGGGGGGGTGCCCAGCTCCCCATGGATCCCCAGCCTGGGTTGACTAGCAATCAGGGGTGATGCTTTGGCTGGGGGGCCTGGTGATAGGGCTCCCCTGGCTGTGGCATCACCCCCTGCTAGAAAGAGTCCGGTGCTGGTTCTGGTAAATACAAGGGGATCGTATGCACTTTTCCCCCCAGTATTTCCAGAACCAGGGCCAGCTCAGAGCCCAGTGCTGGTTGCGCTGAATACGTGGGACCCCTAAGTCATTTGTCCTCCGTATTTTGTCAACCAGGACTGGTTCTGAAAAGCCTAGTGCTGGTTGTGCTTCATACGGGGGACCCCTACATCATTTGTCCCCTGTATTTAGCACAACCAGTACTGGCTTTCAAAAGTCCGGTGCTAGTTGTTGTTGTTTTTGGGAAGGGGGCCACGCCATTTTCCTTTTAAACAGGTTTTTTTTTATTAAACTTAGAAGCACAGACGGGTTTTCACTGACCCAACCCTGCTTCTGAGTTTGTTTGTTTTAAATGCAGATGCAGGTATTATGGATATTCCAGATCCGAGCCTGCATTTGTGTGCTGCTACCTCCCCCAGGTCCTAATGCCTGCTACACCACCGCCCGCACTGCCGCCGCACCGCCACTACTAATGCCCGCTACAGTCCCCAGCTGCAGCTAATGCCCGCTAACATCTACCCCCTCTCCCCCGCATCCTGGCCACAGCAAACGCCGGCTTCCTTTCCCCTGGACCCGGCCCCCACTACCACCCGCAAAAGGCAGCCATCTTGCTGCACCCAAGTGAAGCCACAGTTAATACACCTGCTGGAGGCTCCTACTGCGGCTGCGCAACAAGTTGATATTTCCTATCTATTCAATGGCACAATCTTGAGGTAATAGTTTAAAAACTGTAAATTTCTAATTTACCTGAACCCCAAGAGCTTTAGATTACTACCAAATCCTAATTTATTTTGTTTTTGCCCTGAAATTTGGCATGCAGCACTGAGCGACAGTTCTACTCGTCCGTGCCAGATTTCAGCCTGGTACCTTTTATAGCTTTTGAGGTGTAGCCCCTTAAACACCATGCCCTCCCCCTCCGGAATTCTCTATGGAGAAATCCATTTTTTTAGATGCAGCCTTAATATAAGGGCAGGACTGTGCCCTTATAATATAAGATGATGTCCTGCATGAAGTGGGTGCGATGTGTATGCATTTCTATGGGTTTTTTTCTCTCATAATCTGAACTGGCAGCACTGAGAGGTGTCACAGTATTAACTGGGGGCAATTCAGTGTGTTATACTATGATCTGCATGAACTGAAATGTGACATAATATGAACTGGGGGTACTACAATGTGGCATTTTATGAACTGGGAGTTTGTGACATTTTATGAACTGGCAGCACTACAATTTGGCATAATATGTACGGAGAATGCTGTGTGACATAATGTGAACTGGGGATATTACAATGTGGCTTAATATGAATTGGTGACACTGGCCCTCATTCAGAGCCGTACGCTCTGAGCAGAGCGCACGCTCTGAATGAGGGCCGGCCTCCATGAAAATGGAGCGTCCTTCTGGACGCTCGTATAGCTGTGGGTCACCACCCACAGGCTATACGAGCGTGCATTTTGATGGCCGTGAGGGTCGAGACCATCGCGACCATCAAAATTGCGAGCTGGAGCCTGCGGTTGAGGTTTTCAACTGCAAGCTCCGGAGTGATTTTGGCTCTATCAGAGCCAAAATCACTCCCACTGACATCACTAGTGATGTCAGTGGGCCGGCTTCTGACGGGAGGCGTTCCCGTGGGAACGCCCCCGTCAGGGAGGCACGCCCCCGGCACGCCCACCAAAGGGGGCGTGCTGTCAATCAACATTGACAGCATGCCCCCTTGGATCGGACACAACGAGCGAAAGACTTTCCTTCGCTCGTCGCGTCTGGCGCATGCGCACGACGGAGCTCCCTCCGTCGTGCGCATGCTCAGTCCAGAACATCGACCCACTTGCGAGCGGACAGCCGCTCGCGAGTGGGTCTGAATCAGGCCCTCTGTGTGGTATAATATGAACTAGGGCACTACTATGGGACATAAAATAAAGGCATAGCTATGGAGAGTGGTGTTTCTCTGGAAGCATTGGAGTGGAGGCCCTTCCAGTTTGTACGGTAAGAATATATCAGCTGATACTCCTACATGTCTGTGGGCAATGCTAAGCAAGGGGGCATCACAAGGAAAATAAAAATATCGAATAAGTATCATTTTATCACCAATTCAGAATTTCTTAATTATCCCCTAAACATTGTCCCTAAAATCTCTGTAGGTCATCTAGCAGAAGTAGCGACTCAGTCCTGACTCAGAAATAATCTAATGTCAAAGTTGGCCATAGTGTAGCTATTTTTTGCTACTGTGCATGCACTAAAGCTGCACTGCAAATGCACAGTGATTAGTTAGACACAGGAGTTATAGAGATGATTTATTTGAAAAACTAAGTGACAGGTAGTCAACAATTGAGGAGGTAACGGGGGATGGCTAGAAAAACAGGCATGTCAGGTTGGTTTTCTGGGTGTGACCTAGTAAGTCTCCGCAAAAGGTTCGATGTGCAACCGATGTGCGACTGATGGTTTAGGTATTTTCACTTTTGTATGTAAGTGACTGATGTGAGATGCCGGAAGTGGACGTCCCAGTGCACAAATGGCAGCTGAGTCATTAGCATATTTTTGAAAGTCCGGAATCGGAGTTGTGACAAGATTTGCGTGCACCTCTGAATCAAGCCCTCAGGTGACAACAGAAAGATTATCATATTTGTAGCAAATTTTCTGAGTAACATATATTTGGTGACTGGAGTTTAACTGTACTATATATTGTATGGCTGGCAACCAGCATTTAATTGTACAATGTATGGTTGATAATTGGGGCATTATCACTATACAATAAGGTACTATAGGTGTTCTTTGCACAAATTAATTAGAGGGTGAATTCTCATCTTCCTAGCCTAAGAATATATCTATATAATTTATTATATATATAATATTATATTATATTTTAATATTCTGTTGAGTGTCCCAAATTTGGGTGCACACAGCTATGTTCCTCTTTTAAGTTAACTAGGCTTTGTCTGCACTACTAGCAGATAAAATGGTTTTAGGCTTAAATGGTTTTATATACACTGGGACATACCTACCAAAGTTACTTTATGGAAAATCACATCGCTTGCAATAATTATGTGCAAATCTCCTGGCAGCATTGATTAAACACATCAAATTTTTTATGCATATTTGTATACTCATGATCCGGCAAATGATGGCCCAAAATGCTAGTATATATTGTATATTTCATATGGAGGTTATTACTAATCCATACGTGTCATAAAAATACATTAATGTCTGTGTCTATGTATGGTTAGTGTATATTGCAGTTGGCGTTATTGAAGTGGAAGAGGATATGGTATCTGAATAATAATCTCCTAAAGTCTGTCATACATGCGTTGTGGGAGACGGAATGGGCACTGCCCCTCCAATGGCTCCTACTGCTGTGAGCAACAGAACAGATCCTAGCCTAGCTGGAGGCTAGGGTTAAATATACAGGCGCAGTAGAGTGGGGGCCAGACAGAGTGGAGGGTACCAAGGGCTTTATTAGTTATAAATTCTGTGTTGTGATAAAAGGTATGGATCCATTTTCACCTCATACATAATTTTTGCAGAATTGTGGGAGACACCGCACACACATTGGGTCTCTTTCAGACCCGCTTGCAAGTGCTGAGCGCTCGCAAGCGGGTTGAGGCCCTGCGCACACACAGCGGCCACACTGTGTGTGCGCAAGCCCCGGAGCGACAGAGAAATTCTCTCGCTTCTAGGCTCACTGCAAAAGGGGCGGCTGTCGATGGTGATCGACAGCTCGCACCATTTTGTAGGCGGAGCGGGGGGGTGTCTTGACAAACGGAGGTGTTCCCGGAGGAATGCCTGCAATTTGGGGGCGGCCCCACTGACATCACTCATGATGTCAGTGGTGAGCTTCCAGCTCTATTAGAGCCGAAAGCTCACTGAGGTTTGCGGCAGACGAGACCCTATCATAAGGGTCTCATCGCAAGCCCGGATGGTCGCGATGGTCTTGACCATCGTGACCATCAACCTGGCCGCTCACTACAGCTGTGGATGGTCACTCACAGCTTAGCGAGCGGCCAGGAGGCTGGCTCATTACAGAGAAGCGGCCGCCCTCATTGAGTGCGAGGCTCGCATTTTGCGAGCAGCTCTGAATGAGGTCCATTATCCCATCTCCCAAACTACAGATCCTCCTCATACTGTATATCCTCTTTCAAATGTGATCAGGGATAAACATACATTTGCTCACTTGCACATATGCACACATGCCTGTATACATAAATATAAAACAGACAATGAATATCATGTAATATGCTTAGAGAGTAAAATAAATGTGATTGTGTTAATACCATCTGTAATACACTGGTTTATAAAAGCCCTCCTGCACCAAAATCATACTGCATAAACATAGACCAAAATATTATATAAAAGTATATCTTATAAACAATTACACAAGACATAAATGGCATGACATTTGTCAGCTTTATTATTATTTCAATAAAATATAAGGTTGGTGGAAGAAAAGAACAGCCAGCTAATCAATGCAGCCACTTGACTTCACATCAAACAAAATCTGCATCGAACAATTGCCCTAACAACAACTGCAGAGAAGTAAAAGGTCTCCAACTCCTATACCATTAACACACACAAATCCCACCCAGTCAGCAGGAGCTGCTGACCCCAATAGGGTGAAATCAGCCTACCCAGTGTAGTGAAGGTGAGCACACCTCACCAGTGCAGCAAGATGGCTACTGGACTGCAGTTTTTTCTCACCAACAACTCACCAAGCCGACAAAATACATAAAAAAAATTGGAGGAATGGAGGGAATGTTAGGTAACAAGGGCCCTGATTCAGACCCACTCGCGAGCGGCTGTCCACTCGCAAGTGGGTCGATGTTCTGCACTGAGCATGCGCACGACGGAGGGAGCTCCGTCGTGCGCATGCGCCAGACGCGACGAGCGAAGGAAAGTCCTTCGCTCGTTGTGTCTGATCAAAGGGGGCGTGCTGTCGATGTTGATTGACAGCACGCGCCCTTTGGTGGGCGTGCCGGGGGCGTGCCTCCCTGACGGGGGCGTTCCCACGGGAACACCTCCCGTCAGAAGCCGGCCCACTGACATCACTAGTGATGTCAGTGGGAGTGATTTTGGCTCTGATAGAGCCAAAATCACTCCGGAGCTTGCGGTTGAAAACCTCAACCGCAGGCTCCGGTTCGCAGTTTCGATGGTCGCGATGGTCACGACCATCGCGGCCATCAAACTGCACGCTCGTATAGGCTGTGGGTGGGGACCCACAGCTATACGAGCGTCCAGGAGGACGCTCCATTTTTATGGAGGGCAACCCTCATTCAGAGCATGCGCTCTGCTCAGAGCGTACGGCTCTGAATGAGGGCCAAAGATCACTAACCAACCAACCTCTATAAAACTGAAGACACACCCAATCTCCACCTCCACACAGCTTTAGGCTGAACAATCGGACACCACACCACGATCCCAAAATGGGAGCCAAAGTGATGACATTTTACACACCACCTGTCCCAGTCTTGAGGTTTATAAGCTGTATTGCTTACTTCACTGCTCTGTTATTTTTATGCATTTTTTAAGTAGATTTTATTATTATATTATTATTATTATTATTATTATTATTATTATTATTATTATTATTATTATATAGTATATTATTATTATTATTTGATTTTATGCTCATAGGCTTATGTTATATATGAAAATAAATAAAAATGTAACAAAACTGGTGTCGTCCTGCTGCGTGAAAAGTAATCCATTATAAGTAAATAAACAAAAACAGTCCAAAGTAATATTTCATTTATATTTATATTATTGTAAAATCGTACAACGTAATGATGGAGATCTATAAAAGCTTTCAGATACAAACTACTAAATACCAAATTGAACATGTCAGAATGTGCTTTTGCAGTTAATTTGCAATATTTGTTTTAAAAATCTCACCCTTTCATCAAAATAATTGGTATTAAACTAAAAAGGTAACATAATTAATTATATATTTGATATATTAGCATATTAAACCCTGAAGTAATTGATTCATACATACAGTATCACAGAATTTTAATATGGCAAAAAAATACAATATACAAAAATACAATAATTAGGACTAAGAGAACAAACACATTAAGCACTTAAACTTTAACATTTAATATTTTTTTTTTTACATCTTCAAAGTGCCAGGCTCTGCAAATGTGTGCTTATGTAAGCAGGCACTGAAAACACATATTTGGGCTTTCAGTTTAAGTTAATTAATGCATTAAAACATAAGCCATCTTTCATCTGATGGATTTGAGACTGCTTCAATAACCATCCTAAACCATATCTAAAGCATTAGATCTTAACTCAAAATAAACATACAGACACAGTGAGTGGCGATATAAGATAAATGGATGTTCAAGAAAGCACTGAACTCGTAGTTCCAGCCATAAATAGAGGTCACACATGGGACGTACAGAGGAAAAAAAGTGTGTGTGTGTTTGAGGTCAGACAGCCCATCTAAAGGTAAAAACCATGAAATAGTTCTGGGATATGAGCAGCCAATCAGGTTCTCTTGGATTAAAAACTTTAGGTGAAATTCCTTCATGTCCTCGCCTAGGTTTTGAAGACACTGCAGTGAGACCAGCTGGCCCTACATTGTTCTGTGTCTCTCTTACCCAGAACATATAATTGTGAGGCTACAGGAGGTTTTCCATTTAAATTGTTTCCCTCCCAAATACCTCGGGGTCACTCTCATTATTATCTACACTTATCTGTTTTATCTTATATTTTTACGCCTGCTAACCAAATTTAAGCCTGACTTTCAAAAGTGGTCATCATTGAGGCTGCCCTGGACAGAAATAGCAAAAATTAATATTCTACCTAAGTTATTGTACCTTTTTCAGACTCTTCATATCTCAATACTAAGGCCCTCATTCAGAGCCACTCGCTAGCGGCAGTACGCTCGTTCCGAGCGATGTTCGCACATCTGCGCATGCGTACGGATCGTTATACGCATGCGCGAACCAGTCAGTGCGGCCGAAATTCATGTGCTCGCAATATAGCGAATGCCTGCTATTTTGAGTGACAGAATGAGGCGTATGTGGGTGGTAACAGGGGAAGGTGCTTGAAAACGGGGAGTGGAGATCAGAACGCAGGCGTGTCAAACAGTCAAAACGGGCGTTTTATGGGTGTGCATAATTAATACAGCAGCGTCATTGACCACGTCACTGGGTTATTTTATAGCCAGAACTGCTCGCAAGATTGTGGTAGCAAAAACCAACCACAAGAATAGCGAGCAGTTCATACGCTGGTCGATGTACTCGATTAATCTAATAAATAGCGGACATGACGTATGGTGCGAGCGGCCAGGGGGCGTTTTTAACAAATAAACGAGCGTATGTTTTGCTCGCTCGTTCAGACTTAGAGGTGTGAACAGACTGCAATTTGCGAACGGATCATTTGAATAGCCACCCCTTGTTTTTGAACGAACGACCGCAAATAGCGAACGGCTCTGAATCAGGCCCTAAATTCCTTTTTTTTAGGAATTGCAAGGGATTATTGGGAGACTTGTTTGAGGTGCTCAGAGACCGAGACTTTGGCAGGGTGTGCTAATTTGAAGTTGCTCTCATGGCTGTCTTTAGCTTCCTTAATGCTTAAGCTACTTGGACTCTATTTGAAAAAAATCTTGGATGCAAAACATACGTCAAACGGAACCAGTTTGATGGACACCTATATGTCCTTCTAGTGTTAAAAATGGCCAAGCTAGTTTCTATTTAGGCAGTTAGCAATACATTGTTTTATATTTTTATTTTGCAGCAATACCTCCTGCTATGTGAATAATGGCGTTGATGTGTATTTAAATCTGGCGAGCAGTGTGACCCTCTGAGTGGAGAGCAGCCCACAAGGGGATTTATCTTCAATGCTGACAGCATCAGCTATATGAAATAATAGTAATACAATGATACTCTCCAAAGTGCAATCCACTATTGAAACATTGCATTTATAATAGTGTCACATACAGGGTTATGGTGTACCTGAGAGGTAGAAGAGTGGTATACTTATTAACAAGAAACTTTATTCAGCAATTGCTAGCAGGTGAACCTAGGTCAGCATGCCCGTCGAATGGAGGATCCTCAGACATACTGAATGCCTTAATTAATAGGCTATAACATCTAGAGTTATACCTAACTAGATAATAAATCAACAGAAGACATAGCAGCAATGTTATTTACAGACAGGAGGGATAATATACTCTGGAGCAATACATTCTGATTATAGCTGACACAGCAATAGAACGAACTTAACAGTAAATTCTGATGTAAAGATCACTACTCTACAAATATAAGGGCCATTATATATATATATATTAGGGGTGTGCACCGGCCACTTTTCGTGTTTTGTGTTTTGGTTTTGGATCTGGATCTTTCTTCGTGTTTTGGATCTGGATTGGTTTTGCCAAAACCACCCTTCCGTGTTTTGGGTTCTGGGTTTTGTGTTTTGGATCTGTATTTTTTTGAAAAAAAGCATAAAAACAGCTAAAATCACAGAATTTGTAGGTTTTTCTGCTCCTATGCTATTATTAACCTCAATAACCTTAATTTCCACTCATTTCCAGTCTATTCTGAATACCTCACACCTCACAATAGTGTTTTTATGTCCAAAAGGTTGCACCGAGGTAGCTGGATGACTATGCTAAGCGACACAAGTGGGCGGCACAAACACGTGACCCATCTAGGCGTGAAACTGCAGTGGCAGACAGGATGGCATTGAAAAACTAGGCCCCAAACTGTACATAATGCAAAGAAAAAAAAGAGGTGCAAGATGGAATTGTCCTTGGGCCCTCCCACCCACCCTTATGTTGTATAAACAGGACATGCACACTTTAACAAACCAATCATTTCAGCGCCAGGGTCTGCCACACAACTGTGGCTGAAATGATTGGTTCGTTTGGGCCCCCACAAAACAAGCTGGCAATTTATCTGTCCCTGCACAAACTGGCTCTACGGAGGCAAGATGTCATCCTCATCCTCCTCATCCACCGATTCCTCACCCTCTTCAGTGTGTACATCCTCATCCTCACAGAGTATTAATTCGTCTCTGCTGGAACCACAGGTCCCTCTGTACGTTCTGGAGGCTGGTCTCCCTGGAAGAGTTGATAATTCATTTTATGAACATCATCTTCTCCACATTTTGTGGAAGCAACCTCCTACGCCTTTCGCTGACAAGGTTCCCGGCTGCACTAAACACTCTTTTGGAGTACACACTGGAGGGGGGGCAACTCAGGTAAAATAGAGCCAGTTTGTACAGGGACCTCCAAATTGCTTCTTTTTCCTGCCAGTACAGGTACGGACTGTCTGACATGCCTACTTGGATGCTGTCACCGATGTAATCCTTTAACAGACAGACGCACGCTTGTCGCTGCTGCTTTGAGGATTCAAGTGCGGCTACAGCCCACACAATTCACAAAGACAGAAAAAAAAAAGAATATTTTTATTGTTTGTGGAGCACACTTTGAGGGTGTCACCACCCTTTAACAGACAGATGCACGCTTGTCGCTGCTGCTTTGAGGATGCAGGTGCGGCTACAGCCCACACAATTCACAAAAACAGAAAAAAAAAGAACAATATTTTAATTGTTTGTGTAGCACACTTTGAGGGTGTCACCACCCTTTAACAGACAGACGCACGCTTGTTGCTGCTGCTTTAAGGATGCAGGTGCGGCTACAGCCCACACATTTCACAAAGACCAAAAAAAAAAGAACAATATTTTAATTGTTTGTGTAGCACACTTTGAGGGTGTCACCACCCTTTAACAGACAGACGCACGCTTGTCGCTGCTGCTTTAAGGATGCAGGTGCGGCTACAGCCCACACAATTCACAAAGACAGAAAAAAAAAGAACAATATTTTAATTGTTTGTGTAGCACACTTTGAGGGTGTCACCACCCTTTAACAGACAGACGCACGCTTGTGGCTGCTGCTTTGAGGATGCAAGTGTGGCTACATCGCACACAAGTCACAAACACATTAAAAAAATAGTTTTTTAGTTTTTGGAACACTTTGAGAGTTACACCACCCTTTAACAGACAGACGCACGCTTGTCGCTGCTGCTTTAAGGATGCAGGTGCGGCTACAGCCCACACATTTCACAAAGACCGAAAAAAAAAGAACAATATTTTAATTGTTTGTGTAGCACACTTTGAGGGTGTCACCACCCTTTAACAGACAGACGCACGCTTGTCGCTGCTGCTTTAAGGATGCAGGTGCGGCTACATCGCACACAAGTCACAAACACATTAAAAAAATAGTTTTTTATTTTTTGGAGCACTTTGAGAGTTACACCACCCTTTAACAGACAGACGCACGCTTGTCGCTGCTGCTTTAAGGATGCAGGTGCGGCTACAGCCCACACATTTCACAAAGACCGAAAAAAAAAGAACAATATTTTAATTGTTTGTGTAGAACACTTTGAGGGTGTCACCACCCTTTAACAGACAGACGCACGCTTGTCGCTGCTGCTTTAAGGATGCAGGTGCGGCTACAGCCCACACATTTCACAAAGACCAAAAAAAAAAGAACAATATTTTAATTGTTTGTGTAGCACACTTTGAGGGTGTCACCACCCTTTAACAGACAGATGCACGCTTGTCGCTGCTGCTTTAAGGATGCAGGTGCGGCTACAGCCCACACAATTCACAAAAACAGAAAAAAAAAGAACAATATTTTAATTGTTTGTGTAGCACACTTTGAGGGTGTCACCACCCTTTAACAGACAGACGCACGCTTGTTGCTGCTGCTTTAAGGATGCAGGTGCGGCTACAGCCCACACATTTCACAAAGACCAAAAAAAAAAGAACAATATTTTAATTGTTTGTGTAGCACACTTTGAGGGTGTCA
Source organism: Taudactylus pleione (assembly GCA_031769625.1). Lineage (NCBI taxonomy): Eukaryota > Metazoa > Chordata > Amphibia > Anura > Myobatrachidae > Taudactylus > Taudactylus pleione. Next base: position 6,646,077 of record JAUIMM010000572.1, read on the forward strand.
CCACCCTTTAACAGACAGACGCACGCTTGTCGCTGCTGCTTTAAGGATGCAGGTGCGGCTACAGCCCACACAATTCACAAAGACAGAAAAAAAAAGAACAATATTTTAATTGTTTGTGTAGCACACTTTGAGGGTGTCACCACCCTTTAACAGACAGACGCACGCTTGTCGCTGCTGCTTTAAGGATGCAGGTGCGGCTACAGCCCACACAATTCACAAAGACAGAAAAAAAAAGAACAATATTTTAATTGTTTGTGTAGCACACTTTGAGGGTGTCACCACCCTTTAACAGACAGACGCACGTTTGTCGCTGCTGCTTTGAGGATGCAGGTGGAATCTAGACGGGATTTGGAACCGAGGACACACTACCTCCATCAATTGTCTAAATCCCACTGCACTAATGTCGGATACCGGACGCACGTCTAACACCAACATAGCAGTCAAGGCCTCAGTTATACGTTTTGCTTCAGGATGACTGCTGTCGTACTTCATCCTCATCGCTAGGGACTGTTGGAGGGTCAATTGTTTAGTAAAAGTAGTGATGTTCCTACTTCCTCTCTGGGATGATGAACAACTCCCAGCAGCAGCAACAGCACTAGGAGGAAGTGGTTCTTGATCTTTCCCTATTTTATTTTTATCGGAGAAAGTTTGGTCCTCCATTTATGTTATATTGATATATATACGTGCGGCTAAAGCGCACACAAACACAGAAAATATTATTTTATTTTTGCTGGAGAGTAGTGCACTTTGTGGGTTATACCACCCTTTAAGAAATGAGCCAGCCGGCTCTTTACTTATGGGACACAGGCGCACGCTTGGCGCTGCTCCTGTGTTGATGCACATGCAGCCACAGTGCACACAATTCACAAACACAGAAAATAATTTTTTTTTTGGTTTGGACTGGAGTGTACTTTCGGGGGTTACAGCACCCTTAACGGTCAAGCCAGCCGGCCCTTTACTTATGACACAGGTGCACGCTTGGCACTACTTTGTTGATGCACGTGCGGCTACTGCGCACACAATTCACAAACACAGAAAATAATTTTTTTTTGGTTTGGACTGGAGTGTACTTTCGGGGGTTACAGCACCCTTTAACGGTCAAGCCAGCTGGCCCTTTACTTATGACACAGGCGCACGCTTGGCACTACTTTGTTGATGCACGTGCGGCTACTGCGCACACAATTCACAAACACAGAAAATAATTTTTTTTTGGTTTGGACTGGAGTGTACTTTCGGGGGTTACAGCACCCTTAACGGTCAAGCCAGCCGGCCCTTTACTTATGACACAGGCGCACGCTTGGCACTACTTTGTTGATGCACGTGCGGCTACTGCGCACACAATTCACAAACACAGAAAATAATTTTTTTTTTGGTTTGGACTGGAGTGTACTTTCGGGGGTTACAGCACCCTTAACGGTCAAGCCAGCCGGCCCTTTACTTATGACACAGGCGCACGCTTGGCACTACTTTGTTGATGCACGTGCGGCTACTGCGCACACAATTCACAAACACAGAAAATAATTTTTTTTTTGGTTTGGACTGGAGTGTACTTTCGGGGGTTACAGCACCCTTAACGGTCAAGCCAGCCGGCCCTTTACTTATGACACAGGCGCACGCTTGGCACTACTTTGTTGATGCACGTGCGGCTACTGCGCACACAATTCACAAACACAGAAAATAATTTTTTTTTTTGTTTGGACTGGAGTGTACTTTCGGGGGTTACAGCACCCTTAACGGTCAAGCCAGCCGGCCCTTTACTTATGACACAGGCGCACGCTTGGCACTACTTTGTTGATGCACGTGCGGCTACTGCGCACACAATTCACAAACACAGAAAATAATTTTTTTTTTGGTTTGGACTGGAGTGTACTTTCGGGGGTTACAGCACCCTTAACGGTCAAGCCAGCCGGCCCTTTACTTATGACACAGGCGCACGCTTGGCACTACATTGTTGATGCACGTGCGGCTACTGCGCACACAATTCACAAACACAGAAAATAATTTTTTTTTTGGTTTGGACTGGAGTGTACTTTCGGGGGTTACAGCACCCTTAACGGTCAAGCCAGCCGGCCCTTTACTTATGACACAGGCGCACGCTTGGCACTACTTTGTTGATGCACGTGCGGCTACTGCGCACACAATTCACAAACACAGAAAATAATTTTTTTTTTGGTTTGGACTGGAGTGTACTTTCGGGGGTTACAGCACCCTTAACGGTCAAGCCAGCCGGCCCTTTACTTATGACACAGGCGCACGCTTGGCACTACTTTGTTGATGCACGTGCGGCTACTGCGCACACAATTCACAAACACAGAAAATAATTTTTTTTTTTGTTTGGACTGGAGTGTACTTTCGGGGGTTACAGCACCCTTAACGGTCAAGCCAGCCGGCCCTTTACTTATGACACAGGCGCACGCTTGGCGCTACTTTGTTGATGCACGTGCGGCTACTGCGCACACAATTCACAAACACAGAAAATAATTTTTTTTTTGGTTTGGACTGGAGTGTACTTTCGGGGGTTACAGCACCCTTAACGGTCAAGCCAGCCGGCCCTTTACTTATGACACAGGCGCACGCTTGGCACTACTTTGTTGATGCACGTGCGGCTACTGCGCACACAATTCACAAACACAGAAAATAATTTTTTTTTTGGTTTGGACTGGAGTGTACTTTCGGGGGTTACAGCACCCTTAACGGTCAAGCCAGCCGGCCCTTTACTTATGACACAGGCGCACGCTTGGCACTACTTTGTTGATGCACGTGCGGCTACTGCGCACACAATTCACAAACACAGAAAATAATTTTTTTTTTGGTTTGGACTGGAGTGTACTTTCGGGGGTTACAGCACCCTTAACGGTCAAGCCAGCCGGCCCTTTACTTATGACACAGGCGCACGCTTGGCACTACTTTGTTGATGCACGTGCGGCTACTGCGCACACAATTCACAAACACAGAAAATAATTTTTTTTTTGGTTTGGACTGGAGTGTACTTTCGGGGGTTACAGCACCCTTAACGGTCAAGCCAGCCGGCTCTTTACTTATGACACAGGCGCACGCTTGGCACTACTTTGTTGATGCACGTGCGGCTACTGCGCACACAATTCACAAACACAGAAAATAATTTTTTTTTTGGTTTGGACTGGAGTGTACTTTCGGGGGTTACAGCACCCTTAACGGTCAAGCCAGCCGGCCCTTTACTTATGACACAGGCGCACGCTTGGCACTACTTTGTTGATGCACGTGCGGCTACTGCGCACACAATTCACAAACACAGAAAATAATTTTTTTTTTGGTTTGGACTGGAGTGTACTTTCGGGGGTTACAGCACCCTTAACGGTCAAGCCAGCCGGCCCTTTACTTATGACACAGGCGCACGCTTGGCACTACTTTGTTGATGCACGTGCGGCTACTGCGCACACAATTCACAAACACAGAAAATAATTTTTTTTTTGGTTTGGACTGGAGTGTACTTTCGGGGGTTACAGCACCCTTAACGGTCAAGCCAGCCGGCCCTTTACTTATGACACAGGCGCACGCTTGGCACTACTTTGTTGATGCACGTGCGGCTACTGCGCACACAATTCACAAACACAGAAAATAATTTTTTTTTTGGTTTGGACTGGAGTGTACTTTCGGGGGTTACAGCACCCTTAACGGTCAAGCCAGCCGGCCCTTTACTTATGACACAGGCGCACGCTTGGCACTACTTTGTTGATGCACGTGCGGCTACTGCGCACACAATTCACAAACACAGAAAATAATTTTTTTTTTGTTTGGACTGGAGTGTACTTTCGGGGGTTACAGCACCCTTAACGGTCAAGCCAGCCGGCCCTTTACTTATGACACAGGTGCACGCTTGGCGCTACTTTGTTGATGCACGTGCGGCTACTGCGCACACAATTCACAAACACAGAAAATAATTTTTTTTTTGGTTTGGACTGGAGTGTACTTTCGGGGGTTACAGCACCCTTAACGGTCAAGCCAGCCGGCCCTTTACTTATGACACAGGCGCACGCTTGGCACTACTTTGTTGATGCACGTGCGGCTACTGCGCACACAATTCACAAACACAGAAAATAATTTTTTTTTTGGTTTGGACTGGAGTGTACTTTCGGGGGTTACAGCACCCTTAACGGTCAAGCCAGCCGGCCCTTTACTTATGACACAGGCGCACGCTTGGCACTACTTTGTTGATGCACGTGCGGCTACTGCGCACACAATTCACAAACACAGAAAATATTTTTTTTTTTGGTTTGGACTGGAGTGTACTTTCGGGGGTTACAGCACCCTTAACGGTCAAGCCAGCCGGCCCTTTACTTATGACACAGGCGCACGCTTGGCACTACTTTGTTGATGCACGTGCGGCTACTGCGCACACAATTCACAAACACAGAAAATAATTTTTTTTTGGGTTTGGACTGGAGTGTACTTTCGGGGGTTACAGCACCCTTAACGGTCAAGCCAGCCGGCCCTTTACTTATGACACAGGCGCACGCTTGGCACTACTTTGTTGATGCACGTGCGGCTACTGCGCACACAATTCACAAACAAAGAAAATAATTTTTTTTTTGGTTTGGACTGGAGTGTACTTTCGGGGGTTACAGCACCCTTAACGGTCAAGCCAGCCGGCCCTTTACTTATGACACAGGCGCACGCTTGGCACTACTTTGTTGATGCACGTGCGGCTACTGCGCACACAATTCACAAACACAGAAAATAATTTTTTTTTTGGTTTGGACTGGAGTGTACTTTCGGGGGTTACAGCACCCTTAACGGTCAAGCCAGCCGGCCCTTTACTTATGACACAGGCGCACGCTTGGCACTACTTTGTTGATGCACGTGCGGCTACTGCGCACACAATTCACAAACACAGAAAATATATTATTTTTTTAGCACTTGGGGGGAGCACCCCTGATGGACAGAGCACCCCCTGGACAACACTGCAGCACTCCTTTAGGACTGGGACACTGCACAGGACTTTGGAGTGGACACAGCCCCTATGGAGAACTGACTGCACAACACAGTCCAGCCAGCCCCTATGGACTTTGAAGTAGTGGACACAGCCCCTATTAACAACAGCAGCACAGCACAACACAGCCAGCCCCTATGGACTTTGAAGTAGTGGACAACAGCAGCACTACACTACACTACACTACACAGCCCTAACTCCCACCCTCCCTCTTCACTGTCCACAGCCGAGTGAGAAAATGGCGCCGACGTGGGTACCTTATATAGGATCCAAAACCCGCGAGACTCGGAAGGCGGGATGATGACGTTTTGCCTCGATTTCAGATCCGAGTCAGGCGGGAAAAGTCGAGCCTGATTCGGATCGGACTCGGATCGGGGGGGCTCGGGGGGGTTCGGATTTCAGAAATCCGAACCCGCTCACCCCTAATATATATATATATATATATATAATCACAGTCTGGGTGTCTGGCACTCCAACATGATAGATACACAACAGTCCAGGTGCCCTTCCTTCCTGCTGCACAGGCAGTAAATGCATAAAGAGAAAAATACTAGATGGCACTCAGGGATCAATATAAATAAAACAAACCACTCTCATGTGGATTATCAATGTTTCAGAGGTTCTTCCCCTTTTATCAAGACATCACAGTATAATGAACTACGAATACAGATATAAATAGACACTCACCTCCGTGCATCACACTGCCATGAACCCCGTTCAGGCGTCGATGATGTCATCACTAGCGGCCACCCGCAGGCGTCCCAGCAACCCGTAGGGAGCATGGCTTACCTTACGTACCCATCACCATGGAAACTGCAGATACAGATAAACAAAACAGTACTATAAACACACTCTGAGCCACTGACTAAAACCTGAGGCTCTGTGGACATATGATAAGGATAATATTTATACCTGTATAACTGGATAAACTGAGGGAATAAAAGTAAACATACATATAGTGCTCTAGGTGCACTATGGTCTGCTGACTGAATGCAGAAGATGCAATAAGGAAAATACTATAGCCGACATACATGACTAAATGCCAGCACTAAAATGTAGAAACTGTATATTAGAGGCTAACCTAGAGACTGAAGGGAATAGTCTAAATTAGGACAGTACTATGAGGCAATATAAACATCAAACAGCCTGTATAGAAATACACTATATGAAAATCATAAAAAACAGGAATAAGAGAGCATCTCTGTGTTCAGAGTATGAATCCACCTCGCTTCTTTTTGTAATAATGTGCGACCTCAGTTACCACCTCTTAAGATGGGAGGTACCCAATCAATCATTTTGTACTACAATGTACTCAAATTATGTTTGAAATCACGAAAATGCCTAGCAACAGGCTGCTCAGAAGGTTTACCATCTATAGCAGCTCTGATGCTGGATCTGTGAAGGGCCATGTGCTCCTTCAACCACCTGGTGGTTTTACCTACATACAGGAGCCCGCACGGGCACCTGATGTAGTATACCACTAAACAAATGGAACAGGTCAGGGGAAATCTAATCTGGAATTTTTTGCCTGACCTCAGGTGCACAAGTGTATCCCCTATCCCAAGAAAGCTGCATGTAGTGCAACCCGTGCAACGGTAGTTGCCAGCTTTACGGGTGAGGAAATGGCTGGTTTTGGGGGTCTTTAAAGATGAGATGTCATTATGTATGACATGATCTTTAATACCTTTGCCTCACCTATAAGCAGGCATGATGGAGGAATTACTGAGGACTTGTAGAGCTTCATCATTGGACACAATGGGCCAAAGCTCTTTAGCTGATTTCATAAGGTTATGGCTTAAAGATATATAATCCTGTGTCCAGACCATCCTCTGTGAGTTATTCTTGTTACAGGGGGTAAATTCAATGCATCCATTCTACTGATTGACAGGGCTCTGTTCTTAGCCAATTTTAGAGCTTTGGGATGGTATCCTCTGGCAAGGAACTTGTTCGTCATTATGTCCATCTGTACACTGGCATGCTCTGTGTTACTGCAATTCCTCACAATCCATAAGAATTGGGAAAAGGGGAGGCCTCTTTTTGAAGCTGGAGGATGATAACTGGTGGCCTCCAGGCATTTATTTCTGTCAGTCACTTTAGTGCAAATTGAAGTCTTGATTACCCCTAGGGCATTAAGTTTGACAGCTACATCCAAATAATGGACCTCATTCAGAGTTGGTCGTTGCGGCCGCATGGACGTAAGGGAAAAGGAGCCGAATATGCTAATGATGCACTTGCAAGTTGTGTCCTTAAGATCGGAACGTTAGCTGGCCGACCAAGGGGAGGATGCGGCCGTAAGACAAAAAATACGCCCCCTTCTCGTACACATTACACGTCATCTCCGGCCATATAAGGATTAATCGAGACCATCGGTAACCATCGGAACTGGTCGTAGAGCTTAAGGTTGACCTTACCCTCTCTTAAGCACTACGATCAGGTCAGTGTACAAACCACCCATGTCACGTGTGCCATGACACTACTTTGTTAATTATGCACTCCCATAAAATGCCGTTCGCATAATTAGGCATGCCTGCGTTCGGATCTCCACTCCCCCGTTTTCAAGCACCTTCCCCTGTTACCACCCACAAATGCCTCATTCTGTCACTCAAACTACCGACCTGGCTGTGTTCAAGGAGAGAGAAATTTCTGATCATAGCAGCTAGTTTGCGCACGCGCATTGCGAACTTTACGCATGCGCAGTTTAGCGAACATCGGTGGCGTATGACCGTGCGGCCACAACGACCGACTCTGAATGAGGTCCAATGTACCTACATGTAGCTGCAATCGAAGGAGAATTTAACAGCCGCATCCTTCTCATTGATATTGAACATTGACTCCAAAAATGATTGTTGATCACCTGACCATAAGAGGAAGATGTCATCAATGTAACAGCAGAAAAAGGTGATGTATTGTGCAATTTGGGGATCCAAGAAAAAATATCCCTTTCAACCTGGATCATGAATAAGTTGGCAAATGGTGGAGCTACGTACGATCCCATCACACATCCAGAATGTTGGTTGTAAAATTTACTATCAAATGTAAAGTAATTTCTGGATAAAGTTAGACTGAGGGGGTAATAAAAAAAACAATATCTGGACCGGTATATGCACCGTTATTGCTGAGGATGCATCTGAGGGATTCCAAGCCCCTATTGTGTGGGATGCAAGTATATAGGCTCACCACATCAATGGTGCACATCAGATGTTGTGAGGGTAATGATGATAATAGTTGCAGATTAAGTAGAAAATACGTGGTATCTTTCAGGCAGGTAGGTTCTTGCTGAACGACTGGTTGCAGGAAAAAGTCCAGAAATTGATAAATAGCATAATATAAAGAATCTCTAGCTGCAATTATAGGCCTCCCGGGTAGATTCAGAGGATTCTTGTGCAATTTCGGGATGGTATACAAAACAGGAACTTTTGGAAATTCCGTCACCAGGGCATCTTTACTTTTCCTTTAGATGATGTCATCTTCTACTGCCTTGTCTAGAATTGAGTCAAGTTCCACTTTATACCTGGTTGTAAAATCAGTGGTAAGTTGCTCATATACTTGATTGTCGGATAGTTGGCCATAAATCTCTTTTTTATATGCATCAAGTCTAGATCCACCACACCTCCTCCCTTATCCACGAGATGCACAGCGATGTCTTGGTAACCGGCAAGGTCCTTCAAAGCTTTCTGTTCCGAATGAGACAGATTAGGAGTAGAGGGTTTGTATTTCGTGTGACATACATCAATATTTTTGTTCATGTGGGACATGAAATATTTAACAGCCTGATTGGTAGATGTGGGCACAAAAGTGGAATGTTTGTGGAATGGTGGGTCTTTGGTGGGTATTTTGTCCCAAACACCAAAAAATTCTTTCAATTTAATCCTCCGGTTGAATTTATATGAATCAATTTTTGAGGAGAAAGCGTCTGGAGTATTAGGAACATATGAAAGACCCTTGTTAAGGACCTTTACTTCATCCAATGTAAGGCTGCTGGATGACAGATTGAACACTATGCCCTCCCTCTGTGCCCTCTTTTTCCACGACCTGATCCACTGGCCACCCCTCCGAGTGCATGCTCTTTTGGGCACCCAATCTGGGCTCTGGTGATTACCCCCAAAGGGGGTTTCTGAATGGTTGGCTTGTTGACTCCCCAGCACATTCGTGATCACTAGATGATGCACCCCCACTTGAAGTCTCAGTCTCAAATTGGAGCTTGTGATTAGATCTTAAATGGGGTTTTCTGTTGTTAGGCTGGCATCTGTTGTTAACCCAGCTGTATACCTTGCCTTCCTGGCAGACTGACTGACAGAAATAAATACCTGAAGGCTATTAGTCATCATCCTCCGGCTTCAAAAAAATGCCTCCCCTTTTCCCATTTCTTACTGATTGTGAGGATTTGCAGTAACACAGAGGATGCCAGTGTACAGATGGACATAATGACGAACAAGTTCCTTGCCAGAGGATACCATCCCAAAGCTCTAAAATTGACTAAGAACAGAGCGCTGTCAATCAGTAGAATGGATGCATTGAATTCAACCCCCCCGTAACAAGAATAACTCACAGAGGATGGTCTGGACACAGGATTATATATCTTTAAGCCATAACCTTATGAAATCAGCTAAAGAGCTTTGGCCCATTGTGTCCAATGATGAAGCTCTACAAGTCCGCAGTAATTCCTCCATCATGCCTGCTTATAGGCGAGGCAAAAATATTAAAGATCATGTCGTACATAACATCTCATCTTTAAAGACCCCCAAATCCAGCCATTTCCTCACAAGTAAAGCTGGCAACTACCGTTGCACGGGTTGCACTACATGCAGCTTTCTTGAGATAGGGGAAACATTTGTGCTCCCGAGGTCGGCAATAAATTCCAGATTAGATTTCCCCTGACCTGTTCCATTTGTTTAGTGGTATACTACATCAGGTGCCCGTGCGGGCTCCTGTATGTAGGTAAAACCGCCAGGCAGTTGAAGGAGCGCATGCCCCTTCACAGATCCAGCATCAGAGCTGCTATAGATGGTAAACCTTCTGAGCAGCCTGTTGCTAGGCATGTTCATGATTTCAAACATAATTTCAGTACATTGTGGTACAAAATGATTGATTGGGTACCTCCCATCTTAAGAGGTGGTGCCTGAGGTCGCACATTATTACAAAAAGAAGCAAGGTGGATACTCACTCTGAACACAGGGCCTGATTCAGAGCCGCTCGCAAAAAGCGAGCGCTCACTCTGAATCAGGACGGCTGCTTTGTTTTGACATACCCGGCCTCCTGGCCACTTGCTAAGTTGTGGGTGACCACCCACAGCTTTAGCGAGTGCCCAGGTGATGGTCGCGATGGTCGCATACAGTGTGGGTTGGATACAGTTTGGATCGCATACAGTGCAGGATACAGTGTGGGTTGGATACAGTATGGGTTGGATACAGTGTGGGTCGGATACAGTGTGGACCATTGTGACCATCGGGCTTGCGATGAGACCCTTGTGGTAGGGTCTCATCTGCCGCAAGCCCCAGTTTCTACGTTTTAGTGCTGGCATTTAGTCATGTATGTCGGCTATAGTATTTTCCTTATTGCAGCTTCTGCATTCAGTCAGCCGACCATAGTGCACCTAGAGCGCTATATGTATGTTTACTTTTATTCCCTCAGTTTATCCAGTTATACAGGTATAGATGTTATCCTTATCATATGTCAGGTTTTAGTCAGTGGCTCAGAGTGTGTTTATAGTACTGTTTTGTTTATCTGTATCTGCAGTTTCCATGGTGATGGGTACGTAAGGTAAGCCATGCCCCTTACGGGTTGCTGGGACGCCTGCGGGCGGCCGCTAGTGATGTTGTCATCGGCGTCTGAACGGGGTTCATGGCAGTGTGATGCACGGAGGTGAGTGTCTATTTAAAAGAGGGAAAACCTCTGAAACGTTGATAATCCACATGAGAGTGGTTTGTTTTATTTATATTGATCCCGGAGTGCCATCCAGTATTTTTCTCTTTATATATATATATATATATAGACACGATGTTACTCCGATGGGCGGTATGGCAACCCCCAGGGGAAGCAAACAAAACACAGGAGGCACTCCCTTGTAGAAAATAGAAAGAAAAATGTATATACTTATAACATGATGCAAAGGCGGTACAGCAATATGTCAACGTTTCAAGGTCCGCAGACCTTTTCGTCAGGACTGTACATCTAGTAACAAGTTACTAGATGTACAGTACTGATGAAAAGGTCTGCGGACCTTGAAATGTTGACATATTGCTGTAACGCCTATGCATCATGTTATAAGTATATACATTTTTCTTTCTATTTTCTACAAGGGAGTGCCTCCTGTGTTTTGTTTGCTTCCCCTGGGGGTTGCCATACCGCCCATCGGAGTAACATCGTGTCTATAGTTTTCATTTAGGACGGCACCCCGCACCTCGTTGCTTTCACTGAGTGCCGAACTTTTGCAGTATATATATATATATATATATATATATGCTTGAGAAGGTGATATACACACCCACTAATTTTCTGTAATTCTATCTTGGCCAGAGTGACACCAGACACATTCCTGCCATATAGCTAGGATCAAGTGAAAGTGTTTTCAATAGAACTATATGCATGTTACTAGCAGACATTTAGCCTGTGCACATAAATGATTTACTGTGTCTGACATCTGCCTGTGGTTATAAATATTAAATAAGTATCAAAAAGAATCTCCCCGAGAGTGACTATCACTGTGAAAAGTGAAAAAATTATCTAGTGCTCAAACATTATTTGCTTTAATATAGTAAGGGTATCAAAGCACACCATGAGAATATTATACACATGAAATTGACTGATACTTCCAGGGGTGCCAAGATGGGGGGGTACTAATTACCCATGCCTGGGCTTGCTGGAGGGGCCTGAGTCTGGCACCGCTCCCCCCCCTCTTACATCGCAGCAGCCCAGCACATGCTGGTGTGTGCTGGGCTGCACTGGGAGACTGCTCGCGGCTGCTAAGTAGCAGCCACAGCAGTCTCCTATGCCTGTGGGGGGAACAATCACTCTGATCATGCCCCCCACTGGTTATGCACCGGGCTGAGGGGGCTCACAGCACCCCTCTCACTAGCAGTCAAATTTATTATTTTTTTAACCCCTTTTACCAAGGTCTGGCGCTGCTCTTGGTGGGCTTGGATACTTCCACACTGCCTTAGCAGTCTACACCTGCAGTGTGATAACCTACTGGATCACACACAATTGTGTTGGAGTGTGTACCAGATGTTTAACTGGTATATACAACATTAGATTGTTGAACAGTATGAGTGAGTTACATATGGTTTACTGATCATTGTAGAATGATACTGCAGGCAGATATACACTATTTGTACCTATACAGAGAGAGGGCTCAATAAGTCAACTGATTTGACCTTTAGTGGATAACAGATGAGTCACTGCTGAGAACAGCAGAGTGAATGGCAGTGGTGATTGATCCCAGTTGCACAAAGATCAGCATCTTTGTAACAGAAAATATAGTTACTATGTGTAGTTACATGACATTTTCATTCTAGTGACCAGCAGGATTCAGAATATATAAGAGCCACTAGCGGATAGTAGTGTATGTTCAGGTATAGAGGGTCTGGAGAGGTTTCCACCAATTAATTGAGGTTGATAATTGAATAATAATACACCTCCAATACCAATAGCTACATTCTAGCTCAAGGCCCACATTCCAAGGACTAGGGTAAATACTAGGGTGAGCGGGTTCGGATTTCTGAAATCTGAACCCCCCCGAGACCCCCCCGATCCGAGGCCGATCCGAGTCAGGCTCAACTTTTCCCGCCTGACTCGGATCTGAAATCGAGGCAAAACGTCATCATCCCGCCTTCTGGGTCTCGCGGGTTTTGGATCCTATATAAGGTACCCGTGTCGGCGCCATTTTCTCACTCGGCTGTGGACAGTGAAGAGGGAGGGTGGGAGTTAGGGCTGGCTGGGCTGTGTAGTGTAGTGTAGTGTAGAGCAGAGTAGTGTTGTGCTGTGCTGCGCTGTGCTGCTGTTGTCCATAGGGGCTGTGTCCACTACTTCAAAGTCCATAGGGGCTGGCTGTGTTGTGCTGTGCTGCTGTTGTCCATAGGGGCTGTGTCCACTACTTCAAAGTCCATAGGGTCTGGCTGGACTGTGTTGTGCAGTCAGTTGTCCATAGGGGCTGTGTCCACTCCAAAGTCCTGTGCAGTGTCCCAGTCCTAAAGGGGTGCTGTAGTGTTGTCCAGGGGGTGCTCTGTCCGTCCCCAAGTGCTGAAAAAATATATTTTTTTTCTGTGTTTGTGAATTGTGTGCGCAGTATCCGCACGTGCATCAACAAAGTAGTGCCAAGCGTGTGCCTGTGTCATAAGTAAAGGGCCGGCTGGCTTGACCATTAAAGGGTGCTGTAACCCCCAAAGTACACTCCAAACCAAATAAAAAAATATTTTCTGTGTTTGTGAATTGTGTGCGCAGTAGCCGCACGGGCATCAACAAAGTAGTGCCAAGCATGCGCCTGTGTCCCATAAAAAAAGGGCCGGCTGGATTGACCGCTAAAGGGTGCTGTAACCCCCAAAGGGCACTCCAAACAAAATAAAAAAATATATTTTTTTGTGTTTGCGAATTGTGTGCGCAGTAGCCGCACGTGCATCAACAAAGTAGTGCCAAGCATGCACCTGAGTCCCATAAATAAAGGGCCGGCTGGATTGACTGCTAAAGGGTGCTGTAACCCCCAAAGGGCACTCCAAACAAAATAAAAAAACATATTTTTTTGTGTTTGTGAATTGTGCGCAGTAGCCGCACATGCATCAACAAAGTAGTGCCAAGCGTTCGCCTGTGTCATAAGTAAAGGGCCGGCTGGCTTGACCGTTAAAGGGTGCTGTAACCCCCAAAGTACACTCCAAACAAAATAAAAAAATATTTTCTGTTTTTGTGAATTGTGGCCCTGATTCAGAGCCGGACGCTATGACCAGAGCGCTCGCTCTGAATCAGGGCCCTCCTCCATTAAAATGGAGCGTCCTCCTGGACGCTCGTGTAGCTGTGGGTCACCACCCACAGCATATACAAGCATCCAAAAAGATGGTCGCGATGGTCTTGACCATCACGACCATCGGACTTGCGAGGGAAACCCTACGGTTGGGTTTCCCAGCCACAAGCCCTGGAGTGATTTTGGCTCTATCAGAGCCAAAATCACTCCCACTGACATCACTAGTGATGTCCATGGGGCCGGCTTCAGACAGTTGGCATTCCCATGGGAACGCCTCCATCTGGCCGGCACGCCCACCAAAGGGGGTGTGCTGTCAGTCACCATCGACAGCACGCCCCCTTTGGTGCGAGACCCCGAGCGACGGATTCCCCGACGCTCGCCGGGTCTCGCGCATGCGCACGACCGAGCTCACTCCGTCATGCGCATGTGCAGTGGGGACCATCGACCCTCTTGCGAGCGTACTGCCACTTGCGAGTGGGTCTGAATGACCCCCTGTGTGCGCAGTAGCCACACGTGCATCAACAAAGTAGTGCCAAGCGTGTGCCTGTGTCCCATAAACAAAGGGCCGGCTGGATTGACCGCTAAAGGGTGCTGTAACCCCCAAAGGGCACTCCAAACAAAATAAAATTTTTTTTTCTGTGTTTGTGAATTGTGTGCATTGTGGCTGCACGTGCATCAATGAAGGAGCAGCGCCAAGCAAGCGCCTGTGTCCCATAAAAAAAAGGCCGGCTGGCTTGTCCATTAAAGGGTGCTGTAACCCCCAAAGGGCACTCCAAACAAAATAAAAAAATATATTTTTTTGTGTTTGTGAATTGTGTGCGCAGTAGCCGCACGTGCATCAACAAAGGAGCAGCGCCAAGCGTGCGCCTGTGTCCCATAAGTAAAGGGCCAGCTGGCTCATTTCTTAAAGGGTGGTGTAACCCACAAAGTGTACTAGTCTCCAAAAAAAATAAAAAAAAATTTTCTGTGTTTGTGTGCGTCTTAGTTGAACGTATATATCAATATAACATAAATGGAGGACCAAACTTTCTCCGATAAAAATAAAATATGGAAAGATCAAGAACCACTTCCTCCTAGTGCTGAAGCTGCTGCCACTAGTCATGACATAGACGATAACATGCCATCAACGTCGTCTGCCAAGGCCGATGCCCAATGTCATAGTAGAGGGCACATACAATCCCAAATGACAAAGTTCAGGAAAATGACCTTGAAAAAAACATTTAAATCATCTGAAGAGAAACGTAAACTTGCCAATATGCCATTTACGACACGGAGTGGCAAGGAATGGCTATGGTCTTTCCCTATGTTCATGACTAGTGGTTCAGCTTCACATGACGATGGAAGCACTCCTCCCACTAAAAAAATCAAACGAGTTAAGCTGGCAAAAGCACAGCGAAGAACTGTGCGTTCTAAGAAGATATCACAAATCCCCAAGGAGAGTCCAAGTGTGGTGGTGGTTGCGATGCCTGACCTTCCCAGCACTGGACGGGAAGAGGTGGCTCTTTACACCATTTGCACGCCCCCTGCAAGTGCTGAAAGGAGCACCCACAGTCCACTTGCTGATATGCAAATTGAAGATGTCACTATTGAAGTACAACAGGATGAGGATACTGGTGTAGCTGGCGCTGAGGAGGAAGTTGGCGAGGAGGATTCTGATGGTGATGTGGTTTGTTTAAATCTGGCTCCGGGGGAGACAGTTGTTGTCCGTGGGATGAAAAAGCCCATCACGGTCATGCCTGGGCAGAAGACCAAACATTCCACCTCTTTGGTGTGGCAATATTTCTATCCAAATCCGGACAACAACTGTCTTGCCATATGTACCATATGTAAAGGTGAAATAAGTAGGGGTAGGGACGTTAACCACCTAGGAACATCCTCCCTTATACGGCACCTGCAGCGCGTTCATAAAAAGTTACTGTCAAGTTCAGAAACTTTGGCTAAGACCGTAAGCAGTCCAGGGACACCTAAATCCCGTTGTCCTGTTGTATCCAAGCGCCTGCAAACCACACCATCAACTCCCTCCTCGTCAATTTCCTCCTTAGTCAGGATCGGAAGTAGTCCTGCAGGCCATGTCACTGGCATGACTGACTCTCCTATCCGGGATTCCTCCGGTGGATCCTGCATTGCTACGCCTCCTGCTGCCGCTGCTGCTGTTGGGAATCGTTCATCATCCCAGAGAGGAAGTAGGAACACCACTACTTTTACTAAACAATTGACCCTCCAACAGTCCTTTAAGTACGACTGCAGTCATCCTGAAGCAAAACGTATAACTGAGGCCTTGACTGCTATGTTGGTGTTTGACGTGCATCCGGTATCCGCCATTAGTGCAGTGGGATTTCGACAATTGATGGAGGTAGTGTGTCCCCGGTTCCAAATCCCATCTAGATTCCACTTCACTAGGCAGGCGATACCGAGACTGTACAGAAACGTCAGAAAAAGTGTCCTCAGTGTCCTGAAAAATGCCGTTGTACCCAATGTCCACTTAACCACGGACATGTGGACAAGTGGAACAGGGCAGACTAAGGACTATATGACTGTGACAGCCCACTGGGTAGATGTATCACCTTACGCAGCAACAGCAGCAGTGTCACCAGTAGCAGCATCTCAGAAACGCCAGCTCGTTCCCAGGCAGGCTACGCTGTGTATCATCGGTTTCAGTAAGAGGCACACCGCTGACAACCTCTTAGAGAAACTGAGGGAAATCATCGCCCAGTGGCTTACCCCACTTAGACTCTCCTGGGGATTTGTGATATCTGACAATGCCACCAATATTGTGCGGGCATTACATCTGGCCAAATTCCAGCACGTCCCATGTTTTGCTCACACAATAAACTTGGTGGTGCAGAATTTTCTGAAAAGCGACAGGGACATGCAGGAGACGCTTTGGGTGGCCCGAAAAATTTCTGTCCACTTTCGCCATTCAGTGACTGCGTGCCGAAAACTGGAGCACCAGCAAACACTCTTGAACCTGCCCCGCCATCACCTGAAGCAAGAGGTTGTGACGCGGTGGAACTCAACCCTCTATATGCTTCAGAGGATGGAAGAGCAGCAAAAGGCCATTCAAGCCTATACATCCACCTATGACATAGGCAAAGGAGGGGGTATGCACCTGACTCAAGCACAGTGGAGAATGATTTCCGTATTGTGCAAGGTTCTCCAGCCCTTTGAACTTGCCACACGTGAAGTCAGTTCAGACACTGCCAGCTTGAGTCAGGTCATTCCCCTCATCAGGCTTTTGCAGAAACAGCTGGAGAAAGTGAAGGAGGAGCTAAGACAGAGCGATTCCGCTTGGCATGTGGGACTTATGAATGAAGCCCTTTATTCGCTTTGCCAGGATTCCAGGGTGGTCAATCTGTTGAAATCAGACCACTACATTTTGGCCACCGTGCTCGATCCTAGGTTTAAAGCCTATGTGGTGTCTCTCTTTCCGGCCGACACAAACCTGCAGAGGTGCAAAGACCTGCTGGTGAAAACACTGTCAGCTGAAGCGGAACGTGACACGTCAACAGCTCCTTCTTCATTTTCTCCCGCAAATGGGGCTGCCAGGAAAAAAATTAGGTATCCTAAGCAACCCGCTGGCAGTGATGTAGGGCAGGCAGGACCAAGTTTGGACATCTGGTCCGGACTGAAGGACCTGGCAACAATTTCTGACATGTCTTCTGTCACTGCATATGATACTGTCACCATTGACAGAATGGTGGAGGATTACATCGGTGACAGCATCCAAGTAGGCATGTCAGACAGTCCATACCTGTACTGGCAGGAAAAAGAGGCAATTTGGAGGCCCCTGTACAAACTGGCTCTATTTTACCTGAGTTGCCCCCCCTCCAGTGTGTACTCCAAAAGAGTGTTTAGTGCAGCCGGGAACCTTGTCAGCGAAAGGCGTAGGAGGTTGCTTCCACAAAATGTGGAGAAGATGATGTTCATAAAAATTAATTATCAACTCTTCCAGGAAAACCAGCCTCCAGAACGTACAGAGGGACTTGTGGTGGTGGATTCCAGCGGCGACGAGTTAATACTCTGTGAGGATGAGGATGTACACAACACTGAAGAGAGTAAGGAATCAGTGGATGAGGATGAGGATGACATCTTGCCTCCGTAGAGCCAGTTTGTGCAGGGACAGATTAATTGCCAGCTTGTTTTATGGGGGCCCAAACGAACCAATCATTTCAGCCACAGTCATGTGGCAGACCCTGGCACTGAAATGATTGGTTTTTTAAAGTGTGCATGTCCTGTTTATACAACATAAGGGTGGGTGGGAGGGCCCAAGGACAATTCCATCTTGCACCTCTTTTTTTTATTTGAATTATGTACTGTTTGGGGCCTAGTTTTTCAAACTGCCATCCTGTCTGCCACTGCAGTGTCACTCCTAGATGGGCCACGTATTTGTGCCGCCCACTCATGTCACTTAGCATAGTCATCCATCTACCTCGGTGCAACCTTTTGGACATAAAAACACTATTGTGAGGTGTGAGGTGTTCAGAATAGACTAGAAATGAGTGGAAATTAAGGTTTTTGAGGTTAATAATAGCATAGGAGCAGAAAAATCAACACATTCCGTGATTTTAGCTGTTTTTATGCTTTTTAAAAAAAAAATACAGATCCAAAACACAAAACCCAGAACCCAAAACACGGAAGGGTGGTTTTGGCAAAACCAATCCAGATCCAAAACATGAAGAAAGATCCAGATCCAAAACCAAAACACAAAACACGAAAGTGGCCGGTGCACACCCCTAGTAAATACCCTATATTTGAGGTGTCCGTTTTTTTAACTGACAATATAAACTACATACATGTTACAGTACATATCACTTCACATTCTGGGCCTGATTCAGACCCGCTCGCAAGCGCTATGCATTCGCAAGCGGGTCGATGTTGGCCCAGTGCGCACACGTGGCATGTGCACTGCGCATGCACGAGCCCCGGAGCGAGCGCAAAAAGCACTCGCTCCGGCACTCGCATCCAAAAGGGGCAGCTGTCGATGTTGATTGACAGCTGCCCCATTTGGAAGGCGGGGGGGTGGCTGAGCAAACGGAGGCGTTCCTGCAGGAACGCCTCCATTTGTGGGTGGCCCTACTGACATCACTAGTGATGTCAGTAGGTGGACTTCCTGCTCTAATAGTGCAGGAAGTCCACTGGGGCTTGCGGCAATGAGACCTTACTGCAAGGGTCTCGTCGCAAGCCCGATGGTCGCGATGTTCTTGACTATCGCAACCACCATCATGGCCGCTCGCATAAGCTGTGGGTGGTAACCCACAGCTATGCGAGCGGCCAAGAGTCTGCAACAAAAAAAAAAACCACACACCCTGATTCAGAACAAGCGCTTGCTTTTTGCGAGCGGCTCTGAATCAGGCCCTCTGTATTTATATTTTGCTTTTAATTTATGTAATAAAGGTTACATTTTAGGAGATACTGCTTTTTGAGTGCCCCACTTTGCTGAATAGAATACTACCTATTTTTCTTGCTTTGATATTTATTCTAGGGCGCACCTCCCATGAGAAATTAAATATTAAATATTAAAAATATATATTTACTAAATCATATGTATGGGTGCAATATATAATATGTAAAGAATTGAACTGCTCTTGTGCGGGTACTAAATCCCCTTTTTCTTCATATTCTCTAAGTCCAAGGCCAATTCTCTACCACCTTATCGTCCATTGTCCATACGATTGTGCCATACATCTGTCATCAGGAGCCAGGTTACCCAAGGGTTGCCTCTATTCTCTTTCAATTCCCGAGCGCAAGGCCATGGAGGAATATATTGAGGATGCCTTGGTCAAGGGATTCATTCATCACTCCAAATCTCCAGTAGGGGCAGGTTTTTTCTACGTCCAGAAGATGGGTCATTACACAATTGTATTGACTATAGAGTGCTGAATTAGATTACCACCAAAACTTGTATGCACTGCCCCTCATCTCCGTGCTTTTCGGCCACCATTTTTTCTAAAGTTGATCTTTGAGGAGCTTACAATTTGATCCGGATCAGGCCGGAGATGAATGGAAGATGGTGTTCACCATGCATACTGGGCATTACGAATATTTAGTTATGGCATTTGGGTTGGCTAATGCCCCAGCAGTGCTCCAAGAACTGATTAACAATGTCTTCCGGGAGTTCCTTGGCAAATTTGTTTTATCTGAATGACATCCTCATTTACTCTCAATCCATGTACCAGCATGTCCAGCACGTCAGTCAGGTCTTGTGTAAATTAAGAGAAAATTTGTTGTTTGCCAAGTTGGAGAAGTGTGAGTTTCATGTGAAGCAAGTATCTTTTCTCAGATATGTAATTTCTCCTTGTTGCTTCTCCATGGATCCTTGGAAGGAGAAAGCACTGATGGAGTGGGTCCAGCCTACCACATTGAAAGGCATCAAATTATTCCTTGCTCTTTCCAATTAGAGATTTATTGGCTCTTTTTCCACCATTGTTGCCCCATAGTAGAATTAACCAGGAGAGGTGCGGACACCTCCAACTGGCCTCATCAGGCTGTTTGGGCTTTTGAACATCTCGGGCTTGCTTTCATCAGCGCTCCAGTCCTCAGACATCTGGATCCAGACCTGCCTTTTGTGATTGAGGTGGATGCCTCTGAGGTTGGAGCTGGAGCTATACTTTCTCAGAAGGATGCATTGGATGGCAAACTTCATCCGTTTGCGTTTCTCTAACACAAATTTTCCTCAGCCAAATGCAATTATGACTTAGGCAACAGGGAGCCTTTTACCAGATTTAACTTTCTCATCTCTTTTCACCTTGGATCTAGAAACATCAAGGCTGATACACTGTCCAGGAGCTTCGTCCCAGTCCAACAGGATACTGTGGTTAAAGAATTCATCATTCCCAGTTCCTGTATCCATGTGGCTTTGTCTTGGAATTTGGCTGAGGATCTGTCTGGATTTCAAGTGGGTTCTCCTCCTGGTAGACCATCCAATTGCTTGTTTGTTCCTGAGAGTTTAAGGAAGGCTGTCCTGCATGACTTCCATGTGAGGTGGGCTTTCAGACATCCAGGCATCAACAAGACCACTGAGTTAATTTCTTGTGCTGTCTGGTGGATGTCTTTGTCTTTGGACATTTGAGAATTCATATTGGCATGTGAGATTTGTACTCGCAATAAGGCCCCTCGGATTCCGCCTTCAGGATTGCTACTCCCTCTTTCTACACCAAGGAGACCCTGGACACACATTGCGATGGACTTCATTGTTGATCTACCTCATTTTGCTCGTTGTTCGGTAATTTGGACCATTGTTGACTGCTTCAGCAAGATGACACATTTTGTTCCTCTGCCCAAATTGCCATCTGCCAAAGAACTTTCTGTCCTGTTCTTGGAACATGTCTTTCATTTGCATGAACTTCCCAGAGACATCGTTTCCAACCATGGGGCACAATTTGTTGTGCAGTTCTGGAGGTGATTCTGCGCTTCGTTGGGCATCAGGCTCAGCTTGTCTTCAGAATATCACCCACAGTCCAATGGACAGACTGAGCATGCTAATCAAACTCTGGAGCAGTATTTACCTTGTTACATCTCAAAGTGTCAGATCAATTGGGTGTCCCTTCTGCCCATGGCTGAATTTGTGTTCAACAATTCCTGTCGCTCTGCACCTTCAGTCTCTCCATTCTTTTGTATGACTGGGCACCATCCTTGAGCCAATTCATTTGATTTCAGTTCCTCCAGGTCCTCTGATTCATAGGCTATTTCTTTTCCCATTGATCGGCTATTTCCAGACTTTGTGGTATTTGGGCAAAGATGCATTGTAATCTACTCAAGGCCTCTCTCCATTCTAAGAACTTGGTGGATAGACACAGGAGGTCTTGCACATTCAAGAGGGGTGACTTGGTCTGGCTGTGGGTCCTCGGTTTATTGGGCCATTTCGGATCATTTCTCAGGTCAACCCAGTGGCTTTCAAACTCCAAATACCAAGCTCATTGAGAAACAACAACACCTTTCATGTCTCTTTATTGAAGACAGTGCACAGGTCAGATACATTTGGGGACAGGATTTCTTCCAGGCCTGCTCTGGTGGTGATCCACGGTCAACAGGAGTTTGTGGTGGAGAAGATTCTAGACTCTAGAGTCTTTAGGGAACGGTTGCAGTTTCTGGTCCATTGGAAGGGCTATAGTCCAGAAGAACATTCTTGGATTAAGGAAGATGCTTTACATGCTCCCAGGCTGAAGAGGATGTTTTTTGGGGAGTTTCCCTTTAAACCAAGCTCTAAGGGTTCTTCAACCCAGCATCAAGGGGGAGGGGGTACTGTCACAAACCGTGGCAGTGGCTTGTCTCCTTCTAGCTCTGGGCTTCCACTGACTGGCAATGCACAGGATTCCGCTCTGTTGGTTGCTAGGTGCTCTGGACGCCACAGGGAGAGTCGTATGGTCTCAGATGCTGCTATTTGGATCCCTCACTTATTTGTATCATCTGATCTTTTGCCTCCTCACCGGTTATAGTATTTGCCATAACCGCTTGGCTTTGCTGCATGGTCAGCACTCCTGTGCCTTGCTCCAGTCTGTTTCCGTTTCAGTTTCCAGTTGGTTGCTTTGTCCATTCAAACCATATTCACATTGTACCGTTCATCTCTGGCTTTTACATCATCCATGAGCCGAACATTATGTCAACTCGGCGGCACAGGCAGCACTATTGTGTCAGCAGCTCAAGTCACCTGGTGGCACTGGTCGCACTCCAGCATTTTAAGTATGCAATCCAGCATATCCCCACTTGTGTCGTCCTTGGTGGCACAGGCTGCACTACAGCGTCAGCTGCTCATGTCAACCTGGCAGCACAGGTCGAACTTCAGCGTCCTAAGTATGCAATCCAGCGTATCCCCACTTGTGTCAACCCGGCGGCACAGGTCGCACTTCAGCGTCCTAAGTATGCAATCCAGCGTTTCCCCACTTGTGTCAACCAGGCGGCACAGGCCGCAATACAGCGTCAGCTGTTCATGTCAACCTGGCGGCACAGGCCACACTACAGTGACGTCTGTGCACAATCCTGCGTACCAACACCAGTGATTTCATTACAGCACTACACTTCTGCTGCCACATCTTTCCAAGTTACTCCAACCCTCAAGGCTGCTGCATGGCCCAAAGGCCGCTTCATATTCTATGGCCCCCCGGCCATATCTAGCCAAGGCATACCAGCCCTCAAGGCTGCTGCATGGCCCAAAGGCTGCTTCATATTCTACAGTCTACCGGCCACAGCTAGCCAAGGCTTACCAGCTCTCAAGCTGCTGCATGGCCGAAAGGCCACTTCATAATCTACGGCCCTCAAGCCCATCTAGCCAAGTTGTTTCCAGCTCTCCAAGCTCTCCAAGCTGCTTCACGGCTGCATCCAGCCAAGAGTTCCAGCCATCAAGGCTGTTCCAGTACTAACTATACACCATTACTCACTACTGACTAATCTCCTTACATGATCCTAAGCTCTGCATGAACCAGAGTGGATTCCCTTCTGGATTCGTAACACTACTATTGCTCCATTCACTTAGCATGTATTGTTGAGATATCTCAAGCAGTGACCACTTATTAAAGAACAGTCTCTAAAGGTCCAGACCTTCATTCATCAGTGGTTAACCAAACTTCCCTGGACCCAACATTCCACATTTAATCCAACATTACTTTGCTGGAAACAAATGTCAATATATCCCCCTTTTCACCCCTGGGGTTTCTAAGCTAATTCCCATAGTGTCTAACCCTAACTTTACTCCAAGCCTTCCTCCCACATGTCTTTCAGCCTGGTCCCCAGTTGGTATGCTCCACTTTGGCCAGCTGATTGGTTGCGTTCCTTTGTATTATTGTTGTTATTATTACTATTATTATCATCCTTTATTTATATGGCGCCACAGGGGTTCCACAGAGCCTCACAAAGTACATAAACAAATAAGCAATGCACCTTTAACCTTCTTCCCCACTGTTTTTGGATCTATTTCCAGCTGAGACGTTTTATTCTCACATTGCCTCCCTCAGCATCCACCCACTTCATTTGAATCTTTCTGTTTGGTGAAAGATTGCCTAAACATTTAGGGCCTGATTCAGAGGTGCAGGTAATATCAATGAGTCATGCAATTGGCTGATGCTTTAAGTCAGCGAATGTGTCCGAGTTTTGAGTGTAAGAGTTTGAAATTTCAGTGGGTGTTTTACTGGGAGGTAACATTGGGATGACTAGCCAGACAGAGGCATGTTGTGGACATGTCACGGTAAGCGACTTGTGCACTGATGCAAGTGGCCATGATCACATGAAGATTCTCCATAGGGCTGGTGCAATCTCTATTGGTGTGTGCACACAGCAACAGATTAGCACCACAACCAGAAGGGTGTCTCAGTAGGAAACTATTAGCTGCAGCATTAGTATAAAGCCACAATAGCAGCTGCAGCAAAACAGTCGTATACAGTCGTATAAGGCCCTTAGTCTTGAAGTTGTATCAATTAAGCTTAGAGGGATTGTCCAACTCTACAACTGTGTATACAGTACTTTGGCCTGTAACAGGGATCTCTGTAAGGAGCAATGGTTCCAGATATTTAGATAATACCATGCAAACTCTTTCTCCATACTTGTACTAGAGATGTAACACAAAATACTGTCACCATGGTATAAGTGCCCTACTCAAGAAGTAGCTGTTGAATCGTTCAGAACTTTGCTTTTGATGCTGGCAGACACCAGTTACTACAATGCATGTTTGGTGGCTTAGCTCCTCCCTGATGGGTAGTTCAGAGATTCTAAGAACTTATTACTGGGCTCCCACTCCCTTTTACCCCTGAGTTTGGGCTATCAACCTTATAGACTTACTCATCTCATAGTTCAAAAAATCCCTTCTAAAACACATCAAGAATGCTGCCAGAGCTGTCATCCACTGTTTATGGAGATCCATACCCCATCTTCCATCTCAGTGGTTTCAGTGGATTGACCTTTATATGATGACGGAGGATCTAACTTTCTCAGTCTTGCTGAAAAACTCAGACTTTACAGATGGGTCCACATACAGTACATCTGACCTCCTGGCACTTTAAACAGCCCTTCTATATGCGCCATGCCGTGGTGTGGCTCGGTAGTGCTGAGCGTCTTTTCATGCATCTTTTTACCTTCAAATGCATCTCATTCTCGCAATGATGAAAATAGATTGCACAAGCAGCTTCTGCTGATTAAAATGATATACAGCATATATGCCTATATCCTTTTAGCAAGTAAGAGATGAGCGGGTTCGGATCTCAGAGATCCGAACCCACCCGAAATCAGAGATCCGGGGAGAGAACCAAACGTGGGTAGTGTAGGGCTGGGCTGGTGTTGTCTGCTGTGTCCATCTGGGCTGGTGCTGTCTGCTGTGTCCATCTGGGCTGGTGCTGTCTGCTGTGTCCATCTGGGCTGCTGTGCTGTGTCCATCTGGGCTGGTAGCATGCTGCCTGTGTCGTTAATCGCTACTGCGTTGGTCGGGGCTTCGGGCCCGAAGTTCTGGACAAAAACAATAAAAAGTGTATTTTTTTTCTGTGTGTGCATGTGCATTAGCCGCACTTATTATCAGACAGCAGCAACCTAGTGTTGCCTGTGTTGTCAATCACTGCTGCCTTGGTTAGGGCTCCGGACCCAAAGTTCTGGACAAAAAAAAAAAAAGTTTCTGTGTGTGCGTGTGCGTTAGCCGCAACTTGGCTACACTATTGCTGCTTGCTTGGTGACACTGCTGCAAGACCACAGTGAATATGGAGGGCAGACACATGACAGGAGAGCAAGAACCACATGTTGTAGCTGCCGGCAGCAGTCATGATGATACAAGGCCGCCAACGTCCTCGTCCTCTATGAAGGCCGATGCTCCAGTTCTTAAGTCAGGCCATGGACATGGAAAAGCAACTTCTTTTACTGTATTAAAGAAAAAAAAATCTAAAGCCAAGTTGGCTTTAGATAAACAAAAAATTGCCAATATGCCATTCACTAAACGAGGTGGCAAGGAAAGGATAAGACCTTGGCCTTTATCTATGACTGGTGGTTCTAGTGATCATAGCCCTTCTGCTTCTTGTAGTACTGGTGGTACTCTAAAAAAATTAAAGTTGTTAAGAAGAAGACGAGTAAGACAGCTCCGGAAGAACCAACTGTGTGCTCCGAGAAATCAAAATTACAAACCCCGAGGAGAGTGCAAGTGTGTCTGAGGTTGCCATGTGTGAGCCAGACCTTTCAAATAGTGTACTTGAGGATCCTCCTTCCAACATTTGTATGCCCTCTGTAAATGTGGGGAAGGGTAGTCAACATATTGCTGACGTAGTCATCGAGGATGCTTCTGTGGAATTGCACATGGAGGATGAGGAGGATATTTCGGTAGTTGCCGCTAAGGATGATGAGGATGTTGATGATGAGGATGTTGATGCCGAGGATGTCGTTTGTGTAAGTCAGGCAACAGTTGTTGCCCATGGTATGAAAAAGCCCATTGTTATCATGCCGGGGCAAAATACAAAGAAATCCACTTCCCATGTGTGGAATTATTTGCATCCATTCAGACTCCTGGGTCCAGCACCGCTGCACAGCTGCGGCGGTGGGGGTCCCCAACCTCCCAATTTCACCACCTGTGGGCCGCTTCATCCCTGGAGTGGAACAACGGGACAGTACTGGATGTTGGGGAGGGTGCGCCCTCTATGGATAACACCCTTGTTCGACTGCACTGGTCAAATACCCCTAGAGCCGGCCCTGCATAGTGTTTAGCATGCAGATACACCCAAAGTCACAAACAGAATATAGGTATGCCACGTATCAACGCTGTGCAAATAAGATGCATTTGAAGGTAAAAAGTCACACGAAAAGACGCTTGGCGCTACCAAGTCACACTGAGCTCCAGCATGTGGTGTGACTTGTAGCGCACGGATGTTAGATGTATGTTGGCACTTCAGTAATTTTACATGCTATGACTATACAGTAGATCACATTGGAATGCAGTTATGAGGCTGGTGGCCGCAATGCTGCAGGTCTTAATACCTACACTGAAATCCCGACAAGGTACTTAAAATAGGCATTGAAATACCAACACCTATCTTAATCCAGATGCTAGAATGCTGAAGGATGCCAGACCGAGTGAGGTAAGTCCAGGGCGCCCTTAGCATTAGCCGCAGGGGTGGGGTGAGTTATGTTTAGGGAGTGTAGCGGGGTTAGGATTAGGTTTTGGAGGGGAGGTTAAAGTTAGACACCTGTAGGCACCACTGGGGGGTTAGACACTAATGGGGGAGGGTTAGGTTTAGGAATGAACAGGGGAGTTAGGTTTAGGCACTCAAGGGGAGGGTTAGGGTGTGAGGTGGGGAGGCTTAGGCTACAAGAAGTGAGGGTTGGGCGGGAAGGGGGGAGGGTAAGCATACTTACCCAACATCTGTTGGGATATTAACCATTGGGATGCCGCTGTCTGTATGCTGGCAGGAGGCATCCCGATAGCTGACATTACATACCTATTTCCATCTCACTGTATACTTCCTCTCCGTGGCCATTCCATCCTGGTCTCCTCAAGTTCCATGCTCCTTTTCCTGTGAAGGTGGAGATAAGTGACTACAAGGAGGCCAAGCAATGGGATATGGGGTCAAGGAACAGCAAAATCATGTCTGATACCTGGCAGCATGTGAAGGTCTACATTTAGTACTGGCAGCAGTAAGATAGGAGCTCCATTGATATATTGTCCACCTACAAAGAGTGGCTAAAAGTGTTGTCGCTGCTGGTGTGGGCCAAGTTATATGGCGATTAACTGTAAATGGAGGTACTATGTAACATAGATGTTTACAGTAGCTGATGGCTTGATGTTAACATGTACCATTGTGTAGTGTGCACATAACTTTAAATAATGATTTTCAAGGGGTGCTGTTTTTTGTATTTTTATTTTACCTGGGAGCCATCAACGCTAGTTACACCTCTGATAGCAACCATACCATTTTGTTTACTTTAAGTAATATATATGGGAATCACAGAAGCCTTATTCCCACTAGAGATGTGCGCTGACCCCTTTGTTTTGGTTTTGGATCTGGATTGGTTTTGCCAAAACCTCACCTCCATTTTTTGTTTTCGTGTTTTGGTTTTGGATCTGGATTTTCTCTTAAAAAAATAAAAAAACAGCTAAAATCACATAAAATGGGCATTTTTTGTTCCTACTGTGCTAATAACCTGAATAACATTTATTTCCACTTGTTTCCAGTCAATTTTGACCACCTCACAGCTCACAATATTGATTTGTTCATCTTGTTTAGGCCCAAAATTTGCACCAAGATAGCTGACTGACTAAGCTAAGCAGCAGCAGTGGGCGGCACAAACACATGGCAGTTCAACTTCAAACATGGCACATCAGGAAACACTTTTATTATTCAAAAGAGGCCTGAGGGAG
Organism: Taudactylus pleione; assembly: GCA_031769625.1. Classification (NCBI taxonomy): domain Eukaryota; kingdom Metazoa; phylum Chordata; class Amphibia; order Anura; family Myobatrachidae; genus Taudactylus; species Taudactylus pleione. Next base: position 6,674,310 of record JAUIMM010000572.1, read on the forward strand.
TTGGAGTATGTATGTAGAAGGTAGGGCAGGGACAGGAAGGGTTGATTGGTAGTCAATTTTGTTTAGTTTTTTGATTCAAAAGAAAATTTATGAGGGAGAAGGGGAGGGGAGGAGACATTTACAAAAAATGTGATACAGTACATTTACATCAGTCCTTGCCACAGAAGAATCCTTGAGCATGGCTGCTGCTGCTGGGAGTTGATTTTCTCATCCAAGAAGTGGACCAGGAAGAGTGCTTTCCAAAACCTGTACAGGGACATAAAAAAAACCATAGTTAGTTAGTGGCCTCAAAGTGCCACTTAACCAGCACAGATATGTGGACCTGTGTAAGATCTATGACTTAAGGGCAGGGGTAGCCAACCCTGGTGCTCGAGAGCTACCAACAGTGCATGTTTTCCAGGTCTCCTCACCGAATCAAAACTATAATAATTAACTCCACTTGTGGATCTTTTAAATGTTTTGGTGAGTAATGAATGCACCAGCTAGGTCATCTGGAAAACGTGAGCTCTCGAGGACCGAGGTTGACTACCCCCTGATTTAAGGCCTTATGTTGTGTCTTTCTTGAGAATCCTGTGCCTGCTTCTGTGGCTAGGAGTGGATATTTATCCCAGAAGGGGACCATGAAGAGTGCTTCCAAAAAACAATTGACTTAAATAATCCTTTGCAAACCTTCTGTTCTGTAAAGGCATTTTCCAACCTGTACAGGGACATAAAAAAACCAGATATAGTTAGTGGCCTTCAAACTGCTGTTGTTCCCACTGTCCACTTAACCATATAAGATATGTGAACAAGCGGAACAGAGCATTAAATGCAACATTTCAGATTTAAGGTTTAAGTCTTATGTTGTGTCTTTCTTTGGAATTCTTTCTTGAGCGCCATGCCTGCTTGCTGGGAGTGGATTTTTTTCATCCCAGAAGGGGACCAAGAAGCATGCTTTCCAAAAATAAATTAAAAATTGACTTAAATAATCCTTTTCAAACCTTGGTAACACAATTTACCAACCTGTACAGGGACATTAAAAAAACAGAGTTAGTGGCCTTCAAATTTCCATAGTTCCATCTGTTCACTTCTTAGATATGTGAATATGTTGGAATGTAGAAGGCCAAAAATTGGTTGGACCACACATGGCTGATTGATCAACCATGGCAACTGGATTAGTGTCATAAGGAAGAGGAGGCTGCAAACTGGGTGTCATGTTATGAGTTGGCCATATGGGGTATGTTGCTGTTAAGGGATCAGGCTGGTTATCATCATCAGTGGACACATTATTATTCTAGTTGTTGTTATTTTGGGTTGCCATCTCCTGAAGAGTGTATACCAATAGACAGAGACTACCTATCAGCTCAGGCATAGACACTTCCTGAGGAACATAGCTCTGTTCTCTGGAGAGAAGCCAAATAGGTGGGAGCCCCTGTTCCAACATCTGAAACTCTTATCTCTCCACATCATCTATTATAGATAAAAAAAATGTCATTGGGGACATCTAGCTCCTCTTTCTGTACCCTGCTCACCCTTTTTGGACAGGAAGTCCAGGATGGATGGTTTGGAAGTAGAAGGCCTAGCAACAGATGGGGATGGTCATTATCAAGACCTGGTCCCCCCAGTGGGTTTAGTCTGGGAGGTATTGGTTGGCATGCAGGCAGCATAATAACAAAGGCCTTCCTGTTGGCTGTGCTTACTATTCTGTATTTCAGTTTGCGATTCAGGTAGGAATAAAGTGGGCTACAGAACACAGTGACAAATATGATCCATGAATTCCCAGACAGATTCCGGACAGATGAATCCTTTGCTTGTACTAATCTTTGGTAATTCCTGCCAAAGGTGGGTGTTATAGCCAGACACTTTGAAGGCTGTAACTTTGAACTGCTTTATAGAAAAATGTGAATGAAACCTTTCCACACTGCAGAACATGATGGAGAAATCCCTTGAGGTTCAGCACCTAGAGCATCTTTTTTCATGTTCTCTGAGGCCTCTCCTGACTGTGAAGAAAGATTCTCCACACTGTAGTCTTCCATTGTGACTTTTTAATGGTGATTTCAATGTTGTCCACTGGCTGAGATCCATCTCATCTGAGGGTTGGGTTTTCCCCATGCAAATGAGACAATTCACATCCAGAAGGTGACTCTTATGTTTAGCCATGGTGTCAGTCTGTCTTTTGGCAGAATTTTCACAATCTTGGTCTTGAGGGCCCAATGATGAATTAGACAGATCCTCCAGGGTAAACATCTGATCTGGTGTTGTATCTATTTTTAGTAAACCTTTGTGTGTGAGTTTAGTCATCTACCGCTTGTGGTGGAGCTCTTTTTCTGCTTTCTAAATGATCTCCAGACACAACGTAAAACTTAAACCTTAAAATGAAATGTTGCATTTAATGCTCTATTCCGCTTGTTCTAATAACACACTATAATACACTAGACTTATAATCTTTGATTTTGTTTATGTTTTTGAATAGAACAGTTTTAGAATTTAGGATGTCTACTCTATATAGGTTTGTAAATAATTATAGGCTTTAGTTTTTTAGAGCATGTAACTTTATAAGCTGTTAGGATAACATTTCTGCTATGTTTAAGATTAAATAAAAACAACTTTTTGTAACCCAAAAACTTAAAAAAAAAAGTTTTCATTGCAATTGCAATATTCATGCAGCTCCTTGACAGACATGAGCACAGCACCACTGTGCACATACGCCAATGACAGTGACAGCCAGGTGTGGCTGACATGCACACATAAAAATGTTACAAAAAAAGACAATATATTTAAATTTTTTTCAGCTCCAGAACTTGGGCCCAGAGCACCAATCGATGACGACTGGAGTCGGGCAGCACTAGGTTGCAACTTGAGTTAGTGGCTGGATCTTGTGCGGTTAAGCCTAACACGCACACACACAGACAGTAAAAGATCAAAAAATGACAATTGATTAAGAAAAATGTTATGCTCAAGAACTTGGGCCCAGAGCAGCAATTGATCACGACTGGAGTGAGCCAGCACTAGGTTGCAACTTGCTTTGCTGGCTGGATACACGCACACACACAGACAGTTAAAGTTAAAGATAAAAAAAGACAGTTTATTTTTATTTTTTTTATGCTCAAGAACTTGGGCCCAGAGCACCGTTTGATCATGACTGGAGTCGGGCAGCACTAGGTTGCAACTTGTGTTGCTAGCTGGATCTTGTGCGGTTAAGCCTAACACGCACACACACACAGAGAAATATCACACAAAAATACACATGTTTTTTTATACAATATATATATTTTTTGGGGGGAGTCCAGAACTTGGGCCCAGAAGGATGCAGCACCAGCCCAGATGTATTCTGCACCAGCCCAGATGGACACAGCAAACAGCAGAGCACCAGCCCAGAATAGATCAGCACTGAAGCACCAGCTCAGGACACAGGACACAGCAGACAGCACAGCACCACTCTCCCAGCCCTACACTACCCACCCTCCCTGTTCAGTCTCCCCAGCCGAAGTAAAATGGCGTCCGCCCCGTGGTCCCTATATGCTATATTAATCATAGAGACGTAAGCTTGTGATCCGCAAGATTTCTGACTCTATGGTTTTGTCTCGGTTGCAAGATCCAAGTCAGGCGGGAAACTCCGAGCCTGCTTGGATCCAGTGGCAAACACAGGATTTCTAGAGGGGGGTTTCCAAATCCTTGATTTTAGAGTGACAGTCCATGAAGAGGGTAGAATTAGTACTTAACCAGCTTTAATATGTGCTATACAAAGTGTACTGTGTATACTCAAGGGAGAGGGGGAAGGGAAATACATTGCACAGGCTTTTTATAATACAGTAGTATATATTGAACGTGTGTTGACAAAGCCACTATATGTATTTATCTGGTATAATATAAGTAAATCATACATATATACATTTATAGTAATATAAAAGGTGGCGGTGCTCACTAGAGTAATACGCAATGTAGTATAAAAAGAGAAAGAAAAGAAACTCTATTTTGTGAGCACTCTTGGTCAAATACAGAAGGGAAAACAAGAATAGGTCTACATAGACCCTAAAAAACAATGTTTAATAAGAATAATTAAAACAGTAGGTCACATAAATAAACAACCTAGTTAGACCAAATAGACACTCAATTAATAACATACAAGGACACTTACAACATATAACAAAAAAAGAGACACTTGTACTGAGATAAATGTTATCTTGTTTTTTGCTTCAAATAGAGCAGCAAGTGTAATATCCTCCTTAGTGGCGAAATATGATTTATAACATATTACAATCAATTAGTTTAATTCAGATTGTAAATCTACTAACGATCAGCTGGTACCCATTATGATTCATAATAAATCTGAGTGTGGAATTATAATAGAAAAAGTCAGAGCATAGGACTGCTACTCCTCATTCTACTTCTCCTCACCTCTGCTAATAGCTATCTGTGAAGAGTGAGAGATTACCGGAGAGCAGGTTGCCCTTAGAAACAACAGTTAAACAGGGACTTTACTCACATTTCGTTTCTGCTTTTGGGTGTCATACTTCTCGCATTGGACACCCAATGAGAGAATTACTCTAATATAGTGAGATTTACTCTAACATAATGAGAATTACTCTAATATAATGAGATCGTCCGCAGTTATTAGAGCTAAAGAACAAATAATAAAAAGAAACCATTAACCACATGTGAGATACATATGAGAAAAATAATATTAAAGAAAACCCTATGTAACTTATTGACTCTTATATATGCCTATTGCTGGTGTTACATGGTATATGCAATTATTATCTATAAGTATCTCATACCTACAAATACATTTTACAATGAATCATCCATAAATGCAGAAAAAATATTTAAGGCAACATAGACATAATTATAACCATGCTAACCACCTGTGAGGTAATTGGAGTATTAGTGCAAAAATTCTAGAAGTTCAATAATTATATCAAAAAAGGTAAAGGAAACATCACCTATATCTGAAGAGTATGAAATATTACAGTGAAGAAATTGCAAAGTAGATAATCTAAGTGTGAAGTTATAACAACTTTTGACATTAATACAAGTGCACAGGGTTATAAATCATAATAATTCATATCCACATAAATCCAAAATGTGTGTAACATATACTGCAAATTAGTGGATCTCACAGAGAGAGCTGATTAATCAATTATTGTAAGGAAATCCATCATTATTGTTCTAATAGACATTGAACTGTAAACAGATAAATCTCAAAAAAAGCCAATTATTTGATTATTGAAAAGTTAACCGTCTTTGCTGTTCTGATAGCATAAGATAACATAAATGTAAAGGGCACTAATACAAATAATCAGATATAATGCAAAAAATCAAGTATAGATCATGAGCAGCTTAACACAGCAAGTATAATCTATGCTGCTTAAATAGCCTCACCGCGCGGGACTGCCGCTCCCAAACCGTTACCTCCGGGTTCCCATACAATACCAGGAGGTGAGTGGAGATAGAGTCCTGCTGGGTACTAACTGGTGATGTCGATGCCTCGTGCCATACAGCCATGGGCACTCGTAGCTCCCCAACGCATGTTTTGCCGTTAGCTTGATCACGGAGGTGATCCAGGAAAAGGATTTCCTGGGTAATGTAGTCCTATGTGGGAGAGCTGACCAATAACCTCAATTCAATTTCTGATAGACAGGTTAGGCAGCCAATAGGTGTTGCCATTAATTAAGAAGTCTGAGTACACTAGATAGCACCCTGATTTAACCCTTTGGTTACTGTTCAATAGTTCAATAGTCATAAAGAAACGCTAAAATTATTATTTTATTATATTATAGGTACTTTCAGATTGATAGATAGATTTGTTTGTGATAACTTAAACTAGGAAAATGAAATGATATAAGATATGTATAACAGAGAAATAAATAAAAGAAAAAGAAAATAAATAAGTGAATAAATGGAAAAAATGAAAAAATAAATGAAAAAAATATATAAGCACACTGATCCAATCTATATGAAAAGAATTTATTTATAATATAATATAATGTAATCATCTGGGGTAATTCCATCCTGCACCTAAGAAGCCTTAGACTACTATAAATCTGTTAGTGTTCCAAAAAATAAGTAATATGGTTGTATAAAATACATTGGATCACTATCTATAACAGAATTGGGATTAATAGTCTAGTATTATTTATTGTTATCATATATATAAATATACATATACATATATGTTTATATAAACATATATACACAGTTACACACATCTATACACATGCATAAAAACCCCATTGTCCATCAGATTCATACATTAATGATCCCTTTCCCCTATCCCCATACAAATGGAGCTACAATTATGTCTCTAATGACACTATATCATGTTGTGATGTAAGCCAAACCATAAGAATAAATATTAAAAGTATATGATGTATGAACCATAATTTTACACTATAAATATCAATATGTGATAAGAATATGAAAATATTCAAGAGGTGAAAACAAAAATTCAACTAATAAGTGTTCAATGAGTGAAAATATTAATGACTTAGTATGTGAATATGTGTTTAGATATATAGAGATGTGCAAGAAGTGTGCACATAGTGTAATAAAATTCCAGATGAATAAATATAGGTTAGTGTAGAAAATTGTACTAAAGATAAATGTGTAGTGTAATAAAGGTGCCAGGTGAACAAATATATAAACCAAGGTCGACAAATAAATACAACTAAAACAAAACAAAATCAAATTGACAATTGATAAAATAAACATGTGAACGAAAAAAAGGTGATATGTGTTATATATGTGATAATAGATTATAGTGTATATACTTATTGGTTCATTAATAAGGTTTGAAAAATATGAGAACAAATATATAATGATTAAGGAAGGGGAGAGGGAAAGGAGGGAAAAAGAAAGAAAAGCGGAGAACGGAGGAGAGGAAGAAAATTATATTAGAGAAAATTTTTTCACTAATGGTCTCCTAGTTTGAAAGATCATGCAAATGAGCATATAAATATTTAGGTATATATCAAGATAAATAAATAAATAAATAATCCCCTATTAAAGAAAAGGAATATAGTTATTATATTCGTTCAATCCTCTAGGTGTTAGTGTATCTAATTTAAATATCCATTCTGTTTCTTTTTTTAGGAGATTCGTATTCAGGTCACCCCCCCCTGATTCCCATCTTAATTTTCTCCAAACAAATATTTTTGAGTTTTCTAGTGTTGCTATCATGTTTATATAAAAAGTGTCTGGCTACAGAGGTAATTTTCTTCATTCTGTTGGTATCCATCTGGGCATTCCTTATGTTGCCTACATGTTCGAGTAGACGCAATTTTAAAGCTCGTGTTGTCCTTCCCACATATCTGTAACCACATTCACAAAGAAGACAATAGATGATTCCAGTGGTGTTACAGTTGAAAAAATCCATTATATGTACATTGTTACCATATTTATCCAAGATCTTAGTGATTGGAATGACATGTCCACAGGCTTTACAGTTACCACAAGGGTAAGTGCCTACAACCTTAGGTTTCTTCTTTGGAAATTGGTCAAAATTAATTTGTTGGGTGAGGAGGTCTCCTAAATTTCTTGCTCTCCTCCAACTCATAGATACATTTTGTTGGAGATGTGTCCTCAAATCACCATCCAATAGAAGTACTGGCCAATGTTTTTGGATAATACCTTGTAACTCTTTCCACTCTTTACAATAATCACCAAGAAACCTAAGTTCATTCTGTTCTCCTCTATCCCATATTTTAGGTTTGGGAAAAATAAGGGTGCCTCTGTTGATTATAGATACCTGGTATCTAGCTTTCTTTATCAGCCGGTTACTATAACCTCTGTTTTTTAACCTCAAAGAGAGGGCTTCACATTGCTTAGTAAATTCTTCCGAATTAGAGCAGTTACATCTTAGGTGAAGAAATTCGCCTCTAGGGAGATTAGAGATGGTGGATGGAAAATGACAGCTCCTTTGATGTAACAAGCTGTTAGTAGCTGTTGATTTTCTAAATAAGTTGGTAGAAACTTCACCATCTGTCTCTTTGATTATCTCCAAATCCAAAAAAGGAATTTGTTTTTTACTGGTAACCCATGTAAATTTTAAGTTCAAGTTGTTGATGTTAAGAGCCTCCATAAATTCCTAGAACTCTTGTTCTCCTCCTCCCCATATCACAAAAATGTCATTGATATACCTCAGCCATTGTACAATATGCTGGGTATATTGGTCATTAATTTCAGAAAAGACTACCTCCCGCTCCCACCACCCTAAAAACAGGTTCGCATAGGTGGGAGCGCAAGTGGAACCCATGGCCGTTCCTCTGGTTTGCAAGTAAAATTTATCTTGAAATGTAAAATAATTCCTATGGAGAATAAAGGACAATAATTTGATCAAAAAATCATTAAATTCCCTTCTTTGATCCATTTCCAAAAAATACTTGACCGCATTTAGGCCATCCTGGTGTCTTATGGAGGTGTAGAGTGACTCAACATCAATGGAAGCAAGTAAATAATTATCTTCCAAAATGATACCCTGTATTTTCTGTAAGACATCTCTAGTATCTTTGAGGTAGGAGGGTAATGTGAGCACATAATCCCTTAAATGCATGTCAACGAATTTACTGCCCTGCTCAGTCAGGCTACCTATGCCTGACACTATAGGTCTACCTGGTGGATTCTTAACATTTTTATGTACCTTAGGAAGTGCATAAAAGGTAGGTGTTCTTGGGGATTTAACCTGTAAAAACTCAAAGTCCCCTTTGGTTATAGTACCATCGCGTAAGGCCGCCTGTATCATTCCATTGTAAAGAGAGTTGAAATTTTCTGTGGGATTAAGTAGTAGTCTAGTATAGCAGGTAGAGTCATTTAGCTGTTTAACCACTTGCCTGGCATTGTCGAATCAGATACGACCACACCAGGCTGGGCTTTCCCTGACATGGTCGTATCTGATACGACCAGTCAGGAGTGGACACTAGGCAGCTATGGGAAGTTAATTTTCCCACTGCCGCCTATATCAGAGGGACCTTCTGGTCCCTCTACACCCACGGCACCCCCTCCTTTGTGTCCCGATCACTGCTGGCCACAGTGATCAGGCATCTGGCGGCACCCCCCTCCCAGCTTGGCTGCAGGCTCCAGTATATCCCGATCACTGTGGCCAGCAGTGATCGGGCAGCCCACCCCCTTCAGTGAGAAGCAGCAGCACCGGCTCTGGTAGCCACCACTGCTGCTATGCATCGGAGCCGCCAGCGGAACACCCTTCCACTGTGGCTCCTGGAAGACACAGTGATCAGTGTGATCACTGTGTAGAAGCAGCAGCAGCACAGCTCTGGTAGCCGCCGCCGCTGCTGCTGAGTAGCTGGGCTACCAGTGGGACACCCTCCCGCTGTGGCTCCGGCACAGCAGTGATCACATAGTGATCACTGGCTGAGTAGAAGCAGCAGAGGTGGCTCTGGTAGCCGCCACTGCTGCTATGTATCGGAGCCGCTAGCGGAACACCCTCCAGCTGCGGCTCCTGGAAGACACAGTGATCAGTGTGATCACTGTGTAGAAGCAGCAGCAGCGTGGCTCTGGTAGCCGCCGCCGCTACTGCTGAGTAGCCGGGCCGCCAGCGGGACACCCTCCCTCTGTGGCTCCGGCACAGTAGTGATCACATAGTGATCACTTGCTGAGCAGAAGCAGCAGCGGCGGCACTGGTAGCCGCTGCTGTGCTATGGGTCTGGGTCGCCAGCGGGACACTCTCCTGCTGAGGCTCCGGCAGTGATCACTGGCCATGTATAGAGAGCAGCGGCAGCTCTGGTAGCCACCGCTGTTCTAAGTATCAGGGCCACTCCCTCCAGCCTCAGCTGCTCCTCCTCCCCCATAATGCCCACATTTATAAGGGGCCTGGCCATAATAAAATATATTATATATATATATATATATGCATATATGCATATATATATATATATATATATGCATATATATATATATATGCATATATATATATATATATATATATATATGCACATATATATATATATGCATATATATATACATATATATATATATATATATATATATATATGTTCTATAAATATATATATATACATATATATATATATGCATATATATATATATATATATATGCATATATATATATATATATATATATGTTCAATAGATATCGCAGAGTCTCTGTTTAGGGATGTCAACCAACCATCGATGGTTTGCAAACATCGATGCTCTGACTGAAAACAAGTGGTTTGCCATTGCTGGTGGCCATCAATGTTGCACCATCAATGGTAGCCATCAATCGATGTTTAGGAAACATCGATAATTGTGGTCTACACAGATCTTGCCCAATCGCTAAACAATTGATTACTTCTAGCGATGGTTGAACCATCAATGGTACAGCTGTCAATGGCCATCACATAAAAAGTGCTATTTTTATGGTATACTGGGTTTAAAAAAAAAAAATTCAAATAAAATAGTGATGGATAAGTTTAAAATTATGTTCTTGACCTAATTCAATCATGAAAGAAACCGACAATTTTGGAGCGGTTTTTGGAAAAAGAATTAGTCAGTTAAGTGGTTAAAGACCTCTTTTATATACATCTCCTGGGGTCACAAAACCACATTACCACCCTTATCAGATGGTTTGATGATAATGTGTTTCCAATCTTTCAGAATCAGCTTTTTCGGATTCTGTGATGTTATGCTTATGAGATACTGAGGATTGTTTCCGCCTCAGTAATTCATCTAGATCTTGAGATACTAATTACAAAAAAACTTGAAATTGTGCACAAGTATTCTCTGGGGAGAAAAAAGTCGACTTCTTTTTACATGTTGGTCTGACCTTCTGTGTTGCTAATGTTACATCTGACTCTTCTGCCAATTCATCCAGTATATTCAAAATTTCCACATCTTATGTGTTCTCCAAACTTGATAAATTAGATTCCAAACTCAATGATGAAGACAATGCTTCCATTAGTGGAGTGGAAGAATCAATCATCTCTCTATTTTTCTGTTGATTAATGAAAATTTTTTTAAGGAGAAGCTTCCTCCCAAACAGGTGTAAATCTTTTTCCCAAGAAAAACGATGAAAGTTAGTCATTGGGGAAAAAGAGAGTCCTTTTTTCAGCAAAGAAATCTGTGCCGGTGAAAGGATTTCATCAGACAAATTAATTAATTTCAATTCTTCCTCATTGGTTATGTCTCCTATCTCCGTCTGTTGATCCTGGTTGATTGATGAGGTGGTAACGGTGGATCCCATTTTGGGGTACGTCTTCCTCTTCTTACTCCCCCTCCTCGTTGTCCTCCTATGCGATAACTCCCTCTTGGGTCTCCCAAATCCTCTAAAAAAGAGACCGTGGAGTTTGGAGAATTGGATCTGGAGTCTCTCCTTAGATCTGTGAACTCCTCTGTACCCGAGGATTCAGCTTCAGACGAAGAATAGTTATAGTTGACATTCCTCTGATGGGTAGATCTAATTCTCTGATTCCACTTGAAGGTATGGCCTGATGAAAAGTCCTTCTTATCCCTAGCAAATTTGGTACGTTTCCTTTCTATGATGATCTTCTCGAAACTTTCCAGATCCTTTTTATGCTGGTCAAAACATTTTTGGAACTGTAGATCTTGTTCGCAAGGTATCAGTTTTTTCCCTAATTTCTCTATTTCTTGTCCCACCTCTTCCAATACCAAGTGGTTATGTTTGATGAGGACCGTCATGAGATCTTGTGCACATTTAAGGAGACAGGATTCCCATTCCTTGTGAAGATTATCTGTTATTAAATTAAAGGAAGGGAAAACTTTAGGCCTTAGGCCCCGTGGAGAAAGTTTATGCTTCTGGTAGTTCTCTAGGGTGGTGAGGTCCCAGTTGACTCTTAGTTGTTTAAGTAAAAGACATTTTAACTGTGAAAGATCATCTTCCCAATTCACATTGGTATTATCGTCCGTTCCAAAAGACGAGAATATGCTATCTAGATCTTCTGGAGTCCTTCTTGTAGCGGTCAGCTGTTCTTTTAAATTGAAATTAGACATAATGTAAATAATAACTAAATAAAACCATGTCTATGTGGGGTGCTATTACATTCAATACTCTAATGCTGTAAAGGTAATCGCCGTGCTGACTGTATAGTGAAACCGAGTGACCTCGGTAAAGCAATAAGTATACTCAAGGGAGAGGGGGAAGGGAAATACATTGCACAGGCTTTTTATAATACAGTAGTATATATTGAACATGTGTTGACAAAGCCACTATCTGGTATAATATAAGTAAATCATACATATATACATTTATAGTAATGGAAAAGGTGGTGGTGCTCACTAGAGTAATACGCAATGTAGTATAAAAAGAGAAAGAAAAGAAACTATTTTGTGAGCACTCTTGGTCAAATACAGAAGGGAAAACAAGAGTAGGTCTACATAGACCCCTAAAAACAACTTTTAATAAGAATAATTAAAACAGTAGGTCACATAAATAAACAGCCTAGTTAGACCAAATAGATACTCAATTAATAACATACAAGGACACTTACAACATATAACAAAAAAAGAAAGAGACACTTGTACTGAGATAAATGTTATCTTGTTTTTTGCTTCAAATAGAGCAGCAAGTGTAATATCCTCCTTAGTAGCAAAAAATTATTTATAACATATTACAATCAATTAGTTTAATTCAGATTGTAAATCTACTAACGATCAGTTGGTACCCATTATTATATGATTCGTAATAAATCTGAGTGTGGAATTATAATAGAAAAAGTCAGAGCATAGGACTGCTACTCCTCATTCTACTTCTCCTCACCTCTGCTAATAGCTATCTGTGAAGAGTGAAAGATTACCGGAGAGCAGGTTGCCCTTAGAAACAACAGTTAAACGGGGACTTTACTCACATTTCGTTTCTGCTTTTGGGTGTCAAACTACTCGCATTGGACACCCAATGAGAGAATTACTCTAATGAGATCGTCCGCAGTTAATAGAGCGAAAGAACAAATAATAAAAAGAAACCATTAACCTCATGTGAGACACATATGAGAAAAATAATATTAAAGAAAACCCTATGTAACTTATTGACTCTTATATATGCCTATTGCTGGTGTTACATGGTATATGCAATTATTATCTGTAAGTATCTCATACCTACAAATACATTTTATAATGAATCATCCATAAATGCAGAAAAAATATTTAAGGCAACATAGACATAATTATAACCATGCTAACCACCTGTGAGGTAATTAGACTATTAGTGCAAAAATTATAGAAGTTCAATAATTATATCAAAAAAGGAAAAGGAAACATCACCTATATCTGAAGAGTATGAAATAAACTATCTAGTGTACTCAGACTTCTTAATTAATGGCAACACCTATTGGCTGCCTAACTTGTCTATCAGAAATTGAATCGAGGTTATTGGTCAGCTCTCCCACATAGGACTACATTACCCAGGAAATCCCTTTCATGGATCACCTCCGTGATCAAGCTAACGGCGAAACGCGCGTCGGGGAGCTACAAGTCCCCGTTGCTGTACGGCACGAGGCATCGACATCACCAGTTAGTACCCAGCAGGACTCCATCTCCACTCACCTCCTGGTATTGTATGGGAACCCAGAGGTAACGGTTTGCGAGCGGCAGTCCCGCGCGGTGAGGCTATTTAAACAGCATAGATTATACTTGCTGTGTTAACCTGCTCATGATCTATACTTGATTTTTTGCAGTATATCTGATTATTTGCATTAGTGCCCTTTATATTTATGTTATCTTATGCTATCAGAACAGCAAAGACGGGTAACTTTTCAATAATCAAATAATTGGCTTTTTTTGAGATTTATCTATTTACAGTTCAATGTCTATTAGAACAGTAATGATGGATTTCCTTACAATAATCGATTAATCAGCTCTCTCTGTGAGATCCACTAATTTGCAGTATATGTTACACACATTTTGGATTTATGTGGATATAAATTATTATGATTTATTACCCTGTGCACTTGTATTAATGTCAAAAGTTGTTATAACTTCACACTTAGATTATCTACTGTGCCATTTCTTCACTGTTATATTTCATACTCTTCAGATATAGGTGATGTTTCCTTTTCCTTTTTTGATATAATTATTGCACTTATAGAATTTTTGCACTAATAGTCTTTACTTCACAGGTGGTTAGCATGGTTATAATTATGTCTATGTTGCCTTAAATATTTTTTCTGCATTTATGGATGATTCATTGTAAAATGTATTTGTAGGTATGAGATACTTATAGATAATAATCGCATATACCATGTAACATTAGCAATAGGCATATCAATAAGTTACATAGGGTTTTCTTTAATATTATTTTTCTCATATGTATCTCACATGTGGTTAATGGTTTCTTTTTATTATTTGTTCTTTCGCTCTATTAACTGCGGACGATCTCATTAGAGTAATTCTCTCATTGGGTGTCCAATGCGAGAAGTATGACACCCAAAAGCAGAAATGAAATGTGAGTAAAGTCCCCGTTTAACTGTTGTTTCTAAGGGCAACCTGCTCTCCGGTAATCTCTCACTCTTCACAGATAGCTATTAGCAGAGGTGAGGAGAAGTAGAATGAGGAGTAGCAGTACTATGCTCTGACTTTTTCTATTATAATTCCACACTCAGATTTATTATGAATCATATAATAATGGGTACCAACTGATCATTAGTAGATTTACAATCTGAATTAAACTAATTGATTGTAATATGTTATAAATTATATTTTGCCACTAAGGAGGATATCACACTTGCTGCTCTATTTGAAGCAAAAAACAAGATAACATTTATCTCAGTACAAGTGTCTCTTTCTTTTTTTGTTATATGTTGTAAGTGTCCTTGTATGTTATTAATTGACTGTCTATTTGGTCTAACTAGGTCATTTATTTATGTGACCTACTGTTTTAATTATTCTTATTAAATGTTGTTTTTTTAGGGGTCTATCTAGACCTATTCTTGTTTTCCCTTCTGTATTTGACCAAGAGTGCTCACAAAATAGAGTTTCTTTTCTTTCTCTTTTTATACTACAAAGTGTACTGTGTGTCATAATTCCAGCATATATAGGGCCAGCAATCACAGTAAGCCATTAATTGCAGGAATAGGGCCATCCTGCCTGAGCTGAATGATTTTATTTTAGATGTTTGCTTCATTCCAGACAATTGGAGCAAGTCCAGGAGCCTGAAAGAGCAGCAGAAGACCTTAGCACTGCCCTGGACATATATGTACATATTGGGCTCTATAGCAGTGCATCCCTAACAGTGCAAGTGTTCCTGATCTCCTAGTTGGTGCACAGGTTATTTATTACTGGCTGATACATGTTAAAAGATGTGGTGCTAATTATTTCATTTGTGATACTGAGAAGAACATGCAGCACTAGTAAAATTCTATTATATTACTATTTATATTGTGGTCATGGGCAGACGGAAACCCCCCCTGCGTTTGCCTATGGGATCCGGCTAAGATCTGCAAAATTCGGGCGGGTTCGATTCTCTGAGAACTGAACTCGCTCATCCCTAATTCCCACCACTAACTAAGCAGACTTTTGAGATGACTCCCAACATAGGGTTGCCAAGGTACAGTTGTCAGCCTTTCAGCTAAGTACCACTGGGCTTACTGCTATTATTGGAAGGGAGACCAAAAAAGCCTCTTCAACACTTTGATGTTTAGCAAGAGACCCATAGCACCTCTGCCCAATACAAAACTAACAATAGAAAATACAAACAATTCCTCATAGAGTAATTCCCACTTTGTTTAATACAATTTTCCTTCTTTAAGTGTATTTTCTTCATCTTTGTCCTCCTTCTTTCTATCCTTTTCTGTCATCTGCTTCTCTTATTTATTTTTGTTAATATTTTTGTGTCTTCTGGCCTTTGTGTCTCTGGCACTGTCTAAATGGGCACAGAAAAAGGGCTGTAACATTTTTGAGTTCAGGCCAAGTAGCAACTGATTTTAAGAGAACAGCAGCAGCAGCCAGTCAAAGCTGCAAGAACAGAAAGAAGAGAGCATCACTCTCTGGCTATTTTTCAATCAAACTGTCTTGAACTGCCATTACAGTTATTTCCCTCTTCATTCTGCCCTGATCATAAAAAAGGCAGGGGAAGGGGCAACATACACTAATGGTTGTTATTCAACTGAGAAATGTGTCTTTCTATTTTGGATAACCATTGAAGGGATTTTTCATTCTGAACAACAACTAACATTTGGCCATGTCTGTATACTTTAATGCATTGACACATGACTGGTTGATTAGATTTTCTTTTTAGGGTCCCCATTTTCCTAGAATTGCCAGCCCTGGGCTGACTAGTTTGAGGATGGTGAATGCTTTGGCAGGGAGTCCCCACACTGTGTGTCTCACTCCTCCAGGTAGTACCAACAGCAAGGATGTGAGCAGGTGGAACAACAGCAGATGACTCATGGGCAACTTCTGTTCAGACAGACAGGCACAGGACACAATAATCTCAGCATACAGGAGCTGCAGAATGAGGTGGGACTGGCTAAAACTCAGGCTTCTGAGCACAGGGAAACCACATACTCTGGAAATCAGACAATATCACTGACAAGAAGTGTAGGGCTGACTGAAATTGATCAGAAGCAGGAACCAATCAACGCAATCCCTGCAGAGAGCCTCCCTAATCACAGGATAGTCTGCAACTAATTTCTGCCCACAAATTGACAGGCTGGAATGCAGTAATGACCTGCACACAGACACAGACAGAGTTGCAGCTACCTGCAAGAGCCAGAATTGGAATTAAGGCATGATGCAGTGTCCCAGTCGCCTAATAAGTCCGGGACCTGCCACCAAGATGATCCGCTGCCACGGATCATAATAGTGAATGGTAGAATGGCAGCTAAAGTTTGAGTGTGTGAGCTGCTGAAGATGTGTCAGCTTCCTTAGTGAAAAGACTGAATGTTGGAGATGTAATGTGGAACGACAATCCAAGCAAGAGATGCTGACAAGTGCTGTGTGTTTCAGTCTGTGAGATAAGGTAATATGCTGTATAACTCGTGGAGGTGGGGAAAGGAGTAATACTAAATCAATGTAATGTAACCATATCTTTACAGAGCTACAAGTTAAGTGCTGGAGGAACAATAAAGAAACTTTCTGTAACACCCTCTAGGGAATGGTATTTGTAAATACACCCATCTCAGTGTTAAAGCTTGCTTCCTGTTGTAAATATTGCATTCCTAAAACCCTGGGGATCAGTTTTCAGGTAAAGAAGGGCCTGGAGAGATAGACACGCAGGGGTGGGAAGACTGGGTGTGTAACAAGCATAGAAGAGAAAGGAGGGGGGAGGAAGAACAAAGGAATTGAGAAGAAGAATTTGGGAGAGAGCAGACATCTTTGGGTAGAGTCAGAGCTGGAAGCAGAAATGTAGCCCTCGTGCTCCCCTGGCAGGGGAAGATTGGCGTGGCCATGGTGGCTGTCACGATGCCCATCTAACGCCAAAGGAGAGAGAGGTCTGGAGCGAGACCACTGAGATAAAGTCTGTGAGACACCACAGAGAAAGAGCTGGAAGCCTGCAGCTTGAGCAGCCCAGTGAAGTTTTCAGCTCCCATGAGAGCGGTAAGAGATGTCAGTATATGTGTTGGAGAGATGGGGAAGAGGAATTTCCTGGGAGCTTTATTGTTAGGGGACAAGAGGAGTCCCTTATGCATAAAAGCCCCCCAGAAGCCATTAAAGGGGGGTCACTGTAGTAGCAGTGTGGTTATTGGAGCCATTCCTGTAGGATAGAGATGGGCTGTAGCTGAGAGTGTGATAGCTGCAATAGAAAAGTCTGTGTATTGCTGTCCCATGTGAAAGAGAAGGGGAGCAGAAGCAGGTATACTGGGTATGAGACACTCTGTATATTGTCTAAGAAGAGACAAAGAAGAGGCAGAGTGCAAAAGAAGTTATGTGACATGTGTGTGAAGCTATGGGACTACAGGCACCAGCCAACATAGGGCAAAGGTGGACCTGCATGTATGAAGTGGAGAACTACAGGCACCAGCCAGCAAAGGGTCAGGTGGACCTGTGTGTGTAAAATGCAAAGCTTTCATTGTGTCTGTTCTTAAAGACTGTGCTGGTGGAGAAGACTGTGATGTAATGTAACCATATCCATAAGATTGTCATATGCCATGTGACATGCCAAGTATATGAGCTGGAGGGAAAGGAGAAGCTGCTATAACCATATTCTTGTCATTTAAAGTCATGTGCACCATTATCAATCATTGTGAATGATAAAACTCATTGATAAATAAGGCCCTCAGTATGCAGTGAGAGGGGGTTACACAAGTGCAGTTTTGAGTTAGAGTATACCAGAGGTTCTCAAACTCGGTCCTCAGGACCCCACACAGTTCACGTTTTCCAGACCACCGAGCAGGTGAACAAGTGTATTCATTACTCGCTGACACATTTTAAAAGATCCACAGGTGAAGCTTTCACTTGTGATTCTGTGAAGAGACCTCAAAAACATGCACTGTTTGGGGTCCTCAGAACCGAGTTTGAGAACTTGCGGAGTATATAATACCACATTAATGAGAAGGTGTACCTAATAATGTGGCCACTAAGTGTAAACATGTAAATAGAGAGATTTAGAGAGTAAAGCTGGCCATCCACTTTACCATTTTCTGTCTGATATCTGTCAAATCTGGCTGGTTGGAATGAAAACCTGGTAATGTATGGGAGCAAATGACAATTCTCCATTTGCTCAAAAACACTGGAAAATAGCCAAAAATGGTTGTTCAGACAAATTGGTTAAAACTAGTGGTGTGCACCGGCCACTTTTCGTGTTTTGTGTTTGGTTTTGGATCTGGATCTTTCTTCTTGTTTTGGATCTGGATTGGTTTTGCCAAAACCACCCTTCCATGTTTTGGGTTCTGGGTTTTGTATTTTGGATCTGTATTTTTTTGGAGAAAAGCATAATAACAGCTAAAATCAAAGAATTTGTGGATTTTTTTTGTTCCTGTGCTAATATTAACCTCAATAACATTAATTTCCACTCATTTCCAGTCTAATCTGAACACCTCACACCTCTCAATATTGTTTTTAGGCCAAAAGGTTGCACCGAGGTACAGTAGCTGGATGACTATGCTAAGCAACACAAGTGTGCGGCACAAACACGTGGCCCATCTAGGAGTGACACTGCAGTGGCAGACACGATGGCAGTTTGTAAATCTAGGCCCCAAACAGTACATAATGCAAAGAAAAAAAAGAGGTGCAAGATAGAACTGTCCTTGGGCCTACCCACCCTTATGTTGTATAAACAGGACATGCACACTTTAACAAACCAATCATTTCAGCGCCAGGGTCTGCCACATGACTGTGGCTGAAATGATTGGTTCGTTTTGGCCCCCACAAAACAAGCTGGCAATTAAACTGTCCCTGCACAAACTGGCTCTACGGAGGCAAGATGTCGTCCTCATCCTCCTCATCCACCGATTCCTCACCCTCTTCAGTGTTGTGCATATCCTCATCCTCATAGAGTATTAAATCATCCCCGCTCGAATCCACCACCACAGGTCCCTCTGTACTTTATGGAGGCAGGTCTCCTTGGAAGAAATGATAATTCATTTTGTTGAACATCATCTTCTCCACATTTTGTGGAAGCAACCTCCTACGCCTTTTGCTGATAAGGTTCCCGGCCATACTAAACTCTCTTTTGGAGTATACACTGGAGGGGGGGCAACTTAGGTAAAATAGAGCCAGTTTCTATAGGGGCCTCCAAATTGCCTCTTTTTCCTGCCAGTACAGGTACGGACTGTCTGACATGCCTACTTGGATGCTGTCACCGATGTAATCCTCCACCATTCTGTCAATGGTGACAGTATCATATGCAGTAACAGTAGACAAGTCAGAAATGGATGGCAGGTCCTTCAGTCCGGACCAGATGTCCAAACTTGATCCTGTCTGACCTGCATCACCACCAGCGGGTTGCTTAGGATACCTAAGTTGTTTCCTGACAGCCCCAGTTGTTTCCTGACAGCCCCCTGACAGCCCCATTTTCTCTGTGGGAGAAAATGAAGGAGCTGTTGAAGTGTCACGTTCCACTTCAGCTGACAGTGTTTTCACCAGCAGGTCTTTGCACTTCTGCAGGCTTGTGTCCGCTGGAAAGAGAGATACCACGTAGGCTTTAAACCTAGGATCGAGCATGGTGGCCAAAATGTAGTGGTCTGATTTCAACAGATTGACCACCCTTGAATCCTGGCAAAGTGAATGAAGGGCTTCATCCACAAGTCCCACATACTGAGCAGAATTGCTCTGTCTTAGCTCCTCCTTCACTTTCTCCAGCTGCTTCTGCAAAAGTGTGATGACATGACTCAAGCTGGCAGTGTCTGAACTGACTTCACATGTGGCAAGTTTGAAGGGCTGGAGAACCTTGCACAACATGGAAATCACTCTCCACTGCGCTTGATTCAGGTGCATACCCACTCCTTTGCCTATGTCTAAGGTGGATGTATAGGCTTGAATGGCCTTTTGCTGCTCCTCCATCCTCTGAAGCATATAGAGGGTTGAGTTCCACCGCATCACAACCTCTTGCTTCAAGTGATGGCAGGGCAGCACGCAGTCACTGAATGGCAAAAGTGGCCTGAAATTTTTCGGGCCACCTAAAGCATCTCATGCAAGCCCCTGTCGTTTTTCAGAAAATTCTGCACCACCAAATTATTGTGTGAGCAAAACATGGGACATGCTGGAATTTGCCCAGATATAATGCTTGCACAATATTGGTGGCATTGTCAGATATCACAAATCCCCAGGAGAGTCTAAGTGGGGTAAGCATTGGGCAATGATTTCCCTCAGTTTCTCTAAGAGGTTGTCGGCGGTGTGCCTCTTACTGAAACCGGTGATACACAGCGTAGCCTGCCTTGGAATGAGCTGGCATTTCTGAGATGCTGCTACTGGTGATGCTGCTGTTGTTTAACGGTAGGATGTCACAGTCATATAGTCCTTAGTTTGCCCTATTCGACTTGTCCACACACATGTCCATGGTTAAGTGGACATTGGGTACAACAGCATTTTTTAGGACACTGAGGACACTTTTTCTGACGTTTCTGTACATTCTCGGTATTGCCTGCCTAGTGAAGTGGATTCTAGATGAGATTTGGTACGGGGACACACTATCTCCATCAATTGTCTAAATCCCACTGCACTAATGGCAGATACCAGACACATGTTTAACACCAACATAGCTGTCAAGGCCTCTGTCAGGACTATGACTATTTCAGTACATAAAGATAAACTACATTTGCCAAAGTTCCATTGTGGTCATTGGAGAAGCTATCCTGGTTGCTGGCCTTCTCCACATACAGGGGATAGAGAGTTAAAATGATCATCTGTCTTAAAGGTGTTGTCAGGTTGTGGGATTTCTGATTGCTTATTATTTCAAACCTGATTCCATTTGGGTCACGTGTTCTGAACTTCCTATGGATCACAGACCTCTAGTATAAAGCCTGTTACTAACTGTGTCTCAGTGTCTGTGCAACATTACTTTCAGGTCTTTCTTGGACTCCTGCCAGATCCCTGCTGCGCTTGTGGTTTGCTGTGGACTTTGCTATATTCCTACCTGTGTTCCGGTTAAACTTCAGATACTGGTTACCAGCCGCACTACAGAGCTCAGCATTGCCATTGCCTAAGTATTGTTATTCTGCTCCATTGTTGTGTTTGCATCCCCTGCTGGATTATTTACTTTGCCTGTTGTCTTCTACTTCCGTGGACATTGAACTCACCTTTACTACAGTTGTCAACTGCACCATTACAGTTATCGTCGCCGGACCGTTAGTGCATCGCGGGGCTCAACCCTGCTCCGGACCCCATCACGCTGCAGGGCTCAACCCTGCTCTGGACCCTCACTACATCACTGGGCTCAACCTCACTCCAGATCCTCATCATGCCGCAGGTCTCAACCCTGCTTCGGACACTCACTACATCGCACAGCTCAACCCTGCTCCAGATCCTTGTCATGCTACAAGGCTCAACCCTGCTCCGGACATTCACCACATTGCAGGGCTCAACCCTGTTCCGGATCTTCACAACAATACAGGGCTCAACCCTGCTCTGGATCTTCACTACATCACAGGGCTCAACCCTGCTCCGGATCTTCACTGCATTGCATGGCTCAACCCTGTCACGGATCTTCACTACATCACAGGGCTCAACCCTGCTCCGACTTCTAGTACATCACAGGGCTCAACCTTATTTCGGATTTTCACCACATCTCCGGGCTCCACCTTGTTCCGGATCTTCACTACATTGCAGGGCTCAACCCTGTTCTGGATTTTCATCACGCTACAGGGCTCAACCCTAGTAAGGTCCATTATACCATCCTGAGGTCTTGCCTCATATTGGACTCGGGGTTCCCTACCACATTTGTATCAGAGACTTTATTTACAAACGTTGCTATAATATTCTGCCTGTGAATAAATTCTATTTACTTTTAATCCTCGTTACTGAGATGTCATTCCTAAAACCACCTCAGTTTATAGTGCCCAGTAGGCCTGACTCCTTCCAGGATTCTCAATTGTCGGCAGCCGTGACTGCCTCAGTTATCCGCTTTGCTTCAGGATGACTGCTGTCGTACTTCATCCTCCTTGCTAAGGACTGTTGGAGGGTCAATTGCTTAGTAAAAGAAGTAGTGGTATTCCTACTTCCTCTCTGGGATGATGAAAGACTCCCAGCAGCAACAGCAGCAATGGCAGCAGTAGGCATAGCAATGCAGGATCCTCCGGAGGAATCCCGGATAGGAGAGTCAGTCATGCCAGTGACATGGCCTGCAGGACTATTTCCAATCCTGACTGAGGAGAAAATTGACAAGGATGAAGTTGACGGTATGGTTTGCAGGCACTTGGATACAACAGAACAAAGGGATTTAGGTGTCCCTGGACTGCTTATGGTCTTAGCCACAGTTTCTGAACTTGACAGTAACTTTTTATGAATGCGCTGCAGGTGACGTATAAGGGAGGATGTTCCTAGGTGGTTAATGTCCCTACCTCTACTTATTCCACCTTTACATATGGTACATATGGCAAGACAGTTGTTGTCCGAATTTGGATAGAAATATTTCCAGACCAAAGAGGTAGAATGTTTGGTCTTCTGCCCAGGTATGACCATGATGGGATTTTTCATCCCACGGACAACTGTCTCCCCCGGTGCCTGATTTAAACAAACAACCTGACCATCAGAATCCTCCTCGTAAACTTCCTCCTCAGCGCCAGTTACACCAGTATCCTCATCCTGTTGTAATTCAACAGTGACATCTTCAATTTGATTATCAGCAAGTGGACTGTGGGTGCTCCTTCCAGCACTTGTAGAGGGCGTGCAAATGATGGAAGGAGCCACCTCTTCCTGTCCAGTGTTGGGAAGGTCAGGCATCGTAACCGTAGCCTACCTTGGACTCTCCATGGGGATTTGTGATATCTTATTAGAATTAGAACGCACAGTTCTTTGCTGTGCTTTTGACAGCTTAACTTGTTTCATTTTTCTAGCGGGAGGATGGCGTCCATCGTCATGTGAAGCTGAACCACTAGTCATGAACATAGAGGAGGACCTTAGCCATTCCTTGCCACTCCGTGTCATAACTGGCATATTGGCAAGTTTACGTTTCTCCTCAGACGATTTAAATTTATTTTTTACGGTAATTTTCCTGAACCTTGCCATTTGGAATTTTATATGCCCTCTACTATGACATTGGTCATCGGCCTTGGCAGACGAAGTTCGTGCCATTTCATCATCTATGTCATGACTAATGGCAGCAGCTACAGCACTAGGAGGAAGTGGTTTTTGATCTTTCCCTATTTTATTTTTATCAGACAAATTTTTGTTCTCCATTTATGTGATTTTGATATATGTGCGGCTAAGGTGCACACAAACACAGAAAAATATATTTTATTTTTTTTTGGAGCACTTTGGGGGTTACACCACCCTTCAACAGATGAGCCAGCTGGCCTTTTACTTTTGAGACAGGCGCACGCTTGGCGCTGCTACTTTGTTGATGCATGTGCGGCTACAGCACACACAAGTCACGAACACAGAAAAAAAATATTTCTTTTTAGGCACTTTGGGGGTTACACTACCCTTCAACAGATGAGCCAGGCAGCCCTTTACTTATGACACAGGCGCATGTTTGGTGCTACTTTGTTGATGCATGTGCGGCTACAGCGCACATAAGTCACAAACACAGAAAAAAAATATTTTTTTTTCAGGCACTTTGGTGGTTACACCACCCTCCAACAGATGAGCCAGCCGTCCCTTTACTTATGACACAAGCGCACGCTTGTCGCAGCTACTTTGTTGATGCATGTGTGGCTATAGCGCACACAAGTCACAAACAGAATTTTTTTTTTTTCAGGCACT
The DNA here is from genome assembly GCA_031769625.1 of Taudactylus pleione. Classification (NCBI taxonomy): domain Eukaryota; kingdom Metazoa; phylum Chordata; class Amphibia; order Anura; family Myobatrachidae; genus Taudactylus; species Taudactylus pleione. The sequence goes on from JAUIMM010000572.1 coordinate 6,698,550, forward strand.
TTGGGGGTTACACCACTCTTCAACAGACGAGCCAGGCGGCCCTTTACTTATGACACAGGCTCACACCTGGTGCAACTTTGTTGATGCACGTGCAGCTACAGCGCACACAAAAAGAAAAAAAAGAATTGTTTTTTTTTTGCAATTGGGGGGAGCACCCCTGATGGACAGAGCACCCCCTGGACAACACTAAAGCACCCCTTTAAGACTACAGTGTTTATGGGGCACTGCACAAAACAGCCCTGCCAGCCCCTATGGACTTTGGAGTGGACACAGCCCCTATTCACAACAAACTGGACAACACAGCCCAGCCAGCCCCTATGGACTTTGGAGTGTCCATAGGGACACAGCCCCTATGGACAATAGCAGCACCAGAACAGCAAACTCCCACCCTCCCTCTTCGCTGTCTACAGCTGGAGTGACAAATGGCGCCGAAGCAGGGACCTTTTATAGAACGACTACTCGTTCAGTGCAGGCTCATCCCAGACTGACAAATGACTGCATGATTACAATGTCATAATCGTGCAGTCATTTTCATGCCTGCTAGTGGATGGGCATCTTAACTTTCTCAGGGGCCTATTCCTCATACCCAGGGCCGGCGCTAAGCTGGGCTGCGCCCAGCGCCGTCCTATGCTGCCGCCCCTTCCCTCCTCCAATCCCTCCCAGCTGAGCTTAAATATAGCCTATAGCGCTGGGAGGTAGGTGGGCGTTTCCTGCGCCCTCCGGAAACAGTAGCGCTCTGGGCGACGGACCTGCTTGCCCATGCCTGGAGCCGCTACTGATAATACCTTAAAACTCTCTGGAGGTAATTAGGTTTAGAACTCGCATGGAGTTCTACCTAATTACTGGAGGAATTCATCATTCCTCCTCCCCATAACTATCTATTTCGAAAAGCTGTCTTTTTTGCGATTACAGCTTTTTGGGAAATAGATAGTTATCTCTAACTACACTAACTTACCGCAGCTGGAATACGTTCTTCACATGTGCTGTTATATTCGTAGAGCCAACGCATGCGCAGCACTGCCTACAGTGGCGGTAAGTTTGTGTCCCCCCCACCCCCCCCCCCCCCGCTCACCTCCTCCCCATCCCCACACTTACCTGCCTGCTGCAGCACTTCCGGCTCCAGTGGCTATGCTGTTACATGTTCTCCCAGCAGCCCACAGTACAGTTTTGAAAAAAAGAAAAAACATTTTTTTTTCTAAACTTTATTGTGTTCTGCTGGGAGAACATGTAACAGCACACCCCCAGGAGCCAGAGGATGGACCAGAGTGCCGGAGGAAGATGCGGGGGACCTCACCAGCTGGAAGCAGGTAAGTGTCATCTGCTATTCGCCACCTCACGGTGGCAAATAGTAACTCCATCAAATTCCAAAAATACATAATTTCGGAATTTGATGAATACCATAATTTCCATATCCCCATACTAATGTATGGGGATTGTGAAAATTAACACAAGGGGACTTAGCAAGGAGATTTCAGTGATATCTCCTGTGCTAAGTGAGTTCATGAATACTAAAATAACGTTAATTAAGGAAAATGTCCTTAAAAACTTTATTTTAGTGTTGATGAATAGGCCCCTCAATCTCTAAAAGAGAGACAGAATGAAATGAAGATGTTTTTAATCTATCAAGATAATCAGCTTTCAAGTTTCTCACAACTCCTGGGGACCCGTGCTTTTTTATATTCTTGTCAATGGGCCACAAATCTATTTAATATTTCAAAACTATTTCTCTTTCATTATCCATGTCCTGATTTCCTGATGTTGCAGCACACTACTCATAATGTGATTTCAGTGCTGCATCATTTCTGGTTTGATGAAAGCTGCTCATTGCCATATCTGCACTACATTGTAAGTAGGGGTGTGCACCGGCCACTTTTCGTGTTTTGTGTTTTGGTTTTGGATCTGGATCTTTCTTCGTGTTTTGGATCTGGATTGGTTTTGCCAAAACCACCCTTCCGTGTTTTGGGTTCTGGGTTTTGTGTTTTGGATCTGTATTTTTTTGAAAAAAAGCATAAAAACAGCTAAAATCACAGAATTTGTAGGTTTTTCTGCTCCTATGCTATTATTAACCTCAATAACCTTAATTTCCACTCATTTCCAGTCTATTCTGAACACCTCACACCTCACAATAGTGTTTTTATGTCCAAAAGGTTGCACCGAGGTAGCTGGATGACTATGCTAAGCGACACGAGTGGGCGGCACAAACACGTGACCCATCTAGGAGTGACACTGCAGTGGCAGGCAGGATGGCAGTTAGAAAAACTAGGCCCCAAACTGTACATAATGCAAAGAAAAAAAGAGGTGCAAGATGGAATTGTCCTTGGGCCCTTCCACCCACCCTTATGTTGTATAAACAGGACATGCACACTTTAACAAATCAATCATTTCAGCGCCAGGGTCTGCCACACAACTGTGGCTGAAATGATTGGTTCGTTTGGGCCCCCACAAAACAAGCTGGCAATTAATGTGTCCCTGCACAAACTGGCTCTACGGAGGCAAGATGTCATCCTCATCCTCCTCATCCACCGATTCCTCACCCTCTTCAGTGTGTACATCCTCATCCTCACAAAGTATTAACTCGTCCCCACTTGAATCCACCACCACAGGTCCCTCTGTACCTTCTGGAGGCTGGTCTCCCTGGAAGAGCTGATAATTCATTTTGATGAACATCATCTTCTCCACATTCTGTGGAAGCAACCTCCTACGCCTTTCGCTGACAAGGTTCCCGGCTGCACTAAACACTCTTTCGGAGTACACACTGGAGGGGGGGCAACTCAGGTAAAATAGAGCCAGTTTGTACAGGGGCCTCCAAATTGCCTCTTTTTCCTGCCAGTACAGGTATGGACTGTCTGACATGCCTACTTGGATGCTGTCACCGATGTAATCCTCCACCATTCTGTCAATGGTGACAGTATCATATGCAGTGACAGTAGACATGTCAGAAATTGTTGCCAGGTCCTTCAGTCCGGACCAGATGTCCAAACTTGGTCCTGCCTGCCCTGCATCACCGCCAGCGGGTTGCTTAGGATACCTAAGTTTTTTCCTGGCAGCCCCAGTTGCGGGAGAAAATGAAGAAGGAGCCGTTGACGTGTCACGTTCCGCTTCAGCTGACAGTGTGTTCACCAGCAGGTCTTTGCACCTCTGCAGGCTTGTGTCGGCCGGAAAGAGAGACACCACATAGGCTTTAAACCTAGGATCGAGCACGGTGGCCAAAATGTAGTGGTCTGATTTCAACAGATTGACCACCCTGGAATCCTGGCAAAGCGAATGAAGGGCTTCATCCACAAGTCCCACATGCCGAGCGGAATCGCTCCGTCTTAGCTCCTCCTTCACTTTCTCCAGCTGCTTCTGCAAAAGCCTGATGAGGGGAATGACCTGACTCAAGCTGGCAGTGTCTGAACTGACTTCACGTGTGGCAAGTTCGAAGGGCTGAAGAACCTTGCACAACACGGAAATCATTCTCCACTGCGCTTGAGTCAGGTGCATACCCCCTCCTTTGCCTATGTCATAGGTGGATGTATAGGCTTGTATGGCCTTTTGCTGCTCCTCCATCCTCTGAAGCATATAGAGGGTTGAGTTCCACCGCGTCACAACCTCTTGCTTCAGGTGATGGCGGGGCAGGTTCAAGAGTGTTTGCTGGCGCTCCAGTCTTCGGCACGCAGTCGCTGAATGGCGAAAGTGGCCAGAAATTTTTCGGGCCACCCAAAGCGTCTCCTGCACGCCCCTGTCGCTTTTCAGAAAATTCTGCACCACCAAGTTTATTGTGTGAGCAAAACATGGGACGTGCTGGAATTTGCCCAGATGTAATGCCCGCACAATATTGGTGGCGTTGTCAGATATCACAAATCCCCAGGAGAGTCTAAGTGGGGTAAGCCACTGGGCGATGATTTCCCTCAGTTTCTCTAAGAGGTTGTCGGCGGTGTGCCTCTTACTGAAACCGGTGATACACAGCGTAGCCTGCCTTGTAACGAGCTGGCGTTTCTGAGATGCTGCTACTGGTGACGCTGCTGCTGTTGCTGCGTAAGGTGATACATCTACCCAGTGGGCTGTCACAGTCATATAGTCCTTAGTCTGCCCTGTTCCACTTGTCCACATGTCCGTGGTTAAGTGGACATTGTGTACAACGGCATTTTTCAGGACACTGAGGACACTTTTTCTGACGTTTCTGTACAGTCTCGGTATCGCCTGCCTAGTGAAGTGGAATCTAGACGGGATTTGGAACCGGGGACACACTACCTCCATCAATTGTCTAAATCCCACTGCACTAATGGCGGATACCGGACGCACGTCTAACACCAACATAGCAGTCAAGGCCTCAGTTATACGTTTTGCTTCAGGATGACTGCTGTCGTACTTCATCCTCCTCGCTAAGGACTGTTGGAGGGTCAATTGTTTAGTAAAAGTAGTGGTGTTCCTACTTCCTCTCTGGGATGATGAACGACTCCCAGCAGCAGCAGCAACAGCAGCAGCGGCAGCAGTAGGCGTAGCAATGCAGGATCCTCCGGAGGAATCCCGGATAGGAGAGTCAGTCATGCCAGTGATATGGCCTGCAGGACTACTTCCGATCCTGACTAAGGAGGAAATTGACGAGGAGGGAGTTGACGGTGTGGTTTGCAGGCGCTTGGATACAACAGGACAACGGGATTTAGGTGTCCCTGGACTCCTTACGGTCTGAGCCAAAGTTTCTGAACTTGACAGTAACTTTTTATGAACGCGCTGCAGGTGCCGTATAAGGGAGGATGTTCCTAGGTGGTTGACGTCCCTACCCCTACTTATTTCACCTTTACATATGGTACATATGGCAAGACAGTTGTTGTCCGGATTTGGATAGAAATATTGCCAGACCAAAGAGGTGGAATGTTTGGTCTTCTGCCCAGGCATGACCGTGATGGGCTTTTTCATCCCACGGACAACAACTGTCTCCCCCGGAGCCTGATTTAAACAAACCACATCACCATCAGAATCCTCCTCGCCAACTTCCTCCTCAGCGCCAGCTACACCAGTATCCTCATCCTGTTGTACTTCAACAGTGACATCTTCAATTTGCATATCAGCAAGTGGACTGTGGGTGCTCCTTTCAGCACTTGCAGGGGGCGTGCAAATGGTGGAAAGAGCCACCTCTTCCCGTCCAGTGCTGGGAAGGTCAGGCATCGCAACCACCACCACACTTGGACTCTCTTTGGGGATTTGTGATATCTTCTTAGAAAGCACAGTTCTTCGCTGTGCTTTTGCCAGCTTAACTCTTTTGATTTTTTTAGTGGGAGGAGTGCTTCCATCGTCATGTGAAGCTGAACCACTAGTCATGAACATACTAGGGATCGACCTTAGCCGTTCCTTGCCACTCCGTGTCGTAAATGGCATATTGGCAAGTTTACGTTTCTCTTCAGCTGATTTAAATGTCTTTTTCAAGGTCATTTTCCTGAACTTTGCCATTTGGGATTGTATGTGCCCTCTACTATGACATTGGGCATCGGCCTTGGCAGATGACGTTGATGGCATGTTATCGTCTATGTCATGACTAGTGGCAGCAGCTTCAGCACTAGGAGGAAGTGGTTCTTGATCTTTCTCTATTTTATTTTTATCGGAGAAAGTTTGGTCCTCCATTTATGTTATATCGATTTGATATATACGTGCGGCTAAACACAGAAAATAAATTTTTTTTTGGTTCGGACTGGAGTGTACTTTGTGGGTTACAGCACCCTTTAACGGTCAAGCCAGCCGGCCCTTTACTTATGACACAGGCGCACTCTTGGCACTACTTTGTTGATGCACGTGCGGCTACTGCGCACACAATTCACAAACACAGAAAATAATTTTTTTTGGGTTTGGACTGGAGTGTACTTTCGGGGGTTACAGCACCCTTAACGGTCAAGCCAGCCGGCCCTTTACTTATGACACAGGCGCACGCTTGACACTACTTTGTTGATGCACGTGCGGCTACTGCGCACACAATTCACAAACACAGAAAATAATTTTTTTTTGGTTTGGACTGGAGTGTACTTTCAGGGGTTACAGCACCCTTTAACGGTCAAGCCAGCCGGCCCTTTACTTATGACACAGGTGCACGCTTGGCACTACTTTGTTGATGCACGTGCGGCTACTGCGCACACAATTCACAAACACAGAAAATAATTTTTTTTTTGGTTTGGACTGGAGTGTACTTTCGGGGGTTACAGCACCCTTAACGGTCAAGCCAGCCGGCCCTTTACTTATGACACAGGCGCACGCTTGGCACTACTTTGTTGATGCACGTGCGGCTACTGCGCACACAATTCACAAACACAGAAAATAATTTTTTTTTGGTTTGGACTGGAGTGTACTTTCAGGGGTTACAGCACCCTTTAACGGTCAAGCCAGCCGGCCCTTTACTTATGACACAGGCGCACGCTTGGCACTACTTTGTTGATGCACGTGCGGCTACTGCGCACACAATTCACAAACACAGAAAATAATTTTTTTTTGGTTTGGACTGGAGTGTACTTTCGGGGGTTACAGCACCCTTTAACGGTCAAGCCAGCCGGCCCTTTACTTATGACACAGGGGCACTCTTGGCACTACTTTGTTGATGCACGTGCGGCTACTGCGCACACAATTCACAAACACAGAAAATAATTTTTTTTTAGGTTTGGACTGGAGTGTACTTTCGGGGGTTACAGCACCCTTAACGGTCAAGCCAGCCGGCCCTTTACTTATGACACAGGCGCACGCTTGACACTACTTTGTTGATGCACGTGCGGCTACTGCGCACACAATTCACAAACACAGAAAATAATTTTTTTTTGGTTTGGACTGGAGTGTACTTTCAGGGGTTACAGCACCCTTTAACGGTCAAGCCAGCCGGCCCTTTACTTATGACACAGGCGCACGCTTGGCACTACTTTGTTGATGCACGTGCGGCTACTGCGCACACAATTCACAAACACAGAAAATAATTTTTTTTTTGGTTTGGACTGGAGTGTACTTTCGGGGGTTACAGCACCCTTAACGGTCAAGCCAGCCGGCCCTTTACTTATGACACAGGCGCACGCTTGGCACTACTTTGTTGATGCACGTGCGGCTACTGCGCACACAATTCACAAACACAGAAAATAATTTTTTTTTGGTTTGGACTGGAGTGTACTTTCAGGGGTTACAGCACCCTTTAACGGTCAAGCCAGCCGGCCCTTTACTTATGACACAGGCGCACGCTTGGCACTACTTTGTTGATGCACGTGCGGCTACTGCGCACACAATTCACAAACACAGAAAATAATTTTTTTTTGGTTTGGACTGGAGTGTACTTTCGGGGGTTACAGCACCCTTTAACGGTCAAGCCAGCCGGCCCTTTACTTATGACACAGGGGCACTCTTGGCACTACTTTGTTGATGCACGTGCGGCTACTGCGCACACAATTCACAAACACAGAAAATAATTTTTTTTTAGGTTTGGACTGGAGTGTACTTTCGGGGGTTACAGCACCCTTAACGGTCAAGCCAGCCGGCCCTTTACTTATGACACAGGCGCACGCTTGACACTACTTTGTTGATGCACGTGCGGCTACTGCGCACACAATTCACAAACACAGAAAATAATTTTTTTTTGGTTTGGACTGGAGTGTACTTTCAGGGGTTACAGCACCCTTTAACGGTCAAGCCAGCCGGCCCTTTACTTATGACACAGGCGCACGCTTGGCACTACTTTGTTGATGCACGTGCGGCTACTGCGCACACAATTCACAAACACAGAAAATAATTTTTTTTTTGGTTTGGACTGGAGTGTACTTTCGGGGGTTACAGCACCCTTAACGGTCAAGCCAGCCGGCCCTTTACTTATGACACAGGCGCACGCTTGGCACTACTTTGTTGATGCACGTGCGGCTACTGCGCACACAATTCACAAACACAGAAAATAATTTTTTTTTAGGTTTGGACTGGAGTGTACTTTCGGGGGTTACAGCACCCTTAACGGTCAAGCCAGCCGGCCCTTTACTTATGACACAGGCGCACGCTTGGCACTACTTTGTTGATGCACGTGCGGCTACTGCGCACACAATTCACAAACACAGAAAATAATTTTTTTTTTGGTTTGGACTGGAGTGTACTTTCGGGGGTTACAGCACCCTTAACGGTCAAGCCAGCCGGCCCTTTACTTATGACACAGGCGCACGCTTGGCACTACTTTGTTGATGCACGTGCGGCTACTGCGCACACAATTCACAAACACAGAAAATAATTTTTTTTTTGGTTTGGACTGGAGTGTACTTTCGGGGGTTACAGCACCCTTAACGGTCAAGCCAGCCGGCCCTTTACTTATGACACAGGCGCACGCTTGGCACTACTTTGTTGATGCACGTGCGGCTACTGCGCACACAATTCACAAACACAGAAAATAAATTTTTTTTGGTTTGGACTGGAGTGTACTTTCAGGGGTTACAGCACCCTTTAACGGTCAAGCCAGCCGGCCCTTTACTTATGACACAGGCGCACGCTTGGCACTACTTTGTTGATGCACGTGCGGCTACTGCGCACACAATTCACAAACACAGAAAATAATTTTTTTTTGGTTTGGACTGGAGTGTACTTTCGGGGGTTACAGCACCCTTTAACGGTCAAGCCAGCCGGCCCTTTACTTATGACACAGGGGCACTCTTGGCACTACTTTGTTGATGCACGTGCGGCTACTGCGCACACAATTCACAAACACAGAAAATAATTTTTTTTTAGGTTTGGACTGGAGTGTACTTTCGGGGGTTACAGCACCCTTAACGGTCAAGCCAGCCGGCCCTTTACTTATGACACAGGCGCACGCTTGGCACTACTTTGTTGATGCACGTGCGGCTACTGCGCACACAATTCACAAACACAGAAAATAATTTTTTTTTGGTTTGGACTGGAGTGTACTTTCGGGGGTTACAGCACCCTTTAACGGTCAAGCCAGCCGGCCCTTTACTTATGACACAGGCGCACGCTTGGCACTACTTTGTTGATGCACGTGCGGCTACTGCGCACACAATTCACAAACACAGAAAATAATTTTTTTTTAGGTTTGGACTGGAGTGTACTTTCGGGGGTTACAGCACCCTTAACGGTCAAGCCAGCCGGCCCTTTACTTATGACACAGGCGCACGCTTGGCACTACTTTGTTGATGCACGTGCGGCTACTGCGCACACAATTCACAAACACAGAAAATAATTTTTTTTTTGGTTTGGACTGGAGTGTACTTTCGGGGGTTACAGCACCCTTAACGGTCAAGCCAGCCGGCCCTTTACTTATGACACAGGCGCACGCTTGGCACTACTTTGTTGATGCACGTGCGGCTACTGCGCACACAATTCACAAACACAGAAAATAATTTTTTTTTTGGTTTGGACTGGAGTGTACTTTCGGGGGTTACAGCACCCTTAACGGTCAAGCCAGCCGGCCCTTTACTTATGACACAGGCGCACGCTTGGCACTACTTTGTTGATGCACGTGCGGCTACTGCGCACACAATTCACAAACACAGAAAATATATTATTTTTTTAGCACTTGGGGGGAGCACCCCTGATGGACAGAGCACCCCCTGGACAACACTACAGCACCCCTTTAGGACTGGGACACTGCACAGGACTTTGGAGTGGACATAGCCCCTATGGAGAACTGACTGCACAACACAGTCCAGCCAGCCCCTATGGACTTTGAAGTAGTGGACACAGCCCCTATTAACAACAGCAGCACAGCACAACACAGCCAGCCCCTATGGACTTTGAAGTAGTGGACAACAGCAGCACTACACTACACTACACTACACAGCACTAACTCCCACCCTCCCTCTTCACTGTCCACAGCCGAGTGAGAAAATGGCGCCGACGCGGGTACCTTATATAGGATCCAAAACCCGCGAGACTCGGAAGGCGGGATGATGACGTTTTGCCTCGATGTCAGATCCGAGTCAGGCGGGAAAAGTCGAGCCTGACTCGGATCGGACTCGGATCGGGGGGGCTCGGGGGGGTTCGGATTTCAGAAATCCGAACCCGCTCACCCCTAATTGTAAGGTTTGCTTTGTCATGTTGTAATATCAATGTGATGAGTCAGATGAAGCAATAAGTGTTGATAAGTAACAATCTGTTGCGTTGTTTTTTTAATCATCATCCTCATCATCATATACATGTTTATTTGGCAAAAACGTTTTACGCAAAAATATATAATTTAATCTCACACATTTATAAACTGTAACTAACTTAGGGCTGATTCAGAGATGGACGCTAATGCAATCGCAGCTGCGATTTCGAATGGAACACAGCTGTGAAAATATGCTAATGTTAGCAAAGATCATCCGAGCATAAAGATGCCCACTGCTGCCTCTTTATCTGCGTGTGACGACACATACCTGCGTTAAAAACGGTAACATCATAGCACATTGGCGGCCACCTTACCCGTGCGGCAGGCCAGACCTGCCGCAGCATTGGGTGCTCTTCTGACACGCACAGCTGCATATGCAATAGCAGTGGCTAATTTATGCAGGCCCATGTAATGGTGTTCAAACAGCCAAGCACACCTGCATTTCGCCGACCACCCCCCGTCAACACCACTAAACGCTCACTTCATGTCAATTTGCGATGGGTCTCTGTGGCCTGCGTGATCGCAGTGCGATCGCAGAGCTGGCTTCGTGCACGCGCACTGTGATGCATACACATGCGCAATGGCAAACAATCGCTCGATCTGCGTGACAATTGCATTAGCGTTCATCTCTTAATCACGCCCTTAGTACAAAGGATATTGCAGTTGAAACGACAGTATTGGTATTTCTTTGTCATGCCACTGTACAGTAGGTCACAAAATATCTGACCTTAGTTCTTTTCCCTGTGATTGGATTTATGGTAATGACTATAGAACTGTCTTGTGAGACAACAAAGTTTAATGAAAATGATTCTCAACTCATTTGCTTAAGTCTCCAAGTGCTTCAGTCTCTCAGCAGAGCATATTTAGTTTGTGTCCAGTGGGATGAAGATGTTCTACATATATGAATCTTACTGATTGCAGTTCCAGAAATTATCTGCTCATCTACAGTATTCATTCTGCTTTACTTTCATAACCCTGAATTATATTCATATTTTTCACATCCAATTATTTGGTGTTATTTTCTCTCGTTCCAGTTTAGTTCACAAAACTCATCTATTATTTTTTTGTTCTTTTTTTTTTACCCCATTGTCTTAAGCTAAAACCTCTGATTACTTTTTTATACTCGAATATCAGGCTAGAAATCAGACATGCTTTATTTTTAATTAAAGAGCCAACCAGCCTACTTATTATCACCATTATTAGTAAACCGAAATGGTACTTTACAGACAATTAAAAAGAACGTCTCATTTGTACAGTATACAGTACAGTACAACATAGTTTTCTGTCAAGGAACTAGGACTTATTATAGTAATTATCCTACATTTACTGTGGGATCGGATGCCACCTCCATCAGTTCTACAATTATGTACAGCAAAAAGGTTTATACTTCTAATAGCAGGCAGCGACCACAAATAAAACTTTTAATAAACCCAAAGGGTTGCAGCCAACTTTCAGGAAGTTTTAAGATATATTCTTTATTTAATTGGGACTCAAATATTCTGTAAAAATAAGTGCCATACGTTTATAGCATAACCAGGATAATTAATAACATAATATATTAATAAGGGCATGATCCTAAAATCTGAAGTTTCTTTGGATAACAATGTTTCTCTTATCTCCATCACTCTTTCTCTCCCCCTGTCTTATTGCATATTTTTTCTCTGCGCTCACCAGGTCTATACCCCATCTTTTTCTTCCTGCCTTTTTCTTTGTCTCTCTCCCTTTTTCTGTCACTTACTCTCTCCCCATATCACACTCTCCTATTTTTCTCTATGATGGTGAACCATGGAAGCCAAGCTGTAAGTTAGCTATGGGGATACCCATTGCAGTCAAGCAGAGTTTGAATCAGTCAGTTATCATATCTGGTTATCCTGCAGGGATACAGGAACACCGTCATTTACACAGATCTCTATTTGTATAGCTGGGAAATGCAGGAGCTATGTTGGGTGGGATTCAGCATACTCAATTGTCTGCTTACTGTGAGGAACTATAATCTGCATCATAGAATTGCCTGGACAAGGAGAGTAATGAAGAAGACTTGTGATGGAAGCCACAGAAAGGCTAACTATCACTTTGATGGAGCTACAGAGACTGGAGTGATGGTGCACCAGTAAACCAGATCAAGAGCTCTGCATACAACTAGGAGGGTGGCTAGAATGGAGCCATTACTGAAGATGTACAGTATATGGGATAAAGTTTTGTGGTCAGTTTGCTATAGGGATAAGCGGGTTTGGTTCTCAGAGAACCAAACCCACCCAAATTTTGGGTATCCAGGGTGATCCGAGCAAAGCTCGGATCTACCTGCCTGTCCCGGATCCCTCTCCCGAGGCAAAACCTCACGATCTGCTGTCGGATCTTGAGGTTTGCCTTGAGCGGCCATTTTTGAAAATATCTTTGCCTTCAATGGGCAAAGCGCTGATTGGCTGACAGAGTCATCTGTCACGGCTCTCAGCCAATCAGCGTTAAGCCCATTGAATGCAGGGAAAAAACAACTAAAAGAAGATGTCGCTGGTTCCCATGGCCGGCACCCCATGCTGCCGACACACCTGCTGCCGGCACCCCCCACTGCCGGCACACCAGCTGTCGGCATTCCCACTGCTGACACCGCCAGCAGCCCCACTGATGACACCACTGGCTCCCCCATGCTGCCGACACAGCCGGCACCCTGCATTGAGAACACCCTTGCGCTGCCGACACAGTCAGCAAACCTGCACTGAGGATACTGCTGGCACGCCTGCTCTGCCGACACAACTGGTACCATGCACTGAGGACACTGCCAGCACTGCCACACTGCCAACACGGCCAGCAAACCTGCACTGAAGACACCGCTAGCACCCCTGAACTGCCAACACCGCCGCAACCCTTCACTGATGACACTGCCAGCACCGCAGCGCTGCCATTCCATGACACAGTCAGCAACCCCGAACTGTCGACACTGCTGTCACAGTAAGTGTACTTTTAGTGTATCCAACCCGCACTGTTTCCAACCTGCACTGCATCCAACCCACTATATATCCCACACTATATTCAATCCACACTGCAGCCGGTCTCCACTGTATCCAACCCTCACTGTATCCCGCACTATATCAGACCCGCACTGTGTTCAACCCACACCATATTCCGCAATATATTACTCGCGCACTGTAACCCACACTGTATCCGACCTGCACTGTTTCTGACTCAGGTACGGAAGGTACGGAGCACTGTTTTTAATGGTCAGGGAGATTTTGGGGAACTGTTCAAGAAAAAGTCTGATTGATCGGGGCTTTACAAGGGTCAGTCATTGGTGGCCCAGCAGCCCCCATGAGGAAAATACAGATTGGGCAGTGAGAATAGGCATGTGCTGGGGGCGACTAATTGTTTTGAGCAAGGATATTCCATGCACGATGTCGATTTTTAGTAAATTTTAGTAAATTTCTGTGTTTCATTGAACGTATTTGTGAGTTGGTTTGGCCTATGCCTATGTTGGTGAACAATATTGTATGAGGTGGTCAAAATTAACTGGAAATGACTGGAAATAAATGTTATTGAGGTGAATCATACTGTAGGGACAAAAAAAGGCCCAAATTATGTGATTTTAGCTGTTTTTATCATTTTTTGAAAAAAAATCCAGATTCAAAACCAAAACCGAAAAACAAAACACCAAGGAAAAAAATCCAAAACCAGATTCAGATCCAAAACCAGGGGAGATCCAGATCCAAAACCAAAACACGGGGTGTCAGTGCACATCTCTAGTTTGCAGTGATGCTTTTTGGCTCCAATTCAAAGTGCTGTGTGTGGCGCAAACCTAACACAACCCATTTCTCAGCAAAAACCATGCCAACAGTGAAGTATTGGGTTGGCAGCATCATGTAGTGTGGTTGCTTTTCCTCAGTGGGGACTGGGCATCTTGTTAAAAGGGCTGGTGCAAGGACCAAAGGCTGGTGCAAATTACAGTGAGATACAACTAGAAAACTAAAGCTTGGGAGAAATTTCAGCTTTCAGATACACTGATCTCAAGCACCTAGACCAAAGTAAAACTGGCATGCTTGAACAACAAAAAGGTGAATGTTCTACAATGGCTAATCTGTTAAATTATTTGAAGTGTTCAATCCACAAGTGTCATCCAACCAACCTAAGCAACATGGGGTATAGAAGAATAGATAAAAATCACTCAAAAAAAGTGTGCAAACCTTGTAGAATCTTGTACTTAAGATAACTCTACTGTTATTACAAAAAAAGGTGGTTATACTAAGTACAGTGCTGTAGTAGTCTGCAGGGGCTGAATACTTTTGCAAGCTACTCTGTTTATTAGTTTTCCTTCTCTAATGTCATTATCCTGTAAATTTCCAATCCCTTATTTGGTTTCAGTTTATTTTACATAACAATTTGCATTTGGATGCTTTGTGGTTCTTTGGGGGAAATTCAATTAAATGTGATGGCCGCCATGTGTGGTTCCAGAATGGCACATCACAAACAGCAACTTTGCAAGTTTTTACTTGCACCCCCATGGAGATACACAATTCATCCACAATAGAGAACATATCACGCTAGTGCACTGCTGATTGCAGATTCTTGGTTATCGACACATTCTGTGCATGTGCAAAATGGGTCCTGAAAAATCACACACAGGGTTCTATACGACTCTGCCTGATTGACAGGCAGAGGTGTTTGCGGGCAGTGTGGGGACGGGGACGACCTGTGTTCCCAGAAACTGGAGCGTGTCTTCCCAATTTTCCTGGAGTGACAAGGCCTGGTTCTGCGTCTGTGGATGCAGACTTCCTGGCCTTTCTAGCTGACAGGACCCAGCTAGGCTGTGGTAATCTTCAGCTACTGCAGTCTGAACAAAGAGGCAACCATCGCGACTGATGGTCACCTTGGTGATCCCAGTCTGCGCTGGGATCGCAGATGCAGCAATTAGGTGTTAGACACCTCCTTCTGCATTTACATATTTACAGGGGGGAATTACAAAGCCACTTGTGTGCGGCTCTGCAATTCCATCCTCTACTGAATCAGGCTCAGTGTTATTAATAATAACTAATAAACTCACATTTACCATGTAGAGGGAGTTTATAACAAGACACAAATATAAAATGAAAGTACTAATTAGGTTCAAATCAATATGCATATCCATTGCCTTCTCATTAAAAATATCAAATGGGTGGCCTTCATTTTTAGTGCTTATGCACGTGAGAAAAAAATTAAAACAACTTGAAGTGGAAAAAAAAGCAGCAAACTCCATCCAATTTTACATGAGGGCCAATGCTGCACACTAGGGCCAAATGCTGCACACTAGGGCCAAATGCTGCACACTAGGGCCAAATGCTGCACACTACAGTATGCGCTGATGTAGAGATGTACACAAGCCAGTTTTGCAAAAAATTATTTTGCATGTTTTCATACTGCGCATGCACTGTAGCTGAGCCCATATATCTATGGGTGATTTGGAGATGTACACAACTTACATAGCAGCTGAAGTGGTGAAACTGGGTGGTAACAGGACGTAAGTGAAGATAGGCCTATTTGTAGATGAATCTCTTACACCAGGGATAAGGTTGGTGCACTGATAATGATGATGGCTATGAAACCAAATGTATGGATTGCAGCGGTATAGATGTATGGATGCATACCAATCTGAAAATGGGTGCATATCCACATTTTTATCTGTGCACGGCCAGCTTGCTTCCAAATCTGTATCAGCCTCTATGTCTGTCTCTGGTGTAGGTGGCAAATATATCTCATTATTATGATTTCCTTGTATTGTGTGCTGGGTCAAATTAAGGTTTGTGTGGGCCCCAAGGAAACTAACTTGTGGGTGCCCGTACCAATAAAATAAAATAAAAAATACAGTATAGACTGGTAATACCTAAAAACTAGGGGTGTGCACCGGCCACTTTTCGTGTTTGTGTTTTGGTTTTGGATCTGGATCTTTCTTCGTGTTTTGGATCTGGATTGGTTTTGCCAAAACCACCCTTCCGTGTTTTGGGTTCTGGGTTTTGTGTTTTGGATCTGTATTTTTTTGAAAAAAAGCATAAAAACAGCTAAAATCACAGAATTTGTAGGTTTTTCTGCTCCTATGCTATTATTAACCTCAATAACCTTAATTTCCACTCATTTCCAGTCTATTCTGAACACCTCACACCTCACAATAGTGTTTTTATGTCCAAAAGGTTGCACCGAGGTAGCTGGATGACTATGCTAAGCGACACAAGTGGGCGGCACAAACACGTGACCCATCTAGGCGTGATACTGCAGTGGCAGACAGGATGGCAGTTTGAAAAACTAGGCCCCAAACTGTACATAATGCAAAGAAAAAAAAGAGGTGCAAGATGGAATTGTCCTTGGGCCCTCCCACCCACCCTTATGTTGTATAAACAGGACATGCACACTTTAACAAACCAATCATTTCAGCGCCAGGGTCTGCCACACAACTGTGGCTGAAATGATTGGTTCGTTTGGGCCCCCACAAAACAAGCTGGCAATTAATGTGTCCCTGCACAAACTGGCTCTACGGAGGCAAGATGTCATCCTCATCCTCCTCATCCACCGATTCCTCACCCTCTTCAGTGTGTACATCCTCATCCTCACAAAGTATTAACTCGTCCCCACTTGAATCCACCACCACAGGTCCCTCTGTACGTTATGGAGGCTGGTCTCCCTGGAAGAGTTGATAATTCATTTTTATGAACATCATCTTCTCCACATTCTGTGGAAGCAACCTCCTACGCCTTTCGCTGACAAGGTTCCCAGCTGCACTAAACACTCTTTCGGAGTACACACTGGAGGGGGGGCAACTCAGGTAAAATAGAGCCAGTTTGTACAGGGGCCTCCAAATTGCCTCTTTTTCCTGCCAGTACAGGTATGGACTGTCTGACATGCCTACTTGGATGCTGTCACCGATGTAATCCTCCACCATTCTGTCAATGGTGACAGTATCATATGCAGTGACAGTAGACATGTCAGAAATTGTTGCCAGGTCCTTCAGTCCGGACCAGATGTCCAAACTTGGTCCTGCCTGCCCTGCATCACCGCCAGCGGGTTGCTTAGGATACCTAAGTTTTTTCCTGGCAGCCCCAGTTGCGGGAGAAAATGAAGAAGGAGCTGTTGACGTGTCACGTTCCGCTTCAGCTGACAGTGTGTTCACCAGCAGGTCTTTGCACCTCTGCGGGCTTGTGTCAGCCGGAAAGAGAGACACCACATAGGCTTTAAACCTAGGATCGAGCACGGTGGCCAAAATGTAGTGGTCTGATTTCAACAGATTGACCACCCTTGAATCCTGGCAAAGCGAATGAAGGGCTTCATCCACAAGTCCCACATGCAGAGCGGAATCGCTCCGTCTTAGCTCCTCCTTCACTTTCTCCAGCTGCTTCTGCAAAAGCTTGATGAGGGGAATGACCTGACTCAAGCTGGCAGTGTCTGAACTGACTTCACGTGTGGCAAGTTCGAACGGCTGGAGAGCCTTGCACAACACGGAAATCATTCTCCACTGCGCTTGAGTCAGGTGCATACCCCCTCCTTTGCCTATGTCATAGGTGGATGTATAGGCTTGAATGGCCTTTTGCTGCTCCTCCATCCTCTGAAGCATATAGAGGGTTGAGTTCCACCGCGTCACAACCTCTTGCTTCAGGTGATGGCGGGGCAGGTTCAAGAGTGTTTGCTGGCGCTCCAGTCTTCGGCACGCAGTCGCTGAATGGCGAAAGTGGCCAGAAATTTTTCGGGCCACCCAAAGCGTCTCCTGCACGCCCCTGTCGCTTTTCAGAAAATTCTGCACCACCAAGTTTATTGTGTGAGCAAAACATGGGACGTGCTGGAATTTGCCCAGATGTAATGCCCACACAATATTGGTGGCATTGTCAGATATCACAAATCCCCAGGAGAGTCTAAGTGGGGTAAGCCACTGGGCGATGATTTCCCTCAGTTTCTCTAAGAGGTTGTCGGCGGTGTGCCTCTTACTGAAACCGGTGATACACAGCGTAGCCTGCCTTGGAACGAGCTGGCATTTCTGAGATGCTGCGACTGGTGACGCTGCTGATGTTGCTGCGTAAGGTGATACATCTACCCAGTGGGCTGTCACAGTCATATAGTCCTTAGTCTGCCCTTTTCCACTTGTCCACATGTCCATGGTTAAGTGGACATTGGGTACAACGGCATTTTTCAGGACACTGAGGACACTTTTTCTGACGTTTCTGTACAGTCTCGGTATCGCCTGCCTAGTAAAGTGGAATCTAGATGGGATTTGGAACCGGGGACACACTACCTCCAGCAATTGTCTAAATCCCACTGCACTAATGGCGGATACCGGACGCACGTCTAACACCAACATAGCAGTCAAGGCCTCAGTTATACATTTTGCTTCAGGATGACTGCTGTCGTACTTCATCCTCCTCGCTAAGGACTCTTGGAGGGTCAATTGTTTAGTAAAAGTAGTGGTGTTCCTACTTCCTCTCTGGGATGATGAACGACTCCCAGCAGCAGCAACAGCAGCAGCGGCAGCAGGAGGCGTAGCAATGCAGGATCCTCCGGAGGAATCCCGGATAGGAGAGTCAGTCATGCCAGTGACATGGCCTGCAGGACTACTTCCGATCCTGACTAAGGAGGAAATTGACGAGGAGGGAGTTGATGGTGTGGTTTGCAGGCGCTTGGATACAACAGGACAACGGGATTTAGGTGTCCCTGGACTGCTTACGGTCTTAGTCAAAGTTTCTGAACTTGACAGTAACTTATTATGAACGCGCTGCAGGTGCCGTATAAGGGAGGATGTTCCTAGGTGGTTAACGTCCCTACCCCTACTTATTCCAATTTTACATAAGGTACATATGGCAAGACAGTTGTTGTCTGGATAGAAATATTGCCAGGCCAAAGAGGTGGAATGTTTGGTCTTCTGCCCAGGCATGACGGTGATGGGCTTTTTCATCCCATGGACAACAACTGTCTCCCCCGGAGCCTGATTTAAACAAACCACATCACCATCAGAATCCTCCTCGCCAACTTCCTCCTCAGCGCCAGCTACACCAGTATCCTCATCCTGTTGTACTTCAACAGTGACATCTTCAATTTGCATATCAGCAAGTGGACTGTGGGTGCTCCTTTCAGCACTTGCAGGGGGCGTGCAAATGGTGGAAAGAGCCACCTCTTCCCGTCCAGTGCTGGGAAGGTCAGGCATCGCAACCACCACCACACTTGGACTCTACTTGGGGATTTGTGATATCTTCTTAGAAAGCACAGTTCTTCGCTGTGCTTTTGCCAGCTTATCTCTTTTGATTTTTTTAGTGGGAGGAGGGCTTCCATCGTCATGTGAAGCTGAACCACTAGTCATGAACATACTAGGGATCGACCTTAGCCGTTCCTTGCCACTCCGTGTCGTAAATGGCATATTGGCAAGTTTACGTTTCTCTTCAGCTGATTTAAATGTTTTTTTCAAGGTCATTTTCCTGAACTTTGTCATTTGGGATTGTATGTGCCCTCTATTATGACATTGGGCATCGGCCTTGGCAGACAACGTTGATGGCATGTTATCGTCTATGTTATGACTAGTGGCAGCAGCTTCAGCACTAGGAGGAAGTGGTTCTTGATCTTTCTCTATTTTATTTTTATCGGAGAAAGTTTGGTCCTCCATTTATGTTATATTGATTTGATATATACGTGCGGCTAAACACAGAAAATATTTTTTTATTTTTGCTGGAGAGTAGTGCACTTTGTGGGTTAGACCAGCCTTTAAGAAATGAGCCAGCCGGCTCTTTACTTATGGGACACAGGCGCACGCTTGGCACTACTTTGTTGATGCATGTGCGGCTACTATGCACACAATTCACAAACACAGAAAATATATATTTTTTTGGTTTGGACTGGAGTGTACTTTGGGGGTTACAGCACCCTTTAACGGTCAAGCCAGCTGGCCCTTTACTTATGACACAGGCGCACGCTTGGCACTACTTTGTAGATGCACGTGTGGCTACTGCGCACACAATTCACAAACACAGAAAATAATTTTTTTTTTGGTTTGGACTGGAGTGTACTTTGGGGGTTACAGCACCCTTTAACGGTCAAGCCAGCCGGCCCTTTACTTATGACACAGGCGCACGCTTGGCACGACTTTGTTGATGCACGTGCGGCTACTGCGCACACAATTCACAAACACAGAAAATATATATTTTTTTGGTTTGGACTGGAGTGTACTTTGGGGGTTACAGCACCCTTTAACAGTCAAGCCAGCCGGCCCTTTACTTATGACACAGGCGCACGCTTGGCACTACTTTGTTGATGCACGTGTGGCTACTGCGCACACAATTCACAAACACAGAAAATATATTTTTTTTGGTTTGGACTGGAGTGTACTTTGGGGGTTACAGCACCCTTTAACGGTCAAGCCAGCCGGCCCTTTACTTATGAAACAGGCGCACGCTTGGCACTACTTTGTTGATGCACGTGCGGCTACTGCGCACACAATTCACAAACACAGAAAATAATTTTTTTTTTGGTTTGGACTGGAGTGTACTTTGGGGGTTACAGCACCCTTTAACGGTCAAGCCAGCCGGCCCTTTACTTATGACACAGGCGCACGCTTGCCACTACTTTGTTGATGCACGTGCGGCTACTGCGCACACAATTCACAAACACAGAAAATAATTTTTTTTTTGGTTTGGACTGGAGTGTACTTTGGGGGTTACAGCACCCTTTAACGGTCAAGCCAGCCGGCCCTTTACTTATGACACAGGCGCACGCTTGGCACTACTTTGTTGATGCACGTGCGGCTACTGCGCACACAATTCACAAACACAGAAAATAATTTTTTTTTTGGTTTGGACTGGAGTGTACTTTGGGGGTTACAGCACCCTTTAACGGTCAAGCCAGCTGGCCCTTTACTTATGACACAGACGCACGCTTGGCACTACTTTGTTGATGCACGTGCGGCTACTGCGCACACAATTCACAAACACAGAAAATATTTTTTTTTTTGGTTTGGACTGGAGTGTACTTTGGGGGTTACAGCACCCTTTAACGGTCAAGCCAGCCGGCCCTTTACTTATGACACAGGTGCACGCTTGGCACTAATTTGTTGATGCACGTGTGGCTACTGCGCACACAATTCACAAACACAGAAAATATATATTTTTTTGGTTTGGACTGGAGTGTACTTTGGGGGTTACAGCACCCTTTAACGGTCAAGCCAGCCGGCCCTTTACTTATGACACAGGCGCACGCTTGGCACTACTTTGTTGATGCACGTGCGGCTACTGCGCACACAATTCACAAACACAGAAAATAATTATTTTTTTGGTTTGGACTGGAGTGTACTTTGGGGGTTACAGTACCCTTTAACGGTCAAGCCAGCCGGCCCTTTACTTATGACACAGGCGCACGCTTGGCACGACTTTGTTGATGCACGTGCGGCTACTGCGCACACAATTCACAAACACAGAAAATATTTTTTTTTTTGGTTTGGACTGGAGTGTACTTTGGGGGTTACAGCACCCTTTAACGGTTAAGCCAGCCGGCTCTTTACTTATGACACAGGCGCACGCTTGGCACTACTTTGTTGATGCACGTGCTGCTACTGCGCACACAATTCACAAACACAGAAAATTATTTTTTTTTTGGTTTGGACTGGAGTGTACTTTGGGGCTTACAGCACCCTTTAACGGTCAAGCCAGCCTGCCCTTTACTTATGACACAGACGCACGCTTGGCACTACTTTGTTGATGCACGTGCGGCTACTGCGCACACAATTCACAAACACAGAAAATAATTTTTTTTTTGGTTTGGACTGGAGTGTACTTTGGGGGTTACAGCACCCTTTAACGGTCAAGCAGGCCCTTTACTTATGACACAGGCGCACGCTTGGCACTACTTTGTTGATGCACGTGCGGCTACTGCGCACACAATTCACAAACACAGAAAATAATTTTTTTTTTGGTTTGGACTGGAGTGTACTTTGGAGGTTACAGCACCCTTTAATGGTCAAGCCAGCCGGCCCTTTACTTATGACACAGGCGCACGCTTGGCCCTACTTTGTTGATGCACGTGCGGCTACTGCGCACACAATTCACAAACACAGAAAATATATTATTTTTTTAGCACTTGGGGGGAGCACCCCTGATGGACAGAGCACCCCCTGGACAACACTACAGCACCCCTTTAGGACTGGGACACTGCACAGGACTTTGGAGTGGACACAGCCCCTATGGAAAACTGACTGCACAACACAGTCCAGCCAGCCCCTATGGACTTTGAAGTAGTGGACACAGCCCCTATTAACAACAGCAGCACAGCACAACACAGCCAGCCCCTATGGACTTTGAAGTAGTGGACAACAGCAGCACTACACTACACTACACAGCCCAGCCAGCCCTAACTCCCACCCTCCCTCTTCACTGTCCACAGCCGAGTGAGAAAATGGCGCCGACGCGGGTACCTTATATAGGATCCAAAACCCGTGAGACTCGGAAGGCGGGATGATGACGTTTTGCCTCGATTTCAGATCCGAGTCAGGCTGGAAAAGTCGAGCCTGACTCGGATCGGACTCGGATCGGGGGGGGCTCGGGGGGGTTCGGATTTCAGAAATCCGAACCTGCTCACCCCTACTAAAAACACAAATGTTTTGAATGCTGGTGGATGAGGAAACAGTGTAGGTGGGCTGATACTTTATGCAGAATTCTACCCAGGTGCCATTGCTGTTCAGAGGCAAATGCAGGATTCCTATAGCTGCGTTGTGCCAAAGTGTTTGATTTTGAAAAAAACAAAAAATATTTACAAATTTGACACAATCAAAGGAATTATTAAAGACGTGTATACTAGAGATGTGCGCCGAACCCCGTGTTTTGATTTTGGATCTGTATCTCCTTCGTGTTTTGGATCTGGATTTGGTTTTGCCAAAACCGTCCTTGTGTGTTTTGGTTTTGGATCTGTATTTTTTTCTAAAAAATCATAAAAACAGCTGAAATCACATAATATGGGTCTGTTTTGTTCCTACAGTATTATTAACCTCAATAACATTTATTTTCAGTCAGTTTTGACCACCTCACAGCTCACAATATTGATCATTCATCCAGTTTAAAAGGTTGCATCGATCTAGCTGGCTGACTAAGCTTAGCAACAGCAGTTGGCATCACAAACATTTGGCAGTTCAGCTTCCAACATGACACAGGGTGGCACTATAGAGGCAGACAGGATGGCAGTTTAATAAACTTTATGAACCCATAGAGAAACCAAGAATGTACTCATTAATCTAGAACTTGATTTGAGGCCCGAGGGAGATGGAGTATGTGTGAGTAGTTGAAGACAGGGAAAGGAAGGATAGTTTGTAAATTTATTTACATTTTTTATTATGATGAAAATTTATTAGGGAGGATCAATGTAGTGTCAAGTTCTTCAGTTCCTGAAAGACATCTTTGATCTGGAGTAAGTTTGCTATTCGAGCGTGGAGAATTTGTCAGAAGATATTATGTAGTATCTGCACCATCGCATAGAAATGTATGGTGCATATATAGGAGCAGACTTACTGAAGCCCACTTGTGTCCAATCCTATGTGAATCAACCACTTAAAACCTGATCACCTGAGGGACATCTGCAGAGCACCTGTCACTAACATACAGTGAGGGTATCCATTTTGTGCCACATTCTGATTGAATATTGATTCAGCTCATATACGCTGTATATTTTTTTATACATCTAATACAAATGTGGTGGGATTCCTTATGGAGATGCTAAATAGTACACACTGTAAACAGATGTTTACTTTGTGTTCAGGGAGGTTGTTGGGGCGACACTTGCCAAAGAAACTGAAGAACGATCCATCGCTGCATCATGTGCCACTTTAGCTGACAATTTGCTCACCAACAGCTCTTTGCATCTCTTCAGATCTGTGTCCATTGGGAAGAAAGACACAATGTATGACTTAAACCTAGGATCGAGCACTGTCGCCAAATGTATTGATCCGATATGAAAATCTTGACAACCCTTGGATCCTGGCAAAGCGAATAAAGGACTTGATCTACAAGTCTGACATACTTAGCAGAATAGCTTTGATTCAGCTCATCTGTTAGCTTCTCGAGCTGCTTTCCAACAGTCTAATTAGGGGAATTACCTGATTCAAGCTGGCAGTGTCTGAACACTCTTCACAGGTGACTACTTCAAAGGATTACAGCACCTTGCACAACACAGAAAGTATTTTCCACAGTGCTTGAGTAAGATACATTCCCCCTCCTCTCCCTATGTCATAAGTCGTGTAGTTTTGGATGCTTTTTGCTGTTCCTCCATCTGCTGAAGCATACATTATAAAGGGTGGAGTTCCACCTTGTTACTACCTCTTGCTTCAACTGGTAGCAGGACAAATTCAAAAGTTCTTGCAGGTGCTGCAAACTTCTACATGCACCTGCTGAATGAGGAAAATGTCCCAACATTTTTCAGGCCAGAGAGAGCATCTCCTGCACAGCTCTTTCATTTAAAAAAAATTTGCACCACCAAGTTGATTGTGTTAACAAAACATGGGACATGCTGGAAATTACCCAGCTTTAATGCTCTCACTATATTGGTGGCATTGTCAGAAATGACAAATCCCAAGGAGAGTCCAAGTGGGGTAAGCCATTTTGCAATGACTTTCCTGAAATTTTCTAAGAGGTTGTCAGTGATATGCCTCTTAGTGAAACTGGTGATACACAGAGTAGCCTGCCTCTGAATGAGCTGCTGTTTGTTTGATGCTGCTGCTGCTTTTGGTGCAGCTGAAGGCAATACACCCAACTAGTGCACTGTGACAGTCATGTAATCTTTAGTTTGCCCTGTTCAGCTAGTCCACATATCTGTGGTTAAATAGACAGTTGGTACAATGGCATTTTGAAGGACACTAATTGAGTTTTTTTTAGCATCCCTGTACACACTTGGAATTGCTTTTCTAGTGAAGTGGAATCTCCATGGGTTTTGGTAGTGGGGACACAGGACCTCAATTAACTGTCTAAAACCCACTGCATTAATGGTGGATATTGGACGCACATCTAATACCAGCATAGATGTTATGGCATCAGTGATCCGCTGTGCAACTAGATGGCTGCTGTCATACTTGCTCCCCCTTGCAAAGGATTGTTTAACAGTCAATTGTTTTTTCTGAGGAAACATGGATAGGGGAGGACTCAGTTAGCCTTATCAAATTGCATGCAGGACTACTTCTGATCATTATTGAGGATACTGTTGATTGGTGTTGGTGGTGGAGATGGCAGGTGCTTGGATCTAGCAGAGAGAAGGGAGCTAGCTGACGCTGGACTGGTTGTTGTTACTTTTTCAGCCAAAGTTTCTGAATTTGGCAAAAACTTTTGAAAAATGCACTGCAAAGGATGTAACAGGAAGGCGGTTCCTATAGGCTCACACATTACACCTGCGGAAACACAGACTCTCTTCTGGGATTTGGGCCATTTTTGAGCACACAGTTGGTTCATGTGCCTTTAGTGGTTTTAATTTTTTTGATAATTCTTCAAGAGTGAGAAGGGCTTACATCGTCTTAAGAGGCAGAAGAACATGCCTTGCTGACAGTTGCAGAACCACCACTCATAAATAAAAGCCAAGGCTTTAGCCATTCCTTGCTACTTTGTGTGGTGAATGGCATATTGGCAATTTTGTTTTTCTGCAGCCAACTTCCCCTTTGATGTTTTTTTCTTTACCACTGTAAAATATTGGTTCTTTGATTTTAGGTTCCCTGACTTAAACCCTTTATGCCCTTGAGCATTGGCTTTGGATGACGTTGCAGGACTAGTATCATCATGACTTGTGGCAGCAGATGCAGCAAAAGTATTTGGTTTTTGCTACTGCTCTTCTCTTCTAAACTGATCGTTATACATTTTTAAATTTGCAGCTCAGCTCACACTGCAGGGATACAAAGAGCTTTGTACGTGAACAAACTCACTGTGGTACAGCACACAGAACAGTACAAGTAACAATAGAACCAAATATATATATTTTTATGTTTTTTATACTTTTTTTTTTCAACTGACACTGCTCAGAGTCACAGTGCTTGTAATGTTCTGGTTTAGTTGTGGACCTGGGGTGGTGACAGGAGCAAACACAGAAGCAGATTTAAATAAAAAGGTAGAATTTTTAATGAGTGGCTAAGAAGACATGGGAATGGCAAAAGTCCAGGTTTAGCACTAAAGTGCACTTGATTACTGCAGGGAGGATAATGGTAGAATGTCCAGATAGTGGCAGATAAGAACAGTCCAGGTATGCAGGTTAGTGAAATGAAATAAACACAGGCAGAGGTGATGAATCCAGCTGGGAGTGAAATGGAGGCAGGGTGTAGGGTGTCAGCAGTCTCAGGCACTCAGGCAGGGGAAAAGGCAGTGGAGGATGCAGGGTAGTCCAGCGGGTTATTTGGAGCTGACAAGCAGGCTGGCAGATAGCGTATACACAGGAAAAAGGGGTGAGAACAGAGATCCCCCTCTCAGCTAGGCTGAGATACACATTGCACTGGCAATGAAGGAAGGCTCTGGACCTTCCTAAATACCCCGTGCTGTGCTATGACTGGCTGGGGGGAACACTTGACTCACCAGGATTGGTCAGTTGAATTACATGGTCAGAAGGCAAGATGGCGGCACCCATGCCAAATGGAACGGAAACACCGCCAGACCTCACCAGCCCCAAGTGACAATGTGCCCGCACAGAATCATGCACAGCCAAAGCCCCTCGCCAAACACCAGTGCCACCACCAGACACTTCCCGCCATAGTGCCCTCACAGGTAATACCCGCCAACCACCATGCCAAGAGACCCTGGCCGTGACAGTACCCCCCCTTTTTGGGTGGCCTCAGGACACTCACCAGGCTTCTTTGGATGGGCAGAATGGAACTTACTGATGAGTGCAGGAGCATTGGTCCAACAGCGCTCCTCCGGACCATAACTCCTCCAATCCAGCAGATATTGCAAACGACCTCTGCGAAGATGGGAATCCAGGACCTGGGAGACCTCAAAATCGACTCCTCTCTCCATCTGGACTTGGGAAGAAGCAGGCAGGACTCTGTGGAACTTGTTCAGCAGCAGGGGTTTGAGTAAGGAGATGTGAAAGGAGTTGGGGATTTTCAGGTATGGGGGCAACTGTAGGCGATAAGCCATGGTGTTGATGACCTCTATGATGGTGAAGGGACCGATGAAGCGTGGGGCAAATTTCATAGATGGGACTTGAAGATGAAGATTCCGTGTAGACAACCAGACTTGGTCTCCAACTTGCATGCATGGTATCTTCCTACGCTTTTTATCGGCCTGAATTTTATAACGTGAGGATGCCTTCACCAAGTCAGCTTGTACTTGAGTCCAAATTTCAGCAAAATCCCGCACCGTGTCTTCTACGGCTGGGACATCAAAGACAGGCAGACTTTGGAAATCAGGAACACGGGGGTGAAGACCATAAACAATCTGAAATGGAGTTTGATTAGTTGAAGAGTGGTAGGAGGCATTATGTGCAAACTCGGCCCATGGTAGCAATGCAGCCCAATTATCTTGAGACAATGTCATAAAAATCCTCAGGAATTTCTCTAGGTCTTGATTAACCCTCTTAGTGGAGCCATTGCTTTGCGGGTGGTAATCCGTGGAAAAATTTTATTTCACCTGAAGTACAGAACATAAAGCCCCCCAAAACTTTGCAGTAAACTGAACACCATGGTCAGAGGCTATCTCAACAGGAAGGCCATGGAGACGGAATATGTGTTGAACAAATAGGTGAGCCAAGTCAGGAGCAGTAGGCAGTTTCTTTAGGAGTATGTAATGGACCATCTTTGAGAATCGGTCAACTACAACCCAGATGGTAGTGAACCCTTGAGAGTTTGGCAGATCTGTGATGAAGTCCATGGAGAGATGCGTCCATGGACATGATGGAGTGGGTACTGGCAACAATTCACCAGCCGGAGCCTGTCGAGAAGATTTATGCTGGGCACAGGAGGAGCATGAAGAAATTAATTCTAATACATCCAATTTCATGGATGGCCACCAATAGTTTCTCTTTAAAACTCCAATGTCTTCCGGGTGCCAAAGTGCCCTGCGAAGCGAGAGGAATGTGCCCAAGTGAGAAGCTGCTTCCTTAACTCCGGGGCCACAAAAGATTTCCCAATAGGAGGCTGGACCTGTAAAGTGGCGAACACTCTTGATTCCAAGACAGGGGTATTGTGTTGATTCTACAATTTGGCGTCACAGAGGAGAGATCTAGATAGGGCATCCACCTTTTGATTAAGTAACCCAGACCGGAAGGTCAGGGTGAACTGGAACTTGGCAAAAAATATTGCCCTTCGGGCCAGACGAGGACTTACACATTGAAGGTTCTTGAGGAACAGAAGGTTTCTATGGTCAGTAAACACAGTGAAGGGAAATTTTGCTCCTTCCAGAAGGTATCTCCATTCTTTTAATGCCAACTTCACTGCCAGGAGTTCTTGTTCGCCAATGGCATAATTTCTTTTGGCAGGCAAGAATTTCTTGGAGAAAAACCCACAGGGATGAACTCGATTGTCCTCATAACACTGGGATAGGACTGCTCCCACAGCTTCTGATGACGCGTCCACTTCCACTAAAAAAGGTCTGGCTGTCGAAGGACTGGAGCAGAAATAAAGGCTTGTTTTAGGCTCTGAAAAGCAGACTCTGCCTCAGGTGACCATAGGGCAGGATTGGAACCTTTACGGGTCAAGGCTGAAATGGGAGCCAGTAATGACGAGAATCCCTTGATGAAGCATCTGTAGTAGTTGGCGAACCCCAGTAATCTCTGGATGGCTTTCAAAGTCTGAGGTCGAGTCCAATCCAAAATCGCCTGTATCTTCTTGGGTTCCATTTCCAGACTGGAACCATAGATGACATAGCCAAGGAAAGGCACACTGGGTACAGTGAAGACACATTTCTCCAACTTGCAGTAGAGGTGGTTCTTTCTCATACGAGTTAAAACTTCCTTCACATGTTCGTGATGTTTCACTACAGAAGACGAAAAGATTAGTATATTGTCCAGGTAGACAACAACCGAGACGTATAACAGGTCCCGAAAAATCTCATTAACAAAACTCTGAAAAACAGCAGGGGCATTACATAATCCAAATGGCATCACCAAGTATTCAAAATGTCCATCCCTGGTATTAAAGACGGTCTGCCATTCATCGCCAGCACGAATACGGATGAGGTTATAAGCCCCTCATAGATCTAACTTTGAATATATGATGGAACCTTTGACAGTATCGAACAACTCTGTAATCAGGGGAAGAGGGTATCGATTCTTTACAGTTATTTCATTAAGACTCCGGTAATCTATACAAGGTCTCAGGCCACCGACCTACTTGCCAACGAAAAAGAACCCAGCTCCGGCAGGTGAGGTGGAAGGATGAATAAAACCCTTTACCAGGTTGTCCCGGATGTATTCGGACATGGCTTGATTCTCAGGCAAGGATAATGGATAGTTACGACCACGAGGAGGTATCTTGTCAGGTATTAAATCGATTGGACAATCCCATTCTCTGTGAGGAGGTAAGACATTTGCTTGTTGCTCAGAAAACACATCAGCGAACATCTGGTATTCTTTAGGAATGGCTGAAGAAATTAATGGAGCTGTCATTCTTATAGGTCGTATCTTGGGAAGACAGGATTTCTGACTGTCTGTACCCACATAAGAATCTGCATGGAACACCAGTCTATCCTGGGATTATACTAGCGTAACCAGAGTAGACCTAGGATAATTTCTTGAGAAGCCTCTGGTATCACTAGGTACTTTAAAGACTCAGAATGAAGTGCCCCAATTCGGACTAGCACTGGTTGAGTCTCCTTGGTGACTATTCCATTAGTTAGAGGATGTCCATCTACAGAGGTCAGGGAAATAGCATGATTGAGAGATGTACAAGGAATCTGTAGTTTGTCGATTAAGCTGGAAATCATGAAATTTCAGGCTGCTCCAGAGTCAAGTAGAGCAGTAGCAAAGACAGGTTTAGGTTTGAGATCCAAAGCTAAGCTAGTTATGAAATCTTTAGTATTTGGGGACGGGCTAATAACTCCTAACTTGATGTCCCCAGGGTCAGTTAGGATTTGGCATTTTCCGGTTTACGGGGACAAGACACCACCAGGTGACCTGACTCTCTGTAGTACAGACAGAGGTTTTTTTGTAATCTTCTCTGACGTTCTTCTTTGGACAGGTGGGCATGATTCACCTGCATTGGTTCTTCGTCTGTAGGGGAAGGAATAGGATGGGTAGGAAAGGAAGGGGTAAATGACCTTTACCGGTCAATTCTGTGCTTTTCAGCCTGACGTTCTCTGAAACGCAGGTCAACTTTATTACAAAGTGAAATCATGTTGTTTAGGTTGGTAGGAATCTCACGGGTGACAAGGTCATCTTTTAGTTGATCTGACAGGCCATGCCAAAAGGCTGCAGTGAGGGCTTCCTCATTCCATTTGAGCTCTGATGCCAAGATTTGAAACTGCACGGCATATTGGCTGACAGGATGGATTCCTTGTCTCAGTGTCATGATGCTAGACGATGCTGATGCAGTACGCCCAGGTTCATAAAAAGTCCTCCTAAATGATGACACAAAGCTTGCGTAATTATCCAGCAGTGGGTCTGAATGCTCCCAGAGTGGTGAAGCCCAAGGAGACGATGTAAGCCACTTTGGTTCTTGCAGTTAAAAAATGATCTGGCTGTAGAGTGAAGTGTATATCACACTGATTTAGGAATCCACAACAGAGTTTAGGATTGCCATCGAATTTGCTTGGCATAGGGAGATGTAAGCGGGGAGATGACCTGCCTCCTGTATTCCCAGATGCTGAAGCGGATGTAGTTGCTGGTACTCCAGGGGTGGATAAGGAAGTTTGCAATTTATCCTGTCGCTTAGACATCTCTTGCAGAAATTGAGCCATTTGATGCTGCATAGTTAGCAGGTTTTCTAGACGACCAGAAATGCACCGGAATATATCCACTCCAGGCTCCTGATCCGTGGCCGGATCCATGGGGCCAGTGCAAACTGTAATGTTCTGGTTTAGTTGTGGACCCGGGGTGGTGACAGGAGCAAACACAGAAGCAGATTTAAATAAAAATGTAGAATTTTTAATGAGTGGCTTAGAAGACATGGGAATGGCAAAAGCAAAAGTCCAGGTTTAGCACTAAAGTGCACTTGATTACTGTAGGGAGGATAATGGTAGAATGTCCAGATAGTGGCAGATAAGAACAGTCCAGGTATGCAGGTTAGTTAACTGAAATAAACACAGGCAGAGGTGATGAATCCAGCTGGGAGTGAAATGGAGGCAGGGTGTAGGGTGTCAGCAGTCTCAGGCACTCAGGCAGGGGAAAAGGCAGTGGAGGATGCAGTGTAGTCCAGCGGGTTATTTGGAGCTGACAAGCAGGCTGGCAGATAGCGTATACACAGGAACAAGAGGTGAGCACAGAGAACCCCCTCTCAGCTAGGCTGAGATACACATTGCACTGGCAATGAAGGAAGGCTCTGGACCTTCCGAAATACCCCGTGCCGTGCTATGACTGGCTGGAGGGAACACATGACTCACCAGGATTGGGCAATTGAATCACATGGTCAGAAGGCAAGATGGCGGCACCCATGCCAAACGGAATGGAAACACCGCCAGGCCTCACCAGCCCCAAGTGACAATGTGCCCGCACAGAACCACACGCAGCCAAAGCCCCTCGCCAAACACCAGCGCCACCGCCAGACACCCCCCACCATAGTGACCTCACAGGTAGAGCACTAAGGCATGAAGACAGCATGATATAATCAGTATTGAATATATGCAGCCGGTTAGTATCTCCATAGCATTGACCCACATAACAGAGACAACACATGATTGTGATTTATCCATATGAATCCTATTTTTAGGAATTCACTATACATGATTATGAATATATAAAACCCATAGTGGTATATTGGATCTATCAAAGGTGCAGCAATAAGGTGTCCTTACAAGGGTTGATGAATAAGACTATGTCAGAGGTATAACAAACATTGATAAATAGCTTTATACATTTGATCAATTAAATGAGGACAGTATTACATCGAGCACGACTGTTGCTAGTCAATTATGGATGTATAAATATAGAGGTGTATACCAGACACACCGGATACTTAACGGCTCAGCGGCTAGATAGTGTTGTATCCAACAATGTTCATGTCAATTTAGACATTAAAATCAATATAACCCACATTTTGTGAGAGGAGTTAATTCTTTCCTATTATAAATTCCGCACTAGAATAGATTGACTGAACTATGTATTTGTCATGCTCTACAATATTATCTATAATACTATATGACATTGTGCTAATTCACATTATAGATTGTGTAGTGGATTTGATTTTGATACGATCATATGAGTCAGAATAGTACACTCATCCCTTGCACAACATCTTGGCTATGGCCAATACAGATAGTTACATTTAGGCATCCACTTTGCAACGTTTACCAACTGGGAGGTTGACATATAGTAACAATGTTGCAACTATTGAGAAGTACATAGAATCGTATTTACAGTTTCCTATCTCATTTATTACAAATTATTATTTTCATATTAATCACACAGCGGGACATAGAGCTTTTTATTGACACTTTTTCTATTGTCTAGTCTACGCCATACATGTTTGTCTATAGTCCTGAAACACTCTGTTTCTTTTTAAATATTTCACTGTTTATTTTCATGTAATATATATTTACTGTAGATGAATTAAAAGTTATGTTTTAACAAAATTTTGTGTGCCTGTAAACTACATTCTTTTTTCTCTGAATATTCTGTTGTGCCTTGTATTGTTATCAAGGTGCACCCCCATTATCAACTAAATATTATAAATCAGACTTATTGAGAATTTGAAATATATGGGGTTCTTCAAACAATTGTGTATCATAATCACTGACTAGTGCAGTAACCCTCCCTTTTTTCTTTTTTGAGCAAAGTTAGTGAACCCAGAGAGCTACGACCTTTGGAGTCACTGCAGCACCAGTCTGTGACAGGACAGGGAGTGGATGTACATCACAGCACAGCCACTAGATGGGACAGTACACAACAAATATATATATATATCTTGTTTTCTTTTTATTAACTTTTTTAAACAGTGGGGTACAGCCTGCAGCAACACAGTACTTATATGGATACACTGGGGTATGGCCTACAGTGTCACATTACTTGTATGTTAGGGATACACATTGGGATACGGTCTGAGGGTGTCACAGTACTTATATGGATACACTGGGGTATGGCCTGCAGCGTCACAGTACTTGTATGGATACAATGGTGTATGGCCTGCAGCATCACAGTACTTATATAGATACACTGGGGTATGGCCTACAGTGTCACATTACTTGTATGTTAGGGATACACACTGGGATACGGTCTGCAGTGTCACAGTACTTATATGGATACACTGGGGTATGGCCTGCAGCGTCACAGTACTTGTGTGTTAGGGATACACACTGGGGTACAATCTGCAGCATCACAGTACTTGTATGGATACACTGGGGAACGGTCGGCAGCATTACAGTACTTATATGGATACACTGGGGTATGACCTGCAACATCATAGTACTTGTATGGATACACTGGAGTACAGCTGCCGCACCACAATACTGGGGTATGGATTGCAGTGTCAGAGTACTTATATGGATGCACTGGGGTATGGCCTGCAGCATCACAGTACTTGTATAGATACATTAAGCACAGCATGAAGTACTTGTGTGTTAGAGATACACACTGAGGTATGGTCTGCAGCATCACAGTACTTCTATGGATACACTGGGATACGGCCTGCAGCATCACAGCACTTCTATGGATACACTGGAGTACAGCCTGCAGCATCACAGTACTTGTAAGGATACACTATTCTTGACTGGAGCAGATGGACACCTGACAGGTGCGTTGGCAACACTGGAGCAGATGGACACCAGACAGGTGCTTTGGCAACACTGGAGCGGATGAACACTGGAAAGGAGCGTCGGTAGCACTGGAGCGGA
This sequence comes from Taudactylus pleione, assembly GCA_031769625.1. Taxonomy (NCBI): domain Eukaryota; kingdom Metazoa; phylum Chordata; class Amphibia; order Anura; family Myobatrachidae; genus Taudactylus; species Taudactylus pleione. The sequence goes on from JAUIMM010000572.1 coordinate 6,732,540, forward strand.
TGGACACTGGACAGATACGTCGGCAGCATAGGAGTGGATGAACACAGCACAGCACTGAGCACAGGAGCAGCCCCTGGAGTGTATGGATGGAGCACAGCACTGCCCCTGGAAGGACACAGCACTGCCCTGGACGGACACAGCACAGCTCCTGGACGGACACAGCACAGCTCCTGGACAGACAGCACAGCTCCTGGACAGACAGCACAGCCCGTGGATGGACAGCACAGTCCCTGGATGGACCGCATAGCCCCTGGATGGACTCAGAGCATAGCCCCTGGATGGACAGCGCAGCCCCTGGACAGACAGCACAGCCCCCGGCTAGCACAGCTTCTGGACGGACTCAGCACAGCCCATACAGCACAGCCGGAGTGTAGCAAATGGTGCCAATCACCGCGGGGAAAGACTTATATGCAATCCAAAACCCACAAGAGTCTGATGCGGGATTTATGATGTTTTGCCTCATTTTGAATCCAAGTCGGGCGGGAAGTCCCAATACAGTGTGGGCCGGATACAGTGTGGGCCGGATAGAGTGTGGGTCGGATATAGTGCGGGATACAGTGTTGGTTGGATACAATGCCGGTCGGATACAGTGCAGGTTGGATAGGGCATGGGTCGCATACAGTGCAGGATACAGTGCGGGTCGCATACAGTGCGGAATACAGTGTGGGTCAGATACAGCGCGGGTTGGATACAGTGCGGGTTACAAAGTACAGGTGCATGTTGGATACATAAATGGTGCACTTACTGTGACAGAGGGTGCTGACATTGTCCTCATTGCAGGGGTGCTGGTGGTGGCGGTCATACGGGGGTGACGGCGGTGTCCTCAGTGCGGTAGTACTGGCAGTGCTGACAGTACAGGGGTGCTGGCAGTGGTGGCAGTTTAGTGGTGGTGGTGGTGACCTCAGTATGGGACTGCTGGCGATGTCGGCAGTGCAGAGGTGGTGGCAGTGTCAGCAGTGCAGGGGGTGCCGGCTGTGTCCTCAGTGCGGAGTTGCTGGTGGTGTTGGCAGTACAGGGGTGCCAGTGGTGTCAGCAGTTCAGGGGTGGCGGTGGTGTCCTCAGTGTGGGGGTGCCAGCAGTGTCGGCAGTGCAGGAGTGCTGGCAGTGTCCTCAGTGCGTTGTTGCTTGCGGTGGCGGCAGTGCTGGGGTGCAGCGGTGTCGGCACTGTGGGGGTGCTGATAGTGTCGGCAGGTAGCAGTGTCCTCGCTGCAGTGGGGGCCTCCATCTTGCATCTGTTTGCCCCATTGAAGTCAATGGGAAAGTGCTCATTGGCTGAGAGCCCTGACAGATGGCTCTCTCCAATCAGCGGTCAACCCATTGATTTCAATGGGACTTTTAAAATTGGCGCCCGAGCCAAAACCGCTTGATCCGACAGCACAATCTCGAGGTTTTGGCTCAGGTAGGGATCCAAGGCAGACAGGGAGATCCGCTCTGCGGTTCGGATCACCTCAGATTCGGGAAGTTCGGGCATGTTTGGATTACAAGGAATCCGTACAGCTCATCTCTAGTTCATACAAATAAAATATATTTTTCACTTAGTTTCACAGTTAAAGTAGGGTATATATCTTACTTACTGTAATAAGGCATTACTGTACTGCTGAAGGTGCAAAGTGTTTATTGGATCAAAATGGGCCACTCACATAACATTCACAATGGTAAATGCATAAGATAAAATGGTGTAGGAAAGAGAACAATTGCCACCAAAGCAAGTAGTAGTGTTTATTCTGTTTATGAGGCATTCCAGGTTGGTTTAAGTGGAAATTTTCCTGCTATAAACATGGCACATATTGGTATTTTTGCACTTGGAGCGAATCTAGTGCATATCCTGTCAATGCGGTCCCTGAAACATCTGTTTTCATATAGTGGAAAACTGGAAATAGCGCTACTTTTGCATGTGTTTTATAGCAGAAATTATGCTAATTTTGTGAATAACTCATAATCATTATCAGGCTCACTGTCTGTTTCCTTAATGTGTACACTGATTTTACAAACAGGCAATAATATAGTACTTAAGAATGATGCACGTTATTCATTATTATGTTTGACTTTATAATTGTATTGGGTGCTGCTTAGACAGGGCCGATGCAAGGTTTCCGGACACCCTAGGCAACTTTTTAGCAACTGCCCCAGCTCCCTCCATTCACAATATGCCACGCATCAGAGTCCCCAGTTTATAATATGCACAGCAGTGTCTCACACACACTAACACAGCCACCACTCATACATATACACAAACATGCACTGCCAGAACTCATACATACACACACTAACACGGCCACCACTCATACATATACACAAACATGCACTGCCAGCACTCATACATACACACACTAACACAGCCACCACTCATACATATACACAAACATGCACTGCCAGAACTCATACATACACACACTAACACAGCCACCACTCATACATATACACAAACATGCACTGCCAGAACTCATACATACACACACTAACACGGCCACCACTCATGCATATATATACATACATGCACTGCCAGCACTCACACATACACACTAACACGGCCACCACCCATACATATACACAAACATGCTCTGCCAGCACTCATACATACACACACTAACACGGCCACCACTCATACATATACACAAACATGCACTGCCAGCACTCATACATACACACTAACACGGCCACCGCTCATACATATACACAAACATGCACTGCCAGCACTCATACATACACACACTAACAAGGCCACCACTCATACATATACACAAACATGCACTGCCAGTACTCATACATACACACACTAACACAGCCACCACTCATACATATACACAAACATGCACTGCCAGAACTCATACATATACACACTAACACGGCCACCACTCATACATATACACAAACATGCACTGCCAGCACTCATACATACACACACTAACACAGCCACCACTCATACATATACACAAACATGCACTGCCAGAACTCATACAAACACACACTAACACAGCCACCACTCATACATATACACAAACATGCACTGCCAGAACTCATACATACACACACTAACATGGCCACCACTCATACATATATATACAAACATGCACTGCCAGCACTCATACATACACACTAACACGGCCACCACCCATACATATACACAAACATGCACTGCCAGCACTCATACATACACACACTAACACGGCCACCACTCATACATATATACAAACATGCACTGCCAGCACTCATACATACACACTAACACAGCCACCACTCATACATATACACAAACATGCACTGCCAGCACTCATACATACACACACTAACACGGCCACCACTCATACATATACACAAACATGCACTGCCAGAACTCATACATACACACACTAACACGGCCACCGCTCATACATATACACAAACATGCACTGCCAGCACTCATACATACACACACTAACACAGCCACCACTCATACATATACACAAACATGCACTGCCAGAACTCATACATACACACACTAACACGGCCACCACTCATACATATACACAAACATGCACTGCCAGCACTCATACATATACAAAAACATGCACTGCCAGCACTCATACATACACAATAACACGGCCACCACCCATACATATACACAAACATGCACTGCCAGCACTCATACATACACACACTAACACGGCCACCACTCATACATATACACAAACATGCACTGCCAGCACTCATACATACACACACTAACACGGCCACCACTCATACATATACACAAACATGCACTGCCAGCACTCATACATACACACACTAACATGGCCACCACTCATACATATACACAAACATGCACTGCCAGCACTCATACACACACACACACACACACACACTAACCCTGCTAGGACTCACACACACTAACACTGCCAGCACTCATACATACACACTAACACTGCCAGCACTCATACAGTATACACACAGACTAACACTACCAGCACTCATATACACACACACTAACACTGCCAGCACTTATACACACACACTAATACTGCCAGCCCTCATACACACACACGCAGTAACACTGCCAGCACAAGGGCTGGATTTCCCGCTAGGCAACCTAGGCGTTCGCCTAGGGCCCGGCGGGTCCCAAGGGGACCATGGACGGGCCCCTTTGCCCAAAGAATTCTGCACAATTAAGCACTACCAGAGGAGCACTGCGCGAGTATCGCGTGACGTCATGATGTCATGCGGTACTGCCTACGCTCCCAGAGAGTCACGCGCGGCTGTCTGCTCAGTACTCTCTGGGAAGTGTGTGCAGCCGCAGCAGCTGTCTGGGCTTAAAAAAGTGACACCCATGCAGTGCACTGACTCACCCGCCGCCGCTCTGTCCCAGCTGCTTCACCTAGCTCCGGCCACAGCCCGCAACTTTGCCAGCCCGCCGCCCACCAGCAGCAGCACCCAGCAAGGCCAGGCAGGTAAGTTTTTATGCTGATGAGCTGCCTGTAACTGAATGGGAGAAAGCTGCTATGAGGGGATGGGAGGTGGATCTGTGCTGTCGGGGCAGAGGGGGGATTCTGTGCTGTGAGACCAGAGGGGGGGTCTGTGCTATGAGGGCAGGGGGGAGTTCTGTGCTGGGAGGGCAGAGGGGGGTCTTTGCCAAGAGGGCAGAGGGGGGATCTATGCTAAAAGGGCAGAGGGGGGAGCTATACTGAGAGGGGGGATCTGTGCTTGGAGGGGGGAATCTGTGCTGGGAGGGGGGATCTGTGCTGAGAGAAGAGAGGGGTCTGTGCTGAGAGGGGAGAAGAGTCTGTGCTGAGAGGGCAGAGCTGTTTGTGCTGTGAGGAGAGAGAGGTGCTGAGAGGGGAAAGGGGTCTGTGCTGTGAGTAGTGGGGTGCTGTGACGGGAAAGGGGTGGGGAGAGGGGTTCATGGATTAGGATTGAAAGTATAGTGATATGGATTGTTTGAGGGAGGGGGGCCCCAAAATCGGTACCTTACCTAGGGCCCCATGAGGTCTAAATCCAGCTCTGGCAAGCACTCATACATACAGAACTGAGAACCCTTACCTGGCTCCATTCAGCTGCAGCAGCAGGCCTGTTCCTCATGTTGCAGAGCTTCCAATGTGAGTGACAGGATAGCAGCTCCGGAGGGAAGCAGGGGAATGCAGGAGAAAGTGCTGTCATCACTGCTTCTGAGTGCTGACTCTACCGGACTGACAGGTGAGATTGCAGTACCATGGGATGGGGGAGAACCGAAGGCTTGCAGGGACTGAAACAGGCATCCCTCTCTCTCTCTTTTTTTTTGTGGATCCAGCGGCGCCTTCTAGTGGCCGGTGCACTTAGGCACATGCTTAAACTTGCCTAATGGTAGCGTCGGCCCTCTGCTTAGATAATGCACACAAGTCACAGGGGAGTTAAAACTTGTGAAACTCACCAGCGGGAGAAGTAAATGACAAATTAAAATACTCCTCATTATTTTCATATTATTAACATGTCTTCATATCATAGCCCTACAGTACATACACCAGTCACTTAGATCAACACCAAAGCATAACTACAGTAAATGGAGGACATAATTCTATAATAATGCAATATTGCACATACAGAAATGACAGGTGCTCCTTAAAAAGCTTTTATTTCATCACAGTTCATTACCCCAATAAAATAGAAAGGTAATAAAATGAGCAGATAATAAATTAATTGCTTGTTTATTATTACAGCATCTTATCTCTTCTGACAGATACTTAACATGTTCCATGTATAGCTTACTGGCAATACAGAGTCATGTCAGTAAATAATTATTATCAGTTGTGATTTAATTTAAACACAATAGGCAGATGCAGTGGATAAAACAGCATAAATGGATTGGGAGCATAGACCCTGATTCAGAGCCGCTTGCTCTGACAGAGAGCTCGCTCTGAATCAGGGCCGGGCTTTTTTTTTTTTTTAGAACGGCCTCCTGTCCTTTCTGAAAAGCTATAGCGTGCGGCCAGGAAGATGGTCGCGATGGTCAAGACCATCGCAACCATCAGGCTTGCGACGAGACCCTTGTGGTAGGGTCTCGTTGCTGCAAGCCCCAGAGAGATTTTGGCTCTAACAGAGCCGAAATCTCTCCCACTGACATCACTTGGGATGTCAGTGGGGCCGCCCCCAAACGAAGGCGTTCACATGGGAACACCTCAGTTTGGGCAGCCACTCCCCCGGCCCACCCACCAAAGGGGGCGTGCTGTCACTCAACATCGACAGCACACCCCATTTGTTATGAGACCCGGAGTGACGGATTGCCCGTCACTAACCGGGTCTCGCGCATACGCACAACAGAGCCGGCTCCGTCGTCCGCATGCGCTCTGGACCACCAACGACCCGGTTGCGAGCACACAGCGCTTGCGACCAGGTCTGAATCAGGCTCCTAATGTCTATTTTAGGCTACTCAAACCAATGGGCTGTCCTTTTTATAAAGAAACAGTCAGAGAATTGGCCAACAGCCAGGTGGCTTTACCTGGAATGTAGATTCTGGCTCAGAAACATTTGTTCTTCATCCCTGGAGTGCTTTATTGATTGTAGTATAATGACAGCTCCCTCTAGGTAAGGTTGCACTATTGTGGCTGCAAACCTAGTGAACCTAGGGCATGATTCAGAGATGATTATCGTACATCTCAGATGGTGTGGGGTCTGTGCCTGTGCAGGACCTGTTCTGTGCATGTGCAGAGCAGGTCCTGTGATCTCGCTCGCAACCCCCCCCAAGCCACAGCATAATTGACATGTTGTGACATTTGAGGGGACTGGCGGAGGCATGGTTGGTCACCATTCCTGGATGCGGGGGGGTCTCGCTTATATTTTCCAGGAGGACAAGGCCAGCGTCTGCACTGGAGGATGCAGATTCCAGGCCTCTTAATTGACCAGCACCAGGTCATGGTGTGGCAAGCTTCAGCTCCCACAGCCTGACCAAAGGATCAACCATTGCGACCATCGGTCACACCAGTTGTGATGTTGATCCTAGCCTGCAACATCGGGTCTCAGTGCTAGGATTGCAAATGCAGCAAGGATGTGTATATGTGTGTGCTTGGGGGGGTTAATGGATGCTGACATATATTGGGGCAATGATGCGTGGCATATATATATATATATATATTGGGGCATGGATGTGTGGCATAAATATATATTGGGGCATCAATGTGTGGCATAATGTATTGGGGCTCAGCTGTATGGCATATAAATAATTTTGGGCACATGTGTGGCATATATATATATATATATAAGGGGCATTGTGTAGCATAATGCATGGGTATGTGGCATATAATACATTTGGTGCACAGCTGTGTGGCATAAGCATTGGGGGTAGAAACATATGGCATATTATGTATTGGAGGCGTGGATATGTGGCATAATTATGAATTTGCATCTGAGATGGACAGATTTGTACAGCTGCTTTGGTGTGGTTCTGCAAATCCGTCCATCTCTGAATCAGGCCGCTAGTTATGCTCAGGGCCAGTGCTACCATTAGGCAGCTTTAGGCAGCTGTCTAGGGGCGCTGGCCACTGGAGGGCGCCGCTGAGTCCACAAAAGAAAAATGGAAAGATGCCTCTTTCAGTCCTGGCAGGGACTACTGATGACCAAGGCTGATGCAGGTTTGTGTAGGTAGTGGGGAGCTCGTGTGTGTGTTATTGAGTGCAGACAGGCTTAGTGTATGTGTGTGTGTGGGTGTAATGAGTGCTGGCAGGGTGAGGTGTATATGTGTGTGCGTGGGGGATTTAATGGATGCTGACATATATTGGGGCATAGATGTGTGGCATAAATATATATTGGGGCATATATATACATATATATTGGGGCATGAATGTGTGGCAGAAATATATATTGTGGCATAATATATTGGGGCTCAGCTGTATGGCATATAAATAATTTTGGGCACATGTGTGGCATATATAAGGGGCATTGTGTAGCATAAGGCATGGGTATGTGGCATACAATACATTTGGTGCACAGCTGTGTGGCATATGCATTGGGGGTACAAACGTGTGGCATATTATGTATTGGAGGCATGGATATGTGGCATAATTATGAATTGGGGATACAGCTGTGTGGCATATAATGAATGTGTGGCACAGATATATGACATATTATGAATTGGGGCAGTGTAATGAGGCACAATATGATTTGGGGGCTCTGCTGTGTGGCATATTAGTTGGGCATATATTAAGAATTTGGGATACTGCTGTGTGGCTTATTATAGATTGCCGACACTAATGTGTGGCATAGTATGAATTGAAGGGAGCAGATTCGGTGGATGAAATGTTGCCTAGGCGCTCAGACTCCTTGTATCAGCCCTGGTTATGCTCATCTGTCTATATCCTTGGAGCACTGCTTGGAGGAGGTTGTTGTAGTGGTGTTGTACTAGAGCTGGGGTCTATAGATGGTACTGTAGGTATGGAGATTAGAACTCCATGAAAAGAGAAATTAACTGTTTATTTTTGTATATTGTTTCAGTGTTTAAATTGTCATTGTTATTATTCTTTTTTGGTGGAAGTAGTGCTTAGGAGCGCTGAGAGTAATTTTTCATTTCTTTGTCATGATATATGGAGATTAGGACATTGGGCCTGACTTAGAGTTGTATGCTAATAGCATTGCTGCTTCATTTGTCTGATGAAAAAAGAAGCCTTCTGTTGTCATTGCAGCATCGGATCACCATCGCCACCACTCGGCACCTCCACAGAATTGAGGCGACACGCCTCCGTTATCTGGAACGATCCCTGTTGCCACCCATTCCTCACCCTCAAATAGCCACAGCCTGTCAATCAGGCGGTCATAATACTGGCACCGGAATTCCGACAGCTGTCTGAATCCTGGCTCTGGAACATCCCGTTTTTGAGTATTAGCGTTACGGGTTAGGCACTAATGGATTAAGATTAGGCTGCGGGAGGGAAGGATTAGGCTAGCCTGCAGGAAAGGAGGGTTAGGGTTAGGGGGAGGGATTGGATAAGGGCTAGGGTTACTTACCAAATTCTGTCTGTATTCTGACCATTGGCATCCTGACCTCCGGGATCCTGTACCCAACCCATTTGAAATATATTTACGTTACCCCAACATAATATTTTTGCCCAATCATACAATATATTGCTTTTACCTATATGAGAATTTGTTGTACATAATTGTATCTGTTCTATTTTAATGTGATACTAAATAAAAATTATATTTTCTGCAGATATATATATATATATATATATATATATATTAGGGGTGAGCGGGTTCGGATTTCTGAAATCCGAACCCCCCCGAGCCCCCCCGATCCGAGTCCGATCCGAATCAGGCTCGACTTTTCCAGCCTGACTCGGATCTGAAATCGAGGCAAAACGTCATCATCCCGCCTTCCGAGTCTCGCGGGTTTTGGATCCTATATAAGGTACCCACGTCGGCGCCATTTTCTCACTCGGCTGTGGACAGTGAAGAGGGAGGGTGGGAGTTAGGGCTGTGTAGTGTAGTGTAGTGTAGTGCTGCTGTTGTCCACTACTTCAAAGTCCATAGGGGCTGGCTGTGTTGTGCTGTGCTGCTGTTGTTAATAGGGGCTGTGTCCACTACTTCAAAGTCCATAGGGGCTGGCTGGACTGTGTTGTGCAGTCAGTTCTCCATAGGGGCTGTGTCCACTCCAAAGTCCTGTGCAGTGTCCCAGTCCTAAAGAGGTGCTGTAGTGTTGTCCAGGGGGTGCTCTGTCCATCAGGGGTGCTCCCCCCAAGTGCTAAAAAAATAATATATTTTCTGTGTTTGTGAATTGTGTGCGCAGTAGCCGCACGTGCATCAACAAAGTAGTGCCAAGCGTGCGCCTGTGTCATAAGTAAAGGGCCGGCTGGCTTGACCGTTAAAGGGTGCTGTAACCCCCGAAAGTACACTCCAGTCCAAACCAAAAAAAAATTATTTTCTGTGTTTGTGAATTGTGTGCGCAGTAGCCGCACGTGCATCAACAAAGTAGTGCCAAGCGTGCGCCTGTGTCATAAGTAAAGGGCCGGCTGGCTTGACCGTTAAGGGTGCTGTAACCCCCGAAAGTACACTCCAGTCCAAACCAAAAAAAAAATTATTTTCTGTGTTTGTGAATTGTGTGCGCAGTAGCCACACGTGCATCAACAAAGTAGTGCCAAGCGTGCGCCTGTGTCATAAGTAAAGGGCCGGCTGGCTTGACCGTTAAGGGTGCTGTAACCCCCGAAAGTACACTCCAGTCCAAACCAAAAAAAAAATTATTTTCTGTGTTTGTGAATTGTGTGCGCAGTAGCCGCACGTGCATCAACAAAGTAGTGCCAAGCGTGCGCCTGTGTCATAAGTAAAGGGCCAGCTGGCTTGACCGTTAAGGGTGCTGTAACCCCCGAAAGTACACTCCAGTCCAAACCAAAAAAATAATAATTTTCTGTGTTTGTGAATTGTGTGCGCAGTAGCCGCACGTGCATCAACAAAGTAGTGCCAAGCGTGCGCCTGTGTCATAAGTAAAGGGCCGGCTGGCTTGACCGTTAAAGGGTGCTGTAACCCCCAAAGTACACTCCAGTCCAAACCAAAAAAAAATTTATTTTCTGTGTTTGTGAATTGTGTGCGCAGTAGCCGCACGTGCATCAACAAAGTAGTGCCAAGCGTGCGCCTGTGTCATAAGTAAAGGGCCGGCTGGCTTGACCGTTAAAGGGTGCTGTAACCCCCGAAAGTACACTCCAGTCCAAACCAAAAAAAAAATTATTTTCTGTGTTTGTGAATTGTGTGCGCAGTAGCCGCACGTGCATCAACAAAGTAGTGCCAAGCGTGCGCCTGTGTCATAAGTAAAGGGCCGGCTGGCTTGACCGTTAAAGGGTGCTGTAACCCCCAAAGTACACTCCAGTCCAAACCGAAAAAAAATTATTTTCTGTGTTTGTGAATTGTGTGCGCAGTAGCCGCACGTGCATCAACAAAGTAGTGTCAAGTGTGCGCCTGTGTCATAAGTAAAGGGCCGGCTGGCTTGACCGTTAAAGGGTGCTGTAACCCCCGAAAGTACACTCCAGTCCAAACCAAAAAAAAAATTATTTTCTGTGTTTGTGAATTGTGTGCGCAGTAGCCGCACGTGCATCAACAAAGTAGTGCCAAGCATGCGCCTGTGTCATAAGTAAAGGGCCAGCTGGCTTGACCGTTAAAGGGTTCTGTAACCCCCAAAGTACACTCCAAACCAAAAAAATATATATTTTCTGTGTTTGTGACTTGTGTGCACTGTGGCTGCACGTGCATTAACAAAGGAGCAGCGCCAAGCGTGCGCCTGTGTCCCATAAGTAAAGAGCCAGCTGGCTCATTTCTTAAAGGGTGGTGTAACCCACAAAGTGCACTACTCTCCAGCAAAAATAAAAAAATATTTTCTGTGTTTGTGTGCGCTTTAGCCGCACGTATATATATCAATATAACATAAATGGAGGACCAAACTTTCTCTGATAAAAATAAAATAGGGAAAGATCAAGAACCACTTCCTACTAGTGCTGTTGCTGCTGCTGGGAGTTGTTCATCATCCCAGAGAGGAAGTAGGAACATCACTACTTTTACTAAACAATTGACCCTCCAACAGTCCCTAGCGATGAGGATGAAGTACGACAGCAGTCATCCTGAAGCAAAACATATAACTGAGGCCTTGACTGCTATGTTGGTGTTAGACGTGCGTCCGGTATCCGACATTAGTGCAGTGGGATTTAGACAATTGATGGAGGTAGTGTGTCCTCGGTTCCAAATCCCGTCTAGATTCCACCTGCATCCTCAAAGCAGCAGCGACAAGCGTGCGTCTGTCTGTTAAAGGGTGGTGACACCCTCAAAGTGTGCTACACAAACAATTAAAATATTGTTCTTTTTTTTTCTGTCTTTGTGAAATGTGTGGGCTGTACCGCACCTGCATCCTTAAAGCAGCAGCGACAAGCGTGCGTCTGTCTGTTAAAGGGTGGTGACACCCTCAAAGTGTGCTACACAAACAATAAAAATATTCTTCTTTTTTTTTCGGTCTTTGTGAAATGTGTGGGCTGTAGCCGCACCTGCATCCTTAAAGCAGCAGCGACAAGCGTGCGTCTGTCTGTTAAAGGGTGGTGACACCCTCAAAGTGTGCTACACAAAGAATAAAAATATTCTTCTTCTTTTTTCTGTCTTTGTGAATTGTGTGGGCTGTAGCCGCACTTGCATCCTCAAAGCAGCAGCGACAAGCGTGCGTCTGTCTGTTAGAGGGTGGTGTAACCCTCAAAGTGTGCTCCACAAACAATAAAAATATTCTTTTTTTTTTTCTGTCTTTGTGAATTGTGTGGGCTGTAGCCGCACTTGAATCCTCAAAGCAGCAGCGACAAGCGTGCGTCTGTCTGTTAAAGGATTACATCGGTGACAGCATCCAAGTAGGCATGTCAGACAGTCCGTACCTGTACTGGCAGGAAAAAGAAGCAATTTGGAGGTCCCTGTACAAACTGGCTCTATTTTACCTGAGTTGCCCCCCCTCCAGTGTGTACTCCGAAAGAGTGTTTAGTGCAGCCGGGAACCTTGTTAGCGAAAGGCGTAGGAGGTTGCTTCTACAAAATGTGGAGAAGATGATGTTCATAAAATGAATGATCAACTCTTCCAGGGAGACCAGCCTCCAGAACGTACAGAGGGACCTGTGGTTCCAGCAGGGACGAATTAATACTCTGTGAGGATGAGGATGTACATAACACTGAAGAGGGTGAGGAATCTGTGGATGAGGAGGATGAGGACGACTTCTTGCCTCCATAGAGCCAGTTTGTGCAGGGACAGATTAATTGCCAGCTTGTTTTGTGGGGGCCCAAACGAACCAATCATTTCAGCCACAGTTGTGTGGCAGACCCTGGCGCTGAAATGATTGGTTTGTTAAAGTGTGCATGTCCTGTTTATACAACATAAGGGTGGGTGGGAGGGCCCAAGGACAATTCCATCTTGCACCTCTTTTTTTTCTTTGCATTATGTACAGTTTGGGGCCTAGTTTTTCAATGCCATCCTGTCTGCCACTGCAGTTTCACGCCTAGATGGGTCACGTGTTTGTGCCGCCCACTCGTGTCGCTTAGCATAGTCATCCAGCTACCTCGGTGCAACCTTTTGGACATAAAAACACTATTGTGAGGTGTGAGGTATTCAGAATAGACTGGAAATGAGTGGAAATTAAGGTTATTGAGGTTAATAATAGCATAGGAGCAGAAAAACCTACAAATTCTGTGATTTTAGCTGTTTTTATGCTTTTTTTCAAAAAAATACAGATCCAAAACACAAAACCCAGAACCCAAAACACGGAAGGGTGGTTTTGGCAAAACCAATCCAGATCCAAAACACGAAGAAAGATCCAGATCCAAAACCAAAGCACAAAACACGAAAAGTGGCCGGTGCACACCCCTAATATATATATATAAATAAAGTCTCACGGAGGACCGGCACTCGCTCTATAGCCTGGATGCTCCGGGGCACTTCCCTGGGAGAGTATGTAGATAGCAACAAAAATGGGATGGCACTCAGTGAGACTCCAATAACCAGAAAGAAATACAGCACTACTTTGCTTTTAGCATGTCTTGATAAAAGTGTGCAAACACTGAAATGTTGACAAGCTGAAAGCAAAGTAGTGCTGTATTTCTTTCTGGTTATTGGAGTCTCACTGAGTGCCATCCCATTTTTGTTGCTATCTAACTATATATATATATATATATATATATATATATAAATATGTATATAAATGTCCCGGTACTCCGTAAGCCCAAATCCGGGCAAATACCTTGCTCCAGGTGCCCGCAATAAGGCAGAGATCACTCCCCTCTATACAATCCACGGTAAGATAGCGGCACTCAGGTGTCTTCACGATAAGGTGAAACAATGTGTTTATTTCCACATTTCGGGATACGGAGACGTATCCCCATCTGTGTGTTCCTGAAGACGGGGTCTCCGTATCCCGAAACGTTGAAATAAACACGTTGTTTCACCTTATCATGAAGCCTCCTGAGTGCCGCTATCTTACCGTGGATTATATATATATATATATATATATATATATATCTATATATATATATATATATATATATATATTAGTGTGCCCCAGATAAAGAGTCTCCTTTCCTCTCTCCTAGACCATTCAGACCAACATACGGTGAAATACATGGGTCTGGGAAGATGTAGGGAAGGAGGGAGTGGGATACCCTAAGCACTGGTACGAGTAAGTATGGAAATCATGTATGATGGTAGAAATACTCCACAAATGACTGATCAGTATTAATGGTCATGTACCCAAAAAAATAAACCAAAATGTGGAGGTGCATCCAAAAGAGTAAATAATATGTAGGAAAAGAAGAGGAAGCAAGTACTCTCTTAGTTAGGGGCACAGGTTCTATCTAATTAGTAAAATAAGATATAACTTTTAATGATAATGGTCAAAAAAAGATCCACAGAAGAAAAAATGGACAACATATAAATACAAGTACAAACATATAGATACAAATACAGAAACAAGTCTGAACTTGGCCAAGATACAGTAATAGATTATGTCAGTGATCCACGCATGCATACCGTATATGTATATATATACGTATATACACTACTCAATAGATACCTAGAAATCAGTAGGACCACTGAATCATTACACTGGATACTATTAACAATCAAATACCATGGTGAAAATATATATCAATAATATTCATATAATTATAAGGATATTGTCCTCGATATTATTATGTGAACATATGCCAGCCACCTACAAGCGCCCTCTGGATCATTCGTCTCATAAATATAATAGTATGCACATTAACCCTAATCCAAAAAGGTGGTATATAATCTTATGTCCGTAATGTATAAAATCATAAATAGAGTAATCTCATGATAGCATATCATCAGAAATGATCAAGCATATAAATCACAACATAAGTTGTCAACATGAATTGAGATAGCATACATAAAAATGCAGTGTGCCAATCATTATTTCAGATTGTCATTGTGTCAACAATAGTTAAAGACAGATATAGGCACAGATGTCACCAATTCAGAAGACCATTTCCACTAACTGTTACTATGAACAGCGTGGTGTACATATACATACTGTATAGAGCAATACAATATGATGATATGGATAGGGTTAATATAATCTGAAGTTCAGGTACAGTATAAATTAGGGATGAGCAGGTTCACATTTCTGAAATCCGAACCCCCCTGAACCCTCCCAATCCGAGCCGGGAACCGAGTCCGGCTCGGATTTTCCCGCCTGGCTCGGATCTGAAATCGAGGCAAAATGTCATCATCCCGCTGTCAGATTCTCGCGGGTTTCGGATTCTTTAAATGGTCCCCTCATCAGCGCCATTTTTCACTCTGGCTGTGGACAGTGAAGAGGGAGGGTGGGGGTTGCTGTGCTATTGTTGTCCATAGGGGCTGTGTCCAAAGTCCATAGGGGCTGTCTGGGCTGTCTTGTGCAGTGCTGTTGTCCTATAAAGGCTGCATTGTCCATAGAGGGAGGGTGGGGGTTTGCTGTGCTGGTGTTGCTGTTGTCCATAGGGGCTGTGTCCAAAGTCCATAGGGGCTGGCTGGTCTGCGTTGTGCAGTGCTGTTGTCCCATAAAGGCTGTAGTCCTGAAGGGGTGCTGTGGTGATGTCCAGGGGGTGTTCTGTCCATCAGGGGTGTTCCCCCCCAAGTGCAAAAAAAGATATATTTTTTCTGTTTGTGTGCGAATTAGCCGCACGTGCATTAACAAAGTAGCAGCACCAAGCGTACTCCTGTGTCATAAGTCAAGGGATGGATACAGTGCAGGTTACAGTGTGGGTTAGATACAGTTCAGGTCGCATACAGTGTGGCATACAGTGTGGGTTGTATACAGTTTGGATCGCATACAGTGCGGGATACAGTGTGGGTTGGATACAGTACAGTTGGATACAGTGTGAATCGGATACAGTGTGGACCATCGCGACCATCGGGCTTGCGACGAGACCCTTGTAGTAGGGTCTCATCTGCTGCAAGCCCCAGTAAGTTTCTGGCTATAATAGAGCCGGTAGCTCACTACTGACATCACTGGTGATGTCAGTAGGGCCGCCCACGAATGGCAGGTGTTCCTTCAGGAATGTCTCCGTTTGTCCAGCCATCCCCCGCCCCACCTACAAAACGAGGGAAGCTGTCGATCAACATTGACAGCCACCCTGTTTGTACCGAGCCTCGGAGTGAGTGAATTTCTAATGCCCCACCATCGACCCGCTTGCGAGCGGGTCTGAATCAGGCCCATAGTGCGGGATACAGTGTGGGTTGGATACAGTGCAGGTTGGATACAGCGCAGGTCACATACAGTGCGTGTCACATACAGTCCTGGTTGCATACAGAGTGGGGTACAGTGTGGGTTGGATACAGTGCAGGTCGTATACAGTCCTGGTCACATACAGGGCCTGATTCAGACCCAGACGGTTTTTCCAAAAAAGGGGCTGGCTATTTAAATTGAGCGCATTGTGGTTTGTTGACGCCTCTATGTCTGAGCGAGCGAACGAAAAATGTGCTCGCTATTTTGTAAAGATGCCCCTTTGCCGTTCGCATCCCACGGTATTTATTAGATTAATCGGGTACATCGAAAGGCATCTGAACTGCTCGCAGTGCTTGTGGTAGCTTTTTCCTACCGCTATCACTGCGAGCAGTTCAGGCTAAAAGACAACCAAGTGACGTGGTCGATGACGCTCCTTTACTAATTATGCACTCCCATTAAATGCCCTTTTGACCATTAGGCACGCCTGCATTCGGATCTCCACTCCCCCGTTTTAAATATTTCAATCCAAGCGCTCGCTCGTATGTTCGCTCGTAGCTAACCTTCCGCCCCATATTCTCCCAACCCCTCCTCTAGCTAGCGAACGTACAAAATAGCGAGCGTCCGTCTCCTCTTTGGTTGCAGTGAGCGCTCGCACAAGTCAATTCCGGAAGTGGCCCTGTCAGTTTCGATTGCCTGCTATTTCATTCTGCAAACATACTTGAATCGATTACTGGCAATCACTATATTAATTACCTTAATTGTTTGTTTCACATGTTTTTTTTAAATTTAAATTAGCTTACGCATGTCACTGCATCAAGCCTATCATAACTCACATTATATTTGTGAGGGTGTAGGTCACATGACTCATACACTAACCGATAGAATTGTTCCTGTTAATTTACAAAGTACATTAGCTAATCAAAATTTTTCTAGGACCTTTATTAAACTGGTTTGTGTAAAAAAAATCATTGCCATCATGAGAGCCAACGCTTTCTGTAGCCGGGAGCTAATGGTGCTAGTTGAGGTCATGGACGAGCACATTACTGACAATCCGCTCCCCATCACCAATCTTCAAAAGCGTAGGGCCTACGCGGAGGTGCGCCGCCACCTGCTTTCCCTCGGCTATTGCCGTAATATCGGCCAGTTGGAACGCAGGTGGTCGGATCTGAGGCGCCGATCACCACGCCTGCTGGCCCTTTTGCGGTGCCGGAATGGCCAAAGTAAGTGTTTCTGTGTCTGTTTTTTTTTTCTCATACCTGCGTGTGCTTGTTTACAGTATATCCCTGTTTTTATTATTTTGGTCATACCTGCGTGTGCTTGTTTACAGTATATCCCTGTTTTTATTATTTTATCGCAAAATTGAAAAAAAAAAAATCCAAAAATGGACACAATCATTTAATAAAATTATGTTCAAAATCTGCAAAATTCTATTGTTGATTTATTCAAAAACTGGTTAAAAGGTAATCCCTCAAACAAACTTACAAACAATACAACGGAAATAGAAACATTGAATTTTTTAAAAAAAAAAACAAGGGTTAAAAACAATTTATGAGTTTTAATTAACACTTAGCAAAAAACAAAAGGACGATTGGTTTCTTGGCCAAAAAAAAATATGACAAAAAACAAACATGCGTACAATATTGTTTCCCTAAAAATGAAACACTTACAAATATTTTAAAAGCCCACAAAAAAAAATCCATTTGATAGCTAATTGATTGTATGACCCAGAAATTAGCAGCTGAGTAGTTCACCTGCGTTCGTTTTTTAGCTACTAAA
The DNA here is from genome assembly GCA_031769625.1 of Taudactylus pleione. Classification (NCBI taxonomy): domain Eukaryota; kingdom Metazoa; phylum Chordata; class Amphibia; order Anura; family Myobatrachidae; genus Taudactylus; species Taudactylus pleione. Next base: position 6,750,481 of record JAUIMM010000572.1, read on the forward strand.
AAAGGTCTATTTGCTAAACACCTTACAAGCAGTTTAGCAATTAAAAGATGATTGTTTTTGTGGCCTCAATTGATAAATCGCTACACCATCGATGAGCCCAGGGAAGTACGAAGAGACCATCGTCATTGCGGTAGACTATACCAGACCACAAGCTGAGCGAGCAGTCTTAATGGAAATTGGATCAGACAGTGACGTATCACTTGTTCTGTTCACATTTGGCGCTCGTATAAGATAATTTATGTACGCCCAAAAAACGCCTCGACACGCCTGCGTTTTCCCATCTCCACCCCCGTCACCACCCCAAAATGGACAGTTCTGTCAATCACATTTCACATGTCACTTCCTGTTCGCTGTGTATATGATCGACTGAAAAATCACTGCAATCAGCCGTACGCACATGCGCACTGTTACACTGACGCATGCGTGGTTGGGCAACATTGGCTGACTACGAACGAATGCCCACTTGCGAGCGCCTCTGAATCAGGGCCTCAGTGCAGAGTTGCTAGTTGTGTTGGCAGTTCAGGGTGACGGCGGTGTCCTCAGTGTGGGTGTTCTGGCGGTGTCAGAAGTGCATGATTGCCGGCAATGTACTCAGTTCGGGGGTGCCAGCCGACTGCACTGCCGACAGTGTTCTCAGTGCGGGGGTCCTGGCTGTGTCGACAGTGCTGGGGTGTGATGGTGTCTTCACTGCTGAGGGTGCCAACGATATTGGTACTGCAGGTGGCATTGTCCTCGGTGCAGTGGGGACCGCCATCTTGCATCCGTTTATCCCATTCAAGTCTATGGGGAAGCGCTCATTGGCTGAGAGCCCTGACAGACAGCTCTCTCAGCTAATCAGCGGTCAGGCCATAGATTTCAATGGGACTTTTGAAGATGGCACCCGAGCCAAAACCGCCAGATTCCACAGTGGGATATCAAGGTTTTGGCTTGGGTAGTGATCCGAGGCAGACAGGGAGATACGAGCTGTGCTTCAGAATGCCTCAGATCCCAGAAGTTTGGGCGTGTTTGTATTCTAGGGAATCCATACAGCTCATCTCTAGTTCATTCAAATAAAATATATTTTTCACTTAGTTTCACAGTTGAAGTAGGATATACATCTTACTTACTGTAATAAGGCATTACTGTACTGCTGAAGGTGCAAAGTGTTTATTGGATCAAAATGGGCCACTCACATAACATTCACAATGGTAAATACATAGAGAAAATGGTGTAAGAAATAGAAGAATTGCCACCAAAATGAGTAGTGTTTATTCTGTTTTTGAGGCTAAAAACGCATTTGCATTCCAAATTAGTTTAAGTGAAAATATTCCTGCTATAAACATGGCACATATTGGTATTTTTGCACTTGGAGCAAATATAGTGCATATGCTGCCAATTCGGTCCCTGAAACATCTGTTTTCATATGGTGGTAATAGCGCTACTTTTACATGTGTTTTATAGCAAAAATGATGCTCGTTTTGTAAACACCTCATAATCATAATCATTATCAGGCGCACTGTCTGTTTCCTTAATGTGTACATTGATTTTACAAACAGGCAATCATATAGTGCTTAAGATGCACGTTATTCATTGTTATGTTTGACTTTATAATTGTAATGGGTGCTGCTTAGATAATGCACACTTGAGTCACAGGGGAGTTAAAAACTTGTGAAAATCACCAGCCCGGGAGAAGTAAATGACAAATTAAAATACTCCTCATTATTTTCATATTATTTACATGTCTTCATATCATAGCCCTACAGTACATACACCAGTCCCTTAGATCAACACCAAGCATAACTACCGTAAATGGAGGACATAAATAATTCTATAATAATGCATTATTGCACATACAGAAATGACAGGTGCTCCTTAAAAAGCTTTTATTTCATCACAGTTCATTACCCCAATAAAATAGAAAGGTAATAAAATGAGCAGATAATAAATTAATTGCTTGTTTATTATTACAGCATCTTATCTCCTCTGACAGATACTTAACATGTTCTATGTATTGCTTACTGGCAATACAGAGTCTTCTCAGTAAATAATTATTATCAGTTCTGATTTATTTTAATTACAATAGGCAGATGCAGTGGATAAAACAGCATAAATGGATTGGGAGCATAATGTCTATTTTAGGCTACTCAAACCCATGGGCTATCCTTTTTATAATTAAACAGTCAGAGAATCGGCCAACAGCCAGGTGGCTTTACATGGAATGTACGGTAGATTCTGGCTCAGAAACACTTGTTCTTCATCCCTGGAGTGTTTTTTGATTGCAGTATGATGACAGCTCCCTCTAGGTAAGGGTGCACTATTGTGCGCTGCAAACATGGAGTCCTTCACCTAGTGAACCTAGGGCATGATTCAGAGATGATTATCATACGTCTCAGAAGGTTAGGGGTCTGTGCCTGTGCAGGACCTGTTCTGTGCATGTGCTGAGTGGGTCCTGTGATTTCGCTCGCAAACCCCCACAAGCCACAACATGACTGACATGTTGCGGCATTTGAGGGGCATAGTGGAGACGTGGCTGGTCACCATTCCTGGAAATGGGGGGTATCACCCTTGTTTTCCAGGAGGATGAGGTCAGGGTCTGCGCTGGTGGACGTAGAACGCATGCTGCTAATCTTCAAGACAGCAATGACAAGCACCGCTTAACTTGTCCTTAGACAATTCGCACTTACAGCTAGAAGAGTGCTCCTGTGTGGATGGCGCCAGGAGCCATTACTAAGCAATGGCCCTGAGCACTGCAGCACCTGTTGCTATTCTTACCTACACTGTTGCAGTAAAGTGACCTAAATAAGATGATAACAACTATACTGGAGTGTTTAAGCAACACATCAAATTTTCAGGTTTTCAAATGACCTGGAGCTGATCTATCAAAAGACAAAACAGATTCAGCTTCTAAAAGGGAGATTTGTCAAACTGCATTTTTTTGCGGTTTCAAAAATGGCGCACATTATCATTAACGTGAATTGTTCCCTGCAAGCAACAGTATATAGTATACAGTTATACATTATACTCTCCGCCTCAGCAGTAGTTTAGAAATACTTAAATCTCATGTGATTTAGAGAAACTTCCACTTGTAAATTACAAAATCTTCCCTTCCCCTTATTAGTGGTCTTTGATAGTTTGTATCAGTCTAAATACTCCAGGATTGCATGGGCTTGAACAAATGTAGGATAGACTAAATAACACTAGGCACCTCCAGGTTCCCTTTGCCTGTGGGTACCATGGGAACTAAATAAAACTGCACCGTAGATCTTAATTTTTTTAAATATTGATATAACTTTAATAAATATTGCCCCTGTTGATAATATTATCATTAATCTTGCCCCATTGTTGTTATTATAATTAATATTGCCTACATTGATGGGGGTGTGGTCAAAATCCAGACAGTTGGGATGCCAGCCCTTTAGAATGCCTTTAGAACCCTAACACCTGTCAGAATCTTGGCGCTGGCATCCCGACGGTAAGTAATGGAGTTAGGGGGAGGGTTATGGTTAGTATCTAGGGGGAGGGTATCCTCAGGGACACCAAAAGGGGGGAGTGGGTACCAATTAACTGGGCCTGGGCTTGCTGGAGGGGCCAAGCGGGGGCCCAGGTCCAATGCCCCCCCTTCTCTCTGTCAGCTGAGCAGACCAGCACACACTGCCATGTGCTGGGCTGAAAAGGGAGACTGCTTGCTGAGCAGCAGTCTCCTCTGTCTGTGGAGGGGAGTGATCATCTTGATCGCACCCCCCTGGATATGTGCTGGACTGAGGAGCTCACAGCGCCCCCTTCCCCAATGCTCAGCACTGCTTTGCAGCACTGCAACAATGTTTATTTTTCTTAAGGGGGCATGGTCACGCCTCCCGGGATTAGGCCACACCACCTTCATCCAAGCCCGGCCCTGCTCTTGACAGCCTTGGGTATCCTGTAACCAACCCATTGATAAATTTATAATGAATAACCTCCCCCCCTGTTCATATTATTATCATTAATATTGCCCCATTGCTATTACTATAATTAATATTGCCTACATTGATATGGGAGGAATGTGGTCAAAATCCCGACAGTTAGGATGCCGGCGCTTAGAATGCTGGCGGCAGATACCCGACACCTGCCAGCACCTCGGTGCCGGCATCCCGATGGTAAGTACTGGGGTTAGGGGGAGGGTTAGGGGTTAGGGTTAGTCACTAGGGGGAGGGTATCCTGTAACCAACCCATTGATAAGATTATAATTAATAAGCTCCCCCCAGTGTTATTAAATTAAAATTTAAAATGCCCTTGTTATATTATTAAAATTAACAGTGAAGTAGTCTTTCCCTGGTGATAGTGTTAGAATTATTATTGTCCCCCATGATATTATTAGAAATTGTTTATTTCCACCTATTGGCCCCCAAATTTTCCATATTGTAGTGGTATCATTTAAGGTGCCCACACACTAGGCAATCTGGTCACGATCCAATATCGTGTCCGATTTCCCTTGAACTCTCCCCGACAGTCGTGGACCTGATTTTGAGCAAAAACTGTCCAAATTGTCACATGATCTCATGATCTATCATGCATTGTGTCCGATGACGAAATCGTGAGGTCATACATGATAAATTGTTTGCACACCATGATGAATGGTCAGATTGCACAAAAATTTCAATAATGGGCGGGCTTAAATCAGAAGTATATAAACTAAAGCAGGCGCCATTTTAGGTCTCTGCACTTCAGCTCTGTGATTAGTGAGGCTTGGTGTATACCTGCAGAATGCTGTACATTGCTATTGTGCTATACTTTGTTTTGCCTGGTTCAACAAAGTGTGTTTTTGCTGCTTTCTATCCTGTATTCTGTGCTGATGGATCCCTATCGGTATAGAGTGATGGTTGCTTATGCTGGGGTGAAGGCAGGGGCGGATTGGGCCACCGGGACTGTGGGAAAGTTCCCGCTGGGCCGGTCCCCTCAGTCCCCTGCTGGGCAGCTTTACACGGCCGGCGGCTCTAACGTCCGCTACCGCGATCGGAGCTCTGCTCCGAACATGTAGCCGGCATGAATGAGCTTTCTGCACATGCGCAGATGCTCATTCACAAGTGAAATGGCAGAGGGAGGGCTGCTGTGCATATCTAGCCACAGCAGCTCTTCCCATGGGGCATTGCGGAGCACGTGAGTGACACCTCACGGCTCCGCCTCCAGCAGCCACCACCAGTCTAGCGCAGGATCTGGGAAGGGGACATGGATGGGGCAAAGGTGGCCAGGCCCAGCGACAGGCAGAGAGGGGCCCCAAAGCTGTGAAGGGCAAACAACAGGGAAGCGGTGCATAATTATTTACATGTGCCGGTGAACTGGCCAAAACAAACAAGCTACTCTGTCAACCCCGCTGTGACCCCACCCCCAGCTACCCACGTCACTTTGCACGCACTGCGCATGTGTAATGATGCTGCGGTGGTAGCATCATTACATACATGAGGAGATGCTGTATCCGCCCCGCACCAGCTCTTCTGTGCCTCTCCGTCTCCATGCTGTGGCGTCTAGAGAAGAAGTAGATGACCGATGACAGCAGACACCCCTTCAATCCCTTCAAGCGGCACTTTAGGAGACGAGTGTGTGGTGGTGGTAGGTGTATAGTTAATTTATTGAATTTCTAACATATATATATATATATATCTTGTAGAGCCTGGCACTCTGGATAAATAATGCAGCGTTCTGGGTGCCTTCCTAGATGATCATACAAAAAATCCAAGGTCCTAGAAAGGAACAGGCGGCACTCCAAATCCAAATATAAACAAAATGTATTCAAAACATTAAGGTGAGAAAGACATCATTCATCGACGTTTCAAAGTCCGCAGACTTTTTCTTCAGGATGTATCACTAAGACATCAGCAAAGATCAGTTTTTTGCTGATGTCTTAGTGATACATCCTGAAGAAAAAGTCTGCGGACTTTGAAACGTCGATGAATGATGTCTTTCTCACCTTAATGTTTTGAATACATTTTGTTTATATTTGGATTTGGAGTGCCGCCTGTTCCTTTCTAGGACCTTGGATTTTTTTATATATATATATATATATATATATATATATAAATATTTATGTACATCTCTCTCTCTCTCTCCGGTGAATGTGTATATATATTTGTATATATGTATGTATTTGTATATATGTATATATACTAGGGGTGTGCACCGGCCACTTTTCGTGTTTTGTGTTTTGGTTTTGGATCTGGATCTTTCTTCGTGTTTTGGATCTGGATTGGTTTTGCCAAAACCACCCTTCCGTGTTTTGGGTTCTGGGTTTTGTGTTTTGGATCTGTATTTTTTTTAAAAAAAGCATAAAAACAGCTAAAATAACAGAATGTGTTGGTTTTTCTGCTCCTATGCTATTATTAACCTCAATAACCTTAATTTCCACTAATTTCCAGTCTATTCTGAACACCTCACACCTCACAATAGTGTTTTTATGTCCAAAAGGTTGCACCGAGGTAGCTGGATGACTATGCTAAGCGACAAGAGGGGGCGGCACAAACACGTGACCCATCTAGGAGTGATACTGCAGTGGCAGACAGGATGGCAGTTTGAAAAACTAGGCCTGAAACAGTACATAATGCAAAGAAAAAAAAGAGGTGCAAGATGGAATTGTCCTTAGGCCCTCCCACCCACCCTTATGTTGTATAAACATGACATGCACACTTTAACAAAGCAATCATTTCAGCGCCAGGGTCTGCCACACGACTGTGGCTGAAATGATTGGTTTGTTTGGTCCCCCACAAAACAAGCTGGCAATTAATCTGTCCCTGCACAAACTGGCTCTACGGAGGCAAGATGTCGTCCTCATCCTCCTCATCCACCGATTCCTCACCCTCTTCAGTGTTGTGTACATCCTCATCCTCACAGAGTATTAACTCGTCCCCACTGGAATCCACCACCACAGGTCCCTCTGTACGTTCTGGAGGCTGGTCTCCCTGGAAGAGTTGATAATTCATTTTGATGAACATCATCTTCTCCACATTTTGTGGAAGCAACCTCCTACGCCTTTTGCTGACAAGGTTCCCGGCTGCACTAAACACTCTTTCGGAGTACACACTGGAGGGGGGGCAACTCAGGTAAAATACAGCCAGTTTGTACAGGGACCTCCAAATTGCCTCTTTTTCCTGCCAGTACAGGTGTGGACTGTGTGACATGCCTACTTGGATGCTGTCACCGATGTAATCCTCCACCATTCTGTCAATGGTGACTGTATCATATGCAGTGAAAGTAGACATGTCAGAAATTGTTGTCAGATCCTTCAGTCCGGACCAGATGTCCAAACTTGGTCCTGCCTGCCCTGCATCACCGCCAGCTGGTTGCTTAGTATACCTAATTTTTTTCCTGGCAGCCCCAGTTGCAGGAGAAAATGAAGAAGGAGTTGTTGACGTGTCACGTTCCGCTTCAGCTGACAGTGTGTTCACCAGCAGGTCTTTGCACCTCTGCAGGCTTGTGTCGGCCAGAAAGAGAGACACCACATAGGCTTTAAACCTAGGATCGAGCACGGTGGCCAAAATGTAGTGGTCTGATTTCAACAGATTGACCACCCTGGAATCCTGGCAAAGCAAATGAAGGGCTTCATCCACAAGTCCCACATGCCGAGCGGAATCGCTCCATCTTAGCTCCTCATTCACTTTCTCCAGCTGCTTCTGCAAAAGCCTGATGAGGGGAATGACCTGACTCAAGCTTGCAGTGTCTGAACTGACTTCACGTGTGGCAAGTTCGAAGGGCAGGAGAACCTTGCACAACACGGAAATCATTCTCCACTGCGCAGGAGTCAGGTGCATACACCCTCCTTTGCCTATGTCATAGGTGGATGTATAGGCTTGAATGGCCTTTTGCTGCTCCTCCATCCTCTGAAGCATATAGAGGGTTGAGTTCCACCACGTCACAACCTCTTGCTTCAGGTGATGGCGGGGCAGGTTCAAGAGTGTTTGCTGGCACTTCAGTCTTCGGCACGCAGTATCTGAATGGCGAAAGTGGCCAGAAATTTTTCGGCCCACCCAAAGCGTCTCCTGCACGCCCCTGTCGCTTTTCAGAAAATTCTGCACCACCAAGTTTATTGTGTGAGCAAAACATGGGACGTGCTGGAATTTGCCCAGATGTAATGCCCGCACAATATTGGTGGCGTTGTCAGATATCAGAAATCCCCAGGAGAGTCTAAGTGGGGTAAGCCACTGGGCGATGATCTCCCTCAGTTTCTCTAAGAGGTTGTTGGCAGTGTGCCTCTTACTGAAACCAGTGATACACAGCGTAGCCTGCCTTGGAACGAGCTGGCGTTTCTGAGATGCTGCTACTGGTGACGCTGCTGCTTTTGCTGTGTAAGGTGATACATCTACCCAGTGGGCTGTCACAGTCATATAGTCCTTAGTCTGCCCTGTTCCACTTGTCCACATGTCCGTGGTTAAGTGGACATTGGGTACAATGGCATTTTTCAGGACACTGAGGACACTTTTTCTGACGTTTCTGTACAGTTTCGGTATTGCCTGCCTAGTGAAGTGGAATCTAGACGGGATTTGGAACCAGGGACACACTACCTCCATCAATTGTCTAAATCCCACTGCACTAATGGCGGATACCGGATGCACGTCTAACACCAACATAGCAGTCAAGGCCTCAGTTATACGTTTTGCTTCAGGAGGACTGCTGTCGTACTTCATCCTCCTCGCTAAGGACTGTTGGAGGGTCAATTGTTTAGTAAAAGTAGTGGTGTTCTTACTTCCTCTCTGGGATGATGAACGACTCCAAGCAGCAGCAACAGCAGCAGCGGCAGCAGTAGGCGTAGCAATGCAGGATCCTCCGGAGGAATCCCGGTAGGAGAGTCAGTCATGCCAGTGACATGGCCTACAGGACTACTTCCGATCCTGACTAAAAAGGAAATTGACGAGGAGGGAGTTGACGGTGTGGTTTGCAGGTGCTTGGATACAACAGGACAACGGGATTTAGGTGTCCCTGGACTGCTTACGGTCTAAGCCAAAGTTTCTGAACTTGACAGTAACTTATTATGAACGCGCTGCAGGTGCCGTATAAGGGAGGATGTTCCTAGGTGGTTAACATCCCTACCCCTATTTATTCCACCTTTACATATGGTACATATGGCAAGACAGTTGTTGTCCGGATTTGGATAGAAATATTGCCAGACCAAAGAGGTGGAATGTTTGGTCTTCTGCCCAGGCATGACCATGATGGGCTTTTTCATCCCATGGACAACAACTGTCTCCCCCGGAGCCTGATTTAAACAAACCACATCACCATCAGAATCCTCCTCGCCAACTTCCTCCTCAGCGCCAGCTACACCAGTATCCTCATCCTGTTGTACTTCAACAGTGACATCTTCAATTTGCATATCAGCAAGTGGACTGTGGGTGCTCCTTTCAGCACTTGCAGGGGGCGTGCAAATGGTGGAAAGAGCCACCTCTTCCCGTCCAGTGCTGGGAAGGTAAGGCATCGCAACCGCCACCACACTTGGACTCTCCTTGGGAATTTGTGATATCTTCTTAGAACGCACAGTTCTTCACTGTGCTTTTGCCAGCTTAACTGGTTTGATTTTTTTAGTGGGAGGAGGGCTTCCATCGTCATGTGAAGCTGAACCACTAGTTATGAACATAGGGAAAGACCTAAGCCGTTCCTTGCCACTCCGTGTCATAAATGGCATATTGGCAAGTTTACGTTTCTCTTCAGATGATTTAAATGCTTTTTTTTAAGGTAATTTTCCTGAACTTTGTCATTTGGGATTGTATGTGGCTTCTACTATGACATTGGGCATCAGCCTTGGCAGACGACGTTGATGGCATGTTATTGTCTATGTCATGACTAGTGGCAGCAGCTTCAGCACTAGGAGGAAGTGGTTCTTGATCTTTCTCTATTTTATTTTTATCGGAGAAAGTTTGGTCCTCCATTTATGTTATATCGATTTGATATATACGTGCGGCTAAGGCGCACACAAACACAGAAAATATTTTTTTATTTTTGCTGGAGAGTAGTGCACTTTGTGGGTTACACCACTCTTTAAGAAATGAGCCAGCCGGCTTTTTACTTATGGGACACAGGCGCACGCTTGGCGCTGCTCCTTTGTTGATGCACGTGTGGCTACTGCGCACACAATTCACAAACACAGAAAATATTTCTTAATTTGGTTTGGAGTGTACTTTGGAGGTTACAGCACCCTTTAACGGTCAAGCCAGCCGGCCCTTTACTTATGACACAGGCACACGCTTGGCACTACTTTGTTGATGCACGTGTGGCTACTGCGCACACAATTCACAAACACAGAAAATATTTTTTTATTTGGTTTGGAGTGTACTTTGGGGGTTACAGCACCCTTTAATGGTCAAGCCAGCCGGCCATTTACTTATGACACAGGAACACGCTTGGCACTACTTTGTTGATGTACGTGTGGCTACTGCGCACCCAATTCACAAACACAGAAAATATTTTTTTATTTGGTTTGGAGTGTACTTTGGGGGTTACAGCACCCTTTAACGGTCAAGCCAGCCGGCCCTTTCCTTATGACACAGGCGCACGCTTGGCACTACTTTGTTGATGCACGTGCGGCTACTGCGCACACAATTCACAAACACAGAAAATATTTTTTTATTTGGTTTGGAGTGTACTTTGGGGGTTACAGCACCCTTTAATGGTCAAGCCAGCCGGCCATTTACTTATGACACAGGAACACGCTTGGCACTACTTTGTTGATGTACGTGTGGCTACTGCGCACCCAATTCACAAACACAGAAAATATTTTTTTATTTGGTTTGGAGTGTACTTTGGGGGTTACAGCACCCTTTAACGGTCAAGCCAGCCGGCCCTTTACTTATGACACAGGCGCACGCTTGGCACTACTTTGTTGATGCACGTGCGGCTACTGCGCACACAATTCACAAACACAGAAAATATTTTTTTATTTGGTTTGGAGTGTACTTTGGGGGTTACAGCACCCTTTAACGGTCAAGCCAGCCGGCCCTTTCCTTATGACACAGGCGCACGCTTGGCACTACTTTGTTGATGCACGTGCGGCTACTGCGCACACAATTCACAAACACAGAAAAAATATATTTTTTTTAGCACTTGGGGGGAGCACCCCTGATGGACAGAGCACCCCCTGGACAACACTACAGCACCCCTTTAGGACTGGGACACTGCACAGGACTTTGGAGTGGACACAGCCCCTATGGACAACTGACTGCACAACACAGTCCAGCCAGCCACTATGGACTTTGAAGTAGTGGACACAGCCCCTATGGACAACAGCAGCACAGCACAACACAGCCAGCCCCTATGGACTTTGAAGTAGTGGACACAGCCCCTATGGACAACAGCAGCACAGCGCAGCACAGCACAACATTACTCTGCACTACACTACACTACACTACACAGCCCAGCCAGCCCTAACTCCCACCCTCCCTCTTCACTGTCCACAGCCGAGTGAGAAAATGGCGCCGACGCGGGTACCTTATATAGGATCCAAAACCCGCGAGACCCGGAAGGCGGGATGATGACGTTTTGCCTCAATTTCAGATCCGAGTCAGGCGGGAAAAGTCAAGCCTGACTCGGATCGGGGGGGCTCGGGGGGATTCAGATTTCAGAAATCTGAACCCGCTCACCCCTAATATATACACACACACACACAGACACACACACACAGTAAGTAGGATCGGCACTCCCCCTTTAGCTAGGCTAAATTGCCTGTGTGCCCTTGGAATAAATCATGTAGATAACCATTGATAGACAGCCTATACTCCTGAGGACGAGGCTTAATTCATCAAAGACTGTGGTGATTTGCCGGACTGGGCATTTCAATTAAATATATATTATAATCCTGTATTGCCATGTGACGGCACTCATCTTTTCAACAGGGGCTTCATTGCTCCACATGGGGATACATGAATATTGTATGTGTGTGTGTGGTCACGTGCGTATACAGTATATATATCTACATACATATATCTGTATATATTATATAGACAGTGTCTTATATTTATTGCTATATGTATTAGTACACACAAGGAAGGGTTGTGGAGTTGTAGGGCAGTGGTGTGGGGCGGTCGGTTTCTGTTGCCTGCCCTGGAGGTGGCAGGGCTGTTTCAGGACTGGAGCAAGTGGCCGCGACTGGCAGTGAGTGAGTCACAACTTATCCACATGATGTGACATATGACTCTATATATATACCTCCAGTGCTCCACTGTGGTATCCTGCTCCGGTGCCCTCCCCGAGGGTCAGTGCCCCCACAATATGATTCTGAAAAAAGCATGGGTGGCACTCAGAGACTTGTGCACAATAAATTCCTCTACTATGGGGTTCTTTGATTGAAGTTTGAAAAGTCTCTGAGTGCCACCCATGCTTTTTTCATGAATATATATATACCACATCCTACAAGTTGTGTAAGTTTTGTCATGATCATTATTTAGGCGATGCTTAGGATGAGATGTGATTATAATATTATGATCACATCTCAGGCATCACAACTTGTGGGATGGCATGTGAAAAAAAAAATATATATATAGTACTGTATATATAATATGTGTGTGTGTGTATAGATAATATATATATATATATATATATATATATATATTTTTTTTAGGGTCATATGTGTTTGTTACTTCAATATCATGCACACTGACATTTATGTAGGTTGCACAGGTGTGAACAACTCTCTCCTTCAAACAAACAAAAATGGCAGCTGCTCAATCAATCTAGCAGTACTAATCAGGTGCATGAAAGGGAGGGGTCATACTAAGTAGAAAAAGGAGGGGGATTTAACCCCCTATTATACCTCAGCACACTGAATAATACCTGCAACAATATATGAAGACTATATGGTCATAGATATTCAGAGATATTAGTTGCATGCATTTGCAAATACATGGGAGGCTGCTGGGCCACGTCACGGCTTCTCTGTTAGCAGCAGTCCCTAACACTAAGGGGTTCACGTCCGGGGCGCAGTGCACCCCAAAAAACGTCCAGCCCAGGACCCCCCCAGGGCATCACACGAAAATGGAAAAAGAGTGACAGTGCAGTGTAAAGTATAGCTGTGTGTGAGTAATCATTAAATGTGGAATGATTAGTACTGCTAGATTGATTGAGCAGCTGCCATTTTTGTTTGTTTGTTATGAGTTGCATGAAGGAGCCAGCATTAGTAGGGCATGCTGGTTCTAGTAGTGCTAGTTGGAGTTCCCAGGGGTGACTCCCAGGTAAGCTGGCTCTCAATTTGGATGCATTTATGTATGTGCCTTTATCATGAGGCCTTACATTTGACAAAATTATATATGTGCCTTTATCATGAGGCCTTATAATTGGTATATTTTACATTTGGGGTGAGCGTTTGGGCGTAGGGCCCCCGGGACTGGTCTGGCTGGGCCTCCTCAGGGCATCACCACTTAATACACATAGTTGCTTTTCACATCACCTTTTATGTTTGTTTATTATTCATGTATTTTTTCACATATATTTTAACCTCTCATTCCACATTTAATGATTACTCACACACAGCTATACTTTACACTGCACTGTCACTCTTTTTCCATTTTCATGTGATGCCCTGGGGGGGTCCTGGGCTGGACGTTTTTTGGGGTGCACTGCACCCCGGACGTGAACCCCTTAGTGTTAGGGACTGCTGGTAACAGAGAAGCCGTGACGTGGCCCAGCAGCCTCCCATGTATTTGCAAATGCATGCAACTAATATCTCTGAATTTCTATGACCATATAGTCTTCATATATTGTTGCAGGTATTATTCAGTGTGCTGAGGTATAATAGGGGGTTAAATCCCCCTCCTTTTTCAACTCTCTCCTTCAGTTGAACCACCGTATCAGTCCTAGCATGGACCAAAGAATTTTGTGACTGGCGTCTTTCCAAGTATTTACCCAAATCCAGTCACCTCACAGGAACGTCATTGCTCCAAGCATGACTTGGCGTTGTGACGTTGCAGTCAGTGATGATCCTATGACGTGTTTGCCCAGAGAAGCCTAATGTATTGCTGGTGGTATCTCTGATTGCCTATCCCTGACCCCTAACTCTCCCACTAACCCACCATTCCCGAAGCCTAAACCTAACACCCCACCCCGCAGCCTAACCCTAACCTTCTCCCCGCAGCCTAACCCTAACCCTCTCCCCCGCAGTCTACAGCTGGGTGCACATTAGGCGATGTGTACACAGCACAATCTCATGAGCAATGGAACCTGGCGGAGGTTCTGGCATCGGTAGGTGCATACACACTTGCCGATGCCGGCAGCGACAGAGCAAGGTCGGGGGGTACGGAGGCCATGCTGCATTCGGTAGCATGGCATTGCTAGCAACATCCTCAGATCTTTCGGCATGTACAAAAGTTTTGTGGATGCGATAGACAACCGGTGGGAGCGCACTTCGGCATTGTGTGTAAACACAGGACAATAGGAATGCTTTGTTGTTCTGATGCATCTGAAATGGCCAAATCGCTCAACATATCGTCTAGTGTGTACCCAGCTTAACCCCAACCTTCTCCATACAGCCTAAACCTAACCCTCCCCCTATTGCCTAACCCCTAAACCTAATACTTAACAGCTGGATTGTGGCGCAGGTATTATGAGTGCCGGCATCCTGACTCCCGGGATGATGACTACATTTGTATGAATCTAGTATACTAGTTGGTTCACATGCCGTTTTTCAGTGTTTTATGATTGCAATAAATTATTTTACTATTTGATGCACAATGTGGCTCCTCCTTCTTATGCTTTGATTTTAGAATATATAATAATTGCATCCAACTCAAAATCAGGCCTTATGAGGAGGAATCCCGCCCCCCTCGATAGTACCTCCCCCCTCATGAGACCACACCACAATTAGGGCTGTTTCCAGAAATTTCCTGGGCTGGTTTTCCATCCCAATCCGCCCCTGGGTGAAGGTGATGAAGGAGAGGGCCCAGCATAGGAGGAGAGCATGCTGGACCAAGGAGTGGCTGCTGCAGAGGGAGAGTCACTTTCACATGTCCCTGCTGATGGAGATTGGGGAGAACAATCTGGATGACTATCACAACTACCTGCGCATGGATGACGCCACATTCCAGGAGTTGCTGCGTCTGGTGACCCCGTTTATCCAGGAGCAGGACACAAGGCTGCGGAGGGCTATCCCTGCTGAGGAGAGGCTGGTGGCTACCCTGAGGTACTGGGCTACAGGACGGTCACTGGAAGATCTGAAGTTCAGGACCCTCATATCCCCTCAAGCTTTGTGCGTCATCATTCAGGAGACCTGCAAGGCTATTGTGAAAGTGCTGCAGTACCAGTTTTGCAAGGTAAGGAAAAACAGCACTACACATTTGTTTCTTGTGAAAGAAAAAAAAATCTTTATTTATTTATTTTTTTGCAAATGTAGAAAAGTACTGTAGAACAGTTTAAGAATGGGTCAAAATTTCAGCCAATACGGCTGCAAGTGATAAAAGTGTCTTTATGACAGCAGTAAAAACAGTGCTTTTCCAAACATGGAATGCATTGCATAGCAATTGTGGTTTTGAAGAAAGCTGCTATATGCATTTATTTATAATGTAAAAGCATTTATAATGTAAAAACTGCATTATCCCCAAATTTTAAAAGTCCCAATACTTAGCCTGTTCTATGATATATGGTGGGTCAGATGCCGGATTGAATAGGTCAATACCCACATGGTGCAAGGACAGATTTTGGCCCCGGCTTCCAACAATCTGTCCTTGCGCCATGTGGGTATTGACCGTGTCCAATCAGCATCATCACCACCGTATACCATAGGGCAGGTATTGGGAGTGTTCAAATTTGGGGATAATGCAGGCAACAACAAAAAAAATCGAAGTTTACATTTGGTAAAACCCTTTATTGTCATCATCCGCCTCTAAAAGGGCACAATATATAGCCTGTCTTGTGGTGGGAGAGTTAGCGAATGGTGGAGTAGGCTGCATCTGGGATGGAGGCATCTTAGAGGCAGTTGGGGTTGGTGGGAAGGGAACAGGGTTGTCAATATAGGTAGCTCGGTATAGGTTGTTACCCATCCCCCTGATGAGCAACTCATACACGAGCCGCTGGAATTGATTTTGCATTTCATCACTCATCTTCCGCATGGTGCTGTTAATATTAGTAGAAACATAATTAACATGGTCTGGGGGCTTTCTTAACAGCTCTTCTGCTTGTTGCAGAAATGTGTCCGCAGGATATTTGCTTTGGGTCTTTTTCCCAGGACGTTTTCTTTTTTGCTGTGTAGGTGCTGGGGGGTGTTGTGGTTGGTGGTGTGTAATGGGATAAACACCCATCCTCCTCACTGTCCGCAATGCAGCTTAAATCGGGCGTAGACTCCAAATCTAGTTCTTGTGTTGGAGTCTGTATAGAAAGAAAAAAGAAAAAAATTGTAAATGATTTAACATTTGTTTTTGTTTTAATTTTTCGCTAGTTTCCTAATACAGTTGAAGAGTGGAAAACCATTGCTGAAGACTTCGAACGGCGTTGGAATTTCCCTAACTGCGGGGGAGCAATCGATGGCAAACACATCCGCATCAACCCACCTGCCAACAGCGGATCATACTATTTCAACTACAAGGGGTACTTCAGCATTGTTCTCATGGCGGTGGTGAATGCCAACTATGAGTTTGTATTTGTAGATGTTGGCAAGAATGGCCATGCTTTGGATGGTGGGTCATTCAAGCAGACTGCATTCTACGAGAGGCTCACCTCCAAAAATTCTCAACTTGCCGTCAGTGGGGGAGACGAAGCACGGCCTAAACTTTGTTTTTGTGGCTGACGAAGCATTCGCATTACATGAAAATGTGATGAAGCCATATGGGCAAAGGGGCTTGACATCTGAAAAGAGAATCTACAACTATCGGCTTTCACGTGCACGCAGGATTGTGGAAAATGCCTTTAGAATACTCAGTAACCGGTTCCACATTTTCCACACTATCATAAACCTGCGAGTGTAGAAGATAGACTGGGTCGCGATGGCGTGCTGTGTTCTCCATAACTTTTTACGCCACAAAACCACCATAGAAGGGAATCAGGCACAGCTATGTCAGAAGACCCAGACCTTCCGGAGGTGATTGGCCAGATTTCATTGTTGGCAGCACCAACAATGCAAGCAACAGGCACTGCACAGGCCAAACAGGAGAGAGAGGAGTATATGGCCTATTTTAATGGCCCGGGAGCAGTGCCATGGCAGGAGGACTGTCTCAGATAAATATTAAAATACTTCTGCACTTTGTGAATCTGCACCTCAGTTTAGCCATTGATTTGAAGTTTTCACATTTAAAAAACATCAGAACATTGATTTGTAGCATGTCAGGATTAAAGTGGTGCATTTGCATTGCTTTTCTGCTTGTTTTGCCTTTAATATTGTATATCTGGTGGTTTGTAAACTGCCCCTAAAAAAGCTTAAAATTTTGAATTTTATCAGGTCAAAGGTTAATAGATCTCCCCCTAAATGTGTTTATAACAACGCACTGCAGTATTGTGTACTTGAGACTGAATAGTCATGCAAGTAGCAAACTTCATTTTTTTTATTTCCATTTTCATAACCTGTATTTGTTAGTACTGAAATCATTTTGCCTTTAAAAATGTTCAATTTCTGACAGCTTTAGAGGGGTTTGGATACTTTTTTAAGCAAATGTATAATTTAGCCTTCAGCTAGAAAATATTAGTATTATGGTACAATTTGAAATGCTTTCCATTAAATT
Organism: Taudactylus pleione; assembly: GCA_031769625.1. Classification (NCBI taxonomy): domain Eukaryota; kingdom Metazoa; phylum Chordata; class Amphibia; order Anura; family Myobatrachidae; genus Taudactylus; species Taudactylus pleione. The sequence continues at coordinate 6,768,111 of JAUIMM010000572.1, forward strand.
AGGCCATGTAGTGACCTACTGTCAGAGACAATATGATGGGGTTCTTATAGAGGAGTTTCGTGGGAAAGGGGAATGGGGATAAGACCTGAGCACTGGTATGAAACCTCTTAGTTAGTAATGCTACCATGATAACAATTAATTAACCCAATATTTTTGTTCAAAATTAGTACACAGAGGTGCTTTCATGAGAGGAAAATAGAGTATACAGAATAAGGAGAAAGAGACAGTACTCTCCTTTGTGGGGCACTAATCCAAGATATGAAATCAGAGCATTATGATATTTGCTAAAATGTACACAAGAAAAACCTCATTGCTATTGAGCCAGAGGATCAAATATCAGTGCAGCAGTAATAGAAGAGGTGATTGCCAACCTCACAAGCATAAACAATAAAAGAAAAAACTGCGCTCTGATGTTTATGTTGGAAAATAGGAACAACACATATATATAAATAAATGAAGTTTAATACCTTAAAAGAAATATAAAATTAACCAAAACACATAAATGCACATGAAAGCAAGTAGCATTAACCAGCTGCTCTCTATACTAGTTATTGGAGCTACTCCCCATTCAAGACCAGGCGCTGCTGATACACTGACAGCCGTTCAACATTGTCCTGCTGCGAGACCTGTTCACATCGCCGAGCCGCTGCTGAGACTTAGGCGGGTTCCCCCTGCCTACAGCGTTCACCGGTGTCCACCCCAGACGGGGATCATTGCCACGTGACTATTGGTCGGAGGTCCCAGCGGACGTCAGTACAAAGATGGATACTGACGCCGACCAGCCCGGCCGGATGCCAAATACCTGGCTTATCCTGCTGAACCACGCCGAGCCATTCTAAGCTCAGTCTCTTTTGACCATCAATGGTCGGTACGGACATCACTACAGGTATTCACCTTTGGTTCCTAACAATCTAAGTACCCAGCAGAACATTGCTGTAGCACATGCAGGGGGGGTTTCCGAGCACACAGAAACCCCCCCAGACGAATCATTTTTTTTTAAAATATGGAGTCAGAGTCAGCGGGCCACCCGCGGCCACGATTGGAGCTGCCGCACATGTGCAGCAGCTCCTCAGGCAGAGAGCTCTGATCGGAAGAGCTCTCTGACTGGATACAGAAGATACGGATAGCCGAGGGATCTGAGGCGCATGTGCAGCATACTATCTGCTAGAGTAGCCGCGGCGGTGAGCTCCTCCTCCTCAGCCCTGGGTTTATGTAAGTACTATATGCTGTATGTGTGTGTGTATATTCTGTGTGTGTATGCTGTGTGTATGTATGCTATGTGTGAATGAATCTATGTATGTATGCTGTGTGTATGTTTGCTATGTGTGTATGTTTGCCATGTGTGAATGCATGCAAGCTTGTGTGTACAATACAGTATGTATGCTGTGTGTATATATATATATATATATATATATATATATATAAAAAGCACATTACCGGCTCTCACTGATGTAGAGCTAAAAAATATCCTAGCTAAGGTGCTCACTTCAGGGTTTTTAACCCCTACTAATAGCCATCCAAGAAAAAAGCAGCACTCCCAGACCGATAGTAAATCAAAAAAAGACCGAGCTTTACTTGTGCAACGTTTCGGGGTTCCCCCCTTCGAAACGCTGCACAAGTAAAGCACGGTCTTTTTTTGATTTATTATCGGTCTGGGAGTGCTGCTTTTTTATTGGATGGCTATGTGTATGTATATATATATATATATATAATGGAAACCCCCCTTAAAAATCCTGCGTTTGCCACTGCATTGTGTGACTTTCAACTGCTTATAAGGGTTCTCATTTATACTCCATATTTAGGCTCATTTCTGGAACACATGTTCAGCCTTCATGTCTATGTCCGAGACTTGCTACATTGCCTGTGACTTTGGTACTACTAACGGCATCATTTCAACGGGCTCAACTATTATATTGATACATTGTTGGGGAGAGCTACCTATTAGCTATAGGTTGCACTGTTGCCTAACAATATTGCATCTTGCTACAGCACCACATAGGGTTTTATAGCTACTTTATATTTGGGTAGGTTTATGGTGTAGCTACCACTTTTATTTATAATATTAGGAGATTGAGTTACAGATTATTGGAGCCTGATCAACTCCCTAAATTGTATGGTTCACGTTTCCCTGCTTTGCTACATCTCACACGAGCTAATTAGCAGCATGTGGTTAATGCTACTTGCTTTCATGTGCATTTATGTGTTTTGGTTAATTTTATATTTCTTTTAAGGTATTAAACTTCATTTATTTATATATATGTGTTGTTCCTATGTTCCAACATAAATATCAGAGCACAGTTTTTTCTTTTATTATTTGCTAAAACTTAACTTTTAATGAAATATATCAAAGATAAAAAGAAAGCTCACATATATTACAATGAAACAACAAACAAATAATGGCACAAATCAGTGGTATATCGTCAAAAATACATATTTGTTCCCATAATTGTTGAAATAATACATATATGGTTCAGACTCATCAGATGTATACTTTAAATAAAAGCAGATTTGTGTGTATGATAAAAATCATATTAGATCCAATTGGGAACAGTTGGCAAACATCATATAGTCATTCTAAAGTGTATGCTTAAGAAATAGTGCAATACTATCCCCTCGCGAAGACGTATGTTTGACCGCATGGGGCTTTGTTAATGGATGCCTGTGAAGGCTCAGTGGAAGTGCTCTGACATACAGTATATGCTCAGAGCAGTCACTGGGAAGCTGGGACATATCCTGAAACCAATAGAATACTGTCTGCTCCACTATCCAGTCCTAGCCCTCCTTACAGAAATGGGCAGGATATCCATGTGGGTAAGCTCCAGGGTTGTTGCTAGGTAACAACACACAGCTTTTGACTGGCTGAACGTGTGCTGTCACTCAGAAAGCCAGTTTTAGAGCCGAACTTCTGTAGGAATAAATGTGAGGATGTCTGGTTAATAACTAAGGTTAGGGATAAAAGATAGAGACATAGGCAATAAAATACATATGCTTATGTGTTTGAAAGAGAAAGTGAAACATAGTTTATGCAAAATAAAATAAACTTACTGGAACATAAGAGAACTGTACTGGAATAGTTAATAATAATAAAAATGAATGATATCACTAATAATCATGATGGTACATAAAAAAGATAAGATCCTTATAGCCTAGCATCATGCATACTTGCATAATGGGAAGAGTGATGAAAGTTCCAAAATCAGGAATGATTCCAACAGATGTCTGTGTAAAAATAAATAACCATGTATATTAAAATGACATGTAGGGAATAATGTATGACGCATTAAGCATACCTCCCAACTGTCCTGCATTTAGCGGGACAGTCCTGTTTTTATGGGACTGTCCCGCTATCCCACCCACGGGCCGCAGTGTCCCGTGGTGGTGGGGAAGTTGAGGGAAGCATACACCACTGCTCTGCATAGCAGAGCAGCATGTATGCAGAGCGAGAATAGATGCTGTGCTCATGCGCACAGTTTCTATTCACAGTATGAGGGGAAGCCCGGGGACAGCCCAGCATCTCTGAGATGCTGGGCACACCCCTTAGTGATGTAAACGGGGCGTGCTGATAGGCCACACCCCATTTATGTGTAGGCCACACCGCCTTTTCGGGAATGCGCGCACCTTTGGCACGCGGATGTCCCAGCTGGTCATAATGAAATGTTGGAAGGTATGATTAAGTGAAAAGATGATGAGAAGAAATAAAAACATATTTTATAAAATCATGTTGCCACATCATAATGGGCTGTAATTATGTGGAGAGCATGTGTATGCTAGTGCTCATCTAAGTGCAATAAGGGTGCAGTGAAAATGTGCTCTAATCTAAAAAAAGAGAGAAGGGGGGTTTCCCTAAATGGCCCAAGTGGATTGTAAAATAAGTGCTAGAAATGGGTATCTTATGCTGAATGAAATATCAGTGCTTCTTATATTCAGTGGTAGTCCATAGGAAAACATCAGAGACTATAGTAAACATTGAAATATGAGATAAAAATGTGATCACTTCATTAAGTCCAGAAGGGGCAACTGTATTCAGGCCCGATTCAGAGCCGCTCGCAAGCGCTGTGCACTCGCAAGCCGCTTAATGTTAATGCCATGTGCATGCGCAGCGTTCGGCGTGCGCATGCGCGATCCCCACTGAGCAACTGAAGTTCAGTCACTACAGGGCTCGCAACAAGACAGGGTGGCTGTTGATATTGATTGACAGCTTTCCCTGTTTTGTGGGCAGGTAGGGGGGTGGCCGGACAAATGCAGGCGTTCCCTTAGAAACACCTGGCATTTGTTGAGAGGGGTTACTATTAGAGCAGGAAGTCCACTCGGGCTTGCGGTAGCTAGACCCTACCCCAGGATCTCGTCGCAAGCCCGATGGTCGCGATTATTGTGATGGTTTGCTGGCCGCTCACACAAGCTGTGGGTGGTCTCCCACAGCTTTGCGAGCGGCCAGAGAAAAAAAAAATGGCCAAATTCAGAGCGAGTGCCCGCCAGTAGCGAGCGGCTCTGAATGAGGTCCTCAGTTTGAAAGTCCACTCACTCTCTTTTTGTAAGAGTATCTTCATGAGATCATCATCCCTGACACCCAATTTTACCTGCTCCAGGCCGAATATTTTAAGTTCGCTCTGGGAAATATTATGCACTTTCAGAAAATGTCTTGCAATTGTTGTGATGTTTTTCATCAACTGAGTATCGGGAACTGCATTAAGGATGTTCCCTGCATGATCCATTATTCTCTGTTTTAAGTTACATGTGGTAATTCCCACTTACTGTATCTCAGGCCACAGGGACATTGGCAACAGTAAACTACTCCCATCGCATTGCAATTGAAGAATTGCTGTATTTTTATTACATTGCCATATCTATCTGTGACTCTCTCAATCTATGTCATATGGCTACGGGCTTTGCAGCTTCCACATGGAAATGTACCTTTGACTTTTGGTTGTCTTTGCCGATTTCTTTGAAAGTGGCTTTGAATCAGGTTGTCCCGGAAATTTGCTGCACATCGCCACCTGAAAGAGGGTTGTGTGTCTAGAGTATCCCTCGGCTCCTTATCCAACATAAGAATGTGCCAATGTTTTTTGACACTCTTCTGAAGATTCTGGCAATCTTTGCAAAAGTTTCCCACAAATCAATCTGATTTATTCTGCTCTTTACCCCTGCTTTGGTCCTGGTTATTAGGGAATATTAAATGCTCCGTATTGATATGAAAAACATGGTGTTTTGCCCATTTGATGGTTCTTTTACTATAACCTTTATTCAACAGTCTATGGGAAAATTCCATTGTCTTGATTCTATAGGTGTCATCATCTGAGCAGTCATGGTGAAGTCCCTATTGGGATATTCCTCAGAGTTGAGGGAAAGTGGGAGCTGTCGTGATAGAGTAGGCTATTTGTGGCTGTATGTTTTTGTAAAATCTCAGTTTTGATATTACCATCTGGGTTTTTCAGGATCCTTAAATCAAGAAAAGTAACTGCTCCCTTACACAATGAAAAACCATCTGGATTTTTCAGGATCCTTAAATCAAGAAAAGTAACTGTTCCCTTACTCTTTAAAAAACCATCTGGGTTTTTCAGGATCCTTAAATCAAGAAAAGTAACTGCTCCCTTACTCAATGTAGTGTTGCCACAAGATTATATCATTGCTGAATTTCTTATTGGCATCGTTAAAGACAAACTCTCTCCCCAACCACCGAGGAAAAGGTTGGCATACATGGGCACACATGCTGCTCCCATTGCTGTTCCCCGGGTCTGTAAGAAATATTTGTCATTGAATGTGAAATAATTCTGGTGAAGTATAAACTCCAAAAGTTCCAATGGGAAACTGTGGAAATCTTCCATGCCTTCCAATTGAATAAATAGTTCAGCAGCCTTTTAGCCCATCCTTATGATTTATGCTAGTATACAGGGCCTCCACATCCAATGTTACCAGTATTTGATCCTTCTCCAAGACAACATCATGTAGCTTCCTCAGTACATCTGATGTGTCTTGGAGGTATGATGGTAGGCTGGTAACATGGTGTCTTAGATGTTTATCTACTAATATACTTGCTTGTTCAAGCAGTCCCCCAATACCTGACACAATTGGCCTTCCAGGTGGTTTGTTCAGGTCTTTGTGCACTTTGGGTAGCATGTAGAAATTTGGAGTTTTAGGGTGATCCACCTTAAGAAATTCCTTTTCTTGTTTCGATATTGTACCCTTTTTATAGGCATCTTCAGCCATTTTAGAATATAGATAGGCAAAGGTCTTTGTGGGGTTAATGGCCAGGTGTTTGTAACATTGTGGGTTTCCTAATTGTCTCTGTACTTCAGTGAGATATAATTCCTTAGGCCTGAGGACCACATTGCCCCCTTTATTGGAGGGCTTGAAAATTACATCCTCCCATTCTTTTAGTTCTTTTAGTTTAGTAAAGCTTTAGTTATTCCTCAGTGAGATTGTTATTAATATTGTGTTTTGTAACCTTGAGGTTGTGTATAAGGAATCTAGGTCCATAGAGACTAATTCCATGAAGTTTTGCACTTCTAGACAAAATGTCTCATTTGGCATAAATGTGGATTTCTTTTTGCATAATACCCTCTGTTTAATGATAGTAACTTGGGAGTCCCCATCTCCCTGGTCCATGAGTTCCGTTAGTGCCATCAGAGCTTGCTGTTCTTCCTCAGTTTAAAAGAATGCTTTGGGGTCAGTTGAGATATTGATAAGGTATTACTTATGCCTGGTGTTAGAGTGGGATCCGCTTTAGTTGCAAAAAAAATTAAAGCAGTTTTCTGCCAAATAGTTTGAGGTATTTATCCCAGTCAACCCTTTTGAAGGGACTGGTTGGGGAGAAGGATAGATCTTTAATTAGAGCCTCTTTTTGAGTGTCTGACAAGGTTCTAGTAGAAAGATTAATTATTTTCAAGTTGTCTGTTTGGTTTAACATTTTTTGTGGTTTCATTGGGATTGTTGTACTGGTTGTGGGGATTCCCAGACTTTTCTTGTCCTTCCTCCAGCTCCTCCACATCATCTTCTTCCTATATAATCCTTCCCCCTTGTCCCCCTGCTTTTCCCTAAAAAAAGTCAAGGATGTTCTTGGGGGTGATGAGGAGATGTCCTCAGTGCCTGAAGATTCGATTGTTACCCTCAGTCTCCTTTCTGGTCCGATTCCACTTAAAGATATTGCCGGGTGCAAAACCCTTCTTATACCTTAGAAACATATTTCTTTTCCTCTCTATAATGACCTTCTCATAGATAGGTAGTTCTTACTTGTTCCTTTCAAAGTGTTTCTGGTAGTAAATTAACTTTGTTTTATCTCTACAATACAATGAGCCTGATTCACTGGTGCACTCTATTGCCAATGGGATTCGTATGGAGACGCTCACCGGTAGTGGCACTGGTCCACTGCCATGCATTTTATGATGCACCATCGGCCGCACAACAGTCACACCATCGGAGATTGCACCTGCCCTATGGAGGCACACAATCTGTAACTGAGTATGGCCGCTGGTGTCAGAGCAATTGTGGCAAAAGCTGCAATCACTGACTGCAAAATGTCCTTAACACGCCCATATCTGGCTAGCCACCCTGCTGTTACCACCCAGAAACACTCACTTAAGGGGCTCTCTTTGCATCTGACTTCATTCTGCGGAGTTCCAGCAGTAACCATCGAGTAACATGCGCTGTGCGACTCAAGTGGTATACGCAGACTAACAACAGCATCCACTTCTGTATTTCTTCAACATTGCATGCACGTCTGAATCAGGCCTAGAATGTTTACTGTTACTATGGAGACCAGAGCAATAATTATTTCCACTAGCTACAACAATTAGAAGTAAAAATAAATGCAGTACATGGATCGTTTACTTAATCTGGTTTTTCAAAAAGTTGTTAAATTTTTTCTAAAGTATGCAGTATTGTAGGTTTACACTTTCTAAAGAAATGCACAAATACACCTGTGCACATTGTGATATCATATATATTGGCATAGAGTAATGTTAGTTAGGCCCTGTATCATTAATACCATATGGTGAAAATATCTTAGAAAATAATTTTAGGATTCTAATAATTTTAGGATTTTACAACAAGATCATATACTTGAGAAGATGATAGATCCGCTTTAGTTGCAAAAAAAAAATTAAAGCAGTTTTCTGCCAAATAGTTTGAGGTATTTTTCCCAGTCAAACCTTTTGAAGGGACTGGTTGGGGAGAAGGACAGACCTTTAATTAGAGCCTCTTTTTGAGTGTCTGACAAGGTTCTAGTAGAAAGATTAATTATTTTCAAGTTGATTCTAATAATTTTAGGATTTTACAACAAGATCATATACTTGAGAAGATGATAGATCCACGGTTGAAAGTGATATTTAATAAAAATAGTATGTTCAAAAGAGAAAAGCATAGAAGTGGAATTAAAATTCCGATAGGGAACTGGTTACCTCTTCCACCTGTAAAAGGATGTTGTAAGTGTGGAAACGCAAGATGTATTACTTTTGGATTTATTGTGAGCAAAGTAATAGAGATTAAGCGGTCTATTTACTAAGCAGTGTTAGGAGACAAAGTGAAAGGAGATAAGGTACTAGCCAACCAGCTTCTATCTGTCATTTTCAAACACAGCCTGTGACATGGCAGTTAGGAGCTGATTGGCTGGTACCTTATCTTATTTCACTTTGTCACCTAACACTGCTTAGTAAATAGACCCCTAAATCTTTTAGTACTACTTTAGTATTCCCTTTTCAGGAATGTATCTATTGTGGAACAGAATACTGCATCTATGTATTGATGTGCCCTTGTGGCCTGCAATATGTAGGCAGAACCAAGCGAGCAGTCAAAACCAGGTTTACAGAGCATTGTTTACTTTAAACATTCTACAGAAGTACCCAGCACACAGTGTATCTAGACATTTTTTAGAAATACATCAAAGGGATCCAAAAGGGCTGTCCATAATAGGGGTACATCATGTGACAGATAATAGAAGGGGAGGGGAGAGATTTATGACTCTGGCCCTGATTCAGAGCTGGACGCTCTGACCAGAGCGCTCGCTCTGAATCAGGGCCATCCTATTTAAATGTGGAGTGGCCTTTTGGACGCTTGCATAGCTGTGGGTTATCACCCACAGCTTATGCGAGCGTCCATGATGATGGTTGCGATGGTCAAGACCATCATGACCATCGGGTTTGCGATGAGACCCTCTGGTAGGGTCTCGTGGCCGCAAGCCCTGGAGTGATTTTGGCTCTATCAGAGCCAAAATCACTCCCACTGACATCACTAGTGATGTCAGTGGGGCCGGACCCAGACGGTAGGTGTTCCCATGGGAACACCTCCATCTGGCAGCCGCCCACCAAAGGGGGCGTGCTGTCAGTCACCATCGACAGCACGCCCCCTTTGGTGTGAGACCCGGAGCGACAGCTTGGCTGTCTCTGTCCGGGTCTCGTGCATGCGCACGACGGAGCTCCCTCCGTCGTGCGCATGCGCATTGGGGTAACATCAACCTGCTTGCGAGCGTCCTGCGCTCGTGAGCGGGTCTGAATGAGACCCTCTGTGTTCTCAAGAAGCATTATGGATTTTTGGATTTAATTTCAAGCTGCTACGTTTTAGGTGCATATATATGCAATCCTTATATGCTGCTATTTATATGTTTCAATTGTTTTTATAATTTACCATATTACCTGCTTGTGGTTTGATTTTTCAACCATTAAAACTGTATTTTCACAATAAAGCCTCCTGTTTATTAATAGAGAGCAAACATTTTTATACTGACTTTTTATACCCACTATATGTCAACACCAAGCGCAGTTAACATTGTTATTTCACATTTTCTGTTTGAGATTTTACGTCTCTAGGGTCCTAACTAGACAGCAGGTGTTGACTGACGTAAATGTACATGTATTAACAGCGCCAGGAATTGCAGTAATTTACTGCTCAGTTTGATCTTTCTTACTCATTTATCAAACCGTATTTCAGCCTTTTACCACTGACTCCTGTGGATAAGAGCGAAAGCTAAAGTTTGATCAGCATTTTGGAGTTAGACTATGTCAATCTCTAAAATACACCAGAGATGCAATAATTATCACATGCTGTCTTGTAAGGACACTGTTGTTGACTCAATTAGAAAAGTCCTCTGTTGCAACAAACTAAGACATTCCATCAAAAGAGACTTGTAATTGTATTGCATATTATATGTTGGATTTGTGATACATGGAGCTTTTAAAGAGATATCCAGACTCTTGATGTATAAAGGTTCTAATAGAGGTGAAAAAGGAAATAATCTCTTATCACACAGTCAATTACCTTCATTTAAATTGTTGTTTTATATTTTTATAGGGTAATTATTGTATAATTCCATGGGTTTTTATGATGACCTTTTCTTAGCAATTAATGCATTCTGATCATTCTAAATTGATATCCAATTGTAATTGGAATAAATCCACTGATTTGTTTATACATAAAGGTGTGTCTTTAAATAATTTCAGCCTAGGCAAAAATGTAATCAATATATATATTTTTTTTAACTAAGTGCAGCACCTTCTATAAAATTTTTCTTGGGTTAATTCCCCTAAGTGGTAGGGGTTGTCAATTTTATGCCACTTGTAAGTGTGTATCCACAAACACACTAAGTGCTTTGCAGCTCCAGTATAATACACATTTTAAATAAGCGCCTGAATAGTGTTTGTATTTACATCATCGGGGGTGATCATAATGGAAGAAGAAGTGTTGTTCCAGGTATGGAGCACTTAAACAATTTTATTGAAAAATTAAAAATTAACTTTTATTGGGTATCTTTTGTAAAAACATAAAGAGGTCCATTTACGGGCAAAAACAGCAAAATATGTAAAAAAAAATATAGAGACTATCATGATAAGATTAAAGAGTGTCATAGATAGAAAAATTGTGAAATAAAATATGATTATCCAGCTGTGTGTCTCCATTTACTTGTGTCGAGTTAGTCACTACATCGTATTAGACCTTTATAGGTATAACAATATTCTAAGTTTGTCCTAATTATTATTGATCAATCTTTATAGGTATAACAATATTCTAAGTATGTCCTAATTATTATTGATCAATCTAAAATAGAGGGAATATTCTTCAATCCATCAAAAATCAAGTTGGAAAATACATTGGGACATACTGTATATTAGCCCATTTTGGGATTCATTTATAATGGAACATTAGTGTTGTAGGTTTCAAATATAATAACTATTTTGTAGCATGCTGTAAAAATCTTACTTTTATTATAAATTAAAAAACACAATAGAGGATTTGCAAATGACTCGCCTGATTCAGAGATAGACACTATTGTGGCATCATTTTTTTTTTTACCTACGTGCTGTAAAAAAACATTTTACACTTACAGTCCTGATGACCTTTTAGGATCACTCTTTTGTACAGGGCTTGGAGGAGAAGACAAGAATGAAGTTAACACAGCAACAGAGGGGTCCTGCCAGGTGTGCAAATCTTGGATAATGTTGGAAGGTCTCCTTCCTACCTATTACCTTGCTACTGTAACATATCATGTGTCTTCATTAAGGGCAACTCTTTTGGCTTCTGGGCTGATGCATTTCATCGGCACTTAAGTCTTTATCAAAGTTTCCTTGTTATTACTTTTTATTCAGCATACTGTATATACTGTAAACTTTGTTAAGTTGTCAGTTCCACCAATCGATTCATTTATTAAGCAGCTGTTCTGCACCAGAGTGGTGTCCCTGCCAATATTTAAAAAAAACAAAAACACATATAATAAAGTAATATATATAAGTAAAATCCATACAGATATAAATGAGTTCAACTTCTTAAGTTATTTAAACTTACATGTACTTGTAGCCAAGCAACATGACACCAGTATATTGCTCCCTCAAAAAGCTTTTCCTTCATGATTTATTTATAAACATGTGTAATCCTGTTGCTTAACACACAGTCCTTAATCACACAGTTTCTCTATCTCATTATTTGTAATCAGAGTCTTTGAATAAACATTTATCTTTCTGTGTTAAGCTGAGCATCCACTAGGCGATTATACCTAGCGATGGAGCGATAACGACGGTCGTTATCGCTCCATCGCTTGGTAATCGCCCGCAAATCAGCCAGTAAAAGGTTAAAAACGACCAGCGATGCGCGCACCCGCTGGTCATTTTTAACATCAATCATCGCCCGAAAATGACGGTCAACCTGATGACCGCCGTCAGGTTGCCATGCTCGTGGATGATTGATCTGCATACACTGAACGTCTGAACGTTCAGTGCATGCAGTTCACCCCAGGGGAGACGACAGCGTCGTGATCGTGCCATCATCATTAGAATGTATAGATTGTGTTTATTAAATATATGAAAATACCAGAATAGTGCCAAAGGAATAGCAAACCTGTAACCAAAAGGAGAATAATGTTCCTCCCAACTTGACCCCTAGAGGAAGAACACATAGAATCAGGGTTTTCTCCAACGCTGGGTGGGCAAACTTCTGCTGGTATAGGAGTTTGTGACCATGATACGTATGTGAATGATGGAACAGGTCTCTTACACACTAAATCAATGAGCTATATAAATATAGACTGTTCTGCACTAAGAGATCTATAGTCTAAAATTAGTGTGTGATGGAACCAATCTCTTTCCTCACCAGTATGATGAGCTATATAAAAACAGGTATATCCAACAATGATATAAAGAAATTCTAATTTATTTGTAATAAAGTGCACTTTCAGTAATACATAACCAAAATGACATGGGAAAACAGATTAATACATAAAAAACAGTTCTCACTATTGTTGACATGGACAGGCATATAAAATTCAACACCAAGAATAAAATCTAAATAAAAAATACCTTCACAGTATATCAAGATAAAAAAAATGGTATGATATAGCTAAAACATAAAAAATAAAGCACAAAAAAAAGTATCGCTAGATTGATGCAACGCATTTCAGTGTACCTGTCATCTTCCCCAAGCAGTCCTTGTTTGTGACTGTAATATTTTTATAACTTATTGAACTACTTATGGGACAAGAGCAATATTAGAATTCTGCATGCACAACGATAATTGAATATAAGCTGCAAGAGTATGTACAGTGATACATGGCAGAAGCACAACAGATTAGCCACAAGCAAATCATATACAGTTGCAGGAGGTGTCTTGTTATTTATAAAGGGCAATTATACTGGTTCCTCTAACCACTGTTACTTTAACAATCTGCACTATATTAGAGTCGTATAATAATGTAAATACTTTGGTGGCTCTACTATAAACACATCAGTCCTGTAAATTATTATGTTAGATACAGGTATCCAGACACATATTATCACAATTCGGGCACATAATGAGACATTAGCAGCTAACGCCAACATACATTTCGCTGTAGCTTTTTCAAAGGCAAAGCCAACCGTTAATCTTTTTATCCATTTCCTAACCAATCACCTTCCAGCTCCTGTTTGAAACGTTGTCTATTTATTTCAATTGGTCTGTACAACACAACATCATTTGTGCTGTCTAAACAAAATACATCCATCATTCACTGTCCCCTTATGAGTATTTGCTATAATCTAAATATGTCCTGTTTCGGTAATATAGAATTATCCTGATGACTATTAGTTGAATGAATGATTCTTAAATCCATTCCTATTATAATCTTATTAATACAATGAGGAGTACACAATTCTACATGAAATAGGCATCAACTTTAATTGTACCATAATAAATATAATTAATGTGTGTGAATTAGGCATCCTCGCAAAAATCATAGTTATCAATCATAACATTATAAAATAATTGTATTAGTTAATTATTTTATTATATTACATACATATTATATTGTAATCAAACATATCCTATAATTACTTAATATCTCATTCTATACTAACGTTTTGAATAAATATCTATTAATGTGTATCATTTATTAATTGAATTTGTGTAAATCTAATTCCATAACATAGACACTGTGTTTATCTTCAACTTTATGTATAGTAATAATAATAATAATAATAATAATAATAATAATAATAATAATAATATTGTATAATCTTCAGTGATAAAATCTGAAAAATCTACGTCACTCAATATAACCAAGTGTACCTATTATCCCACCCATAATAAGATAGCCAGTGTAATACAGGATAAACTGTAAATTGTACAGGAAAATAATATCTAGAATCATGCAGTGTTAGTGAAAAAAACAAATATATTATGTGTAAGCATAAATCCTATAATAAACCAAGTGCTAATATTAACCAACTAAGAGTGAATAGTGTATTATACATATCTAATAAATATATGTGTTCTAAGTGCAAATATCCTTATAATGTCTACCCCAAAATATTTAATCCCTATGCTAATGAAATATAGCATATAAAATACTACCTACCTACCCAGTAATGTGATATAAGAAATACATTCCACAAATAACTACCCACCTACCATTTATTAGTGCATTAATATTAATTGGCATCATACTATTAGAAAAACAAGGATATACCTAATTACAAATATATGTTTCATGTACTCTATGTACTAGACTATATAAATATGAATATATAACTGATGGGTATATACAAAGCAAACAAAAAATACAGCATTGGGTCATTCTATAATTATCTCTAAAATATCAGTTGTTGAAAATACAAAAAAGATTTGGTATCTCATTTATTCCAAAAAGATAGAGAAATTAATGTTCTCGTTTAGTCCCTTAGGTGCAATGCTGTCCATCAAAAAGATCTGTCTAGCTTGTCTCCTAAGGAGTTCACAAGTTATATATTGGACTTTCTCCATTACATAGGCTGACAATCCATTACTTTTTCCCTCATGTTGATGCAGAAAATGTTTTGCTACACTGGTAAGAGTCTTTTATATTCATCACTGCATTATTGATATTATATACATGTTCCATTACCCTTTTCTTGAGTCTTTGTTTAGTCATACCTACATACATTTAATCACAAGGACATGTCAAGCAATATATAATTCCTTGTGTGGAGCAGTTGATAACATCTCTGATCATACATTTATTACCATATCTGTTCATATAGTGATATTTCTTGGTCATAAATTTACAGTCCTTACAATGTCCACATTTATATGATCCAGTTGTTTGTTCTGTTTTTCTCCTCTTATTGCCAAAATGGCTGTGTGTTAAATGATCTTTCAAATTTTTTAATCTTCTTCAAATTATATTACTCTTAGTGCCCACATTAAAAAGTGCCTTTGTCTAATCAGTTGACCTTGTTCCTTGATTTTATCTCCCTGTAGTTTGTTCTGATATAGTAAGGAATCTATGCTTCTTGCTTGAGTATCTTGATAAGCCTTTTTAATGATCTTTTTACCTTCCCTCTTGTCTGGTTCCTTAGCTCTAATCTGAAAGGTTGCTTCTGTGGAGCAATTCCTTTTCATCCTCAGGAATTCCTCTTTGGGTACACTTTTCTTAGTAGCAGGGTAATGGGAACTCTGAAATAGTAGGATTATATGAGTAACTGACTGATACAAATTTTTTTTCATCATCGATCATAATTGTCAGATCAAAAAAAATTAACTGCGTGCGGTCAATCTCTGCTGTAATTTCAGATTCAATTTATTAATATTACGTTTACCAATGAACTCACTTAGGAAACTGTCATCACCCTCAAAGGAAACTGTCATCACCCTCAAAGACAATTACTATGTAATCTATGACATACAGATGTGTCCACATACACCTTTGTGAAAGTTGAGCCATGGCCTGCCATTCATGGCATCAGATAACCAGCCCTGCCAAGATATACATGTCGGGACATGTGTAAGGAGGCTGAAATATAGTGTAGTACCACGTTTCAGACAGCAGGTGGCATTTTTAGAAAAGTATACTGCGGCTGCCTAAGGAGAAAGCTGGAGAGGAAGATCCAATACAGTAAGCTGCAGTGCCAGACAGGCTTACAAAATTTCCTGCATACTTTGGCTACATATACAGTAAAAAGTCCTACATAATAGAAAATAGCACTTGGAAATATAGCACCATATTTCATATACTAAAAAAAAGCATTTGCTATATTTCTAGATAGATCTAGAACAGAAGCTGTCAGTTTCAGTTCATTTTCACTTTGTAAGAGGTAAAAGACTTCAGTATTTGCCTGTAGGTGTTATAGCGTAGTGGTAAGGTGACTGCACATCACACCAGGAAATTAGGGTTTGAATCTCAGTGTAAACCTATTTTTTTCTCCAAAATTTTTTTATGATTCAATATATATATAAAAAAACTGACCATCAGTAATATACTATATGTTTATGTCCTTCTCCAGGTAATCCCTTGCTTTTCTCAACACAGAGGGGAGGGGGGAGGAATTCATTTTGTAAAGGCTGCACATTTTCCACAGACAGACAACAAACCACATTTTCATGAGACACTTTTGTACATTGACACAGAAGCAGGGATGGGATCAGTGAGACCCCTCTGCGCGGCTATGTATTTCAATGACATAGATGCATGCATGGACCAGGAGATCCATGCTACATGCATCTGGGTCATTGACACAGAGCATAGACGGGATCAGAGAGACCCGTCTGTGTTGCTGTGGTTAAAAAAAAACAACCTGTGAAAACAAATAAATAAAAAATGGCATGCCCCCCCTCCACAAAAGAGCCCTGAGCTTTTAGTGACCCAGTGCTGGTTTTGATTAAATAAAGGGGACAAGTGACATAGGGGTCCCCTGTACTTAAGCACAACAAGCACTGGGCTAGTCAGAACCAGCTCTGGTTGCAAAAATATGGGGGACAAACGACATAGGGACAGTGCACAACTAGCACTGGGCACTGATCTGATTTTGAAAATAAAATTCAGAACCAGCACCAGACTTTTTCTACTGAGGAGGCTAATGCCACAGCCAGGGGAGCCCTTTCACTGGGCCACCCAGTCAAAGCATTAAACCTGACCACTAATCAGCCCAGGCCGGGGATCCCAGGGGAGCTAAGGACCCCCTAATCAGAGCCAACTCTTTGGATGTTTGACCAGTGCAGTCAAACAAAAGTGCCGACCCATAGAGGGTGCTCAGATCTCTCTGCCTGCCCCAGATCCCTAACCCGAGGCAAAACCTTGCGATCCCACTCTTAGGTCGTGAGGTTGTGGGGTCACGAGGTTTTGTATTGAGCGGGCTTAACGCTGATTGGCTGAGAGAGCCAATCAACGTTAAGCCCATTTAATATGCACACGGGAAGCAAAAGAAGATGGCACCCACCATCCCCCGCTGCCCTACACTGCCTGCACCTCCGCTGCCGACACTGCCGGCACCCCATTGGCAGCATCTCCTGCTGCTGACGCCACCACTGCCGACACTCCTGCACTGCTGCCCCATGTACTGAGGACACAGTCAGCAACCCCCACACTGCCGACACTGTGGACACCACCAGCACCCCTGCACGGCCGACACTGTCAGCACTCATGCACTGAGGACACCGCTGGCACCCCTGCTCTGCCTAAATTGCCATCACCCGGCATTGAAAATACCCCTACACTGCCAACACAGTCAGTAAACCTGCACTGAGGACACTGCTGGCACCCTTGCACTGCCGACATCGGTGGTACCATTCACTGAGGACACTGCCAGCACCACAGCACTGCCATTTCATGTACTGAGAACATCGTCTGCAACCCCTGCACTGCCGACACAGCCTGCAAATGAGGACACTACTGGCACCCCCACTCTGCTGACATCGTCGGCACCCTGCATTAAGAACACCCCTGTACTGCCAACATAGTCAGCAAACCTGCACTGAGGACACTGCTGGCACACTCGCACTGCCAACATCGCTGGTACCCTACACTGAGGACACTGTCAGCACCGCAGCATGGCCAAACCACATGCTGAGGACACCATCAGCAACCCCTACAATGCCGATGCAGCCAGCAAACCTGCACTAAAGACACCACTGGCACTGCCGACATCATCAGTACCCTTCACTGAGGACACTGCCAACACCAATGCACTGCCATTCCATATACTGAGGACACCGTCAGCAACCCTGCTATGCCAACACTGCTGTCACAGTATGTGCACTATTGGTGTATCCAACCAACACTGTATAACACACTGTATCAATGTTGGAAATTGGAAGATGAACTGCCACATGTTAGTGTCGCCCACAGTGTCACTTAGCTTAGTCAGCCAGCTGGCTGGATGCAACCTTTTGGCCTTAACAAGCTGAAATATATAATATTGTGAAGTGGTCAAAATTGATTGGAAATGACTGTAAATAAATGTTATTGAGGTTAATAATACTGTAGGATCAAAAACAAGCCCATATTGTGATTTTAACTGTTTTTATGATATTTTAAGAAAATATCCAGATCCAAAACCAAAACACAATGGTGGGCGCACATCTCTCTCTCTCTCTCTCTCTCTCTCTTTCTCTCTGACATACTGTGTATACTTTACTGTAATAACAAAGTGGAAAACAAAACATTGTGCTTCTAGCTACATTACTGGTCTATGAATGTACAATATAACCATGGAAATGAGTACAGTTTTGGGAGGAAGGGAGGGACTGAAAATACAAAAGTGTCACTAGACACAAAGGGCAACATTAATGAGTA
Organism: Taudactylus pleione; assembly: GCA_031769625.1. Lineage (NCBI taxonomy): Eukaryota > Metazoa > Chordata > Amphibia > Anura > Myobatrachidae > Taudactylus > Taudactylus pleione. Next base: position 6,786,607 of record JAUIMM010000572.1, read on the forward strand.
GTAACAACACACAGGGGGAGTGCTAATGAAAACTTGATTTGTTGTCTGTGTAAAAAGTGCAGCCTTTACAAATGAATTCCTCCTTCCTCCCCATCTGTGTTGAGGCAAACAATGGGCAGGGTTATTCTGAAAAAGGACATGAACACACTGTAAATTACTGATGGTCATTTTTTGAATTATAATGTATATCTAGAACCAGTACTGTATATGAATACTGGGATGGCAGTGCTGCAGTGCTGGCAGTGTCCTCAGTGACAGGTAACGGAGGTGTTGGTAGTGTGGGGGTGCCAGCAGTATCTTCAGTGCAGGTTTGCTGGCTGTGTCGGCAGTACGGGGTTGCTGACAGTGTCCTCAGTACATGGAATGGCAGTGCTGTGGTGCTGACAGTGTCCTCAGTGAAGGGTACTGGTGGTGTTGGCATTGCAGGGTGCCAGCAGTGTCTTCAGTGCAGGTTTTCAGACTGTGTCGGTAGTGCAGGTGTTGCTGACGGTGTCCTTGGTACATGGAATGGCAGTGCTGCAGTGCTGGCAGTGTCCTCTGTGACAGGTAATGGAGGTGTTGGTAGTGTGGGGGTGCCAGCAGTATCTTCAGTGTAGGTTTGCTGGCTGTGTCGGCAGTGCAGGGTTTCTGACGGTGTCTGCAGTACATGGGATGGCAGTGCTGTAGTGCTGGCAGTGTCCTCAGTGAAGGGTACGGGCGGTTTTGGTATTGCAGGGTGCCAGTGGTGTCTTCAGTGCAGGTTTTCTGGCTGTGTTGGCAGTGCAGGGGTTGCTGTCGATGTCCTCGGTACATGGAATGGCAGTGCTGCAGTGCTGGCAGTGTCCTCAGTGACAGGTAACAGAGGTGTCGGTAGTGTGGGGGTACCAGCAGTATCTTCAGTGCAGGTTTGCTGGCTGTGTCGGCAGTGCAGGGTTGCTGACATTGTCCTCAGTACATGGGATGGCAGTGCTGCAGTGCTGGCAGTGTCCTCAGTGATGGGTACCGGCAGTGTCAGCAGTGCGGGGGTTGCTGATGGTGTCTGCAGTACATGGGATGGCAGTGCTGCAGTGTCCTCAGTGACAGGTGCTGGCAATGTCAGCATTGCCAGTGGTGTCTATGGGTGAGGGGGCACACAGGGCCACCACTGCTCTGTTCATAGAGGGGGAAGGAGGAGGAGAGCTGCTGCTGTAAAGGTGCATACACGTAGCAATTTAAAAGGATGATTTAAATGATATCGATATCTTTATCGTTACCGTTATCTATCAAATCATCCTTTTTTAATGTACTCTACCAACTTACCTTCAACCAGCAATGTGCAGGCACGTATGGATGATAGCAATATTGCCCATCGTCCCTGCATGCTGCACAACCTGCTGATCGTGGGTCGCTATAGCTGATGGCAAGTTATTGGTGTGTTGGATGATCTATATAGATCATCCAACACACCAGGGAGTGTGCAGTATGATCTGCCAGTTATATTGTATTGCTGGCAGATCGCTACGTGTGTATGCACCATTACACTGCTGTGGGTGGGGGAGGGGGGCACACAGAGCCAGTGATGCTGTTATCAGGGATAGGGAGAGGGGGAGAACTGCTTGGAGTGTGTGCACTAAGGATAGCACATAAAAAGACAACATTGAAAGTACTGTACAGTTTTTAATGTTGATTACAAAACATTGTTTAGACCTAAACATTGGTTCTGGAACATCGATGTTAACCAATTTGTCTATTTTTTAATAGACCTGTAGGTGCTTAAACATATAAAACACCAATAAACTTCTGAAATCATACTTATTTTATATTTAATTTATGAGGGCTTACAGTATGTATAGTCCCACATACTGTATATCACTCCCTTGGAATGGCGCTCTTTGGGCCTGATTCAGAGATGTACACTAACCCAATGGCTAGGGCACATCTCCGATGGTGGGAGGACTGCGCATGTGCAGCCCTCTGGCTCCGAGTCCACTTGCAGTGTCTCCCGACTGCAGCCTGATTGACAGGCTGTGGCATTTTAGAGGTGGAACGGGGGTGGTCCCTGGCAGGGGGATGGTAGGCATCCTCATTCAAACGAGTCTTAGTGTTTTTTTATTTTCAGGACTTGTTATTAAATATAGAGGTCCTGTTTTTTATCTGTAATATTTTTAATAAAATAGCTGTTTGAAGCAGTATTTTGCTACAGTGTATCCGGAAAGTATTCACAGCGCATCACTTTTTTCACATTTTGTTATGTTACAGCCTTACTTCAAAATGGAATAAATAAATTTTTGTCCTCAAAATTCTACACACAATACCCCATAATGACAACATGTAAAAAGTTTTTTTGAGATTTTTGCAAATTTAATTTAAAAAAACCCACTAAGATATCACATATACATAAGTATTCACGGCCTTTGTCTTGAAGCTCAAAATTGAGCTCACGTGTATCCTCTTTCCACTGATCATCCTTGAGATGTTCCTACAGCTTAATTGGAGTCCACATGTGGTAAATTCATTTGATTGGACATGATTTTGAAAGGCATACACATGTCTATATAAGGTCCCACACTTGACAGTGCATATCAGTGCACAAAACAAGCATGAAGTCCAAGGAATTGTCTGTAGGCCTCCGAGACAGGATTGTCTCAAGGCACAAATCTGGTGAAGGGTACAGAAAAATATCTGCTGCTTAGAAGGTCCCAATGAGCATAGTGGCCTCCATCATCCATAGAAGAAGTTCGGAACCACCAGGACTCTTCCTAGAGTTGGCCGTCCATCTAAACTGAGCGATCGGGGGAGTAGGGCCCTAGTCAGGGAGGTGACCAAGAACCTGATGGTCACTTTGTCAAAGCTACAGCATTCCTCTGTGGAGAGACAAGAACCTTCCAGAAGGACAACCATCTCTGCAGCAATCCACCAATCAGGCCTGTATGGTAGAGTGGCCAGATTGAAGCCACTCCTTAGTAAAAAGCACATGGCAGCCCACCTGGAATTTGCCAAAATGCACCTGAAGGACTCTCAGACCATGAGAGACAAAGATTGAATTCTTTGGCAAGAATGCCAGGCATTCTATTTGGAGGAAACCAGGCACCGATCATCGCCAGGCCAATGCCATCCCTACAGTGAAGCATTGTGGTGGCAGCCTCATGCTGTGGGGATGTTTTTCAGTGGCAGGAACTGGGAGACTAGTCAGGATAGAGGGAAAAAATAATGCAGCAGTGTACAGAGACATCCTGGATGAAAACCTGCTCCAGAGCACTCTTGACCTCAGACTGTGGTGACGGTTAATCTTTTAGCAGGACAACGACCCTAAGCACACAGCAAAGATATCAAAGGAGTGGCTTCAGGACAGCGCTGTGAATGTCCTTGAGTGGCGCAGCCAGAGCCCAGACTTGAATCCAATTGAACATCTCTGGAGAGATCTGAAAATGGCTGTGCATCAACGCTTCCCATCCAACCTGATGGAGCTTGAGAGATGCTGCAAAGAGGAATGGGTGAAACTGCCCAAAGAAAGGTGTGCCAAGCTTGTGGCATCATATTCAAAAAGAGTTAAGGCTGTAATTGCTGTCAAAAGTGCATCAACAAAGTATTGAGCAAAGGCTGTGAATACTTAAGTACATGTGATTTTTTAGTTTTTTTTTTATTAAATTTGAAAAAATCTCCAAAAAAACTTTTTACACATTGTCATTATGGGGTATTTGGTGTAGAATTTTGAGGAGAAAATTTAATCTATTCCATTTTGGAAAAAGGCTGTAACAACAAAATGTGAAAAAAGTGACGCGCTGTGAATACTTTCCGGATGCACTGTATGTACTGTACCTCTATTTACTTTTATGTTAGTACATGAAATATCATCTGGAAATCATCTGTTGGAGTTGCAATAAAGGATTTTATTGAAATCTACTGTATGCTGTTGAATCCTCTTTATGTGAAGAAAATTATAAGGTAACCTTAAAACCTGAAGGGGTAATAAGAGGTGTTTGCTTTAAATATATCAAGAGGTATGTACCTTGAACATCAGGTGGATGGGACTGTTCTATCAACACCTATTTTTCAGATATATATTATCCCTCACATTGGGTGGATCAACAATAATTTTAAATTACTACACCATGGGTCTCAATTATTAACGAGTTTTATCACCAGAACGAGTGAAACATTTCACTGTGTATGATAAATGGTGCTCCAGCCAATCAGCTCCCAACTGTCAACTGTCAAAGTGACAGTTGGGAGCTGATTGGCTGGAGCAACATTTATCATACACAGTGACATTTGTCACTCGTTTTGGTGATAAACTAGTTAATAAATGGGTGCCTTTGATTGTTTCCTTTTGTTGTCATCATTTTGAGGTAAATATAAGGACACAAAGGGCCTGGATGGAATTGCAGAGCCGCACATAAGAGCACACAAGAGACTGTGCAATTCTGTTAATTTAAAATGCGAATGCAGAAGGAGGTATCGCACACCTCCTTTCTGTATTTGCATGATCTCAGTTCTGTGACTGAGGCCGCAGCCTGGTGTCACCATCAGAACAATTGCGACTGATGGTTGCGGATGTTCCTTAGGCCAGGCTGCGGGAGCTAAAACTTCCCACAGCCTGGCCTGGTCCTGGCAGCTTGTGGGGCCAGAAAGTCTGTGTGCACCCATACGGACTCTGCTGTATGGGTGCATGCAGAATATACAATGAATGTAAAATATAACCATGGAAAATGAGTACTATTTTGGGAGCATGGTAGGGATCGAAAGTACAAAAGTGTCTCGACACAAAGGGAAACATTAATGAGTAGTAACAACACACAGAGGGAGGGCTAATGAAAACTTGATTTGCTGTCTGTGTAAAAGGTGCATCCTCTGTGCTGAGGCAAACAATGGGCAGGGTTATTCTGAAAAAGGACATGTACACACTGTAAATTACTGATGGTAAGTTTTTGAATTATAATGTATATCTAGAACCAGTACTGTATATGAAATATCGAGCCATATTTTCAGGGGGAAATTTCTACACTAAGAAATAACTGCACACACACGCCATCCTCACTGACTCAGATCACCACATAGTTTTATTATTATTTCAATAATATTATTGATATTATTATATTATTGAATTATATAAATGTATTTTTGGAGCAAAAAAAAAAAAATGTTTACACTGGGATTCAAACCCTAACTGCCAAGTGTGATGTGCAGTGACTTTACCACTGTGCCACAATACTGGCGGATGGGAAGTACAGAATCAGACTTTTCAGGAACTGATTACTTTTTTTGGTGCTAGTACAGGTTGAGTCTCCCATATCCAAAATGCTTGGGACCAGGGGTATTTTGGATATTGGAATATTCCGTATTTTGGAATAATTGCATATTACAATGAAATGTCTTGGAAATGGGATCCAAATATACACACAGAATGCATTTATGTGTTATATACACATTATACACACAGCCTGCAGGTCATTTTAGACAATATTTTTTATAATTTTGTGCATCAAAAAAAGTTTGTGTACATACATAAAATTCATTTATGTTTCATATACACCTTATACACACAGCCTGAAGGTTATTTTATACAATATTTTTAATAATTTGTGCCTTAGACAAAGTTTATGTACATTAAACCATCAAAAGTCAAAGGTTTCATTATCTCAGTCATGCTGAAAATATTCCGTATTTCGGAATATTCCGTATTTCGGAATATTTGGATATGGGAGACTCAACCTGTACAGTGTTTCAGTGGCTAGTACAGTGATATAGCCGCAAATGCATATAAGCCCATTTAATATGCACACAGGAAGCAAAAGAAAATGGTGCCCGTCATCACCCGCTACATGACACCGCCTGCACCCTCACTGCTGACACAGCCGTCACCTCACTGGCAGCATCCCCCGCTGCTGACACCACCGCTGCCAACACTGCTACCCCACGTATTGAGGACACCGTTAGTGACGCCCACACTGCCGACACTGCTGGCACTCCCACACTGAGGACACCACCAGCACCTCTGCACTGCCGACACTGTCAGCACACATGCACTGAGGACACTGCTGGCTCCCCTGCTCTGCCGACATTGCCAGCACCCTGCATTGAGAACACCCCTGCACTGCCAACACAGTCAGCAAACCTGCACTGAGGACACCGCTGGCAACCCAGCACTGCCGACATCGCCGGTACCCTTCACTGAGAACGCTGCCAGCACCACAGCACTGCCATTCCATGTACTTAGGACACTGCCAGCGACCCCTGCACTGCCGACACAGCCAGCAAACCTGCACAAAAGACACCACTGGCACTGCCTACATCGCCAGTACCCTACACTGAGGACTCTGCCAGCACCACAGCACAGCCATTCCATATACTGAGGACACTGTCGGCATCCCCTGCACTGCCAACACAGCCAGCAAACCTGCACTGAGGACACCGCTGGCAACCCAGCACTGCCGACATCGCCGGTACCCTTCACTGAGAACGCTGCCAGCACCACAGCACTGCCATTCCATGTACTTAGGACACTGCCAGCAACCCCTGCACTGCCGACACAGCCAGCAAACCTGCACAAAAGACACAACTGGCACTGCCTACATCGCCAGTACCCTACACTGAGGACTCTGCCAGCACCACAGCACAGCCATTCCATATACTGAGGACACTGTCGGCATCCCCTGCACTGCCAACACAGCCAGCAAACCTGCACTGAAGATACCACTGGCACCCCACCACTGCCAACATCGCCAGTACCCTTCACTGAGGACACTGCCAGAACCGCAGCACTGCCATTCCATGTACTGAGGACACCATCGGCATCCCCTGCACTGCCGACACAACCAGCAAACCTGCACTAAAGACACCACTGGCACTGCCAACATTGCCAGTACCCTACACTGAGGACACTGCCTGCACCACAGCACTGCCATTCCATGTACTGAGGACACTGTCAGCAACCCTGCACTGCCGACACAGCCAGCAAACCTGCACTAAAGACACCACTGGCTCCCCCACTCTGCTTACAATGCCAGTATCCTGCACTGAGGATACTGCCAGCACCACAGCACTGCCATTCCATATACTGAGGACACCGTCATCAACCCTGCTCTGCCGACACTGCTGTCATAGTAAGAGCACTATTGGTCCAACCCACACTGTATAACACACTGTATCCATGTTGGAAATTGGAAGCTGAACTGCCACATGTTTGTGCTGTCCACTGTATCACTTAGCGTAGTCAGCCAGCTAGCTCGATGCAACCTTTTGGCCTTCACTAGATGAAAAAAATAATATTGTGAGGTGGTTAAAATTGATTGGAAATTACTGGAAATAAATGTTATTGAGGTTAATAATACTGTAGGAACAAAAACAGGCCCATTTTATGTGATTTTAACTGTTTTTATGATATTTTAAGAAAAAATCCAAAACCAAAATACGAGGGTCGGCACACATGAGAGAGAGAGAGAAAGAGAGAGAGAGAGAGAGAGAGAGAGAATGCAACTGACATACTGTGTATACTTCTTCTAGCTACATTACTGGTCAAATAATGTACAATATAACCATGGAAAATGAGTACTATTTTGGGAGGAAGGGATGGGCCAAAAGTACAAAAGTGTCTCAATACAAAAAGGGCAACATTAATTAGTAGTAACAAAACAAAACTCAGGGGGAGTGCTAATGAAAACTTGATTTGTTGTCTGTGGAAAATGTGCAGCCTTTACAAAAGAATTCCTCCTCCCCCTCTGTGTTGAGGCAAACAATGGGCAGGGTTATTCTGAAAAAGGACATGTACACACTGTAAATTACTGATGGTAAGTTTTTGAATTATAATGTATATCTAGAACCAGTACTGTATATGAAATAGCGAGCCATATTTTCAGGGGGAAATTTCTACACTAAGAAATCACTACACACACATGCCGTCCTCACTGACTCAGATCCCCACAGCCTCTAGATGAAATATGATATTATTTTAAAAAGTTTTATTGTTATTACAATAATATTATTGATATTATTATATTATTGAGTTATATACATTTATTTTTGGAGCAAAAAAAATATGTTTACACTGGGATTCAAACCCTAACTACCAAGTGTGATGTGCAGTGACTTTACAACTACACCACAATACTGGTGGATGGGCAGTACAGAATTTGTCTTTTGAGGAACTGATGACAGTTTCCTAGTGAGTTCTTTTGGTGCTAGTACATTGTTTCAGCGGCTAGTACAGTGATTTAGATGCAAATGCATAAATACTCTTCAAAACTCCTTGTTTTCCCTCTATTAAAATCCAAAGGAGATCACTACTGTATCTTTGCTACATAGGTTGAACACTATTAAGTGCTACATTACATGATACACTGGCCACCCAGTGGTGAAAGTATGAATTGCACCTTTGCTGCACCGCCGATAGCATGGCACGACAATATATGAGAATTGATGTCAGGCCAAATTGAGAGCCGTGGCACAGTTTTCAGAAAGGTGTATGTGGACACATCTGTATTGCAAAAAGGATTTTGACTACTTGTGGATAGACAATCCAAAGACTGTCACATTTTATATGCTATCTACCTGCATAAGAACGCATAAAACCCCCCAGGACACCCAATAGTGTCAGGGATAGAGAACTTGGGGGAGAAAGGAATTATCCAGGAACTTGATATTAATTATTATCAATAAATGTTACATGTTATTAGTCAATTATCTCTTTATTTGTAATATCTATGCAGCACTAGTGTGCACCCCATTGAAAGGATTACTTTTCTGTAGTTTTGTATGTCCCTGAAATTTATTGGGCCTATTATGCATCCAGAATGGAGTGGCAGTGGTCTAAAACCATACCTTTTACAGAAGTAAGAGTAGTCATCAAATGAATTTCTCCTTTGTTTGAGTGGTAAATCCAGGTCAAGTCAAACAAACCCCCATCTAGGCTTGTTTGGTTTTTCAGAGCAGATAACGACACTGTGAGTGGGGCCAGTGCAAACGCAGGATTTCTAGAGGGGAGTTTCCAAAGGCCTGATTTTAATGTGAGTGTGGCCAGTCCATGAAGAGGACATAATTACCACTTACCCAGCTTTAATATGTGTCGTCATACAAAGTGTATTGTGTGTCATAATTCCAGCATATACAGGACCAGAAATCACAGTAGGCAATTAAATGCGGCAGTAGGGCCATCCTGCCTGAGCTGAATGTTTTTATTTTAGATGTGAGCACCATTCCAGGGCAGGGGAGCAAGTCCGGGAGTCTGGGGGAGCAGCAGAAAAACCTAGCACTGCCCTGGACATATATGTAAATATTGGGCTCTGTAGCAGTGCATCCCTAACAGTGCATGTTTTCCAAATCCCCTAATTGGTGCACAGGTTATTTATTACTGGCTGACACATGTTAAAAGATCCATAGGTGGTGCTATTTATTTAATTTATGATACTGAGAAGAACATGCAGCGCTAGTAAAATTTCATTATATTACTATTTCTATTGTGGTCATGGTGTGGGCTTGGGAGGGGGGTTTCCAGGCAGATGGAAACCCCCGTGCATTTGCCTATGAGTGGGGCCACTTTACATTCCCTTTCATTAGTAAAATGAATTTGTAAAAAAAAAACTGACCATTTTCCCCGCCAATTGTCAGGTTTGGATTATTTTTTGAATCCGAGGTGGATGCAGGAGAAGAAACTGAAACGGGTATGCAGTATTGAAATGCAGCAGGTTTAATAGGAATATTATAATTCATGAAACGGTGATAGATATATAAACTGGCAGAAATAAACAAGTCCAAGTGATGTGTGGCTGAAAACAAATGTCTGAAAGGAAAACAAAGTCCAATTAATGAGGCTGGAAACAAGTGTCAGGCAGAAAAAACAAAGGGCCTGATTCAAAGACGAAAGCTCTGACCAGAGCGCTCGCTCTGAATCAGGGCCCTCCTCCATGAAAATGGAGCGTCCTCCTGGATGCTCACATAGCTGTGGGTGACCACCCACAGCTATAGCAAGCGTCCATGATGATGGTCGCGATGGTCAAGACCATCGCGACCATCGGGCTTGCGATGGAGACCCTGCGGTAGGGTTCTTGCTGCCGCAAGCCCAGGAGTGATTTTGGCTCTATCAGAGCCAAAATCACTCCCACTAACATCACTAGTGATGTCAGTGGGGCCGGCTTCAGACGGTAGGCGTTCCCATGGGAACGCCTCCATCTGGCAGCCACGCCACCGGCACGCCCACCAAAGGGGGTGTGCTGTCAATCAACATCGACAGCACGCCCCCTTTGGTGCGAGACCTGGAGCTACGGAGAGACCGTCGCTAACCGGGTCTCGCGCATGCGCACAACGGAGCTCCCTCCGTCGTGCGCATGCGCAGTGGGGCAACATCGACCCGCTTGCGAGCTTCCTGCACTTGCGAGTGGGTCTGAATGACCCCCTAAGTCCAATTAGTGAGGCTGGAAGCAGGTTTCAGACAGAAAAAACAAAGTCCAATGGAGGTGTGACTGAGGAACAGAGGTCTGAAGTACTGGAATGGGTTCTGAGTCCGGAGAGCTGGAGGGTTCACAAACCATGGGCAGGGCCAGATTAACAATGGGGCGGATGGAGCTACAGCTCCAGGCCTTCACATAAAATAGGCCCATTATCAGCTTGATGATGAAGAGTTGCAATGGTCAACCATTAAAAAACATAAGCATTAAAATAGATTTTCTAGTTTTCTCACACAGTTATGCATTTTTTTCTATTGTAATGTATTTAGGGAGACATTGGGGCTGGTGTATGGGGTGTACACACACACTATGCTCTGGTCACACCCACACAGCACTGGTTACAGCTTCTCTCTTTCTCAGTATGGGCCCTTGAATATTTTAAGCCCCAGGCCCATATGGCCCTTAATTCGGCTTGGACCATGGGGAGAAAAATGGGGTATAGCAGGGCAGATGCGGGTATCCAGAAACAGCCTGTGATGGAGACAGAGCAGGAAACGGAGCACTGCTGGGACTGCAATTATCACACCGAGCTAAGGAGCACAGAGAACTCTCACACAGCTTGCACTGTGTATATGTTGCACTGGCAACTAGATGGTGTGCTGAACACCCTTACGTACCACGGGAAAGTGCATGACGGGCTGCTGACACGATGCTCCAACCTGATTGGCCCGTTCAGGTCACATGCCCAAAATCAAGATGGCAACACCCAGCAATCCCCAGCGTGGCAGCGCAGCCAGTCTCACCTGTCACCACATGGCCTGTACCCTTCAGACATCAACACGCACCTCGCGCCAACCTCCAGACACCAGCACCCCCACCAGTAGGATCACGCCAAAGCACCCGATCAGGCAGAGACCGCCACCTGCCAGGTACAACAACTCTGGTCATGACACCAATACTGTCTACACCTCCATGACCTTATTTTAGATATATTCTGCTATATGTTGTTAATTTCATTAGAGGTGTGGGCTTGCATCAACTGATAGGACATTTAATAAATTTCCTCTGATATATCTAGGTGACTTACAGTAACTGCCCATTCAATACATTGGGCAAAACCTCCTGCACATTTTCACACCAAAAATGACACTATTAGGGCATTAATAAACTTCATTATGGAAAATACATGATTATAGAATATTCCAAACATTTAAGATAATTATATTTCACACCCAGGGAGAGATGTACTAAAGTGGAGAGAGATTAGCACAAACCAATCAGCTCCAAACTCTCACTTTTCAAACACAGCCTGTAAAGTGACAGGAGCTGATTGGCTGTTACTTTATCTTCATTCACTTTATCTCTCTCCAAGGCTTAGTACATAGACCCCAAGTCACAACCATTTTTAAGTTCTATCATTACAGATTAGGGGGGAAATTTGAAATGCACAGGCCTGGGGCTGAGCGGCTGTTTGACACAGGTATGCTAAAAATAACCACTTGGATCTTAGATGAGTAGATTTTAAGGTCTCCGGAATTTGTACTGTATATTATTTAGACATTTTTCCATTTAGATGATTTTTTTGTTTATACAGATCTGCCCAGCTATTTTGTTGCTCATGGCGTGGCGTGAGTCGCGCCACGGACTTGTGGCATGGCGTGCAGGCCTCTGAGTCGCGCCATGGACTTGTGGAATACCGTGGTATTCTTCAACGAAGGATATGGTACGGCATGTAATACAGTGCTTAACCGCTGGGTGGCGAGTGCTCCACTTTTGTAATTGCATGTAATTTAGTGCTTAACTGCTGGGTGGCGAGTGCTCCACTGTACTGAATATCATATTCACAGCATTTGCATGAACGCACCACCCATACTGTATTTTTAATGTCGCATAATATACTGTACAAATCACTGCACATACTGTATTTTACATACGGTACGGTGCAGTAACTGAATAGTAGAGAAGTTGCCGGAGTTGTTGTCACGGTATAACCGATACTGTAGAATAATTTGATGCACGCACAGCTTTCACTGATATGGGATGCATTACAGTATGAAATTTTTTTTATTATTTTTTTTAAAATTAAAAACAGCAGCGGGAGGAGTGCACAAGGATGAGGCCACTCTCTGTGGTTCACTGTACTGTAGCTGTCGTGTGGGCTAGTGGTTAGGTGATCACTTTGGTAGAATTATGGTCCGGGGTTCGATCCCTGGAAAAGAATATACTGTACCCTACTGTATATTTTTTTTTGTCACTGTCTGCTCTGGACACTGTAGTGCCCAGAGAGGGCTCTGTACTGTACTGTATTTCACTGAATAGTGATTTCATACTGTGGCTATGGTGTGCCCAGAAACCGCAAAACGCAAACATGCGCCATCGCATATGTGGGTACAAAATAGCGTTGCATCCCAAACTGATGACATTGGTGATGCTGCTCCAACCTTGCACACTAAGTACGGTAGTAGTGGGATCTGTAGGAGAGAGAGCTCTCTGTATTACACGGTTGGCGCTACGGTGGCTGCGATGGATTAGAAATGGAGGGGGTTACAATGGGATCTGTGGTGCCAAGCCATACGCCATGTAGCGCTATGCTATCACTGAGCATGCGCAGTTGGCTATATTACTGCAGTCGGTACAGTATTGTATTCAGTTGCATTTTCATCTCTGGCGGGCGCATGCCCAGTAGGAGGGTTGCGATGGGATTTCTGGCGCATGCCCAGTGGGCCGAGAGTCATAAAACAGTGCATCAGGTCCCTTCCCCCAAAGCAAGCCAAGAGCCTCACATTACCATAATAAAGGAAGCTTTGTTAATCCATTTACTGTAAGCAGTCAGCTCTGCCCTAGTGTCCAGAAAAATGCTACGAATTGTCACCATTGGGAAAGACACCATCCCCCGTCTGCTAGGACAACTAGTGTGCCGCTATGAATGTGCCTGTACTGAATATTCAAAAGTGACGGTGCCCTACAATTTAGCACCACAGAATAGTTATTTCATAACTGCAGGAACTGCACACTAAGTACGGTAGTAGTGGGATCTGTAGGAGAGAGAGCTCTCTCTATTACACGGTTGGTGCTACGGTGGCTGTCAGCCATCTTTGATGGATTAGAAATGGAGGGGGTTACAATGGGATCTGTGGCGTCAAGCCATACGCCATGTAGTGCTATGCTATCACTGAGCATGCGCAGTTGGCTGTATTACTGCAGTCGGTACAGTATTGTATTCAGTTGCATTTCCATCTCTGGCGGGCGCATGCCCAGTAGGAGGGTTGCGATGGGATTTCTGGCGCATGCCCAGTGGGCCGAGAGTCATACACAGTGCATCAGGTCCCTTCCCCCAAAGTAAGCCAAGAGCCTCACATTACTATAATAAAGGAATCTTTGTTAATCCATTTACTGTAAGCAGTCAGCTCTGCCCTAGTGTCCTGAAAAATGCTACGAATTGTCACCATTGGGAAAGACACCATCCCCCGTCTGCTAGGACAACTAGTGTGCCGCTATGAATGTGCCTATACTGAATATTCAAAAGTGACGGTGCCCTACAATTTAGCACCACAGAATAGTGATTTCATAACTGCAGGAACTGTTAGTGAAACTACTGTCTAGAATGTGGTGCCGGGTCTTCCTGTCTTCTGACAAGTCCCTTCAAGTCGTGTTTGTTGATTGCAGATCTGTACTTGTATGCGTGACTGTTCTTCATGCATGTTTCCTTGGCATGCGCAGCACCCCATTCAGCGTGTCCTTTATCCGAGTAAGTTCTTCTTTTCCAATCCTGAATCTTGTCCGGCATCTTGAGAGGATATCTTCTCTTAAATTGTTGGGGATTGGCACTTTCTTCCGACTTCCATCAAAGTTCACCCGCTTCGTCCAATTGCAATACAGGTCGTAGGGCACGTGTTCCTGAAATATTGCTTGCGCATATCGATGCATCTCACAATTCACAGCTCTGTAAATTTCATTGTCCTTCTCAACGTTGATCACAGCCAGTGGTATATCCGGTAAGGGTGTTCCAAATACAGTCAGTGGTGCTGGCGTGCTCGACATGACAGGCGTTCCTGGTGAAAGTACAGGCATGCTTGCATTGTTGATCCTTGATTCTTCAACTGACCATTCAGGCAGGCGATGTGATGCCACTGGTGTACTCTCCCACTGAGGCAGGCTGCATGATGGCACTGGTATCATGTCCAAGTGCTCTGATGCCACTGTATTGTCAATATGTAGCAAGTGGAAGGATGGGTCAGTCTCCAAGTTGAAATCGTCGTTGTTCTCCTCAGGCTCAAATTCATCCGGTGTGACCATTTCATACTGGATTGCCTGGTCATGTCTCTTCCTGGTACTCTGGGCAGCGGCGTCTTGCCATTCTTCTTTACTTTGCCGGATTGCTTCTTTCATTGCTTCTGCATTGGTGTCCTTCAGCCCTTCCTTCAGCTCTTCTTTCAAGTTGTCAATTTTCGCTTCCAGTTGACCAACTTTTCCGACGAGGTCTCTCACCATCCTGGCACAGCTACATTTGCATGCGTTATCTTCTTGGAATTACAGTTTTCGCCGAGTTGGTGAGCAGGATACATCTTCAACAAGAGGCTCAAAGGTGTCCAATTCTTCTGGCCCATAAATGACTGGTGTTTCCTCCTGGTTCGGGACGTTCATGGGTTGCTCCACGTTCCCTGGTCCATTTTCTCCGATGTCCACTTGAAAAGTGTTGTTCTTCGCCTTTGCATTCTTCCTTGCCTTGACTAGAAGAGGTACCTGTAAATTTTCCTTACCTGTTTTCTTCTTGGAAGGTTTGCTTGTAGACCGTTGTGGGACTAGTGCACTCAGCCTTTTGGTCAGTGGAAGTGGGCAAGATTCGTTGCTCTTTTATGCTACCAGAGACAAAGAAAACCTTACCACCGAAACTCTGCCATGCCATTGGACCACAAGGAAGTGCATATTTCAAATACACCAATCAGCGGGCAGATTTTCTGCGGGAAGGAATTCTTTTGTATCTGGTAGCATAAAAGAGTGTCTCAGACCGCACTAGCTATCCACACTGTGAATCTGCTACTTAACTGTACGGACATGCTGCTCGGATTGTCTCATCGGCACGTATCAACAGTACGAACCCTTGAGATACTGTACTACTACCTGCAACGCTGCCTGACTTCTAAGTCGCTGTTGTTGCTGCTCATTACCATGATCTTATGTACCTCGGCAACTCTGCCTGACTTCCGAGTCACCTTTGTTGCTGTACCGTGAGCTTCTACATCTGTTTCCTACAGTATCAACCCGCTGGTACTGTAAGTATGGGAGCTTGCTAGGTTCACGGTCATTTTGCAGTTTGCTGTGTTAGACGCTGATTTGCGCAGCGACTTTTCAATGCATATACGGTACCGTTTTGTTTTGCTCGGCGACCATTTTTGTTTCAGTTGCAATATTGCTGTGTTTATTGTCCTGTTTGTCTCCTTCATACAGTACTGTAGATGCATATTTGCATATCTAAGGGCACACTGTATGAAAGCTTGATGTGAGATTAAATTGGGAAATATATATCACAAATTAGCTCAAAACTATCATTTATTAAACACAGCCTGCAAAATGAAATTTACTAGCTGGTTATACTGTACATGTTATGGCTGATGTACAGTAAGAATGTAATAACTCCCTGTGTTTAAGATACTGAACATTACTTTACTGTATGTACTGTATACTGTACTCAGTCTGTATACTCAGCAACAGTACTGTAACGTATTTCTCTTGTTCTTTACACAGATTTTGTCGTCAAACATGGCAAAAATCAGCAAAGCCATCAGCAAGATAATTGCAAGCATGAAAAAAGAACACAAAACAACACGACAGATCCATGCCTGGCTGAAAGAGTGTGGTGTTCTTGTTAGTTTACAGACTGTGCGCTATCATGCATTTGAGAGAACGCGGACCAGATATAGATTTCCTTGTAAATGCACATGGTAGGTACTTTGCATAAACCTTTTTTTATTACAGTATACTGTATGTTGCTAGATTGGTACTGTATTGTGTTCCAATTTCAACACTAACTGTCCAATAATTGCTATATGCTCTGTATGTGTTCTACCGTAGGAGCGTCAAAAAGATTGTGCACAAATTGACTTGTGAGGATGATGAGCGTACAGCTTTACAAATCAAACGTATTCTAAAAGCAGAATGTGACCTGGACATCTCCTGTTCCAGCATCAAACGGATGCGTAAGGAACTGGGATGGACTTTTGGCCCTACAAGGTACTGTACATACTGTAAAATATCTATACTGTATATTAATAATGCACTGATTTTACATGACAGTAAACTAAAACTTGTTTTTATTTCACAGGATAAATCCCATGATAAGGGATGTTAATAAAGTAAAGAGAGTTGAACAAGCACGACGGTGGATAGAGAGTGGAGAGAATTTTAATGACGTCATTTTCACAGATGAAACTTCGGTTTCTCTCGAGAGGTTCTCAAGACTGTCCTTCCGACACCGTGCACATCTCTCACTTAAACCACGTCCGAAGCATCCGTTAAAAGTCCATGTATGGGGAGGTATACCTCGTTGGGGTGCAGGACCGATCTATATTTTTGAAGGTGCAGTACAGTAATGCTTGTTTTAAAAATTATTTACAGTCCTGTACAGTGTATGCTTGTTACTGACAATTTCTCATCTCTTTAGGCATCATGGATAAGACCTTCTTCCAAGAAAAAATAGTAGATTGCTGTATGGTGCCATTTGTGAGAAAATGCTTCCCATCAGGACATCGATTATTCCAGGATAATGATCCCAAACATTCGGCTTCAGCAAAATTCATGGAAGAGAGAGGGATAAATTGGGAATGCACACCACCAGAGTGAGTATTGTCCTATAGTACTGTATTAACTGTTTATTGTACCAAAAAGTATGTACAGTACCAAGCAGTAATTATTCTAGTACACTTTATACTAAAGTACAGTACTGTGACTGAATATTTTTTTTATTTTTACTTACCTGTAGGTCACCAGACATGAATCCCATTGAAATGGTCTGGGCCCAGTTGAAGAGGTTCATCAGGTCTGATGTGAAACCAACAACTAAACAGGAACTTTTGGATGGGATAATGAAGTTTTGGAGAACAGTATTGACACGTGCCCAGTGTAACAATTATATTGATCATCTCCATAGAGTCTTACCTGTTGTCATCGAAAGAAACGGTCAAGCAACTGCTATGTAGCTTATACTGTACTGTATATAATTTGTAATGTGGAGGAGGGGTTTAACTTCCTTGATGTTGCCATTTGTAATGCAGATGTTTCAAGTTTTCAGGTTCCTTTAGTTCATATACACTACAATAGTAGTGGCTGCTTCAACATCCACATCCATAGTTGCAGACATACAGTAGTGGGTGCACCATGAATTGAGAGACAGGCTTCTACTGTATGGTTAGAGCGGCGGTCCCTTCGACATCAGGATAAGGTGAGATTTTTGGTAATGTTAGTGCTCTGTTATCGTATTCACACAGCTGGTGTTCACCTCCATCTGGGGCACCCAAATATTGTTTTGTTTCATGTATTTTTTTTTTTATGTTATATTATGGTGCACTCTGATGCACGGTAGAGTCTGCACCTGGTATAGGTGAAACTCTGAATCTGAGGCCAAAAGTGCCAGTGATGATTTTAAATTAAAAGCCAACTCTTTTTGTGTAGTCCTCGGTCCCCCTGTAGGGCTAAAGAAGTCCCCCCCCTCTGTAAAGCATGTTACTGTAGGTTAAATAAAAATTGTCATTAATTTATACAATTGGTGTTTGTACTGTATGTTTACGTCATATTGCCAGGCGTGAAATTATCGCTGTATTCAATTTGAAAGCTTTTCTGCCTACTGTAGGCGGGAAGTCAATGCAATGTACAGTAAGACAGTATGTAAAAAAGTTTTGCCTACTGTATGAATAGCAGGTGGAAAAATTTCGTGAATTGGGGTGCAATGTTGCGGGAAGCCTTCAACGTCCCCTAAAGGTACTGTAAACTGTGTAAGTTTTTTTTTTAAAAAAAGTCAGAACACACTAAAAATTCACTTTCATTTTGGGGGGTGGAAGAAAAATAATTGGGGGGAAAAAGTGAAACTTGTAGAGGTAAATTTACTAAGATGGGAGTTCTATTTAAGAAGTTACTGTACTGTATGTTGCCCATAGCATCCAATCAGATTCTACTGTACTTAGCATTTATCTACAGTAGCACCTTCTAGAAGATACTGTACAGTAATACCTGGAATCAGATTGGTTGCTATGGGCAAAATCACTTAATAGCACTACCATCTTAGTACATTTACCCCCTAATATATAAAATGTACTGAGTTTAGTAAAAAAAAAAAAAGCGCTAAATGGGTATACAGTAGATCTGGGCATGCGCCTGAGATACGATGACGTACAGTATTGTAGGAAACACTCAAGCCAGGTGCAAACTTGGTATTGCAGGCGGCTGTAGTGTAATGGTAAATAATCAAACCAATACATTACGCTGCCTGTACAACCCTTTTGCGGGTTCGAAGCTTGAAAGGTTACACTTTTTATTTTTTATTAACAAGGTTAGACTTTTTGGTCAAAGTACTGTGGCATAGAAATACCAGAATTTCTGGATAATGTACTGTATTAGTGAAGATTTAAAAGAAAATAAAATTACCGTATAAAGTATGTACTTTAAAGGGCTCGAACCAGTGGTACAAGAAAATGGTAGATGCAGTAGGGCTAGGCATTAGCCCCCTAGACTACTGCATCTACTGTACTGTAGTTCCTAGAGTCAGGGAATCACTACAATGTCTACCGAATTGTACTTACAACTACAGTTATAAGTACCGTATAATACAGACAACTGGGCATGTGCAGTGCTATGAGACTCAATACGCCACAGTGTAGCGCGCAACAATGTGGTATACTGTATGGCGTACCGTATGGAGCAACAATCTACAGTACTGTAGCTGGGCACATATACAGTACAATAGATTGATTTTTGTAAGGTTTGGATAACAAGACTGAACTACAGTACTATAGTGAGCATTAAAAAAATCCATTAAATTATAAAGGTCTCGAACATAGGGAGAGAAGTGTAAGCAAGACGGATCACCTAAGCCCTTGCTCACAAGTCTCTCCTAGTCCTCTACAGTACTTTATGTGACATCTACAGTACCATACGATGACGTACAGTACTCATGCGTCTGTAGCGTAGAGGTAAGAAATCGTACTTCTACATTGCAGACGTCTGTACAACCCGGGTTCGAAACCAGGAAGCTTAATAATGAAGCTTTTCATTATTATTAGACAGTCAAGGTTACACTTTTTATTTTTAATATTATTATTACACAGTCAGTGTAATAATAACACACTTTCACTGTGTGTGAATCATGACCTGGTACTGTACAGTATGATATTCCATACTGTACGCCATGGCATACAGTACATACTGTAGCCATAGCGCTACAAGGGTATGGCTATGGCGCAGCACCACTTGCAATGCATTGCAACCCCGCCACTGGGCACAAGCCAGAGATCCTATTTGTACCGTAACCCATCAGAACTGGCTATAAGTTACCACAACGCAAACTGTGCTGACAGTTGATGCAATTTTGCGGTTTAAACGCCGAGTCAGTTTGTACTAGAGAGACCCCTCTCTTATACACAGTCAACTATCAGTTACTAAACATATTAAATTAATAATGTTACCAAGTCTAAGACAGCATTTTCATTGACGCAAGTTTGCGCTCTGCATCTGCCCTACAAACTGCTGTTAGTCCACTACTGTAGCACCTTACTGTATGTACTGTAGTAATGAATTTACTATTGTGTATACTGTGCGGTACTGTAAGTCTCGGACAGTGCAGAATGGCACTAGTGTGAAAATTCAACAGTACTGTTGGCAATACAGACAACTGGGTATGCGCCATAAAATAGCGCAACTTAATGTATGGCTTGGCTCCACTGGACATGGGGCACACATTCCATTGTGATTAAAATCCGACCACTGGGCACGCGCAGACATTGTCGCAATTTTGCGGTTTAAACGCGCAGTCAGTTTGATATACAGAAACCAGTTTCTTTAACAGGGCCCATTGCCACTTGATGGTCATAATAAATAACTATAATGTCCGCGTTCATGTCAGCGCCGGCATTGATGCAAGTTTGCGTTCTAAGGTACAGTACTGTATGTACAATAATAAAAATCCTAGTTTCGCTGTTTGACTCCCGAAGCACTGGGCAGACATGCGCTCCACATGTACTGTATTGAATACTGAATATTTTAAGTGAAGATTTTAAAAATAAATTAAAAAAACATACTGTATTTTCAAGGTCTCGAACCCACGGAACAAGAAGAGAGGAGAAGCAGTGAGACTAGGCATTAGACCGCTAGGCCACACGCTTCACCCATTAATAGAGTTCTGTAGTTTGTAAAGTCTAATGTCTAAGCTTCTGTCAAACAATCATCGGCCGGTGATACAGAACATACCGTACGGTACATTGGAAAGTGACACCTGGTGGGCAAAATGTTGTATTACACATCATGAAATCACACGCATGCGCTATGTAGTTTAGGAAAAGTGACACCTGGTGGGCAAAAAGTTGTATTACACTTAATGAAATCTGACGCATGCGCTATGTAGTTTAGGAAAAGTGACATCTGGTGGGCAAAATGTTGTATTACACGTAATGACTTTTTTCACTAATAAACTTTCTTTGTGGTGCGACTCATGGCGTGGTGTGTGGCGCGCCATATGTGGCGTGAGAGATAGCGCTGTGATGCCACGTTATAGCTGGGCACATCAGTAAATACCATTGTAGCAAATTTAGGGGTCTATTCATTATGTTAATTATAGAGGTTTGAGCCCCGATAATTAACTTACTAAATTGCTGCGAGCGCCGGTGCAATTCATCATTGCTCCAGCGTGGAGACAGCGGAGACATCTGAACCGAAAATCAGCTGTCTCCTCGGCGCATTGAGACAAGTGCACCTGTGTGACCTACAGGTCACACATGCACAAAAGAACCCCAAAGGAAAGCACCGGACAGGGACAGAGAGATCCAAAAGGGAAGGAGCGGGTTGCGAGCTGCAAACGGGAGCACTCGCCATTTGAAGTTTGTGAATACCCACAGACAAGCTCTGAAAATATTGTATTTTCAGAGCTTGATGATTTCCTTTCCTCATACTAGTGTATGGGGACAGCGGGCCATTCTGGGAGAGAAAGGTAAGCCGGAGATACCTTCTTGATGAATGGGCCGATAACTTAATTTCTACAATTGCACCTGATTTTGTAGAAATTAAGTGATAATGAATAGACCCCTTAGAGTATAATCTACTGTTAAACACTGGGTTATTATTATTTGTATGAAATCTACCTTTCACTTGTAAGTACAGCCCTTATATACAGAGCCTGATGCTAAATTATTTGCAAATGGGGATCATTTATGCTAAAAAAGGTGGCATATTAAAATGGTGCATTTAAGTCCATATGCTGAATGTGCGCATCTCATGTGCATCCAGCTCTGCACTAGGTTTATGTCATGTGGACATCAGATTGATTTAAATTCATAATAACACATTTGTGTTAAGGTAGAAGAAAGAAAACATTTTATTTCCATTAAAGGGCTGATTCTGAGTTGAAAGCTGCTGCACCTACTTTTGCCGTAGTCAAATCTGTGACTTTATACTAATGCTAGTAAAAGCCCTTCCCCCAGTGTACAAGTGTGTGTCAGAATGTGCAAGGACTGAGATGCCTACTTTGTGCATCTTTAGACACCAGAATCCCGCTTGGTGCGCATTAGTCTCACCATTGAAAGTTATTGAGCACAGTTTCTCAAACTCGGTCCTCAGGACTCCAAACAGTGCATGTTTTCCAGGTCTCCTCACAGAATAACAAGTGAAATAATTAGCTCCACCTGTGGATCTTTTAAAATGTGTCAGTGAATTATAAATACACATGTGCACCTGCTAGGTGACCTGTAAAACATGACCTGTGTGGGGTCGTGAGGACCGAGTTTGAGAACCACTGTTATTGAGCATCTGAGATCACAACCAGTTATGCTACATGCATGCAACACTTCCATAACATGCCCGTAAGAGAGTGGATCTCAGTGCATTGGAATAGCCAACCCCAATCACCGCCCAAGAAACCCCATACATTTACAATACATTTCTGAGACCGTGCAGTCAATCACTGTTGCTATTCTGTGCACACATATCATGGGAGCATGTTCTGTAAAATCTATATATCTACTATATATTTTATATTGTGTTGGGGCTGACAACCCCTACTGGCTGCTTAAATAACAGCGCATTGGATAATTTTTTTATATTTCTATGCATGTTCTGTAAAACCTTTTAGCTACTTAGATGCATGCTTATACTTAATTAGAGATGTGCACCGATCCCCGTGTTTTGGTTTTGGATTTGAATCTGGTTTTGGATTTTTTTCCTTGGTGTTTTGTTTTTCGGTTTTGGTTTTGGATCTGTATTTTTTCCAAAAAATTATATAAACAACTAAAACCACATAATTTGGGCCTGTTTTTGTTTCTACAGTAATATTAACCTTAATAACAATCATTTTCAGGCATTTCAAGCCATTTTTAACCACCTCACAGCTCACAATATTGATTTCACTATTTTTCACCAATACAGGCCAAAGGCTGCAGCGAGCTGGCTGGCTAAAGTAAGCAACAGAGCAGCAGCACAAATGCACCACAGTTTAAAAGAATATAGGACATCTATGAAACATTGCCACACAGCAGTGGCAGACAGGATGGCAGTTTAATAAACTATAATAATATCAGTCGGCAATGCCCCAAATTGTACCAAATGTAAAGAAAAGAGGTGCAAGATGGAATTGTCCCTCCCACCCACTCTTATATGGGATATTAAAAAGTACATGCACAGTCTAACAAACCAAGCACTTTAGCCACTAGGAATGACACTTTCGTGGTTGAACTCCTTGGTTTGTTTGGGCCCCCACAAAACATTTTTTGGAAGGACTACCTTCAATTTTTAAGGAGGAGGTTCATGATGATGGTGTTGGTGGTGGAGATTACATGTGCTGGTGCAAACTGCTGGTAGCTGATTCTGGACTGCTTGTCATTAATTTACAAATTATAATTTTGTTAAACAAATTGCATGAACTCGCTGCAAATGATGTAACAGGGAGGAGGTGCCTAGATGGTTAACGTCCCTTCCTCTGCTAACTTTGGCTTTACAAATGGAACAGATGCCTTCACAACTGTCGTCAGAATTTATATTAAAATAATTCCACACCCAAGACGTGGCTTTTCTGGCTTTCTTTTTATCATGAGCAAGAACTGCTGCCACTGGTGGCTGATTTACGCAAACCACATCCGCATCATCAACATCCACATTAGTGTCAGATAGGACACAAATTTCACCCTCATCCTCCTTTTGCACTTAATTCACACTATCATCCTCATTTATTATAATTTCACCATCTAATACTAGCACAGCCGTCATGGCGTCAGTGATTTGCTGTGAAACTTGGTGACAGCTGTTATACTTACTTCCTCTATCAAAGGACTGTTTAATAGTCAATTGTTTTTTTAAATTACTACTAGTAGTAATCTTCTTGGTCCCTTTTTGGGATGAAGATCCACCCCCAGCAGCAGCAACAGGCGTAGCACTCAAGGATCCTTCTGAGGAATCATGGATTGGAGAGGAGTCAGTCATGCTTATGAAATTGGATGCAGGACTACCTCCTATCACGAATGAGGATGTTGATGATGATGATGCAGGTGTTGGTGGTGGAGATTGCAGGCGCTTGGATACAGATAGAAGGGAGCAGCTAGGTGACAATGGACTGATTGTTGTTGGTTTTTTTGCACCCAAAATTTTAGAATTTGAAATACTCTTTCCAATTTGATGAATGCGCTGCAAGTGACAGAACATGGAGGAGGTTCCAAGATGGTAAAGGTCCTTACTTCTACTCACTGTTACTTGGCAATGGTTACAAATGGCTTGGCAAAGGTTGTGCTGATCCTTGTTGATATCGCCAACTACATAAATATCCTCCTCATCCTCCTCGTGCAATTTCACAGAAGCATCCTTGACTCTATGTCAGAAGAAGGCACACAAATGGTGGAAGGAGTATCCTCTTCAAGTACAGCATTACTAGAAAGGTCAGGCTCACACATGGCAACAGCGGGCACCCTTGGACTCTCCTCTGGAATTTGTGGTTTTTCAGAGCACACAGTTGGTTCCGGTGTCTTACTCGTCTTAACAATTTTTTTTGTACCTCTCCTACAAGCAGAGGGGCTTAAGTCATTACTAGAACCACCAGTCATAAATAATAAAGGCCAACGCCATATCCTTTCCTTGCCACTTCGTGTAGTGAATGGCATATTGCCAATTTTTTGTTTCTCTAAAGCTGACATAGCTTTACATTTTTTTTGCTTTAACAGGGTAAAAGTTGATTTTTTTAGCCTGACTTTTCAGCCTGACTTAAGCCCTGGTGCATCGGCCTTCATAGATAACGGTGACAGCCCTGCATCATCATCATGACTGCTGCCGTCAGCTACAAGACTGGTATGTGGATCCTGCTCAGTGGTCATGTGACTGTACTCCATAGTCACTACGCACACAACCACACACACCAAAAAATTGTTGGTTTTATTTTTATTATTTTGGGCAGCAGCTCCTCGACAGACAGGAGCACAGCACCCCTGCGCAGCTACACCGATGACAGTGACAGCCAGGTGTGGCTGACACACACACACACACACACAAGAAAATGTGTTTATTTATTTTTTGGGCAGCAGCCCCTCAACAGACAGGAGCACAGCACCCCTGTGCCGATGACATTGACAGCCAGGTGTGGCTGACATGCACGCAATAAAATTGTTTCATTATTATTTTGGGTAGCAGCCCCTCGACAGACAGGCGCACAGCACCCCTGCACAGCTACACTGATGACAGTGACAGCCACGTGTAGCTGACATGCACA
This sequence comes from Taudactylus pleione, assembly GCA_031769625.1. Classification (NCBI taxonomy): domain Eukaryota; kingdom Metazoa; phylum Chordata; class Amphibia; order Anura; family Myobatrachidae; genus Taudactylus; species Taudactylus pleione. Next base: position 6,811,888 of record JAUIMM010000572.1, read on the forward strand.
CAAAAAAAATTATTATTTTGGGCAGCAGCCCCTCGACAGACAGCAGCACAGCACCCCTCCGCAACTATGCTGATGACAGTGACAGCCAGGTGTGGCTGACACTGTGACACGCACACAAATTTTTTTTTTCAATTTTTGTCCAGCAGCCCCTTGACAGACAGCAGCACAGCACCCCTGCGCACCTACGCTGATGACAGGTGTGGCTAACATGCCACACAGAAAAAATTTTTTTTTTTTTTTACACTGGGTGAACACATGAAAAGAGGCAGCAGTCCCTTAATAGACAGCTGCACAGCTCCCCTGCAATGATGACAAGTGCGGCTAACACTAATTTTTTTTTTTTTCACACTGGGGGTGGGTGAAGAACACCCCTGAAGGACAGAGCACCCCCTGGACAATACAGCACTACAGCCATCCAGCCCCTATGGACAGGACAAGTACAACAGCCAGCCTCTATTGACAGGACAACAACAGCCAGCCAGCCCCTATGGACACGACAACAGCCAGCCAGCCCCTCTATAGCAGACAACAGCCAGCCCTTATGGACAACAGAAGCCAGCCCCTAACACAACACAACAGCACAGCACAGCTCCCAGCTCCCTCCCTCTTCACTCTCCACAGCCGGAATGAAAAATGGCGGTGAATCGCGGGACCTTTATAGAATCCAAAACCTGTGAGAATCCGACAGCGGGATGATGTTTTGCCTCGTTTTCAGATCCGAGTCAGGCTGGAAAACCCGAACCGACTCGTATAGGCCTCGGATCTCAATAATTCAGGTGGGTTCGTTTCTCAGGGAACCAAACCTGCTCATCTCTGTACTTAATACAGTCCTTAAGGTATAATAACAGGTTTTGAGATCAAACAAGCCTGGGGGTGCAGGTGGATGAGCTGGTTGTGATATGGTTAGGCACAATTGAATAATGATATATTATGGAAGAAAATATTTGTTTTTTTACCTGTAAATAAATGAGCAAAGTGGGTGACAGCTGAGCATTTTGAGCACTCTGGGCAACCTAAACTCTAATATTTAAACCTACCATTAATTCATCCTAAAGGCCAGGATTTACAAATACGGATATTAGCACACACAAAGCTAATGCAGCTGCATGCTGGGGCTGAACAAATAATATAAAGATGAAGTGTTCCGAGAGAGATCACATTACACACTTAATAGCATCAAATAATTAGCAATCAGCATATCAGCAGTGGCTGGCTAGTGCTACTGACCGTCATTATCATCAGCACTCAGGCATCTGCAGGTGATATGGCACAGACAGCTAACTCTATTTGCAATTACACACCCTTACTGTACTGTGTTTGCACACCCCTTAGCTGTCGATCCAAGCCTAAGGAGGCTCAGGTATAAGATGTAAGTATATCTGGATATATGTTCATACTGTTTGTGACCATTCAGTGCAAATTTGAATATTTCTTGCTGCACAAAAATGTGTACGTCACACTCAGCCTAAGCCCCTCAATGTCTTAAAGTGGTTGAAAAAATTCTAAATAAGGTATTCTCAAATATGTAATATACAATTTTAATGTTTACAACATATTCTTTATCATAACAATTTCCAATATGATAATGTTTATTTGGCAAAAAAATAAGTGTTGCCATAGTTCTGTGAATTTCATCATGTTTGGAACTTTGGAGATGTGCGTGGGTTTTGGCAAAACCACCCTTAAAGGTTTTGGTTTTGGCAAAACCACCATCTAGTGTTTTGGTTTTGATTTTGGATTTCTTTAAAAATGTGATTAAAACAGCAAAAATCATATAACGTAGACCTGCTTTTGTTCCTATAGTATTAATAGCATCAATAGCATTAATTTCTTGTCATTTCTAGTCAATTTGGACCAATTTTGGTACCTGAAATCACGAGCGAGAGACTTATATGCAATCAAAAACACGCAAGATCTGGTGTTTAGATCTGAGATCCGACTTGCGGAAAGACCCAAGCCAATTCTCGGTCCCTACTCGGAACCTCAAAAGTGATCCAAACCAGGACTCATTTCTTCTTGAAACACCAAAGTTCAGGGATGTTCGGTTTTCAGCAAAACTGGACCGCTCAACTCTAGTTTGGAGTAACAGTCCTATTTAAACATTGGTACACTTCTGGAAAAAAGATATTTATGTTATTTTGTTTATTTGTGATGACACCGATATAAATTACTAAGATATTTTCACTTATTTATATAGGAAAAAGGAGGGTCAAAAAATGCATTTGCACGCTAATAGTGTCCATAAAGAAATATGGCTAAACAGTATCCCGAACATTCAGAATTTTACAGTAAAGAGGAACACAATTTTTTTTTTTTTTTTTTTAAATCGTTTATTAGAATTAAAAGTAAACAACAGTACAATTTGGTGTCACAGTAAATATATTCTTCAAAAACAATATATATATATATAATCATATAGAAAAAATACACTGGTAATGTTATAATAGAAGAAGTTCTTCAACTAATTTGAAATTGAGAAAAATATTGTCTTAAGTTGTTATAACAACATTGGTAGAATGTGGTAAGAAAATAAAAATTTTAATTCAGGTGAAGGATATTTGGGACGAAGGGAAAGTATAAAAAAAAATTAAAAAAGGACGAGGGGGGGAGAGTGAGTAGGCGAGTCGGGGTAACGTAAGAAAAAATAAATAAATAAATAAATGAAAACATCGGGAATAGATATAGAGGATGCGATTCATGAAAGACCTGGAAGAGGAATTGCTTGAGAGGAGTACCAGGGTGACCAAATTGAATGGAATTTCAGCACTGAGTTATTCAAGAGGCTGGTAGTATACTCCATTTTAGAAACAAACCAGATTCTATTTAAAAGTTCTTGTTTAGTTGGGGTATTATTTTATTTCCAGTTGCGTCCTAGTTGATACTTAGCTGCACAGGAGATGTGGAGAATTAATTTATTAGCGTCTTTGGAAACCTGATCCAACGGGAGACAAAGTAAAATGTTAGCGGGGGAAAGAGAGAAAGGTATGGTGAAAGCAGATGATATGAGGGAGCAAACCATATTCCAGAATGGGACTATCCTTGGGCACGACCACCAAATGTGAAAAAATGTGCCGACATGACCACATTGTCTCCAGCACAGGTTAGAGGTGTTGGGATACATATGATGGAGGCGTTCTGGGACTAAATACCATCTTGTGAGAACTTTATATGAATTTTCTTTGATTGCTACACTGATGGAACATTTAGAAATAGTAAGATGTATTGTCTCCCAGGTGTCATCGCCCAATGGGTGTCCCAAATCTGACTCCCATGCCAGCTCGTGTGTCAAGGCTAACGGGGATTCCGGTGCCAATATAGAATGGTAAAGAAAAGATATAGTACCCTTGTCAGTGGATCGGTGAATGCAGTATCTTTCTATAGGAGAAGGATTTCGGGGCGAGGTAGTGGAAAATAAGGAGGTGATGAAGTGGCGAATTTGCAAGTATTGATAGTGTAACGAGTTGGGAATGATGTGTTTTTCCTGAATATCTTTGAACATTTGAGGGGCGAATTGTCCTATAATATGATGAAGGCGGGTAATACCTGCCCTGGTCCAGGTAGATGCCATGGTAGGTGAGAGGCCTGGTGGGAAGGAAGGGTTGTTCCATATGGGGGTTTGAGGAGACAGATAGGTGGAGAGAGAGAGTTTTTTATTAAGATTATCCCATATGAAGAGTGTCAGAGCTACCGTTGGTACGGAGAGGGCAGTGTGTGGTCTGAATTTGAAAGGTAACCAAGGCAAATGTGAGATTGAATCATAACCCACTAAGTCATTCTCGATATCAACCCAGCGTTTAGTAAAACTAGGAGCGTGTCAGGCCACCATCTGACTCAAATGAGAAGCTTTATAGTAGCATAATAAAAGAGGTAAACCTAGGCCTCCATCTGATGGTCTTCTAGCTAAGATATCTCGACGTATACGAGGTCTCTTATAGTTCCATATAAATTTACAATATAAAGATTGGAGTTGGTTGAGGACTTGGGTTGGAATTGCCACAGGTAGAGTCTGAAACAGATAAAGCAATTTTGGTAAAACATTCATCTTTATGGCATTGATACGCCCAATCCATGAGATAAAATAAGTTTTCCACTGCAGGATATCCTGTTCAATTGTTTTAAACAAAGGAGGATAATTTGCTTTATATAGGTGATCATATGTTTTAGTAATGTTAACCCCAAGATATCGCAAAGAGTCTACTCTCCAATGAAAATTAAAATTCAATTGCAATAGCAGTTTCAGATCACCCGGGAGGTGAATGGAAAGAGCCTCAGATTTAGTTTGATTGACTTTGTAGCCCGACAGGTCTCCATATAGGGACAATTCATGGAATAAATTTGGTAGAGAGGTAAGTGGTTTGGTCAAAGTAAGAAGAATATCATCAGCAAATAAAGATAGAGTGTATTGAGAGTTTCCAATAGTTACACCAGATATGTCAGGGTTAGCCCGTATTCTCCTAGCTAGTGGTTCGATAATCAATGCAAATATAAGGGGCGATAACGGGCAGCCCTGCCGGGTGCCATTAGTTATAGAAAAAGGATCTGAAAGTATCCCCCCAGCCAGAACAGACGCAGTTGGATTAAAGTAAAGGGATTTAATAGCTTGTAAAAATTTACCCCCGAGACCAAAAGATGTAAGCGTGTGCATCATAAATGACCAGGAAACCCTATCAAAGGCTTTCTCCACGTCCAGGGCAAGCACAAGAGAAGGAAGTTGATGATTATTTATATAGTGGATAATGTCCACTGTTCGCCTAGTATTATCAAGTGCTTGCCTGGACGGAACAAAGCCTACCTGATCCGGGTGAATAAGGTTGGGTAGAAGGGGGTTAAGCCTGTTTGCCAGGATCTTAGCAAAGATTTTTAAATCTGCGTTAAGTAGTGAAATGGGTCGGTAATTAGAGGTGAGGAGTGGGTCCTTACCCGGTTTGGGAATGACCGTGATGGCAGCTCTTGTGGTAGAGGGATGAAAAGTTTCACCATTTAAAATTTGGTTAAACATTTCAGTAAGATGTGGAATTAAAGAAGCTTGAAATGTTTTGTAATAGGATATTGGGAATCCATCAGGGCCAGGTGCTTTAGATGGTTTTTGTGATTTCAGAGCATTACATGTTTCTTCTTCTGTTATGGGGAGACCAAGTGATCCTGACAATTGTTGGTCAATACAAGGGAGATCACATGAGGATAAATAATCTACAGTTTGAGAGTCAGCATTGGGATCTGAACTGGCTGATTCTGAAAGGTTATATAAATGGCTATAATAGGTCTTAAAAATAGTATTTATGGCTATTGGGTTGTATTGAGATTCCCCATTGTCGTCTCTAAGGGCTTGAATGGCAGATTTAGCTTTCCTGGATTTTAATCTATTAGCTAGTAGAGTGTCCGCCCTATTACTAATTTTTTTATTTTTTTTATTGTATTCTTATTTGCATTTTTTGCAGTACATAAGCATAAAAAATAGCAGAAAATAAATACAAACACATAGATGTGTAAGGGAAGGGTGAGGAAAGAGAGGAAAAGGGGCTGGGTTTTTGCCCAAGGTCACAAGAGAAAGAGAAAAGTAGGATATTAAGGGGAAATAAGTGACAGAGCTTTAGCCATCCAAGTAGATATACTGTATAGCAAATGAGGTCTATGAGGAAGGGTAATAATTAAGCGAGAAGATCCACAAATCTTATTATAATACACAATCACATTTTTAATAAAAAATTTAATTTCTTTATTAACAGTAAATATATAGTGTACACATATTACACAGTGCTTTACAGAAAATATTCAGTTATTCACATGGAATTGGATTGGAAGCAAAGCAAATCAGTATATCTGGCTGTATGTACGGGTGATCCATCGTACACCTGCACACTGGCCGCAGGAACTACGGACACTGACTGGGCGGGGCAGGAAATGTAATTGCCCGTCCAGTTGTGATGTCTGGCCAGACGTATTGAGTGGCTGATTGGTATGTGTGTATAGCTTACCAAATTGGCTGCTCAGACGGCGTGACGGACGGTGGGTCACTCACATGTGTACCCACCATTATATTTTGTCGGGGCATGTCCAAACTCAAATCTACATTGCAGTGTGTAGATAAAACTGTTCAGCATTTGTAGGCTATATGCACAAGCAGCCAGTACAGTATTTACCCTGCATAAAAACATGTACTTGCACTCCTGCAGTGCAATATGATTCATTTAAGTACAAATTTACTTGCTATTTTTGCTCTGCTTAGAACTTAGAATCAGCCGCAATATGTGCACAATTTGGGTCTCATTCAGACCCAGTCACAAGCACCAATGCGCTTGCAAACGGGTCGATGGTTAGCCCTGCGCATGCGCAGCGGCTGCACTGCACGTGCGCAAGCCCCGGAGCGAGAGAGAAACTCTCTCGCTTCGGAGCTCTCTACAAAAGGGGCGGCTGTCGATGTTGATTGATAGCTTGCCCCGTTTTGTAGGCGGGCCATGGGGGTGGTTTCCAAAATGGAGGTGTTTCTTAAGGAACGCCTACTGTTTTGTGGGTGGCCGCACTGACATCATCAGTGATGTCAGTGGGGAGTTTCCTGCTCGATCAGAGTGGGAAGCTCCTTTGGGCTTGTGGTTGCCGAGACCCAACCTTAGGGTCTCGTCACAACTTAAAGCCCCGATGGTCGCGACGGTGTTCACCATCTCGACCATCAACCTGGTCAGTCGCTAAGCTGTGGGTGGTAACCCACAGCTTAGCTAGCGACCAGGAGGCCGCACTAAAAAAAGGAAGCAGCCGCCCTCATTCACAACGAGTGCTCACTTCTTGCACGCACCTCTGAATGAGGGCCATTGTCCTTTTTCTCAATTAGATTTCACATCATGGAGGTAAAAGCAATTTTTAAATTCTAAGGAAAATTGCCTACTCTTCAACATATGTATTTTACAGTGTTGTCCCGTGAGGTCATTGGATGGGGAGGCACACATGGAGATGGGTTTGAGTGCTGGGAGCCTGTCTCACCCCGTACTCCCTTTAACTCTCCCCTCACTACACTAAGCTTCAGTGTCCATTGATTCTCCTACCTACATCACTGGTTCTCTTGCTGCTTGCTGACTGAGCTCCAATCTCTAAACAATACACTGCTCCTTCTGGTCACATTTCACATTCAAGGTGTCCGACAGTGCTAATGGCATGCCCACCATTATCAGAGTCATGTCTATATTAGCTCTCTTTCTGTGCAGCTTATTGCCCATGATGTGGCCATGCCCCTGGCTCTGCAAGAAGTGTCTGACTTATACAGAAGCGAGGCTGAGCTGTTGCTGCCTCATCTCTCATCTCCCTGCAGTCCCAGGGAGCTCCACAAAGCTGGGGAGTGTTAGCTATAAAAATGATTACAATAAACAAAGAAGATGTTTATAAGTTATACTGTATATATCTTCTTTGTATTATTCTAATCATTATTATATCAAATCTCAGGAGTATGCCACAGGAGGCTCTGGTAGCTTACTTGTTAATATGTCCCTGTGGGATCCAATATATTGGATGCACAACTGGGATACTCAAAGTATATACATGAACATCAAACACACAGACCGAATACTCATATTACTCAGTAGATCTGTAGACATTTTTACCAAAGTGAATAATAGTAATCCTTTATTATTGCAGTGTTTGTTTTAGTAAACAAGTTAATCTGTGTTACAAAGGTAGTAATAGATTAAACTTACTTTGCAAATGTAAAGCCATTTACAGTGCATATAATTTCATGTTTAATTACAATTTAAAAAAAAAAAAAGAATAGCCTAAGGAGACCCTTCCCGCAGCCTCTATATTTCTTCTTCCCGATAACTATTGTAGAAGAGTATTCATAAAACACATGGCTTGGATAATATCATGTGGTTGAAGAAGTTTTCTTCATACTGTTTTTATACAATAACTTAATTAATTAATTGTTTGTTTGGACCTTGCTTAGTTTCTATTAAAACCATTTATTTGTAAAATATATTTTTTATAATTGAGAAGTATTTCTCCCTTTTCATACTCAGCATCATCATTCTTCATTCTATTGATAAGGTTACTTCACTTGACTCATGGATTTTTGCTGGACCTGGTCCACATTCAGTAGTCATCTTATATGGAGGAGAAGCTCCAGCTCAGATCGTTATTATCATTCTATCTATTGTAGAGAAGAGCAGTTCAGTTTTGTTGAAGACCAAACACACCCAAACTTTCAGGTACCGAGTCAAACAGAGTCCAGACTCGGATCACTTTTGGTGTTCCAAGTAAAACTGAGTCCTGGTTTGGGTCTACCCATAAGTTCGAATCTAGGATCTAAAAAACAGATCTCAGGTGTTTGATTCCATGTAAAATGGCCAAAATTACATTATTTTAGCTGTTTTTATCCATTTTAATGATATTCAAAACCAAAACTGAACCAAAACACTTAAGGATGGTTTTGCCAAAACCAAAACCATACTATTTGAGGTAGAGATGAGCGGGTTCAGATCTAAGAGATCCGAATCCACCCGAACTAATGGAATCCGAGTCGGATCCAAGCGGGCTCGGATGTTCCCGCCAACTTGGATCTCTCAAATCGAGGCAAAACCATAGAGACAAAATGTCGCGGCTCGCGAGCTTTTGTCTCTATATATAAGGGACGCGGCGGGTGCCATTTCACTCTGGCTGTGGGGACTTAACAGGGAGGGTGGGTAGTGTAGGGCTGGGGAGAGGTGCTGTGCTGTTCTGTCTGCTGTGTCCTGGGCTGGTGCTGCTGATCCATTCTGGGCTGGTGCTGTGTTGTGCTGTCTGCTGTGTCCATCTGGGCTGTTGCTTCTGATCCATTTAGGGCTGGTGCTGTGCTGTCTGCTGTGTCCATCTGGGCTGTTGCTGATCCATCTGGGCTGGTGCTGTCTACTGTGCTGTCTGCTACGTCCATCTGGGCTCAAGTTCTGGACCCAAATAAAGTGTATTTTTTTTGTGTAATATATATTTGTCTGTGTGTGTGTTAAGCTTAACCACACAAAATACAGCAAGTCAGCAACGCAAGCTAGTGCTGCCCGACTCCAGTCGTCATCAATCTGTGCTCTGGGCCCAAAGTTCTGGAGCAGAAAAAAATAAATAAAACTTGTCTTTTTTTCTAATAATTGTCTGTGCATTTTAGGCTTAGCTGCACAAGATCTATCAAGTCGGCAATGCAAGCTAGTGCTGCCCAACTCCAGTCATCATCAATCTGTGCTCTGGGCCCAAAGTTCTGGAGCTGACAAAAAAATAAAAATAAGGTGTCTTTTTTTTATCTTTGTCTGTGTGTGTGCGTGTTAGGCTTAACCACACAAGATCCAGCCAGCAACGCAAGTTGCAACCTAGTGCTGTCCGACTCCAGTCATCATCAATCGGTACTCTGGGCCCAAGTTCTGGAGCTAAAAAAAAATAAAGAGAATTTTTTCTGTCTAATATTTGTCTGTGTGCACACAACTGCACATGTGTCAATTTTGTAACCGCACCTTGGCTACACTATTTGTGCTTGTGACACTGCTTCAAGACCGCAGAAAATATGGAGGGCTGTCACATGACAGGAGAGCCAGTTCAAGAACCACATGTTGTAGCTGTCACCAGCAGTGCAAGGCCATCAACTTCCTCATCTTCTATGAAGATTCATGCCCCAGGGCTTAAGTCATGCCATTGATATGGTAAAGCAAGTTTTACTGAAGTTAAGAAATAAAAATTGAAAGGAAATTTGCTTTTAGATAAACAAAAAATGGCCAATATGCCATTCACTACACAAACTGGCAAGGAAAGGATAAGGCCTTGGCCTTTCTTTATGAAGACTGCTGATTCTGATAGCCCTTCTGCTTGTAGTAGTAGTGTTGGTGGTCCAATTAAAAATCTGAAATTTGTTAAGACAGCTCCGGAAAAACCAACTGTGTGCCCTGAGAAATCGAAATCACAAATCCCCGAGGACAGTACAAGTGTGTCCGCAGTTACCATGTGTGACCCAGACCTAAATACTAGTGTACTGGAGGATCCTCCAAGTTCCACCATTTGTGTGCCCTCTGTAAATGTGGGGAAGGGCAGTCAACGTCTTGCAGACGTAGTCATTAAGGATGCTTCTGTGGAATTGCACATGGAGGAGGAGGATATTTTGGTAGTTGAAGGAGCTAAGGATGATGAGGATGTTGATGATGAAGATGTTGGTGTTGAGGATGTTGATGCCGAGGATGTCCTTTGTGTAAGTAAGGCAACAGCTGTTGCCCATGGATTGAAAAAGCCAAAGCCCATTGTTGTCATGCCGGGACAAAAGACAAAAACATCTACTTCTCATGTGTGGAATTATTTCCACCCCGATCCGAACAACAGTTGTCAAGCCATATGTGACCATTGCCATGCAAGAGTGAGTAGAGGGAGGGACCTAAACCACCTAGGAACCTCCTCCTTTTTACATCACTTGGAGCGCATTCATCAAATATCAAAGTGTACGTTGCCAAGATCCAAAACTCAAAACGTAACAAGTCCAGTGTCACCTACCTGCTCCCTCTCTGTGAGATCCAAGCACCTTCGATCTCCAACACCAACACCTGCATCATCAACATCCTCATTTGTCAATGGGAGTAGTCCTGCTGCATCCAATGTTGGTATTCGAAGCATGATTGACTCCTCTCCTA